>CM061243.1:49973058-51203058 GCA_030848705.1 Heracleum sosnowskyi
GCCCTGTTCCTGGCAGTTTCTGCCATCGATCTTAAAACGCCCATAAGTAGAGCTTCAAGCATTACCTGGTGATGATCTAGGACTCAAAAGAAAGCCCTTGAAGATAATAAGGTGTGGTAAAAGATTTGAGAACGAAACTCTTATTTTTCGATTTTATATGAGTTTTACAAGATGATGTGTTCTAGGATGATTAGTTACTAACTTATTTTTCATATTTTGTTTCTTGATGGTTTGGCTTCCAAAGGATGTTTTAAGCAAGGTTTAAGAGTTGTAAAGTCTTTAGAGCACTTCTAAGCTTCAAGCCGAGGTATAAATCTTTGGAAACCCCTTTGATGAATATTGTGTATTAATGGAGTTTTGATGTGGTATGCATGTTTAGAGGCATGAATATTGTGTGGTTGTTATGAAAATGGAAAAATAAGTATTGTAGCTCCAAGACCTGTTGAGGCAGTGAGGAAGATGATGAATGGTGTATATGAGTCTTGGGTGTTGGTTGAATGCTTATTTGGGTTGGTGAAAAATTGGATTATTAGATTTTAAGCCGTCGTAATGCCCGATTTTCGATAACTCTAAAAACTGCCTAGAATCCGAAAACCTAACTGCCTCTTTTGGTTCAATGATGAACATGAGTGTGTAGATATTTGTTTCTAGTTTACGTGAGCGCAAGAATCATGTCATTACGATTTACGGTTTAGGAGAAACATGTGTTTTAGTGTAAGGCGTTCGTAAAACCAAACCGTGCCTCTTAGTCAACTTTGAGGCTATGATCGAACCACTTAGAGGTCATAATAAAATGTGAAACTTTATGATAACATGCTAGGTATGTTTAGGAAGACCCTCGAAAAGATTTCGTGCTAAAAGGATTAAATCTCAATTTTATAAAAATGCGTGAGCGAGCATGCTCGAGTTGAAGTTCTTAAGGAGTTAACTTGAAAATGGACTTTGTACTTGAGATAGTATATACTTAGTATGGTGAAAGCGTTTAAGTTATTAATCTTGAACCTTGTGTTGATTCTAGATTACTGGACCAACCTGAGACTTATTGCTACTTCGGGATTTCCAGGCAAGTTCACTAAACCTTACTCTATTGTTCAAAGTAGGTATATTTTCAAATGTTCAATACTTGCGTATTCCAAATTATATATCAACTCTTTTGTTGCGAGTATTGTGGAAAGTTTTCTAATACTATATTCCACTTATCAAAATGTTTGATTTCCTGATGATGCAAGTTTTCGAAACCTATGCTTACTGTTGTTGTGATAATAAAATGCTTTCATATTTGATATGCAAATGAGAAGTATACATGTTTTATTCCCAAGTACATTGCGATATATAAATTGCATGGTTGTCTTCGAACTGCTGTATATAGTGATACTCGAGGTTATGATTTAATTATGGGCTTCTAAGCTAAATATGGGATATTAGTTAGAAGCCAGGTTTTTATAAATGCCCTAGGTAAAGGGCGTATGATTTTATCCTTTAAACCGGAAGTAGTTATATTTTCCGTATATGTTAAAGATTATTTTTCCGATAAAGATTATTTTTCCGATAAAGATATCGGGTAACGGTTATTCGATGATTATTTATTTAATGAATATTATTTTGAATATTCATTTAATCCTTATTTATTTAATGAATATTATTTTGAATATTCATTTAATGATTATTTATTTAATGAATATTATTTTAAATATTCATTTAATCCTTATTTAGTTAATGAATATTATTTGGAATATTCATTTAATCCTTATTTATTTAATGAATATTATTGTGAATATTCATTCAATCATTATTTATATAATGAATATTATTTTTGAATATTCTTTTAAAGTTTACCGATCATGTTGGTAGGGGGTTTTCTGCAACATGTATTGAAAGGGACTAAGGATGACATTCTTGGTACAGGTTTACCGATCATGTTGGCAGGGGGTTGAAAAGTGTTCAAAAAAATGAAGTTACAATAAATCCTTGCAACTTCATCTTTTATTTTATGAGTTATGACTCTGATAAAACCTTACTCAGATTATATATGCATAAGTGGATTTTGGGTTACGGAATCATTATATTAATTTTCCTCGTAACTTCATCTTTTATGTTATACTAGTATTCTATCCGTTTAATGCGTAGCATGTGGTTATAAAGATATTGAACTGTATGGTATTTTGAATCAATAAATAGGCTTTAAGCCTTGATTCTAATGTTAACCTCTATTTTAAAAAGATATGTCTTGAGTCTTGGTTTACCATACTGATACCAATGATTTCCTAAAGGATTTACGAAGAGTATATGAGTATGATTATAAGTCATACGGTATTTTAAACGGTATACTATTTTGGGGTTAGACCCTAGTAGTGATAAAAGCTTTGATCCCATATGGATTATCTCCCTAAAAGGTTTAAAGATTTAAACTGGGATAGATTTCTTGCTGAGCACTATTAGCTCATTCTTGCTTTATTAAATCTTTCAGCCTGAGGAAAACATTGCCGAATCCACCTCATGTTACGAGAGCAAGGGAATGGAAAGACCACCCTGGAGTTAGTTGATGCAGGATGGATACTATCGGTGTGAGCAGAATAGTTGCAGCTTGAATTAGTGAGAATTATTTTGAGTGGGTTTGTATTACTAAACCTTGTATAGAATTGTGAGGTCTATTATTGTAACTTCAGGTAGAGGTTGTAAATAATAGATGAGATCCTGGATAGTACATTTGGGTTGTAATAAAAAATGTTGATAATTGTTGCTCATTTCCAAGGCTATAACTTGTGTGTGTGTGCGTAAGTGATTGGGATCTTTGGAAGCTGTATTATGAGAATGTTGTAAGTAATGCAGGTATTGTATCATTGATGGAGCGTGACAACCCAGATTCCTGACCCCGGATCTGGGGGTGTTACAATGGGAGTAGTTGAAACAATATTCTGATTAACACTAGCTTTCCCATTCCTGTTCTTTTTAGCCTTGCTAACCTTATTGCCTATATCAGTTTTAGATAATTCAGTTTTTACAAACTTCCTAGGCAACTTAGTCTTTACCTCTACTTCCTTCAATAAATCATCCTCAAGCAATTCTTGTCTTATGACTAGATCATCCTCATTAAAAGGTGCTGAAACAGGCTTAAAAAAAACTGGACAATCTACATCCTTAAGAATATGTGGAGTATCCTTCTTGACAGCTGAAGATGTCACAAGAAATTCCACTATCTTTTTTCCAGTTCTCTTGCTGTAGTCAAATCCTATAGTAGTTTTATTCCCTAAGGTCTGAGTATCAATTATTTCCTTAGCAATTAGGGCGGAGTTCTTATATGCATTCAGTTTCAAATCTAGGTCTGAAATATGCTTCCTGAGGATTGTCTATATCTCATCATTACACTTGACCTTGTTCTCTAAGTACTCATTCCTCTGTCTAAGATCTTCTAATGTGACAAATACAAACATTAGTTCTTCATTCTTAGTTTCTAGATTTTTAATCTTAAGAACTAATTTAGCATTTTCAATTTCTGATGCTAGCATGCTTGTGTGTACATTAAACAATTCTACACTAAGATCTTGCACAGTTTTCTTGTACTCAGAATTAGACATGTCAATTGTAGTTAAGATAGATACCTGAAATGCTTGTGGTGATTCCTCTGAAGAGTCATCCATTAGGGCAAGATTTACATACTCTTCCTCTTCATCCGAATCAGTATCATCCCAACTTTTACCCTCTGCAATATAAGCTTTTCCTTTCTGCTTTCCAGATAAGGCTTCCAGTTGCTGTTTTAACTTGGAATTCTATTTCTTCAAATCCTCATAAGAATCTTTCTTGTCATAGACATCTTTCTTGTCTCTTGCTTGACGAGGCTTCCGGCATTCAGTGGCGAAATGCCCTAACTCATTGCAGTTGTAGCATCTTGATTTGCTTTTATCAATCATGCCAGTCTTTTAGCCTCCCTTAAAGCCAGTGCCTGGTGAGTACTTGCTCTTCTGAAATCTGTTGGTTGAGCCCTTGAACTTGTACTTAGGGTTTCTCTTGAAATGAATGTGGCTAAACTTTGCAGCTAAGTACGCCATGGTTTTGTCTTCCATTTGCTCAAGCTCTTCTAGGGTGTAGTAATCACTTTCATAAACACCCAGATTTACAGAATCCATTTCAGCTTCTATAATCACCTCCTTTCCAGCTCTAGGGGTTTGAATCTGAATATAGAAGTTGTTGGTTCATCCACTACAAGTGCAGCTGATCTTGCGAGTGCAGAATTCTTGTTGTCCATTGTCCCTGGTCCGTAGATTATCACTCGTTGTTCTTGCTCCATCTCATAAGTCTTAAGCTTGCCATAAATCATCTACAATGGCATCTTAGTAAAGTCAATTATTTCCCTTATGGATGAGGGCTTGTGTTCTACATGATGGGGGCAGTGTCATCATGAACTTCCTGTTTGTCTCTCTCAGAGGATAGGTCTTCCCTTTCATGGTTAACTCATTCAACAACTTAGTATACTTCTCAAAGACCTGAGTTATACTTTCTCCAGGAAGTGACCTAAATGATTCATATTGAGAAGTCAGGATGTCCAATCTGTTTTCCTGCACGTCTTCAGTTCCTTCCATTATCAAGTTTATGGTATCCCACATTTGTTTCCCGCTCACACAGTTCATTAACTGATAACTCATTTCCTTATCTGCGAAGTCTGTCAATATCAGCATCAAACCTGTATCCAATTGAATCAGTTCTTTATCTGTATCTGTGTACTCAGATAATTTCTTTGGGGTTGAGCCTTGAGGAATTCTGGTGCCATCAGGAGATGATGATTCACCAACTGGTTTCATTGGTACAAATGGTATGTTCTCTAATATGCCAATATACAACGGATTAGATGCCTTGATAAATAACAACATCTTCATCTTCCACAAACCGAAATCATCTCTACTGAAGGGGGGAACCTCGATACTAGCAGTTGTCTTTGGAGCACTCATGGTTTCTGAAAATTTCAAATTGTTTAAAATTCAAGAAATTCCAATTAAATGAAAATTTTTGAAAGTTAAAAAATTTGCTTCAAATTTTCAAGCCTTTTTTGATTTTGGTCTCATTCACCGGATCTGATTTGTACGTCAATCAAGTAGCTCTGATACCAATTGTTAGGTCCAAAGTATCGTAGAGGGGGGGGGGGGGGGTTGAATACGATACTCACAAATTATTTAATTTCGTTCGCGGATAATTCTTTCATTCCTAATACGAAATCAAATGCACCAAATCAAAACACGAGTCGGGGAATATATCGTTTTATAAATATAAACCGCGAGGGGTGCTACAATTCTAATCCATAGATTAGCTTCAATGAGTTCAAGGTTACACAAAATCAATACACTGGTAGAATTCTGAGCAATATTAATTTCTCTGTGATTCTCTGGCTCAAACTTCTCTCTTCGTAAATACTTCTGTGTAAAACCTAACTGAAGATGACACTGTCTTCACTCTTCAAATTGTAGATTTGAAAACTATCGAAGCCTTTTTAGGAAGAATCCTGACCGTTCAAGTTTTCATCAACCTGACAAAGTCATACAAATTTCACCTGCTCCTTCTTTTAAAAACTATCAAAGGATTTAATTAATTCTTCCTTCGATAGATTTTAAATAAAATCTATCGAATGAAGAATTACCTCTTCGATGGTTTTTCATCCAAATCCACTTGATCAATTTCGATAGTTTTTCTTAAAAGAAAACTATCAAATGTTTTCCTTATGCAGTTTGACCCTTGAAGATTCACTTCTTTTACAGCAAGCAAATTGTATCCATTTAAACCTAAATATACCTTGTAATATTCTTTTGACTTTCAGGATGTTTTAGATTTAGACTTAAATCAACTTCTTCCGAGACGATAAACATCTTGATCTTTTAGGTGATGACAACTGGTGCAACTGGTCTGGTTCACAGATGACTAACACTTGATCAATACTTCCATGTCTTCAATTCAATGCTGTTGATAAGTCCTTTGTCGTTCTGGTTGCTTCAAATAAATCACTGGAATCCTATGGTACTAACTCTTAATCATTCAAATACTTCTGTAGTCTTGAAAGTCTTGTTTCTTTATTTGTCACAGAGGCTTGAACATTTTAATGAACTTCTTTCCGTGAACTGTTTACGGACTTCAAGAATACATACCATATTTTGATTTTTTGAGTTTACCTTTTCTTCTTTACTTCTGGATTCCTGTGCTTCTGTTAATATTAGTGTATGTCTTGTCCTTTATTGAGTTGTAGTTATCTCTGTTACATCTTATATTACATTATGATTTACAAGGTTGACTTGATCCAACTCATGTTCATATTCAAGTTGGAACAGTCTCTCCCTGTCTGCATCACTGACATCCATTGACTCACTTGCAATGGCTGAGTCTTCCACCCTTATTTCTCTTGTACCTGCCTTTCTCTCATTTTCTCTCTTTAATTTCTTGCATCGGGGGCTCCCCCTGGCTCACACCCCTCACACCCTCACCTTCACCTACTAAGGTGGAACTCTCATAGCTCACTTTTACCAGACTGGAAGAAATAGTATGTCCCTCTTTCTCTTCCTCTCCTTTTGTATGGTTGCAAACCAGCCTCTCACTCTCAGTAGTTTCACTCCCTTCTCTCAATCCTAAGAGTGTTTGAACTACTACTAACTCATCCACACTGGAAGTTGTAATATTTAAAGTTTGAAGTGCCAGTGTGGAAGGAGTATCCGTAGAGGTATTAGAAGTATATGTCAACGGATAGCTGATTTGAGGCATATCCGTAGACAGACAAACACCCATCAACGGATGAGAGATATCCGTAGATGAAGAAAAAGAAGTAGCTTTTGAAATTGAGACTATGGCTGAATCTGTGGAGATTGATTTTAAATTGAGAGCCACAGATGGAGCCAAAGTCTTAGAAATGATAGATTGGTGGTCCAACAAATCATCAAAAAGATGATGACCACCAATTTCAGAGTGGGGCTTCTCCAAGAAGGTTAAAGATGGAGAATCATGAATTGATGTGTGAATCATATCCACATCCAAAGAGAGAGTAGGTGAGCTTGGAATTTCAGTGTCAGTTTGAATGAGTAAAGAATGGGGCTGTGACTCCACATTTACTAGAGCCACATCAAACTGAATTTGTGATGGTGCCATTTGCATTGTGTGTGATCCCTGTGCAACCCCAGATGTTTTAGACCTCATTCTCCTTTCATAGGCCTTGGTTGTATCTGTAGGGCTTCTGGTGTCCCTATCCCTCTTGTGTTGTGTCCCTGGTTGGGGACTATTTTCAATAGCAACATCCTTTTGGGAGGATGCCACTAGGGATGTGATAACTTCCTTTTCAACCACTGTATCTTTTTGAGAAGATACATGGTGGTTTGGCTGGGACATATTTATCTCACCCTCCTTGTTCTTGGGGTTTCTTTGATGTTCACCCCTTCCCTCACCACTTACTGCCACCTTCACACTCCCCTCAAGGGCTTTGGTAGTTTTTACAACAGGTGCCTTTTGAGAAGCACCTGAGGTTGGTTTCTGGATTTGGATTTTAGAATTTTAGAGGTGGCCACTTGGGTAGGAGGCTATTGGACAGTTCCAGCCTCCATGGTGTCACTTGAAATCAAAGAAATGATAATGGAGGAAGGTACAATTGAGGGAATTACCTGACTTAACTGTGCCTCCTGAGCTTCAGTGAAAATTGGTGAATACACCAATTGTACCTCCCTGTTATGGTTCAGCCTATTCAAGTCCTCAAGGACTCTCTTATTTTGAACCCAACAATCTTTGGAGTTTGCAGGGAATTGGACCATCAGGTTACTCTCTACATGGTTAGCTAGAAACATGATAAATCTAGCATATTATACATTTTTACTTCTAGATGCTTTATTTACTAGCTTAGCACCTAGTTCAAATAGAATTAGGGATCCTAGGTTATAAAAGCTGTCAGATAGAAGCATATAAGCAAGTCAAGCATAGAAAATGTAACTGCATCATAGTTGCTAATTTTACCAGAGAAAACCTTAAGAATTACATCAAAGAAAAAGCTCCATTATTTGACCATGCCTCTTCTCTGAATCTTACTTAAATTATTCGTAGGCAAAGCATAGTTAATTGAATTCAGCATGTTAACGATATTAGTATCACTATGCTTTTCTAACCTATTGTTTTCAGGCAAGTTTAAGCAAGCAGTAATGACATCACTATTTATCACATATTCCTTACCTTGAAGAGCGAAGGTGATAGTAGCATTGATAGAATCAAACACAGTTGATTCCCAGATGGCTTCAATCAACTCGAAGTATAGTTTGGGGGCTTCAAACATTGCCTTTGAGAGCTTGCAGTTCTGGAGAAACCTCGTCATTGTGTAATATGATATGATCTTCTCATCGAAGTCCACCAATGCTGTGAAGTTGTTCTTTTCATATGTGAAACCAGTGAGAGACATAGTCTTGTTGGTTGGTGCCATTGATGTAGACCTTGGAATTACAGAGAGAGTTGAGAGAAAAGATGAGTTCTTGCCTTAGTGAATTTTGGAAATTGATAAAAAATGATTAACTGGGAGTAAAAATCAATTTATAATCCCCCCAAAATAATTCACTAAGAAAATCAGAATAATTGGAAGAAATTATCTGATTGGGCAAGAAAAAAAATAACCGTTTAAAAGTAATGAGTTTAAAAAGTAAAGCCACGAGTTTATTGCAATTACATACATACACTGTACGCATGTAACTACAGATAGGATAGTGACTTTAACGGTTACAATTAAAACTACACTATTTATGGATAAGATTTTAACTTTTAGGATTCGACATCCGTAGAGGAGTAAAAATAGTATCCGTAGACGTACAAAAATTCTAGTGTCAAAAATGACCATCAATGGATAAGGATACCCGTAGAGGGAGAAATTTTGACTTAGACAAAATTCTTCTTTTTCTAAGAGTTTTAATTCTCATGAAAATCATGTTGACACTGGCTGCATTAAAAATTATCAGACATTTAAATAAATTAAGAGTAGTTAAGCATACTTAGCTCACTTACAAACTTTGAGAATTTTGATTCATCAAGTGGCTTGGTAAAAATGTCTGCAATTTGATGCTTACTTGGAACAAAATGAAGTTCCACAGTACCATTCATCACATGTTCCCTGATCAAGTGATACTTTATGTCAATGTGCTTGGTCCTTGAGTGTTGCACTGGATTCTCAGTTAAGGCAATTACACTAGTGTTGTCACAGAAGATTGGAATCTTATTAACTGTTAGACCATAGTCTATTAATTGATTTTTCATCCAAAGTATCTGTGCACAACAACTTCCAGCTGCAATATATTCTGCCTCAACTGTAGAGGTAGAGACATAATTTTGCTTTTTACCGAACCATGAAACAAGCTTGTTTTCTAAAAATTGACAAGTGCCTGTTGTACTTTTTCTGTCAATCTTGCAACCTGCATAGTCTGCATCTGAATAACCAATTAGATGAAAACCAGATTCTCTAGGGTACCAAATGCCAAGGTTTGGTGTTCCCTTGAGATATCTGAAAATCCTCATGATAGCAATTAAGTGAGACTCTCTAGGATCAACCTGAAATCTAGCACATAGACATGTAGCAAACATAATATCAGGTCTACTAGCTGTTAAATATAAAAGTGAGCCTACCATGCCCCTATAGCTTGAAATGTCCACAGATTTTTCCTTAGTACTCAATTCAAGCTTAGTGGAAGTTGGCATGGGTGTTTTAGCAGGAGAGCAATCCATTAGATCAAACTTCTTTAATAGATCAAAGATGTATTTAGTTTGACTAATGAAGATTCCTTCTTTCACTTGCTTAACTTGTAAGCCAAGGAAGTAGGTAAGTTCACCCATCATGCTCATTTCATATTTACTTTGCATAAGTTTGGCAAACCTTTTGCAAAGTTTCTCATCTGTAGACCCAAAGATTATGTCATCTACATAAATTTGAACAAGTATACTAGAACCATTAAAATATCTAAAAATAAAATAAAATTGTCAACAGTACCTCTAGTGAAGTGATTCTCTAAAAGAAACTGTGACAGAGTGTCATACCAGGCTCTAGGTACTTGCTTCAGTCCATAGAGTGCCTTGAGGAGGAAGTAGACAAATTATGGATAATTTGGATCTTCAAAACCAGGAGGTTGACTGACATACACCTCTTCTTCCAATTCCCCATTGAAGAAGGCACTCTTGACATCCATTTGATAGACCTTGAAATTAGCATGAGCTGCATAGGCTAGGAATATCCTTATTGCTTCCAATCTAGCAACAGGGGCAAATGTTTCATCATAATCTATTCCTTCTTCTTGAGAATAGCCCTTAGCAACCAATCTTGATTTGTTCCTTGTGACAATGCCATTTTCATCCATCTTGTTTCTGAATACCCACTTTGTACCTATAACACTTCTGTCTTTAGGTTTGGGTACCAACTTTCACACTTTGTTTCTTTCAAATTGGTTTAGCTCTTCTTGCATAGCTAACACCCAATATGGATCTAAAAGAGCATCCTTAACTTTCTTTGGTTCTTCTTGAGAAAGAAAGATGTTGTATAAACATTCATCTTGAGTAGCTCTTCTAGTTTGGACATTTGAGGATGCATCACCAATGATCAGTTCAAAAGGGTGATCTCTTGTCCATTTTCTTCTTGTTGCAGGTGTAGGTCTTGAAGATGTAGCATCATTCTCATAAGCATGATCATGTGAAATTTAGGTTGATCCATGACTCAGAGAAACTCCCCCTGAGTTTATTGGGGTGGTAACCTTTTGTTGTGATCCACCTACGGATGCTTCAATTTGGCTTCCTACGGATTCTCCAATTTGGCTTCCTACGGATGCTCCATTTTGGCTTCCTACGGATGCTCCAATTGTCCCATCTATGGAAGGCTCATTTGAACTTGATTTATCCATATTTGAAATAATCATTCTTGGAGGGACTGATTCATCCTCATAATCATCACCTTCATCATCATAATACAGACCTTCCACCTCATTCTCAAACCTGAGAGTTTCATGGAAACTCTCATCAGTGAAACCTTGAATTATGGCATCATCAAAAACAACATGTACATATTCCATAATAATGTTGATTCTGTGATTGAAAACCCTGTAGGCTTTTCCAGCTGCATATCCCACAAAAGTGGCTTCATCTGCCTTTGACTCAAATTTTCCAAGATGTTCACCTTGGTTTCTCAATACAAAACATTTGCATCCAAAGACATGTAGAAAATTCAAGGATGGTTTCCTTCCTTTGAGAATCTGATATGGAGTCATCCCTTTTGCTTGATTGATCAAAGAGATGTTTTGAGTGAAACATGCAGTGTTAACTGCTTCAGCCCAAAAATAAGTAGGCAACTTTGATTCTCCTAGCATTGTTCTTGCAGCTTCAAATAGAGTTCTATTTTTCCTTTCCACCACTCCATTTTGTTGTGGTGTTCTTGCTGTAGAGAACTCATGAATGATTCCATTCTCCTCACAAAACAGTCTCATTGCTGAATTCTTGAACTCAGTGCCATTGTCACTCCTGATTCTTCTCACTTTGAGATCAGGATGATTATTAGCAGCCTTGATGTGATTGATTATGATTTCACTTGCCTCATCTTTAGAGTGCAAGAAGTATGTCCATGTAAACTTTGAAAAATCATCCACAATCACAAGACAATATTTTTTTTTTGAAATTGACATGACATTTACTGGTCCAAATAAATCCATGTGTAACAGCTGTAGAGGTTGCTCAATTGATGAGTCTAGCTTGCTTCTGAAAGAAATCTTCTTTTGCTTCCCTTTCTGGAAAGCATCACAAAGTTCATCCTTGGAAAATTCCAACTGTGGAAGTCCTCTTACTAGGTCTCTTCTTACCAGATCATTCATTGACTTGAAGTTCAAATGTGACAGCCTTTTGTGCCATAGCCAACTCTCATCTTTACTTGCTTTACTTAGAAGACAAGGGATAGAATCTGACCTTGTTGAATTGAAGTCAACTATATAGACATTACCTCTTCTGTGGCCTGTCAACACCACATTGTTGTTTTTTTTGTTTGAAACAACACATGCTCCTTGATTGAATGATACTGAGAAACCTTTATCACATAATTGACTGATACTCAGCAAGTTGTGCTTAAGTCCATCAACTAGTGCTACTTCATCAATGATGACATTTTCCTTTAAAATCAAGCCATATCCCTTAGTGTAACCTTTGTTGTCATCTCCAAATATAATGCTAGGGCTAGCTTTCTCCACAAACTCTGTGAGCAGGGTAGAATCTCCAGTCATGTGCCTAGAACAACCACTGTCTAAGTACCATAGATTCTTTCTGTTTCCCTGCACACAACAAAACCAAATCAAGTTGATTTTGGTACCCAATTTTCCTTGGGTCCTTTTCTATTAGCTTTAGCTTTGCCTTTCTTGTCATTTTGCACCTTAATCTCAGGTTGAGTTAAATCAACCTTGACCCTGGGTGTTGACCTCTGAGAGACAACATGTTGAGGATGTTCATATGCATACATGTTTGATACATGCATTTGAGGATGTTGTGCATACATAGTGTTCATGTGTGGCATGCTCCATGTCATTTGTGGCATTGTGAATGCATTCATATAAGGATTTGAAACAAATGGCATGTTTGTATACAGATTTGATGCATGATCAGTATGTGCATACATGTTATGCATAGCAGGTATAGGCATATTGGGTATAGGCATTGGCATTTGAACAAATGAAGTTTTAACAGTTTTGCAATTGGTAGATAAATGATTAACACTACCACACTTTACACAAGTTTTCCTTGGAACATACTTGTCAGGTGTATAGTTGCTATGCTTGTTAATCCCTACCTTACCATTTCGGTTCTTTTTCTTTTTTCACCTCAGCCTTGACCTCTATATTTTCTAACTTGCCCTTCAATTGCTTGTTGGACAAGTGACCTATATTGACATCCTTTGCTTTGGTTTTACTACTTTCTCCCTCAACAAAATTTTTGCTGGTTGGACCATACTTTTTGTTCAGCTTCTCAATTTTTTCTTTGCTTACACTAGATGTGCACTTCTGTGGACATGTCTCATCCATAGAGGTGTTACCCAGCAACGGATGCTTACTATCCGTAGAGGTATTACCCATCAACGGATGCTCACTATCCGTAGAGGTGTCATCTCCTAGATTCTCAACATCTAGTTTCTCTTTATCTTTTCTTACTAATTCCTTGTAGAATGTATCCACACCTTGAGCTTTGATAATGTTTGTGGCAACATTCCTGGAATCAGTCCATCTAGCTATTGTTTCCTGTTCTTTAGCTAGCTGTGCTTTGAGAATTTCTTCTCTTTTTAGCACAATCAGCAAGTCATCCTTGGCAACTTGACACTCTAATCTCATTTTATCAAACTCAATAAATTGAGTTCCCAGAACAGCATTTCTATCACTTAAAAACTGATTAGCATCTTTAATCATGGTGTTTTCTTTTGTAAGTGATTTAAGAGAAATACGCATATGGTACAATTCAGTAGGCATATCATTAATTGTACTATTGCATTCCTCAGTAGAAAGCTCAAAGAGATTGGTGGTAATTACTTGATTGGATGATGAACTGGCCACCTGCTCCCTTGAATCAGCCATCAGTGCAAGGTTCACAAATTCAGTGTCCTCCTCAGAATCATTCTCATCTTCAGCCCAGTCATAGTCCTGAGTTATGAATGCTCTACCCTTTTTCTTGAGAAGATCAAAGTATTTCTTCTTGTAGTCAACAGACTCAAACTTCCTGTCACTCTTCTCAGCTTTTGGTTTTCTGCATTCATTAGCAAAGTGACCTCCCATTCCACAATTGAAACATTTAAACTTGGACCTTTCAACATAGTTCTTGTTTGTTTGAAAGTCCTTTCTGAATGGTTTGGACACTTCAGGGTTTCTCTTGAACTTGATCTTTGAGAATTTTCTTGACAGAAAAGCTAAATGTTCATCTAGCTCAGACTTTTGATCTTGGTTAGAAGGCTTACTTTCTTCAATCATCTTTACTTTGCACTTTCTTGATTCAGTCCTACCTTCACAAGCTACTAAGGCAGCTTCAGCAGCTTCTTCTTTCATTTCCTCAGCCTTTTCAACACTTGCTACCAAGGCAACAGATCCAGTTTTCTTTTGGACCTTCTCAATTTCCTCATCCTGCTCCATTTCCAACTCATATGTTTTTAGGGTTCCATACAGCCTCTCAAGTGTAAAATCCTTATACTCTTGAGTGTTTCTCAAGGAAACAGTCATAGGCTTCCACTCCTATGGCAAGGCTCTGAGAAATTTAAGATTTGAATCTTTGATTTGATACACCCTCCTATACAACTTTAATCCATTCAGTAATTTTTGAAATCTACTAAAAGTGTCATTCAATGATTCTCCACTCTTAAAGTGAAAGTGTTCATACTGTTGTATGAGAAGCTGCATCTTGTTTTCCCTTACCTGCTCAGTCCTTTCACAGATGGTCTGGACAGTGTCCCAAATCTCCTTTTGATGTAGAACAATTAATAACATTGTCAAACATATCAGAATCAAGACCATTGAACAAAATATTCATGGCCTTCTTATCTTTATGAACTGCAATGTGATCTTCAAGAGTGTAACAGCCCCAAATCCGGGGTCAGGGATTTAGAGTAGTCACGATCCACTTACTTTTTGCCTTGCCAGCTTTACTCACAATAGACACAATTCATCTGCTTATGACCCCACAATGTATATATCTCTCTCACACACACACAAGTTAGAGTCTCAGAAACGACACAAATACAACCATTGCGGAATAAATAATCTTTATTACAATACCCAAATGTCTTTTGAATTTGCTACTGATACAACTCCTAAGTAATGGTACATTACCAACTTAGCCTTGTAATACTCACCACCCTCTCATACCATTCATATCTATACATAAGATGAATACCAAAAGCTCCAGCTTAATCTGACTGGTTCACACTAATTCCAGGATCACTGCTAGAAATTGCTCATGAGACTGCCTTGCGCTTACCACTCGCCTGAGGGATGTGCGCCGAATCCTTGGTATCCTACTTCGCTGCTATATAATATTTATAAAATAATAGCAAGAGTGAGCGATAGCTCAGCAAGGTAATTAAAGTATGGCATAATCCTGCCTTTAACTCAAACCAGAATAAAGCGGGTATAAGACAATAATTTGTCAAAATATCTCGATACTGAAATTATTTCCTTATCGGAATGTATACCCAAAAACAGTACCATTGTTGTATTTCAAATATCATTTTCATAATATTTCTGCAAACTTTTACTATATTAAGAACAAAGTTCTAGTATAAAAGATGAGGTTTCAAAGTAAACCAATATAACCTTTCCGAAAAATATCTGCTATGTAAGCGGAATATCAACATATAACTTAAAAGATGAAGTTACGAGGAAAATTAATATAATGTTTCCGTAACCCCAAAATCCACTTATACATATATAATCTGAGTAAGGTTTTATCAGGGTCATACTCATAAAATAAAAGATGAAGTTACAAGGATTTATTGTAACTTCAATTTTGAACACTTTTCGACCCCCTGCCAACATGATCGGTAAACCTGTACCACGGGTGTCATCCTTGGTCCCTTTCAATACATGTTGCAAAATCTCTCTGCCAATATGATCGGTAAACCTGTACCACGGGTGTCATCCTTGGTCCCTTTCAATACATGTTGCAGAATCTCTCTGCCAACATGATCGGTAAACCTGTACCAAAGATGTCATCCGTAGTCCCTTTCAATACATGTTGCAGAATTATCCAAAATGGATGATGAACTAATACAGGAGTTGCTACCGCGCCCGTCGTACCAACCTTACTATGATCAGTAGCAGGTCGTACAACAAAAATATGTTCTCTACATGTAGATGGAAGAATCACGACAGCCTAACATTGTCTACCGCCTTTCTGGATCTCCCGGCCCATTTGGGGCAATAATTTGGATGGGTCGGCACAACTAGACCACTTACACCACTCCTAGTTCTGATGAAATCCATGACTCTGAAACGTAAAGATCGTCCTCCTTTCCCCAAGTGTAATACTTGTTGATACGACTCCACAAAGTAGTTATATCTAGGTTGGAAAGGAAGATTCCCCAATATTTCCCAAGCTGTTGCTTGTTAATGGATATCGACTTGTTCCATGAATTTATCCCTTGAGCGTTGAGGTGGTAACACAATATTTGACTTGCAGCAACTAAATTGCTTCGAGAAAATATCTGTCCCATGACAGTTTTGAGTTGAGAGTTTAAAATGAGTAGCAGTCACTTAAATCAGGTTTCCCATATTTTTGATAGTTGAGCGAGCATTTAAATCTTCTTAAAAGACAGATTTAAATGGAAAAATAGTGTTTTGGGAACCTCTTTTTGATTTAAAAATAATTAATAATATAGCGTAGAGTATCCTTCGTAATTATTGAAGGTCGAGGATAAACTTTAAATAACATTTCTCAATTTTAAAACATTCTAAAAGTATTCAATCAATAATCGAATAATATTTATTAAATAAGTAAACCTTAAACGAATTTTCAAAAATAATATTCATTAAGTAAACAATGATTAAATGAATATTCAAAAATAATATTCATTAAATAAATAAGGATTAAATGAATATCCAAAATAATATTCATTAAATAGATAATCTTAAATGGATATTCAAAAAAATAATATTCATTAAATAAATCAACCTTAAATGAATATTCAAAAATAATATTCATTAAATAAATAATCATCGAATAACAGTTACCCTATATCTTTATCGGAAAAATAATCTTTAACATATACAGAAAATATAATTACTTCTGGTCTTAAAGAAAATCACACGCCCTTATCCTAGGGCATTATAAAAAATTGGCTTCTAACTAATATCACATATCTAGCTTAGAAGCCCATAATCAAATCATAAAATAAGTATCACAATATACTTTCGAAAACAGTTAGGCC
Source organism: Heracleum sosnowskyi (assembly GCA_030848705.1). NCBI lineage: Eukaryota > Viridiplantae > Streptophyta > Magnoliopsida > Apiales > Apiaceae > Heracleum > Heracleum sosnowskyi. Next base: position 49,989,968 of record CM061243.1, read on the forward strand.
TTCCATTAGCATATATATCTGAAATAGTATTCAAATAGTATTTCTCGACTGAGATAATACTTAAATAACATTCCTTGAAAGATATAGTAAGCAAATATCATTCCTCGAATGATATCATACTCAAATAACAATCCTCAAAATACATAGTATTCTGCCGATGGAATCCATCCGGGTTTCCACAGCTATCTACATATCTCGAAATACCGACTCTCGATTTAGAGTCGAAAACAATGAATATGCTCTTATATATAGAGCTACAAGGTATACCGGTTAATAAGTACATTATCTCAAAACTCGTATAATATCTAAAAGTCAAATTCTATTTAACACGATATAATCATTTATCTCAAAACTATGCAACACTATACATGGCAAAAGCAGTATTATATAATTAATACTTCAAAGTATGGATTTAGAAAACTTGCCTGGAGATCCCGAAGTAGCAGTAAGTCTCAGGTTGGTCCAGTAATCTAGAATCAACACAAGGTTCAAGATTAACAACTTAAACGCTTTCACCACACTAAGTATATACTATCTCAAGTACAAAGTCCATTTTCAAGTTAACTCCTTAAGAACTTCTACTCGAGTATGCTCGCTCATGCATTTTTATAAAATTGAGATTTAATCCTTTTAACACGAAATCTTTTCGAGGGTCTTCCTAAACATACCTAGCATGTTATCACAAAGTTTCACATTTTATTATGAGCTCTAAGTAGTTCGACCATAGCCTCAAAGTTGACTAAGTGGTGCGGTTTGGTTTTACGAACGTCTTACACTAAAACACATGTTTCTCCTAAACCGTAAATCGTAATGACATGATTCTTGCCCTCACGTAAACTAGAAACAAAGCTCTAAACACTCATGTTCATCACTGAACCAAAAGAGGCAGTTAGGTTTTCGGATTCTAGGCAGTTTTTAGCGTTACCGAAAATCGGGCATTACGTCGGCTTAAAACTTAACATTTCCGAGATTCAAATCTCATTCCAATTCACCACCAATCATCATACATATCAATTACAACACTTAAAGTGCATTATCAATCTCAAACCTAGCCAAACCAGTTGGTACCATATTTAAAATCCATCCACAACTCATCCAACAACTAAACAAACTACATAATCCACTTACTCATGACCTTAACAATACATTCATGCTTCCATCTTTCAATTATAAACATAAAACTCAACAAAACACTATTCATCGTCTTCTTAAACTCAAGAAAAGATCATGCTAGAGATGGTGGGTGTTGGAGATGTTACCTTAGATGCGAAGAGCTTGGAAAGGGATCTTGTTTTGTTTTGATGTTTTTAGGTTTGATTAGCATAGTTAAGGAGCAAGGAAAGATATACCATCCATATATAGCTTTTTTTAACTTCCAAGGAAGGTATAAAACTTCTTCCCTTTTTGAGATTATGCTAGATCTAATAGTTATAAGTGGTTGTTTAAGAGTTATGTAGTAATGAAGCATGTATGCATGATTTTAAGTATGTTTAATGGTTGATTTGTGGAAAAACTTATGAACTAGAGCATGACCATGTTTGGACAGAAAAGTGTAGTATTAACTTGAGGTTTGATTGGTGGTTGGTTGATTGTGGATTGGTGATTGTAGTGAGTGTTTAAAAACACGGGAATCGCGTTTAAGCGCCGTTACCATGTCGAATTTTACTTAGGTAGTTTGGACAGAGATCACGAATACTCTAAAGGGCATAAACATAACGTTTCTGCCCATGAACATGTAGGTCCTGTTTCCTAGTTTGTTTTAGCGAAAGAATCGCATCGTTTTGATTTACGGTTTAGGAGAAACGTCCGTTTTAGTGAAAGCGGTTTCACGTAACTAAGTGGTTCATTATATGAACTTTGAGATTGTGATCAAGCCCTTTAAAAATGGAATTAGGTCATGATATTAAAATGGATACTAACATGGACAGGTAGTAAGTGAATAGAGAAGGTTTCGGGTTAAAAAGACAATTTTCCGATTTTATAAAAATGTCGGAACCAAAGCTACGCGAGGAGTAAGTGGTTCTGCACTCTACTGCCTAAACCTGCTGCTCTCGGGATTTTGATCCCCTTAAGCAGAAAAACATTTTCAAGGATTTTGTTATATTCTTTTTCTAGATCGCGCACGCGAAAACGGTGTGTCATTTCGATTAACGGTTAAGGAGATATGAGCGTTTTAGTGAAAGGCGTGCGAATAGTAACTTTCCGTAGCTCATCCAAGTTTGAGAATATATTTCACCAAGTGAAACCCCTGTTTTGAGATCGAAACTTTTATGATAAATATTACAAATACTCAAGATGATTTTAGAAGTGGTCTCGTATTTAAATACGAGTTTTCGGATTTATTAAAAAATGTTAGAGTGCGAGTCGCGTAATAGTAACTTTATGAAAAGTCAACTCTAGAGTACTACTTTGACCAACCATTGCGACTAAGATAAAATGAGTATTTCGAGTCGATTAAAATATGAACCTTGTTGAGGAATAGTGTGACTACATGATGTATTTAACATATAGTTGACTTTAAATGAGAGTTGTGAACGAATGATTACGTTAGGGGACTGATCGAGTAATTCTTTGTTTATAGATTTGCGACAAGCCTCGAACCCCTAATACCAAGGACTCAAGGCAAGTTTTCTCATTCAATGCTATGTTTTAAAGTACAATATTCTGATAATATGCATATGATAGATGCATGCTTTCAAATGTAATATATGCATACAATATTATGCATGCTTTCAAACCTCACGTCATATATAGATGTGATAGTATTAACATTGTTGAGATGAAAAATATGCATATGATAGATGCATGCAAGTTTTCAAACCCTATACCATATAATGATGCTGTTGTGATATATGTTGTGGTATTGCTATATATGCTGCTTAATGCTGTGAAATAACGTAAAACTGTTTTCGCTTTGTAAAAAGCTGTATAAGGTATAAGGTTTATATGCTAGATAAGTACTAGATATAAACCAAGGTTAAAGGTTAAAGACTCTAAGTATAGAGTACTTGTACGATGGTTTTAAAGCTTAGACCGGGAGTCAAATTATTTTAAACTATTGCCAAAAGCTGAAAGGTTCTAGGGACGGTTATATTTTAAAGATTTATTAAATATTCCAATATCTATATTATGGGATATTTAAGGTGAGATATTTAAATAATATTATAATAAATATTATTTGAATATTATTTAATTAAAGTGAATATTATTTTGAATATTCACTTAAGTGTTTTATATGGAATAATAATTCAATATTTATTATTTGAATATTATTTAATTAAAGTGAATATTATTTTGAATATTCACTTAAGTGTTTTATATTGAATAATAATTTAATATTTATTATTTGAATATTATTTAATTAAGTGAATATTATTTTGAATATTCACTTAAATGTCTTATATTGAATAATAATTCAATACTTATTATTTGAAGATTATTTAACTAAGTGAATATTATTCTGAATATTCACTTAGGTGGGTTTATGTTGAATAATAATTTAATCTTTACTATTTGGGTATTTATTAAATATTCCAAATATGATTTAAAATCATAGAACCTTATTATATAATTAAAGGTTCTATTATTTACACAAAATATAAATTTCTGATTTTCAGAAAAGGTATTAAAATAGAGATTCCCAACTATTATCTTAAGATAGTTAAAGGTAATTAAATGCGGTTATTATTTTCCAACTCATCGAAAACTGGGAATCTAGTTCAAGAATTCGAGGACAGAGTTTTAATTCCACTGTTCCTCTAGAATACTTATAACTAGGGGATGGCTCCCCCATTCAAGTAGAGTATTTCAAACTCGCTGAACTCTGAAATTTCAATAAACTCCCTGGTCATGATTTCAAAATACGTAGTAATCATCGGTAGTCTCGTTGACTAATGTCAACCCACACTTTGACTTACTCCTTTCAATTACTCTGGAGTAAGGTGTTCTAAACGGTTACAAAGTTTTGACGAGTATTCGTACTTGGGAAATATGGAATTAAATTCCGATTTCCGTTTCATTAATGTTTTTCATCATGGGAATTGGAAAGGCTTACACGGCAATGAAATAGGTGCCGGGGTAGTGCCAAATTTATCAAGGCTTGCCCGGTGACGAAATAGGCGCCGAGGTAGTGATCTCTTGAGTGCTTAGGCTTGCCCGGTGACGAAATATGCGCCGAGGTAGTGATCTCTTAGTACAATGGCCCATATGCGATCAGGGTGATAACCGAACAGGAAGTCGTCCTTCTACTAGTAGGAAAGTTAAGTTGCGATATAACGGCTGATCACCGTGTATCGTGTATTCCAGTATATCCCCTTCTTCCACTTGGAATTGTGCTGCACATTGTAACGAAAGCCTAGGTGCTGAGTTACCGATAATGTGACAGAAATTGAACAATGATGTTCCGTGTATAGTATTTGAACTACATTGCATGTTCTGACGAAAAGAGTATCCAATATATCATTCTATATACGAATGAGGTTTTAAAAGCTTTCAGCTATGATATCAGCCCACATATATGATTATGTTGCTATATATTATTGTCGAGCTATAGTGCTCATTCTTGCTTCTTTTATATATCACAACCCAACAGCTTCAAAAAGGTGTTCATTACTGATATTTTACAGTATTTTGAACAGTATGAGATATCTAAATAGATATGCATGTATATATGTTGAGAAGTCATTTAAGATATACAGTATATTGAATTGTATAGTATTTTGAATCAATGGATGGGTTTAAGCCTTGATTCCAATATTAATATCTATTTTAAAAAAGAGATGTTTTGAGACTTGGTTTATCATCTTGATACCAAGGATCCCTAAAAGGATTTACGAAAAGTATTTGAGTATGATTATAAATCATACGGTATTTTGAACGATATACAATTTTGGGGATAAACCCTAGTAGTTTTAAACATGGATCCCATATGGATTATCTTCCTAAAAGGTTTAAAGATTTAAACTAGGATAGATTTCTTGCTGAGCACTATTAGCTCATTCTTGCTTTATTAAATCTTTCAGCATGAAGAAAACATTGCCGATTCACCTCGTGTTACGAGAGCAAGGGAATGGAGAGACCACCCTTGAGTTAGTTCAGCAAGATGGATACTGTTGGATTTAGCAGAACAGCTGTAGACTGAGTTAGTAAGAATTGTTTTCGAATAGGTTTGTATTATTAAACCTTGTATAGAATTGTGAGGTCTATTATTTTAACTTCAGGTAGAGGTTGTAAATGATAGATGAGATCCTGGATAGTACATTTGATTTGTAATAACAAATGTTACTTATTGTTGCTCATTTCCAAGGTTATAACTTGTGTGTGTGGGCGTAAGTGATTGGGTTCTTTTGGAGTTATATTATTAGAATGTTGTACGTAATGCAGGTATTATATAATTGATGGAGCGTGACAACCCAGATTCCTGACCCCGGATCTGGGGGTGTTACAGAAATGGTATCAGAGCGTTAAGTTATAAACTTGGATATGAGAGTGTTAAGAGTATAAGTGAGAGAATGACGGGAGGACTCATATAGAGTTCGTTAAGTGGACTACCGGAGGTAGTGCCATCGAGGATGTTAAGATTAAAGAGTTTAGTTGAGAACTTTTCGGAGGACCGATAGGACTATTGAAGATCATCATAATTATGAGAAGGACGTTTAGAATTGTACATGTTAGATATAATTGCTGACGTTTGTTCATCAGTGTTTAAGTTCCAGGTACATATCAGAGTTTATATAGAAGCCAGTCAGAGTTTGATAAAGTCTGACTGGGTGAAGAGTTTACATGGAAGCCGGTCAGAGTTTGTTAAAGTCTGACAGGGTGATAGTTGACTTAGCTGTCGGTGCAAAGATAAAGATTCTAGAAGCAATATATTCTGAAGATGGAAAGAAGCAGAATATATTGATACAGCTAAGGAGACTGGACAGAAGACTGAAGCAATCCTTAATTGATAATAATTGTATAGCTAATTTATAGGAGTATCAATTAGATAAGGATTGTATGTAGCTGTGTACTATATAAACACAGATAGGTTATCCCTAGAAGGGACGCGAACATAGAATTATTATTCTTGTAACCTAGTAGCTCTTTGTGATTCATTAACATCACTAAGAGAGAATTATTTAATATAATTCAGTTTGTTGATTTACAAACCTGTGTTCTTGATTGTTATTCTCATACATACTTGATTATATATTGTGTATTCGGCCTAACAATTGGTATCAGAGCCAAGGCTGTTTAATATATACAGTTTTACGATTCAAACACAGTAATAATCATGTCTGAAGAAAATCAAACTGCTCCCAAGGCTGAACAGGTTAAGCCTAATTCTGTGAGTCGATATGAAACAATCAGGGTTCCAATTCTCAGGCCAGTAGAGTATCCGATTTGGAAGGTGAAGATGACCATGTTTCTGGAGGCTACAGATCCAGAATATCTTGACAGAATCTATGATGGTCCTCATATGCCGACTAAATTGTCCCCTGTTGTTGATGGTCAAGAACAAAAGACTGTTCCAAAGGAAAAGAAAGATATGACTCCTGAGGACATCTCATCAATTGCAAAAGATGCAAAGGTTAGACATCTTCTCCACAGTGCTTTAGATAATGTTATGTCTAACAGAGTAATTGGCTGCAAGACTGCCAAAGAGATATGGGATGCTTTAGAAGTCAGATGCCAGGGAACAGGTGCTATTAAGAAGAACAGAAAGACAATACTCACACAGGAGTATGAGCACTTTGATTCAAGACCTAATGAAACCTTGACTGAGACTTATGACAGATTTTGCAAACTATTGAATGATCTGTCTCTGGTTGATAAAGAATATGAGCTTGAAGAGTCTAATCTCAAGTTTCTGTTATCTCTACCTGAAAAGTGGGATTTAAAGACAACCACAATAAGAGATAATTATGAGTTTGCTGATACAGATCTTGATGAAATCTATGGGTTATTGAAAACTCATGAACTGGAGATAGAACAAAGGAATAGAAGATTGAGCAAAAAGACAAAATCTGTTGCTCTCAAAGTTGAGGAGAAGCCCATTAAGAAGGAATCATCAAGGAAGAAAGACAAGGGAAAGGCTTTAGTTATTAAATCTGAAAGTGAGTCATCAAACTCTGATGATGACTCAAACTCTGATGAAGCTTCTGACTCTGAGGATGATGAAGAACAGATGATGCAAATGGCTGCATTGATGGTGAAAACCTTCAAGAAGATGGGATTCAAGAACTTTAAGAAAGGAAAGAGATTCTCAAGGAAAGATTCAAACTCTGAAAGGAAAAGTTTTAGAAAGTCTGATGGAAGGGAGACCAAGTCTGGCAAGAAGGATAAATCTGAAATCCAGTGCTACAAGTGTAAGGAGATGGGTCACTATGCTCCAGAGTGCAAGAAAGGCAAATCTGAGAAAGCACTCATCTCTAAAGGCAAAGACTGGGCAGATACTTCAGACTCTGATGATGGAGAAAATTATGCTCTTATGGCAACTGTCAGAGATGAGACTGAATCATCTGAAAATAAGGTACCCCTAACTACTTATGCTTATGATACTGATAATATATCTGAATTGAGAGTATATCTGAAAAGCGTACATGTTAGTTATAGGGATCAGACTTTAGAGAATGAGAGAATTAAAGCTGAAAATCTTAGTCTTAAAGATAGAAACAAGTTTCTTGAAGGAGAACTTGAAAAGATGAAGCAGATTCAAAAAGAAAGAGATGATGCTGTTTATGTAGAACAGGAGTTGCTGAAAAGATATAAGCAATTAGAATCTGATCTAGAAAAAGAAAGAAAAATAATCAAGACTTGGACAGATTCTGGAAGAGACACTCATCAAGTGTTTCAGACAGATTCTGTAGGTTTAGGCTATTGTGAAAATGATGAACTTAGGTTTAAAGACAAGGTTAAGGTTAAACCACAACTTAAACCTGTGATATTTGTTCCAGAAGCCAATAAGTTAAAATCTGTTGTAATAAGAGAAGCTGATATGGAATCAGATGAAGCCTGTGAAAAACAGGAAAATATTATAACAGAAAAACTTATGGAAAGAGAAGCTGTTAGAAAGCCAGTAAAAACTTGTGAAAAACAGGTTAATGTTGGTTTGATGACAGGAAAACAGTTCAATCATAAGCTGAAAGAGGTAAAATCTGCCATGAAACCAAAAGGGTCCAAGAAGAATAGGAATGGAAAGATAGGCATAAATAAAAGAAATAATCATTTGCCTAATGCTGCTGCTCCAAGGAAAACATGTTATAATTGTGGTAGTTCTAATCATCTTGCTAATTACTGCACAAAGAATAAAAATATCAATTATTTACCTTCTACATCAGGAGTAAAGAATGATTATGTTAGGGTTAGACCACAGACTTTATGCACACACTGTGGGAGCACTTGGCATTCCATTTATACTTGCAAGAGTTATCATGCTATTTATCACAACTATTATGAGCTAAAACCCAATCTGAAGTGGGTTAGAGCAAACTCTGCAAGTGTAAAGTCTGACAATGTTAGTTTAAACTCTATTGATAGTAATTCCGCTACAAAAACTAACACTGTTAAGAAAGACAAAGGATCCAAGCAAGTCTGGGTCCTTAAAACTAACACTTAGTGTTTGTTTGTGATTGCAGGGTATAAAAGAGAGCACACTTATCTTGGACAGTGGATGCTCAGGACATATGACTGGAAATAAAGCCCTGCTATCAGACTTTAAGGAGAAGGCTGGCCCAAAGGTTTCCTATGGAGATGGCAACATAGGACACACTCTGGGATATGGCAATATTAATCTTGGAAGTGTCATCATCACTAATGTAGCTCTAGTCTCAGGACTCAAGCATAATCTGCTATCTGTGAGTCAAATCTGTGATAGAGGAAACCATGTAGATTTTCATACTGAATACTGTGAAGTTATCAGTAAATCTACTGGAAAAGTTGTTCTAGTTGGACACAGGCGCAACAACATTTATGAAGCAAGTTTGGTAACAAACTCTGATGGAAAAACAGTGTGTCTGACTGCAAGAATGTCAAATGAAGAGAGTTGGAATTGGCATAAGAAGCTCTCTCATCTCAATTTGAACAACATCAATGAGCTAATAAGAAAGGATCTTGTAAGGGGACTCCCAAAATCAATACTCAGTCTAGATGGCCTATGTGATTCTTGTCAAAAGGCCAAGCAAAGGAAGTCATCTTTCAAGAGTAAATCTGAATCTTCAGTAGTGGAACCTTATCATCTTCTACATGTTGATCTCTTTGGACCAGTGAATGTGATGTCTATGGGCAGAAAGAAATATGCTCTAGTAATTGTTGATGAATATACTAGATATACATGGGTGTATTTCTTATCAAAGAAGGATGAAACTGCTCAAACTCTGTTGGATCATGTAAATCAACTGGACAAAGGATCACAGCACAAAGTCAAAATTATAAGGAGTGATAATGGAACTGAATTCAGAAACTCAATCATGGAAGCTTTCTGCAAGGAAAGAGGAGTGAAACAAGAATTTTCTGCACCTGGAACTCCACAGCAAAATGGTGTAGTTGAAAGAAAGAACAGAACTTTAATTGAAGCAGCCAGAACTATGCTTGAAGAAGCAAAATTACCAACTTATTTCTGGGCAGAAGATGTTCAAACTGCTTGTTTTACTCAAAATGCTACACTGATCAACAAGCATGGGAAAACACCATATGAGATGGTGAAAAATAAGAAGCCAAATTTGAAATACTTTCATATATTTGGATGCAAATGCTTTGTGTTGAAGACTCATCCTGAACAGTTGACCAAGTACGAGTTAAAAGCTGATGAAGGAATCTTTGTTGGTTATCCATTGTCAACAAAAGCATTCAGAGTCTACAATCTGAGAACTAAAGTGATCATGGAATCCATACATGTGTCATTTGATGACAAGAAAATAACTGGACTTGATGACTTAGATGGATATGATCAACTGCGTTTTGAAAATGAAGGTTTATTCTCTGATGATGTAAACTCTGATGAAGCAGTACCGACAAACTCTGATGAAGCGGTTCTGACAAACTCTGACGAAGGATACTCTGAACCTCTACTGGTAAATACAGGAGAAACTAGAAATTCTCAAATTGAACAAAATAGAGAACCAGTTGAGGGGGAGCGTGAAGAAGCTCAACAAGACACAACAAGTGAGTCAGTTGAGGAAACTGATTCAAACTCTGACAGTTCAAACTCTGAGCCATCCAATTCAGGGGGAGCCTCAGATACTGCAGAAAGTCAAAATATGAATCAGGAGAGCATGGATCAAGGGGGAGGATCCAATAATGATGCAAGAAACCACTTACCTACAGCAAGAAAGTGGACACAGGCACACACACCTGATCTCATAATTGGAGATCCTGATGCTAGTGTGAGAACTAGAAGTGCAACAAATAATGAGTGTCTGTATCATGCTTTCTTGTCTCAAACAGAACCAAAGAAAGTGGAAGAAGCTCTTCAAGATGCTAATTGGATTACAGCAATGCAAGAAGAGTTAAATGAATTTGAAAGAAATGAAGTCTGGACACTTGTACCTAGACCAAAGAATAGATCAATTGTAGGTACAAAGTGGGTTTTCAGAAACAAGACTGACAGTGAAGGTGTGATTACAAGAAACAAGGCTAGACTTGTGGCCAAAGGTTATTCACAACAGGAAGGAATTGACTATGATGAAACCTTTGCTCCAGTTGCAAGATTGGAGGCCATAAGAATTTTTCTGGCCTATGCTGCACACAAGAAGTTTAAAGTCTTTCAGATGGATGTAAAAAGTGCTTTTCTCAATGGGAAGCTTGAAGAAGAAGTGTTTGTTGAACAACCACCAGGATTTGTAGATCCCAAGCATCCAGATTATGTCTACAGGCTTGACAAGGCATTATATGGACTAAAGCAAGCACCAAGAGCATGGTATGAAACTCTTGCTCAATTTCTTTTAGAAAGTGGGTTCACAAGAGGTACAATTGATAAAACCTTGTTTTATTTCAATTCTGGTGATGATTTGCTTTTAGTTCAAATTTATGTAGATGATATTATCTTTGGATCTACTAATGACAAACTTTGTAAGAAGTTTGCAAAGCTTATGCAATCCAGGTACCAAATGAGCATGATGGGAGAGCTTAGTTACTTTCTAGGCTTACAGGTCAAGCAAACAGATGATGGTATTTTTATCAATCAAGCAAAATATACCAGAAATCTTCTCAAGAAATTTGGTATGCTTGATAGTTCATCTGCTACAACTCCCATGGCTACAGCAACAAAGCTAGACAAAGACACAGGAGCCTCAGTAGATATGACAAACTACAGAGGAATGATAGGGTCTTTACTGTATCTTACTGCAAGTAGACCTGATATCATGTATGCAACATGTCTTTGTGCAAGATTTCAAGAAGATCCCAGAGAGCCTCATCTAACAGCTGTAAAAAGAATCTTCAAATATCTCAAAGGAACCATAACCTTGGGTTTGTGGTATCCTAGAGAATCAGAGTTTAAGCTAATTGGTTACTCTGATGCAGATTTTGCAGGCTGTAAGATAGACAGAAAAAGTACAAGTAGAAGCTGTCAATTTTTAGGTGACAGATTGGTTTCTTGGTATAGCAAGAAACAAAAGTCAATTTCCACATCCACTGCAGAAGCAGAGTATATAGCTGCTGGTAGCTGTTGTGCACAGATTCTGTGGATGAAGAATCAGTTGCTGGATTATGGTTTGAGGTACTCTAAAATACCTATTTTCTGTGATAACCAAAGTGCTATTGCTATGACAGGTAATCCAGTACAGCACTCCATGACAAAGCACATCAGCATAAGGTATCATTTTATCAGGGAACATGTGGAAGAAGGGAACATTGAGCTTCATTTTGTGTCTACAGACCAACAACTTGCAGATATCTTCACCAAACCCTTGAGTGAAGCTACTTTTACAAGATTGGTAAATGAACTTGGAATGATCTCTGGTTTCGACTAGAGATACGGGTTAGACTCAAAAACTATACATGTTTGATTTTTATGCTCCTGATTCCTGCATGTATTAACTGTTATGAGTACCAGTGTCATAAACTCTGAATGTAAACTCTGATGCTAAACTCTGATAGTCATAAAAGTGTTGGTCATACTCTGATAGTTATAGTCTAAGTTATACTCTGATTGTAATTTTGTCTGAAACATATGGACCAATGAAGAAATTTGTATGAAGCATAATTCTCAGTAAGTAATTATGAATCCTTAAGAGTTATATAGATTCTGATCTCAAACATGTGCAGTAAGTTAACACAGCATGATACTGTCTCTGTATTTATACCATCTCTTAGTTTATTGATCCTATACCCTGAGTCTGTATTAGCTGTTTGCATTTTCTCTCATAAATTAATTGTATTAACTGATGAAAAGTCTAAACTCTGATTATTAATTGCAAATAATTCACCCTCAAATCAAAAGATGCCAAACAGAGCACAAATTCCTTTGAGATCATGTTGTGCCTAGGAAGATCCAGGAACTTATTGTATGAAATAAGGGCTAAAATCTTTGATTTTTGGTGACTAGTGCCAACCACTGATTACTGGAAAAAAAATAATAATAATAATTAAAAAATAATAATAATAATAATAATAATAATAAAGGGGGTGAAAAATAAAAGATATATCCAAATGAAAGGATATCAGAATACAGAGTTTAGATATAAAATCAGATTTTATTTTATACATGAGAGTTTAGGCAACCAGTTTTTACTGCTTTAGTTTGTGGATTTTATGCACTTTGAGATGATCTAAATATTGATTTCGGTAAACTCTGCTATTGCACACACAATTATTCACACCTGTACAGATTGAGAAAAGAGTTTATTGACAAAGAAGAACAAATGGTAAACACTGATGTATTGTGTGAAATACGCCGAGGTAACTTTGTTTTAATCTCTGATGGTTAAAATGATTTCTTTGTTTCAGACATTTTATAATTTTGAGATTAGACATTTGTTTTGAAATTCAAAGGAGTATGATAACAAACGGTTCATATTTGTATTAAACAGAGAGAGAGAGGTTGAGTGTTTTGAACAATGTGATAAGCGGTAATTATGGCTATTTTTACTGCGCATGTGTATTGAAAGTTGTTACATACAGCTGTCAGCGTATACACGTTTGACACCTGTCCCACTCACACACTTTTGAAAGACGCCTGCTGTGTGTAGTAATGATTAAAACGTTTGAGTTTTAATCTGCACAGTTATTATTTAAATATACTACACATAAACGGTTCACTCTTTTACACACCTCAACTTTTCATAAGCTTTTACTCACACACATTGTCTCAAACACTTTCACTACATACAATCTATTCTCTGTTTGTTTTCTTCTAAACTGTTCTAATGGCTACAACAATGTTTATTGCGTCTGGGTTAGAATTTGTTCCTAACAATTACTCAGCTCCTTTAGCAAATGAGAACGCACCGGAGGCGTTTCATTTGATTCAGAGTTTCTTGTCAAACTCTGATATCGGCACTGCTCTCACCGCACCGTCGAAGCTGTCTGCGTCACAAATAAGGACTTTTTGGCAGACAGGTACTTATGATGATGGAGGAGAGTCTGGATCTCCATCTATCATTTTTGAGTTTCAAGGAGAAGAATTTACTGTTACTCCTACTACTGTTCGTGATGCTTTGGGTCTTGAAGATTTCAATGCATTCACAACTGTTGGAGACTTTGAGTTAGTCAGAATGATGAGGGAGATAGGATACTCTGGACCTTTGACAAAGATAGGTCAACTCAAAAGGCCATTTTTGTGCAAGGAGTGGAGCTTCTTTTTCGATTGCATTACTCGGGCTTTTGGAAAGAAGTGCACGAATTGGGATGCGATTCCCACGGATAGTCTACAGATCGGGTATTCTCTTCTCTATGGCAGTCAATTTGATGTTGCTAGATTAGTTTTAACTAATATTGGTGAGAAAATGCTAGAGAATAGAAATGTTGTTTACTTCTCTAGATTTTGTCAGTTAATATTCAACTTTTGCTGTCCTAATGTTGAGATTGTAGAGGATGATATTATTCTCTCATTTAAATTGCATAAACGCATATTTTCTGATCTCACTAACAAGGATAACAAGAAAGGAGATGTTGGTGTGTTACTGTTGCCTGAGTCTGTGCAACAATTCTTGGTAAACTTACAACAACAACAACAACCACAACTGGCAAACACTGAAGCTGGACCTTCTGTGTCTCAACCACAAAGGTCACAGAAATCTAAAGTAAGGGCTGTTAAGTCTGTCAGGATAAACGCTGAAGCTGGGGCATCAAATGCTGATGATATGCCTCAGAAGAGAAGAATGAAGAAAAGAAGAGCAAATAGGGCAAAGTCTGATGCTATTGATGAAGAGACTGAAACTGATGAAGAAAATCTTCATCAGAGAAAAAGAAGATTGGTAGCAGCACATTTGTTTGGTGCTGAGAATATCTCTTCCAATGTTGTTGATGATCTTGAGATTCCAAATGATGAAGCTGTTCCTGAGGACAGAGTTTTTATGGAGACTGTTTTTCAAGATGAAGCTCCTACATCAAACGCTGATGATGTAGTTGAGGAAGCTGCACCTGAAGATGCAGATGAAGCTCCTGAAATTCTTGTTCAGGAGGCTACAGAAAATGTTGAGGCTGAGATTTTTGAGCCACAGGGATGTAATATGGATTTTGAAGCTCACAACTCTGTAAACTCTGATCATCTTGAAGTTTTTGATGAAACAGAGGGTGTGGAAGCTGATCAAGACACAGTTATTCTTGAAGATTCTTTGGCTACTCACACAGAGATTCTATCTGTTACTCACCAGGTCATTGAAGAGGGTGAGGAAGTTGATCAGACTTTAGCTGCTAAAGCTATAGAAACTGTTGCTAAAAATCCTGATGTTGCTGATAAGGATGCAACAGAGGATGTTCCTGTTAAAGCAGAGTTTGTTGTCAACTCTGAGGATGTTATTGTTCTTGAAGCTCTACAACAATCTGTTGTTGAGATTGTAACAAAAGAAGCAGAGTTCCTGCATACTGCAAACTCTGAGATTCCAGAGCCTAATGCTGAGAATATTCCTGCAGAAAATACAGCAGAGAATGATAATGATAATGATAGTTCTGATCATTCTCAAGAGGAGTTATTTGAGAGTCAAGCAAACTCTGATGAGCTAAGAGAGGTCAATCGAGCTACAGCTGAGCATTTTCAAGATATGTACTACAATAGATGGGCTGCTGCGGATTGTATCTTTTCAGCACAGAGGGCTGCTGATTTTCTTGGAGATTCTGTGAAGACAATTTCAAGTCCTGATATTCTTACAAGTCTGAAGGCTACTGTGATTCAAATTAAATCTCTCCACAACAGATTTGATGAGTCTCATAAGGAAGTCACTGCTTTGAGGAATGAAGTTGGTCTGAGAGATCTCACTCTAAAGAATGATAGGACTTATTACAATTCCATGTTCAAGAAGCAAGCTAAGGACTCTGATGACATTCAGAAGAGGCTTGGGAAAGTTGAGGACAACCAGACTGCTATGTCTGCCCAACTAACATCAATTTCTAATGCTATTGAGTTGTTGACATCAGTACTACTTTCTGATGATGTCAAAAAGGGGGAGAGTGTACCAAGTGACAAATGCAAAGACACTCAAACTCTGAGACGGAGGGATGATGGTAATGATGGTGGAAACAAGGGAGGAGATGGAAAGAGCTTAAGATCAAATGATGATAGAAGACTACTTTCAAGAAGATCAAACTCTGATAAAAGATCAAACTCTGGAAAGGGACATGTAAACTCTGCCAGTGGTTCAAGATACAAAAGTTTGATAATCTCTGATAAGCCATCTACTGATGAGGAAATTGCTGCTAAGATGTTTATGGCAGAACATGGAAAAGGTATTTCAATTGAAGATATCCAAGCTGAAGAGCAAATGCTTGCTGAGGAACACAAGAAGAATGTTGAAGCTGGAATCTACAAGAAGAAGGAAATCAAGGCTCCTAGAAAGAAAGAAAAAGGAATTATTATCAAAGAGAATGTAAACTCTGATCAGAGTTTACAGTACTCAAGGAGGCCTGTGATTAAAAATGCTGACAAAGGAAAAGGTAAACTGGTAGAAGAAGAACAGTTACCTAAGAAGATTTATTCAACCTCTGACATTGCTCAAGTTGAAACAAGATTAGCTAAATCAACCTCTGACGCTGCTCAAGTTGATGTTTCTACTAAAGTTATGACAACCTCTAACATTGCTCAAGTTGTACAGAAATCTACACAACTTTCAGGATTCACCAAACCTAAAATTCTTGAAGATTTAAAGCTTGAAGCTGTGAAATTCTCAGAAACCAGAACTGTATTGGGAAAAGAAGCTTTTGATAAATCTGGACTGGGATCACACAGAGAGAGAAGAATAAATAACAGATCTCAAGATAACATTTCACTGGCAGAATCTGGTATTGGGGTTACACAAGAAAACCTTGATAAGTTAGAATCTGTTCAGTTGATTTTTCACAGAATATTGAAGAAGCAGTTTTTGTTATACTTCATGAGTGATGGAAGAGTTTATAAAGTTGGAGAATCTGATGTTAATCTCAAATCATGGGAAGAACTGGAATATGTACTTTATCTTCTAAAAGTAAAAAACAGACATACTCATGATGTTGCTCAAGTTTTGAGAGAAAAGATGCTGAGATCTAAAGCTATGCTTGGAGGAGGAGTATCAAGTGTCTACATTCCAAAGTATAGAGATCATATTGGAAAGTTAGTGGAGATGAAGAGAAACAGTGCTAGATTTAGAACAGCACTTGGAACAAAAGTTTTAGAATTCAACCTAGAGTCAGACAAAGCTCATTACATTCGACTAGGAAATGATATGAGAAGAAACAGCATATATTCTCTAAGAGCTGCTATCTACCAAACGGGGGAGAGTGATTCAGAACTTAAAGAGCTAAAAGAGATTATGGTGGATGAGCTAGAGAAGGCTGAAAAAAGACTGCTGATTGATTATCTCAGGACAGTACCTGATATTGAAGAAGTCAAGTAAAATCTGACTATAAGTTTTTATGTTTTCTGTTCTAAAGTTAAATTTAAACTCTGTTTTAAAATTAAACTCTGACATATTTTAAACACTGCATTTGTTATATGTTTTGACATCATCAATTATTTTTTTAACTTGTACATTTTGGTATGAACAAGTTGGGGGAGATTGTTAGATATAATTGCTGACGTTTGTTCATCAGTGTTTAAGTTCCAGGTACATATCAGAGTTTATATAGAAGCCAGTCAGAGTTTGATAAAGTCTGACTGGGTGAAGAGTTTACATGGAAGTCGGTCAGAGTTTGTTAAAGTCTGACAGGGTGATAGTTGACTTAGCTGTCGGTGCAAAGATAAAGATTCTAGAAGCAATATATTCTGAAGATGGAAAGAAGCAGAATATATTGATACAGCTAAGGAGACTGGACAGAAGACTGAAGCAATCCTTAATTGATAATAATTGTATAGCTAATTTATAGGAGTATCAATTAGATAAGGATTGTATGTAGCTGTGTACTATATAAACACAGATAGGTTATCCCTAGAAGGGACGCGAACATAGAATTATTATTCTTGTAACCTAGTAGCTCTTTGTGATTCATTAACATCACTAAGAGAGAATTATTTAATATAATTCAGTTTGTTGATTTACAAACCTGTGTTCTTGATTGTTATTCTCATACATACTTGATTATATATTGTGTATTCGGCCTAACAGTACACGGATTATCAAAGAGATTAAGATAAGACACGGAGCAGAGTCTCGGTCACAGCTGAGGTAAGGTCAGAATGGCCAATACCAATGGATAACTTGACTTAGTAAGAACCTAAGTGTTTGTAGTTCATCGTAGTTTGCCACGAGAAGGCAGCATATGTGAAGATTGAGACGTTTACAGTCCTTTACGCGATCCGAATTACTAAATTGCGTGGACTAATTAAGGCATTATCTTGCGTGTGAGGTCTAAACCTTGGGAACAACGATTCCACCATAGTTGGTGTCTTTTCCGTCGATGGGTATTTTGTTACCTAAGAGGAAGACTTTTGCGTACATATAGTACCAGAACGTTATCGTGAGACGAACGCGCTAAATCGCATCGCGAGTATATTTCGTACGATAGGCCATGATGGCTCAACTCAGAAATCAAAGACATGAAGAATGGATAGCGTGATTCTAATGAAGACACGTATGGTTGCGACAAGCAATGCGACAATCTCAGGACCTACGAGGGATGAGACCTATGGTGGCCTGGGGTTGGATTCGTTCGATACGATTGGTGATAAGAAATTACACATACGTTAATCGACTTTCATCTTTTGAGGATGTGTTGATGCGGCCGTAGGAGGCCCAATCTCTGGACGATTATCGTGGAATGACAAATATGTTCGAACTCCCGACCTGTCTAAGGACTTGTACGATTTTGAGGTACCGTTGGTTAGTACCCTAAGCCATGAAGGCAGAAAGATAAGATCATCCTCGTACGGGTGATGTTAGAAACTATGATGACCATTGACTTTTGGTATCTACTTGCTGGTGCACTACTCAATCTAAAACCATTCATGCCCGTGTTACCTTGAATAGTTCATGTCAGGTAACCTTTCTAATTTCCTACTTCAACTTGGGATGCAACCAACTATTGTTAAGTATTCATCTTATTTCTTTATATTTGGACTCCTCAGCCGAGTTCATAAATATCTAGCTATGTGTTTAAAACATAGATGATGTATATTTCAGAGACTACTCGTGAATTCTTTTCTTCTATTAAGGAGAGATTTGCACATCAGACGTTGAAATCGTAGAAAGGATATCAATTTGATATTGATATTTCGAATTCAATTCTATCGGAGAATTTGACAAAGTTTATGTACGGAGACACCTTTGGGTGAACCGTTTCACTAATGAGAAATGTTTGGTGGAAGGTTATCGATTGTTCCGATACCAAGAACCATCTATTTTAGACCTTATATTCTATTCAAGGGTTATAATTACCTTGTTCGTCCCAAACTTATTTACTCTTCTTTTCAATTCATTATCCGAGTAGTCAAAATTTTGTTTTTTTTCTTTCTTCGGCTATGATGTCGAGATTTTGTACTAGTAGATTGAAAATGGCTAATTGCATGTGCCATAATGAGTGACTAGTTAATTGTTCTAACTAGTTGAAATTTTAATGATATGATGAAAATCTAGCTAATCATCCTAGCTAGATGCTGCATCCCAAACTAATCGAACTAGAAATTTTGTTCAGCTAGTTGTTAATGTTTATTGAAATGAACTAGTTATTGTATCACTAAGTTCAACTTTCGGTCAAATTTATATAATTGAATTCACGATGCATTTGTATGCAGTGAAGTATGGTGGGAAGATTTTCAAACGATAATTTGATTGAGACCTAACCAGGTCGCCCCCTCAGCGAGAATTTTTACAAAGTTTATATATATATATATATAAAGCATTCTGTTGCTTGAAGTATTCTTGGTGCCATTCAAGTATTTTCCTTAGTATTTGGGTAGAGTGTTGAAGCTGAGAGCTAAAACAAATGAGTACGATAAGTTATGAATCGAGGATTACGGAAATTGCCAAGGTTTGTTTCGCATGATGCGAATTCAGAATAACGGAGTGTTCGAAACGACTGATTATGTTACCTTGGTTAATGAAACGATTGTGATAGAAAGAAGGTAAGAATTCAGATTGTCGGACGAGGGAACGATTGATCTCGAAGGATGTGAAACTTGTTTAGCGACTGTGATGGATACGAAACGGGAAGTACCCAGTGTACATAATATACCTGTTGTCAACGAATTCGAGGATTTATTTCCAGAAGATCTCCCAGGATTACCACCCGATAGAGAAATAAAGTCTGCTATAGAATTAGCTCCAAGAACGGCGCCAGTTTCGAAGGCCCCGTACCGACTAGCTCCAGTCGAGATGAAGAAATTAGTCGCTCAATTGTAAGAATTGTTAGGGAAAGGAATGATAAGACCAATTGCGTCACCGTGGGATGCACCCGTGTTATTGGTGAAGAAAAAGGACGGCAGCATGAGGCAGTGCATAGAGTATCGAAAGCCGAATAGGCTAATTGTTAAGAATGAATACCCCTGCCAAGGATCGGTGATTTGATCGATCGGCTGCACGATGCAGTTAAATTCTCGAAGATTGATTTGAGAACTGGATACCACCAGTTGAATATTAAACCTGAGGACGTAACCAAGACTGCGTTTCGCACCAAGAATGGACACTACGAGTTTTTAGTAATTTTGTTTGGGCTGACGAATGCCCTTGCAGCTTTCACGGACGTGCTGAATAAACTTTTCAAGAAGTATTTGGATAAGTGTGTCATAGTGACATCGACAATATTTTGGTTTACCTCAAAGACCAAGGAAGAACACGCAGAACGTTTGAGGATAGTGTTAGAGACACTAAGAAGAGAAAAGTCATATGTCAAGTTCTCAAAGTGTGAGCTTTGGCTAAGGGAAGTACAATTTTAGGACATATGGTCAACAGTGAAGAGGTGCTGGCTGACCCCGCTAAGATAAAAGCTGTTTCGAATTGGGAAAGACCAACCACACCAACTGAGGTGAGAAGTTTTGTAGGCTTAGCCGAGTATTATCAGAGGTTGTGCAAGATTTTGCTGGAATGGCAGCCCCACTGACCCGACTTACTCGAAAGACTGAAAAGTTGAATGGATCGAGAAATGTGAGAAAAGTTTCCGGGAATTAAAGAAGAGACTAGTCACTATCATGTGCTGGTATTGCCAGACGGGAAGGGAGATTGTATGATCTATAGCGACGCATCGCATAAAGAAGTAGGGTGTGTGCTTATACAGCACGGAAAGGTAATTACGTATGCATCCAGGCAATTAAAGGAATATGAATTTAGATACCCTACGCTTGACTTAGAATGGGCAGCGATAGTTTTCGCTTTAAAGTTTTGGAGGCACTAATTGTATGGAAAAAAGTGCGAGATTTATACAAATCATAAAAGCATTAGATACACTTTCCCAGAAAGAACTTACCATGAGGATTGAAAAGGTAGCTAAGGCTGATCAAGGATTATGACGGTGGGATCCTTTACCACCCAGGGAAGCCCAATGTGGTGGCCAATGCCCTTAGTCTGAGAGATTTAAGATGATAACATCGTTGGATAAAGTTAATCCAAGGATTTAAGAAAATGGAAATTGAGGTTAAGATAACCGGAAATGGTATTGAGGGACTAGTTGAGATTGCAATGCAACCGGAATTGCTGCAGGAAATCAAGTTATGTCAAGAGCGAATGACGAGTAAAGGTAGGAAGTCAATGTTGGAGAAAGCATTAAAGACTGAGAAAGATAATAGAGGAATCATAAGGTATTTTTACCAAGTTGGGATTCCTAATGATCGAGAGATAAAGGATGCTAATTTTCAGAAAGACTAATAAGAGGAACTGAAAGGATGAAGTTTGAAGTTAAGAGTACAACAAGGATTATTTAAAAGTCCTAACTGAGCCTGAATAAATTAAGGAATAAAGATCTGTCATAAAGAGACAACTACGCGGAGAGTACCAAAAAGGTAAAGAAAGTTAAGGCAATGTTATTGTCGGACGGATAATAAAAGGATTTATCGATTTATAAACAAATATTGGATATGTCAGAAAATGAAGGCAGACCAAAGACCTAGTTGACTATCACAGTTAGTGGAGATTCCTGATTAGGAATGTAATGTTACTATAATGGATTCTGTGATAGGATCAACAAGAATCGAGTCGGACTATGACGTCAATTGAGCTATAATTGATGGATCAAATGGGTCTACTCATATTTTGTTTTTAGCAAGAGATCTTAAATCAAAGAGTTGCGAAAGAGATAATTGGGTGACGTGGAGTTCCAGTCACCATCGTGTCAGATAAGAACCAATGCTTGAACTCCCGATTCGGGAGGAGTTTTCCAAACATGTTTGGCAACGAGTTTGAGTGCAAGCACTACGTAGGATCCGTAGACCGACGGACCAACCGGAAGAAACATTTCAGAGAACCGAAGTTATGGTAAGCGTTGTACCGTCGACTGCAAGAGTAGTCGGATGTTGATAGAAAATGGGTGTATAAGAGTACAACCAGAATTGGCTTATATAAAGCGTCCGGTAGATAGCACAGACCGGAATGAGTAAGAGTTGTAATGAGACCAGAGGGTTGAAGAGTCAACCTGGAAACTGTAGATTTCTATACTGGAAAAGTAACCTCGGCTATTTTCATAGATTCCGGGACGGAATCCTTTTAAGGAGGGGAGACTGTAATAACCCCAAATTTTGGACTTAGATAAATTTTTTTGATGAATAGTAAATGTGATGAATAGTAAATTTGCTGATGGAAAATTTTTCAGACCACACTATTTGGATGATATAGAATTAATGTTTCGAGGTTATATTATTGATGTATAGGAAGAATAAGTGAATGTAAACGCGATCAGAATCAGGAGATTCCAACAATAAATTTTGTTCACTATTCATCGGACAATCAAGGATTTATTGATTTGATCGTTTTGAGAAAATATGTAGAATGAGAAATCTCGGATCATATATTAAACCAAGGTAGTGGAAAGATCAAGGAATTATTCCCTAGCTTTGGTACAGAGAAACGTTTTTAAAATCATTTGGAACTATCGCAAAACAAAAGCGTAACAAATTATGGATTAAACCCTAGCCAAAGGAGGAGTATTATATAAGATCATCAAGTGCAATATATAAAAGGATTGAGGATACAAATTATGACATAAGCATGATGCAAGAGGATGACAAGATGATGACCAAGTGATGACAAAGTGGTGAATCACCACCTTGTCACCACTTTCACCACAACCACACAATCAAAGATGATGTGTCTTGGATAAAAAAACCAAATAAAGACCACACAATTATATGGCTGGTATTTAGCATCATTTGGACAAAGAAAAGAAAAGAAAAAGCAAGTAACTATCCATCTCCCTCATTTCTCAGATTTTCTGCCCAGCATGAGCAAGGAGCAAAGACAAATTCATAACTCAAGTTCTACTCATCCTAAAATCACCAAATTTCAACCATAGCTCCCTCACTATATACCCAAGGTACGTTCAAAATTTCATGGCCATCAAAGAAGTGTAGCATGGTTAAATATGGGATCAAAGTTGAGGCATGAATAGTAAAACTCATAAGATCTTGTTTTGTTTTGATGTTTTTAGGTTTGATTAGCATAGTTAAGGAGCAAGGAATGATATACCATCCATATATAGCTTTTTTTAACTTCCAAGGAAGGTATAAAACTTCTTCCCTTTTTGAGATTATGCTAGATCTAATAGTTATAAGTGGTTGTTTAAGAGTTATGTAGTAATGAAGCATGTATGCATGATTTTAAGTATGTTTAATGGTTGATTTGTGGAAAAACTTATGAACTAGAGCATGACCATGTTTGGACAGAAAAGTGTAGTATTAACTTGAGGTTTGATTGGTGGTTGGTTGATTGTGGATTGGTGATTGTAGTGAGTGTTTAAAAACACGGGAATCGCGTTTAAGCGCCGTTACCATGTTGAATTTTACTTAGGTAGTTTGGACAGAGATCACGAATACTCTAAAGGGCATAAACATAAAGTTTCTGATCATGAACATGTAGGCCCTGTTTCCTAGTTTGTTTTAGCGAAAGAATCACATCGTTTTGATTTACGGTTTAGGAGAAACGTCCGTTTTAGTGAAAGCGGTTTCACGTAACTAAGTGGTTCATTATATGAACTTTGAGATTGTGATCAAGCCCTTTAAAAATGGAATAAGGTCATGATATTAAAATGGATACTAACATGGACAGGTAGTAAGTGAATAGAGAAGGTTTCGGGTTAAAAAGACAAATTTTCGATTTTATAAAAATGTCGGAACCAAAGCTACGCGAGGAGTAAGTGGTTCTGCACTCTACTGCCTAAACCTGCTGCTCTCGGGATTTTGATCCCCTTAAGCATAAAAACATTTTCAAGGATTTTGTTATATTCTTTTTCTAGATCGCGCACGCGAAAATGGTGTGTCATTTCGATTAACGGTTAAGGAGATATGAGCGTTTTAGTGAAAGGCGTGCGAATAGTAACTCTCCGTAGCTCACCCAAGTTTGAGAATACATTTCACCAAGTGAAACCCCTGTTTTGAGATCGAAACTTTTATGATAAATATTACAAATACTCAAGATGATTTTAGAAGTGGTCTCGTATTTAAATACGAGTTTTCGGATTTATTAAAAAATGTTAGAGTGCGAGTCGCGTAATAGTAACTTTATGAAAAGTCAACTCTAGATTACTACTTTGACCAACCATTGCGACTAAGATAAAATGAGTATTTCGAGTCGATTAAAATACGAACCTTGTTGAGGAATAGCGTGACTACATGATGTGTTTAACATATAGTTGACTTTAAATGAGAGTTGTGAACGAATGATTATGTTAGGGGACTGATCGAGTAATTCTTTGTTTATAGATTTGCGACAAGACTCGAATCCCTAATACCAAGGACTCAAGGCAAGTTTTCTCATTCCATGCTATGTTTTAAAGTACAATATTCTGATAATATGCATATGATAGATGCATGCTTTCAAATGTAATATATGCATACAATATTATGCATGCTTTCAAACCTCACGTCATATATAGATGTGATAGTATTAACATTGTTGAGATGAGAAATATGCATATGATAGATGCATGCAAGTTTTCAAACCCTATACCATATAATGTTGTTGTTGTGATATATGTTGTGGTATTGCTATATATGCTGCTTAATGCTGTGAAATAACGTAAAACTGTTTTCGCTTTGTAAAAAGCTGTATAAGGTATAATGTTTATATGCTAGATAAGTACTAGATATAAACCAAGGTTAAAGGTTAAAGACTCTAAGTATAGAGTACTTGTACGATGGTTTTAAAGCTTAGACCGGGAGTCAAATTATTTTAAACTACTGCCAAAAGCTGGAAGGTTCCAGGGACGGTTATATTTTAAAGATTTATTAAATATTCCAATATCTATATTATGGGATATTTAAGGTGAGATATTTAAATAATATTATAATAAATATTATTTGAATATTATTTAATTAAAGTGAATATTATTTTGAATATTCACTTAAGTATTTTATATGGAATAATAATTCAATATTTATTATTTGAATATTATTTAATTAAAGTGAATATTATTTTGAATATTCACTTAAGTGTTTTATATTGAATAATAATTTAATATTTATTATTTGAATATTATTTAATTAAGTGAATATTATTTTGAATATTCACTTAAGTGTCTTATATTGAATAATAATTCAATACTTATTATTTGAAGATTATTTAACTAAGTGAATATTATTCTGAATATTCACTTAGGTGGGTTTATGTTGAATAATAATTTAATATTTACTATTTGGGTATTTATTAAATATTCCAAATATGATTTAAAATCATAGAACCTTATTATATAATTAAAGGTTCTATTATTTACACAAAATATAAATTTCTGATTTTCAGAAAAGGTATTAAAATAGAGATTCCCAACTATTATCTTAAGATAGTTAAAGGTAATTAAATGCGGTTAGTATTTTCCAACTCATCGAAAACTGGGAATCTAGTTCAAGAATTTGGGGACAGAGTTTTACTTCCACTGTTCCTCTAGAATACTTATAACTAGGGGATGGCTCCCCCATTCAAGTAGAGTATTTCAAACTCGCTGAACTCTGAAATTTCAATAAACTCCCTGGTCATGATTTCAAAATACGTAGTAATCATCGGTAGTCTCGTTGACTAATGTCAACCCACACTTTGACTTACTCCTTTCAATTACTCTGGTGTAAGGTGTTCTAAACGGTTACAAAGTTTTGACGAGTATTCGTACTTGGGAAATATGGAATTAAATTCCGATTTCCGTTTCATTAATGTTTTTCATCATGGGAATTGGAAAGGCCTACACAGCAATGAAATAGGTGCCGGGGTAGTGCCAAATTTATCAAGGCTTGCCCGGTGACGAAATAGGCGCCGAGGTAGTGATCTCTTGAGTGCTAAGGCTTGCCCGGTGACGAAATATGCGCCGAGGTAGTGATCTCTTAGTATAATGGCCCATATGCGGCCAGGGTGATAACCGAACAGGAAGTCGTCCTTCTACTAGTAGAAAAGTTAAGTTGCGATATAACGGCTGATCACCGTGTATCGTGTATTCCAGTATATCCCCTTCTTCCACTTGGAATTGTGCTGCACATTGTAACGAAAGCCTAGGTGCTGAGTTACCGATAATGTGACAGAAATTGAACAATGATGTTCCGTGTATAGTATTTGAACTACATTGCATGTTCTGACGAAAAGAGTATCCAATATATCATTCTATATACGAATGAGGTTTTAAAAGCTTTCAGCTATGATATCAACCCACATATATGATTATGTTGCTATATATTATTGTCGAGCTATAGTGCTCATTCTTGCTTCTTTTATATATCACAACCCAACAGCTTCAAAAAGGTGTTCATTACTGATATTTTACAGTATTTTGAACAGTATGAGATATCTAAATAGATATGCATGTATATATGTTGAGAAGTCATTTAAGATATACAGTATATTGAATTGTATAGTATTTTGAATCAATGGATGGGTTTAAGCCTTGATTCCAATATTAATATCTATTTTAAAAAGAGATGTTTTGAGACTTGGTTTATCATCTTGATACCAAGGATCCCTAAAAGGATTTACGAAAAGTATTTGAGTATGATTATAAATCATACGGTATTTTGAACGATATACTATTTTGGGGATAAACCCTAGTAGTTTTAAACATGGATCCCATATGGATTATCTTCCTAAAAGGTTTAAAGATTTAAACTGGGATAGATTTCTTGCTAAGCACTATTAGCTCATTCTTGCTTTATTAAATCTTTCAGCATGAAGAAAACATTGCCGATTCACCTCGTGTTACGAGAGCAAGGGAATGGAGAGACCACCCTTGAGTTAGTTCAGCAAGATGGATACTGTCGGATTTAGCAGAACAACTGTAGACTGAGTTAGTAAGAATTGTTTTCGAATAGGTTTGTATTATTAAACCTTGTATAGAATTGTGAGGTCTATTATTTTAACTTTAGGTAGAGGTTGTAAATGATAGATGAGATCCTGGATAGTACATTTGATTTGTAATAACAAATGTTACTTATTGTTGCTCATTTCCAAGGCTATAACTTGTGTGTGTGGGCGTAAGTGATTGGGGTCTTTTGGAGTTATATTATTAGAATGTTGTAAGTAATGCAGGTATTATATAATTGATGGAGCGTGACAACCCAGATTTCTGACCCCGGATCTGGGGGTGTTACAATTGTGATGGGACAAACATTAAAATTATATATTATTATTATTGTACAACTTACAAGGATACACTACGGAGAGGAGGTCGACCCGAGGATGAATTTTTTTGAATTGTTAATTAGTTATTTTAGGATCTGTTCCAAACTTTAAAGGAGCAAAGTCAAGTTAGAATCCGAAACTCGAATTCATATTATAGATAATTAATTAAAATAATATCTAGTTCCCAACAAGCGAATCATGGTTTTTCAAGCGATGTTGGAAGAAGCCCTAAAATCTATACTCTTTGATACGGAACATGATGATTTTGTAATGATATATCGAAAGAATAGATATTGAGAAAGTCAGCCTTTTCCGTTAAGTTTTGGAATTCGTCAAAATAAAAGTGAAAATTAAATTAAATTTAGGAAGTTACTAAGTCACTTATTAAATCCTCCCTTAGGATTCTTTTTCGACATTTATCGGGAATCAAGTCAAATTGGTCAAACCAAACCAAAATATTTTCCGACACACGCCTTTGGTCACCCTTGTTTTTCTTCACCATTCTTGCTCCACCACACACGCCTTTGGTCACCCTTGCTTAGGTCACCCCAAGACCCTTCTTAGGCAGCCTCCAAGTGACCTTAGTAGCCCATAAAATTCAGTTTTTAAAGCCCCTTGTCCGGCCATTTTCCGACAACTTTTCCGGCGACCCTTTTTGTGTGTTTTAGGCTTCAACTAGCTCGTATCTCTTGTAGTTTCCTCTTTTAATCAAAGAGGAGCTTGAGCCTTTGTAAGGTCAAGAGTCATAAGCTAGTTTAGTGGTGCTTGTGTTGGTTTGGTTTGAATATTTGTTGTATATTGCTCTTATTGTTTAGATCTACACTTATATTCAAGCATTCTTCGATTTTGTTATTATACACTTGTAAAAGATATTCAATTTCCTCTAAAAAAGTCCTTGAAACCCATTTGCTCTTTTCGGGTTTAAAGGCCTTGAAACAATCTTTTGATTCGTGGATAAAAAGAAAGTAATCTTGTTTATACCTCGAGGGGTTAAACTTGATTCGTATTAGAATCAATCGAAAGTTTCATTTTTAGTCTTGTTCAACTTAGTCCTTGATTTATTTTGAGCTCAAAAATCATTTACAAGGACTTAACGAAACAAGACTCACTTGAACTTGTTTTTAACGAAACAAAGTTCACTATATTCGGCCCTTGCATATATTCGGCCGAATATTTATATATAATATATTTATATATATTCTTGTTGTTTATTTACTTGATCGTGTGCGTATTCAAGGCTTGCCTTGTCCGTGTGTAGTATAAATTTACTTACTTGAACTTTATATATTTTCTGCACTACGTTATCGCATAATAGCGATTTTTCACGGTCCTCACACTTGTGAGTTGAATAATAATTAAGCACACTTTGCACACACCACTAAAGCATTGTAGTATTTCCGATTGGCATCGTGAATTACTCGACTTTAACTAATAACAAATAAATTACTTTAACGCGTAATAGCGTCCCTCATGGCTAGTACTGTAACATACTAGTTTTTACACGAGCTTATTATATATCTCTTATATATTGCTTGTTCGTAGCTTGTATTCTAATCTTTGCAGTGAGGTGAAGTGAAGTGAGGTGATCCTTGTTCTAAGACCCAAGTCTTAGGCTTACTAACGGAGAGTTAGTAGCCTTTGCACCGTGAGGAAAATGAAAGACCCGAGATCTAAGACCTGAGATCCAAGACCGGCAAATTTGTAGAAGTACATAGTCTACACAAAGGTTACTACAAAGTCTTTGAGGAGGTGACTAAGTGTTACGCTCCAAGACAAGTCTTGTACTTTGTATTTTGCTATTTTATTTTAAGGAGGTTACGCTTGTGTTTCGCTCCAAGATAAATAAGTAGTGGTTAAGGTTGTAAAGGCTTCTCCGCCTACTATAAGGAGTTTCTTATAGTAGTGAAAATCTCGAGTCCGGGGAGGAGCTCGGGGACTTGAGTTGGGGTGAGCGAATCCATTAGGGGTTGCGCCATCGCGAACCAGGATAAAATCGATGTGTCACTCTCTATTTTCTTCCCCTCTTTTTATTTCGCACTTGACTTACTTGTTTACATGTAACAAAGTTTAAAAAGAGGCAAGAAACTTTAAAAAGGACAAGCTCTAAATTTTAAAAAGGTGATAAGCTATTCAATCCCCCCCCCCCCTTCTAACTTATCTTAATCCCTTTGTGCACCTATAAGTTGGTATCAGAGCAGTACTTTTAACTATGTTTTTCGATTGTTGTGATAATCGGAAAATGCAACAAAAAGTAGATCATTATCGTGTTTATTGACTGTTGTGATAGTCTTTAAATAAACCGTAAAAAGGACATCTTTTTGATGGCGTACTTGAGTACGATCGGTTGTAGAGAAGGACTTTCTAGTTCTCGACCACCTCTTTTTGATGGCACAAATTTTGCTACTTGGAAAACAAGATTTAGAATTTATGCTAGAGCCCAAGGAGTTAAAGTTTGGATGGCCATAGAATATGGTGTCTCTATACCTATGAAAGAATTAGGAGATGAGATTGTGGAAAAGAAAGTGAGTGAATATACTTCCGATGAGAAATTCGAATGAACATTATCGCGAAAGCGGAAATGGTCCTTACTAGTGCACTTGTAGAAAAAGAATACAAATGTGTTAATAATTGCAAGTCCGCACAAGAAATGTGGAACAAATTGGTTATCACCTACGAGGGTACAAAAGATATTAAAGAATCCCGAATGGATACTTTAATACAAGAGTATGAAAATTTCAAACTCCTCGAAGGTGAAAATATCATTGATATGGAAATGAGGTTTACTCGTATAATCGATGAAATTTTACAACTCGGAAAGGCTTATACGATTAATGAGAAAAAGCGTAGGATTTTAAAAGCCTTGCCTCCAAGTTGGAAAGTTAAAGTTACCACAATCAAAGTAATGCATAACTTGAATTCATACTTCATCGATAGTTTGTTTGGAAATCTTCGTCCTTGCGAGGAAGATAATATTCCGGACAAAGTCATTCCAAAAACGGATGACAAAAGAAAAAGTATGGCCTTAAAGGCAATACTTATCGATGAATATGAAAACGACGATGAGTTAAACGAAGAATTGCAAAATCTTGATGAACAAGAGATTGCATTACTTTCGAGACAACTACGTCGAGTTTTGCAAAGTAAAGCTCAAAGGTACGGAAAAGGATTCCTTAAATCGAGTAATCAACGTGTGTTTAACTCGAAAGGAAGGCCTAATTATAAGAATAACAACTTCCCGACCTCAAATTTTAACAAAGGCAAAGGTGTTCAACAAGCTAATAATGTTTATAATAATAATTCGAATAATTCGAATAATTATACACCACCTAAGCCGAAGGAACCGTCAAATGAAGAAGCACATGATTTGTGTTTCGAATGTAAACAACCTGGTCACTTTAAACGAGAATGTCCAAAATTGGCTAAAGGCCGAGGCCTTATTGCCGAGAATGGATGGGACTTAAGTGAAGATGAAGAAGCTCCCAAACAAAGTGAGGAAGTTGTTAACTTGTGTTTGATGGCCATTAGTAACGAAGCTACACCAACGGTAATCTCCACTACTAATCAAGAGGTATGCCTAAACTATATAGATATTTTAGCATCTTTTAGTAGTGATAATATTAATTTAGATTTATCTAAAGTAGACCATACAAAGTTGGATGTCTCGGAGTTTATTAATCTTGTGAAATCGTTAAAAACGAGTCATGGTGAACTTAGCCAAAAGTATATCACGATTAGTTTCGAAAGGAATAAATTTCGAGATATAACTAGTGCTCTACAACAAGAGGTCACTCGTTTGACCGATATTCGTGTCAAAGACATGGAATATTATGATTTTCTTTCATCTCAAAACACTCGGTTGAATCTTGAAAATATTGAAAAGAAAGATAGTATTCGAACTCTTGAAGTTGAGAATATTTCTTTAATTATTCAAGCCAAAGAGATGGAAAATGAAAAAGTTCAAATATCCACAAACACTGGTGATCTTCATGTTGAAATATTAAATTTAAAAATTCGAAATGAATTTTTAAATAATGAAAATGAGACACTACGTGAAAGAATAAAAGAAATCGAACAATCTCTAACGGGAGATATTGAGGAAGAGTGAAAGGCATATGTCTAGGCCTATTTGTAAACACCGAGGATTCTACTCAACTTTAATTAAGATGTAATAAGTAAATAATAAAAATCAAATGTCACAGGAATCTCAGAAGATTATATCTGTCAAAGAATGAAGATTAAAGTCATCTACAGACTTGAAGTGATTCTACATTGAAAGAAGCTCAATTTATTGATCAAGCCTCAATGAAGTATTCAAGCTCAATGGATTTATTAAAGTGACGGAGATTTCAAGTGGTGACAGCAAAAGATACTGATTACGGAGTTCTTGAATGAGAAGGAAGTGAATCAATGCTTAAAGTCAAACAGATAAAGAACAGACATTGTCGTTAGTCACTCATGAACCAGACCGTGCATTGAGTGTCAACGTACCATTGTGTTTGTTATTTATCTAAGTTTTAAGTGATTCTGGAATTGTTTGAGAAGTCAACTAATTCTATTTATTCTCTTATAAATAATTAATACTATTAAGTAAATTATTTATTAAATTAATTCTGTAAAGAATTAATTTAATACATAATTTATTTAGTTAATTATTTAAATTAGAATAAATATGAACTAGGAAGACTTAAGTTTGAACTAGGAAGACTTAATTTTTTGAACTAGAAAGACTCACAAGTGAGTCTTCCCGATTGTCTTCCTAGGGCAAATTAGAGTCTTCCCGGTTGTCTTTCCTTTACAAAGCTTGTCTTCCCGATTGTCTTCCAAGGCAAAAAGGATTGTTTTTTTTATTGTCTTACTAGTGCAATTTGTGTTCTCTCAAAAGCATTGCACGTGGATTACAGTTTAGAAAAGCAAGGTTATTAATACAAGGCAGTTGATGTGACGCCCTCCAAACCCGGGGTACAGATTTGAGGAGTCACCCGACCAACGGGACACAATATAATCACTATCTATAACACATGCATAATATATAAAGACAATAAATACCCCTTGACCAAGACTGCTATAGATTATGGCATTGAACACAAGCTTCTACAATCTTTTATTATTACAAACCAAATTTTATCAGAGTTATTACATCACAACTAAGTTCAGAACTAGACATCTAGTCTAATCAAAACAAGACAACAACTACCCTGTCAATGACAACCACTCGAGGTGCTCTCCTAGCTGCCGGTGAACAATCTGTCACGCTGTTCCGACTCATACTCTCGCTTCACTGGAATGGGGTTAGGAAACAACAAGCAAGAGTGAGCCAAAAGTGCTCAGCAAACATCATAATATATATATATCATCAAAATTTAAGATATGAATTTCAAGATATCTGATTCAACAATGTTTAAGCCAACACATGCTTTATATCAATATCAACGGAAGAAAAAGGAATTAGAATTGGACTTCTACATTTTATTCAAAACAAAGGTTGTGTTGCTGGCCAGCCACGCAACAACCCCGGACTAGCTCATGACAAAGTCCTCTACGGATCCAATGCCAATCTGGGCCTAAATTACATCGACCATAAATGGCCTGACCAATAATTGGTCCATTTTAAAAACATGCCAATTCTATCACAAGGTATAAGAAATAACATGCTCGATAAGTAATGCACAACATCAAGGTATAATAATTGCAAAAGAGCTTCAACGGCTTGATATCAAAAGAAAATTGGGAATAATCATGAAATAATTCCAACGGTAATATATACTCGTTTGGGGAAAGAAATCAATGGTTAAGATCGATTATCAATGACGGTAGCCAATTGTCAATAACGGAAAATCAACAATCAATAGTTGTAACAATAATCAAGTGGTGGTAATCAACCGGTAATGGTTATGGGAAATAATCAAACGATGGTATTCAACAATCAATAGTTGAAAGCAATAATCAAATGGTGGTAATCAACCGGTAATGGTTATGAGAAATAACCAAAGAAGGTAATTAACAATCAAGGGTTGAAAACAATAATCACTGGATTGGAAATAAGGGTTTCCGATGCAGATCAAATCAAAGAATTTAGGAAATTTATAAATGGAATCAGTTACCCAATTACGGGTCAAGGATTAACAATCTGAACTGTTCTGGAGTCTCAACATTTAAATATAGATGACAATACAATTTATCACAATAACGGCACATATACTTGCCTGGTCTATGTCGCTGCCGGTTCTACTCATTCACTCAACTTTCCCCTTTCCCTTGCTCCGGGAACTCGATTCTATAATTTAAACAACTCATCACAGTAAGTCTAACTATCCTCATTCTAACCTCGACACATAATCAATTAATAACACACTTAAACAAATAACCGGTTACGTATCGGACGTCCGGTATGATTTACGGTATTAACAACTCAAATCTTAACCCTAGTACGGGTATATACGGACTATAAACACATTACACAACTTATACGAACCATATAGCACTTATAAACATTTTTAAACACGTCACACAGAACTTATTTGAATTTAAATAAGTCACAACAAATGTTTCAATCAAAAATCGGATTTTTAAATCCAATATAAGTATTTAAATGCAATTAAATCAATTAATAAAATTAATTCACACTTTTTAAATGCTCAAACTATTTTTAAATAATAAAACAAGCTTGAAAATAATTAAACTGAATTTTAAATTAATTAAATCTAATTAATAATTATTTTTTAAGAATTAACTGATTAAAAGAATTAATCAATTAATTAAAAAATTAATTATTAATTAAAAATAATTAAGTTTAATCAATTTTTGAATTTAAAATAATAAATAAAAAAATTCAGAATTTTTCAGATATAAAAATATATTTTTAAAATAAAAATATGAATTTTTAAAGATTTTAAACTATTTTTGAATTAAATAAATAACTAAAATCCAAAAACAGTTTTCAGAAATGGAATTAGGGTTTCAAAGATCGAAACCGGGTCAGAAAACGGGTCAACCGGGTCGGGAAGAACAGAATCGGGTCACCAAGAACAACCCACCGGATTCTGGGTTTTCCAGAATCCGGCCGGTGTCCGGCGACCGGAATCCTTCATTCCTGATCAAACACACATGAAACTAGAGGGCTTTTGCTCGCCCTTCCAAGACAAACACAACCAACACACAAACATACATGTACCATGCCGGAATCGAGCCCAGAATTCGGTCAAAGAATCCCGACGGCAACAACTCCGGCCGGAAACACGATCTACTAATTCTGTACATGAAACTCAACGTTTAATATGTCAAAATGAAGCTTATAACTCATACAATAAAACCCATATATCAGAATCAATGTCAGATCAACAACAAGAACGAACGAAGCAAAAGAAAAATTCGGGTCAAAACCCGAAAATTAAACCCATCAAAATTGAACTTAAACATGAAATTAAATCATGGATTCTTGCTAATTAGAACCCTAGGAACATGTTAGAAGCAACCAATTGAACGGAGAATCAAAAAAATGAAAATCCCCAAATCGGGTATAAACCCTAATTTAATTCGAATATTGAAAAATTCATAATAAATCGAAAACTTACCAGATGATGATGAGGTTGGAAGATTCTGAAACTAGAGATCAAGAGCTTTGATTTGAGTACTTGAACTTTGATTTCTGAATTCAATAACACCTTGAACGAATGGTTTGAATATTCAAGAACACGAAGAACACGTTTCGGGAATTTTTACTTTTTGATTATACGTAATGCAGATTATGAAGGCTATAAGGTACGATTCGTCTTTATATATTTTTGGAAAAATAATACCCCAAGGAACATTTTTGGATCGATATAGATCCACTGGATCGTTTAAAAACCCTAATTAGGTTAAAAACACGTTTTACGAGGATATAATTATCTACAAGGACTGATAATTATCCAAATCAATACATATCATTATATAACTAATGCTCAAGAATACTGGGGCTATAACAAATGAAATATTGAGATAAACGATATATCCGTCCCCCTAAGCAATTAGGGTTTGGAACAATTTTTCCCTTTTCGAACAAAACGAATTATACTGGCAAGATCACATAACTAGGGATGAAATGATACGAATAATCCTTTCGATAACGTTTCGAATGCGAAAGACGAAGGAATAAAAATGATGTACAAAATCTCAACGGGACCCTTGAATTTTCAAAACGGGGCTCAAGATTGAAGAAAATTTCAAACGACGAAATATTTGAAAGGCTTCCGACTCACCAAATAACACATAATCACTTAACACTCTCACCTTAATAATATTCAAATATCCCACAAAATATTTTATACCAAATATATCATTTATTCATTAATAAATAAAAAAAATCACGGATATTACAGTTGACATTACTATCATTATCATTACAGAAGAACAAAAAGAGACAACAACCAAAACATTTCATTCCATTCTGTCTTCTTAAACTCTCAACAGCAAAGCATTCAATTTCTGCCAGAGAATTAAATCCTGATTAGTTCATAACATTTAATTCATAAGAACTTATTCTCTTGTATTGCTTTAGCTTTCTAGCGGATCATAATCCCTAGATTTTATATCGAACTACTTTTTAGTATTCGATCCTTTTTATTACAAAAATAGATAAATTCATGTCGAATTTATTCTAGGTTTGTTTTATCAAGTTCATTGTAATTAGTGATCAGAATTGTAACACCCTTCAAGTTTAATAGAGTTTTATTTAACTTGAATATTGTTTCAGTTTTATTCCGCACTAATTTGTTCTAAATTGTTAAATCTTTAAAAGGACAAATTCGATTAAACGGTATCGTTTGTATTCAACCCCCCTTCTACAAACATATCAGGACCAAACAATTGGCATCAGAGCCTTTTGATTGATATACAAATCAAAGATCCAATTGTTTTGAGATTTTTTCTTAAACTCTGAAATTTTTATTATTCCTAAAAATCTCAAAAGATGTCTACTACACAGAAAGTGGGTACAGTCAAAATCCCAATGTTCAGCAAGGAGCATTATCCAATGTGGAAGAAGAAAATGCTCCTATTTTTTAAAGTGGATAATGTTAAATATTTTGATGTGCTGAAGAATGGACCAAGACTCCCTATGATTATTGAGGGAGAGTTAATAGAGAATGATGTTGTTACTAGGGCTGCTAGGATGTACCCTAAGGATCCCAAGGACTACACTCTTGATGAAAAAGAGGATGTTACCTTGGATGCATGTCTACAGTTGATACTGGTTGATTGTCTTGATCCTGTCATGCATAATCATGTCCTAAATTGTGATACTGCTAAACACATTTGGGACACTATAGAGATAATCAATGAGGGGACAGAGGAAGTTGGAGAGAATAAGCTGGAAATTCTCACCTCTCAATATGAGCATTTCAGATCAAACCCTGGTGAAGGTATCTCTGAGGTTTTTGAGAGATACAACAAATTAATCAATGATCTGAATCTCAATGGGAAGCACTACACTATCATGGAAATTAACAAGAAGTTCCTACTTACACTTCCACCTCATTTGGAGCACAGAATATCTACCATTAGAGAAGCAAGAGATCTGGGAGAGATTTCTTTGGAAAGACTTTATGGTGTTCTGAAGACCTATGAGCTGGAGCAGATTCAACAAAGGGAGCTGTATGGAACAGGGAAGATAGTTAGTACTTCTACTGCATTGGCTGCTGAAGTCCCACAGAAACTGGAAGTGAAGGTTGTTCAACCTTCCAGTTCTAACATGAATGTTATTGATGCTGAATATGGTTTAACATCCATAGATCAATCTGGTGGTGACTTCTATTCATTAGAGGAACTTGATAGTCAGGAAGTTTGGGAAGTTCAGATTCAAAAGGAATCCCAATCTTAAGTTCAGGCCCAGATTTCAGAGAGGTGGATCTTCCTCTTCAAGTAGCACAAGGGGTGGCTACAAAACTGGAACTGTGGAAAGGAGCACAATCAGATGCTACAATTGCAATGAGTTGGGTCACTTTGCTACGGAATACAGAAACCCAAAGCAGAACAAGATTGGGAAAGCCTATGTTGCTGAAGGAAAGAGTTGGGATGACACTAACAGTGATGAAGAAGCAGGTGAGATTGGGAACCTTGCTTTAGTGGCTAAAGAGGCAAGCACTTCATCTGCATACATGTCAGAGGTAAATTTCACTGACACTGAAATCATTCGTCATCTTAGTGGTACTATTTCTTGTGCACGCACTGAAAATGATTGTTAGATCAGAATTCAATGATCGTCAGGAGCTAGACTCAACTGATCAGGATTGCTGACGTCATCAGGATTGTATGGTTGTCAGGATCAGAATACATATCAGGACTGGGATCAGGTTTGATCATCAGGACTGGAAGCTGATCAGGATTCCTACTTCGAGTTATATTTGGACTCTAGTTAAACATGGAAGTTTATTCTGTCGGTTCCTGGTTTGTAGAATGTAGCTATCAATTATGGATAGGTTTCAATCTTTGTAATTGATTAGGACTTATCATTGATAGAGAAGCTGTGTAGTATATAAACACAGTTTAGGTTTCGATTTATGTACGTGAACATAATCGATCATACACTTGAGTATTTGTGTAACCTAGCAGCTCTCAAGAACATCAGAATTTCTTGAGAGAGTTTGTAGTTTTATATCAGATTTAATAAAGCTGTTATCTTTTTTTCATATTTGTGATATATACATTAAGAAGTCGATTATCTTATACTATTGTATTCAACCCCCCTTCTACAATAGATTATTACTGGGCAACAATTGGTATCAGAGCAAGGTCGCGTGTTCGAGTCCCACAGAAGGCATTTTCTATTCACCGTAAGGCATGTGTGCTGGAATAGGCAATATGCTGGGGGGGATTGTTGGGTCATGCCCAGCATCCTGCCTATTCGAAGCGTGGGCGCTTGGCTTCTGGCTAGTATATGGAAATAAAGTTGCGCCTCTTTTACAAGATCGGGCTTTTAGATCAACTGGTAAAGCGCTTGATCCTAAAAATTGGTATCAGAGCAAACTGATTTAATTCTGAATCAGATACGATCTAAAGATGTCGATAACCAAGTATGGGATTCCCATCTTAAAGAAATCAGAATATCCAATATGGAGGGTAAAGATGCTGATGTACTTGGAGGCTATGGATCCTGACTATTTGGACAGGATTCGTGATGGACCATATATTCCTACAAGGATTGTAGAACGAACAGATACAGTACCTGAACATTATGTGGTCAAGGCTAAAAGTGAATGGACTCCAGAAGAAAAAGCTCATGTACTCAGGGAACCAAAGATAAAGAATATCTTACACAGTAGTCTTGATGCTGTCATGTCAAACAGAGTGATTGCATGCAAGTCTTCAAAAGAAATCTGGGGTACTTTGGAAACTCAGTGCCAGGGATCTGCATCTGTCAAGAAAAACAGAAGGGCTCTTTTGATTCAAGAATATGAACAATTTGATGCAAAACCTGATGAGAGCCTAACTGATCTATATGATAGATTTCTGACACTATTGAACAGTTTATCTTTAGTTGACAAGGAATATGAAACTGAAGATTCAAACACCAAGTTTCTAAGAGCTTTACCTGAAGAATGGGACACTCAGACCTCGATCATTAGACATCAGTATGATCTGAACACTGTGTCTCTTGATGAAGTCTATGGGATGCTAAGAACTCATGATCTTGAAGTTCAACAGAGAAAGAACAAGAAAAACAGCAAGGCAAAATCAATTGCTTTGAAAGCAGAGGCCAAATCAAAAGGAAAAACTATGGAGGTCTCTAGAAGTAAAACAAGAATAGTTGAGTAAGATCCTGATGACTCTTCATCAGATACTGATGGCAATTCTGATGCCAATACTGATGATGATTCTTCTGACTCAGACATGGAAGAGATGGTTGCTATGATTGTCAGAAACTTCAGGAGGATGAAGATCAAGAAGAGTAGAAGACAAGGCAACTTTCAGAAAAAGGCTTTCAATGCAAACAAAGACAAGTATATCAAAAAGGACAGCAAGGGTAGCAAATTTGACAAGTCAAAGGTTAGATGTTACAAGTGTAATGGTATGGGTCACTTTGCTACTGAGTGCAAGAAGACAAAGGCACTTATCACATCAAGCAAGGATTGGATGGACTCTTCCTCAGAATCTGATACTGAGGTGGTCAACTATGCTCTAATGGCCAACGCTGATGTAACTGCTGCTCCTGATGATAAGGTACTAAATACTATCTTTGATTTTGATACTGATAATGCTTCTGAGTTAAGACATTTTCTAAAGTCTTTACATATTAGCTTTAGAAGTCAAACTGCTGAAAATACTAGGATCTTATCTGAGATGTCTGAACTTAGAAAAAGGAATGATATATTAGAAGCTGAATTTTCTCGTATGCAAGAAGTAAAAAAAGAATGTGATAATGCTAAACACATGTACTTAGAGATGAAATCTAAATGTACTTCTCTTGAAAAGGAACTTGAATATGCTAATGAGAAAATCAGAACCTGGACAGACTCTGGTAGGAAATTTCATGAGATTAATACCTCTAAGAATTGGAAAGAGTGTCTAGGATATAAGTCAGATGAGGATAAGAAATTGAAAGAGAAAATTGTCATTGAGGAGACAGTCAGTCCAAAGACCTATAGACATGTTATAGATGCAACCAAATCTAAGATTACTCCTGTTAATTTTGTTTTTGGTAAGGATTCCAATTCTACTTTTGAAAAGGGATCTACTTCTACTCAAGGAATTAAAATTATAAAGTCTAAACCTGTCATGAATAAAGTCACTAAGAATGTAGGTCTATTATCTCAGAAACAGCTTAAGGATAAAATCTGTGAGGTGACAGATAAGAAAAAGGAAGCTACTGTTAAGAGAAACAGGAATGGTAAAGTTGGGATCAATAAAGAGAATGGTTATAAATATATCCCAAATGCACCTAGAAAGTGTTGTTTTAACTGTGGTAACTCTAATCATCTTGCTATTGATTGTAAGAAGAATAAGAAGAAGATTGCTGATATTTCTAAGTCTGATGTTAGGAATAGATCAGTATTTTATAAACCACAGAAGTCCTGTTTTCATTGTGGTAGTATATGGCATTCTATTTATACTTGTAAAGATTATCATGAGTTGTACTATAACTTTTATGATCTATTGCCTAAAGTTGATAAAAATATTGCAAACTCTGGTAGCATTAAGAATGTCAAGTTGGAACATGCTTTTGTTAATACTGATACTGACAAAGCAAATCCTGATGGAGTAAATCCTGTCAGGACTGCTAAGGTCAGAAAGTCTTCTGTTGTGAATGTTAATAAAATGCATGACAAATGGACCCAACAAGTGTGGGTTCCTAAACATTCTAATTAGTGTTTTGGAATTCTGATGCAGGGTAAAAAGAAAAATGTGTTAGTCATGGATAGTGGATGTTCTGTGCACATGACTGGAAACAAAGCCCTGTTATCAGAATATGAGGAAAAAGCTGGCCCAACTGTGTCTTATGGAGATGGCAACATTGGAAAAACTTTGGGATATGGCAATATAATCATTGGAAATGTCATCAGTGAAAAAGTAGCTCTAGTGAAGGGACTAAAACACAACATGTTGAGTATTAGTCAAATCACTGACATAGGTTATCATGTCAACTTCTATTCCACACATTGTGAAGTAGTCAGTAAAGCAACAGGAAAGATAGTTCTGACTGGCTACAGGCATGGTAACATATATGAAGCCAACATTCAATCAAATACTGATGACTCTCCCACCTGTCTGATCAGTAAAGCATCAGTAGATGAAAGTTGAAATTGGCACAAGAAGCTTTCTCATCTCAACTTCAGCAATATCAATGAGTTGGTTAAGAAAGATTTAGTGAGAGGATTACCAAAAGTATTATATACACCTGATGGACTCTGTGATGCATGTCAGAAAGCAAAACAAAGAAGGACATCATTTCAGAGTAAATCAGAATCCTCTATTGAAGAACCATATCACATGCTACATCTTGATCTATTTGGTCCAGTCAACATCATGTCCATCAGTAAGAAAAGGTACACTCTTGTAATTGTTGATGAATATTCTAGATTCACCTGGGTGTATTTTCTGCACAGAAAAGATGAGACTCCTGAAGTTCTGTTGGATCATGTGAGAATGATTGAGACAACCACAAAGTACAAAGTCAAGATACTGAGAAGTGATAATGGTACTGAATTTAAGAATTCAAAGATGGAAGAGTTCGGCAAATACAAAGGAATCATTCAACAATTCTCTGCTCCTGGAACACCTCAGCAAAATGGAGTAGTTGAAAGGAAAAATAGAACTCTTATTGAAGCTGGCAGAACTATGTTGGAAGAAGCAAAATTACCTACATATTTCTGGGCAGAAGCAGTCAACACAGCATGCTATACTCAAAATCTCACATTAATAAACAGGCATGGGAGTACTCCTTATCAGTCACTCAAGGAGAAGAAACCAAGTCTGAAGCATCTGCATGTGTTTGGCTGTAAATGTTTTGTTCTCAGAACTCATCCTGAACAGCTAGGGAAATTTGAAACAAAGGCTGATGAAGGAATTTTCATAGGCTATCCTGCATCAAGAGCCTTCAGAGTTTTTAATTTGAGAACAAGAACTGTCATGGAGTCAATACATGTATCTTTTGATGACAAGAAGATAACTGGAATCAATGAAGACTCTCATGATAGATAGATTTTTGAAAATGAAGCTACCAAGGAACCTGAAGAAAGTGAATCAGATCCTGATGGGACACCAAATCCTGATGACACACCAGATGCTGATGGTGCTAATACTGATGATGCAATCAATAGTGATACTTCTAGTAGTGCTAATATTGAGGGGGAGCAACATCATTCTACTACAAGTTCAGAGACAACTCAATCATCAGGATAGAATTCTTCAGATACTGATTCAAGTGATGATCCTGATAACTTATCAGGAGGAGATAACAATAATTCAAGGGGAGCTTCAAATCAAGCAAATTCTTCAAATTGAGATAACACCAATCCAGGGGGAGCATCTACTTCAAGGACTGATTTACCACCATCAAGGAAATGGACTACAAGTCATACTCCTGATTTGATCATTGGAGATCCTGATGCAGGTGTTCAAACAAGAAGTGCAACTCAGAATGAATGTCTATACAATAACTTTCTATCCAAGGAGGAGCCAAAGAAAGTTGAAGATGCACTTAAAGATGCTGATTGGGTTACTGCAATGCAAGAAGAACTGAATGAATTTGAAAGAAATGAAGTCTGGAAACTGGTACCAAGACCAAAGAATAGATCAATTGTTGGTACAAAGTGGATTTTCAAAAACAAGACTGATTCTGATGGAGTAATAATCAGAAACAAAGCTAGACTAGTTGCAAAGGGGTATTCTCAACAAGAGGTAATTGACTATGATGAAACTCTTGCTCCTGTTGCAAGATTAGAAGCCATTAGGATATTTCTTGCTTATGCAGCACATAAGAAATTCAAGGTTTTCCAGATGGATGTTAACAGTGCTTTCTTAAATGGAGAACTGGAGGAAGAAGTCTATGTTGAGCAACCTCCTGGTTTCATTGATCCTAAATATCCAGATCATGTCTACAGATTGGATAAGGCACTTTATGGACTAAAGCAAGCTCCAAGAGCATGGTATGAAACTTTAGCTCTATTCTTACTGGAAAGTGGATTCAAAAGAGGTGCTATTGATAAAACTCTATGTTATTTGAATCATGGTAAGGACTTGTTGTTAGTTCAGATTTATGTTGATGATATCATTTTTGGGTCAACAAACAATAAGCTTTGTGAAAAGTTTTCCAAGCTTATGCAGTCAAGATATCAAATGAGCATGATGGGAGAAATGAGTTACTTTCTTGGTCTTCAAGATTAAACAGACTGATGAAGGGATTTTTATCAATCAGTCTAAATATACAAGGAATTTATTAACAAGGTTTAACATGCAAGATAGTTCTCCTGCTACTACTCCCATAGCTACAGCTACCAAACTTGATCCTGATCAAGGTGCTGAGGTAGATGTAACTTACTACAGAGGAATGATTGGCTCTTTATTGTATCTCACTGCAAGTAGACTAGATATCATGTTTGCAACCTGTCTGTGTGCAAGATTTCAAGCAAAACCTAGAGAACCCCATCTGATTGCAGTCAAAAGAATTTTCAGATATCTCAAAGGCACTTCTTCACTTGGCCTTTGGTATGCAAGGGAATCAGATTTTCGGTTGTGTGGTTA
Organism: Heracleum sosnowskyi; assembly: GCA_030848705.1. Classification (NCBI taxonomy): domain Eukaryota; kingdom Viridiplantae; phylum Streptophyta; class Magnoliopsida; order Apiales; family Apiaceae; genus Heracleum; species Heracleum sosnowskyi. The sequence continues at coordinate 50,033,524 of CM061243.1, forward strand.
TTCAGATGCTGATTTTGCAGGATGCAAAATAGACAGGAAAAGTACTTCAGGAAGCTGTCAGTTTTTGGGTGGAAGACTAGTTTCATGGTTCAGTAAGAAGCAAAAATCCATTTCCACTTCAACTGCAGAAGCTGAGTACATTGCTGCAGGAAGTTTTTGTGCTCAGATAATGTGGATGAGAAATCAGGTGTTAGATTATGGTCTGTCATACTCAAAAATCCCTATTTGTTGTGATAACCAAAGTGCTATTGCAATGACAGGAAATCCAGTTCAACATTCTCTTACTAAACACATCAGTATTCGATATCACTTCATAAGAGAACAAGTTCTGGAAGGAACAATTGAACTTCTCTTTGTTCCTACTGATCAACAACTAGCTGATATATTCACCAAGCCACTACCTGAAGCTACTTTCAATAAATTAGTGAATGAACTTGGAATGATGAACTTTGAGAATTTCTGAGGAAAGCTACAGAGAGGAAATCCTGATAACTGTCAAATCCTGATGGTTATTCAGAAAGGTATGTTTTCTTTGATGAAATCCTGATAGGATGCAATCCTGATAGGAAGTCAACTGGTCAATCCTGATGCTCAGATATTGAAGCTGGTATGAAAACCAGAGGTTCCATGCTACTTTGTCATTAACACTTCTGGTAAACTCTGGAAAATAAGATTTTCACTTAGTCTTAATTCTCAATTTCAATTATATTTCTATCAGAGTTTACTATTCGTCATTTTATATGTCAATATCAGTGTTACTAACAAATTTTGCAGGCAAGTAAAGAAAGAAAACAGTTGAGAAAATAGACATATTTCATTAATCCCTGAAGATTCATTACAAATGAAAATGAAAATTACATATATTTTTTTCCTAGTCTATTGTTCTACTCAGGAACACGTGCCCTACAGATTAGCATGAATGCTCCTGAGCAGCTTCACAGTCCATCAGGAATGGACTGTCTCTTGTTCCATCCTTAAAGGACGAGAAGAGGAGCTGATTCACTTGAAGGCGGATCGTCACCGTGTCCAATTGTTGCCCAGTAATAATCTATTGTAGAAGGGGGGTTGAATACAATAGTATAAGATAATCGACTTCTTAATGTATATATCACAAATATGAAAGAAAGATAACAGATTTATTAATTCTGATATAAAACTGTTACAAACTCTCTCAAGAAATTCTGATGTTCTTCAGAGCTGCTAGGTTACACAAATACTCAAGTGTATGATCGATTATGTTCACGTACATAAATCGAAACCAAAACTGTGTTTATATACTACACAGCTTCTCTATCAATGATAAGTCCTAATCAATTACAAAGATTGAAACCTATCCATAATTGATAGCTATATTCTACAAACCAGGAACCGACAGAATAAACTTCCATGTTTAACTAGACTCCAAATATAACTCGAAGTAGGAATCCTGATCAGCTTCCAGTCCTGATGATCAAACCTGATCCCAGTCCTGATATGTATTCTGATCCTGACGACCATGCAATCCTGATGACGTCAGCAATCCTGGTCAGTTGAGTCTAGCTCCTGTCGATCATTGAATTCTGATCTAACAATCTCCCCCAATCTCATACTTTGTGAAATAAAGTATAGATTCCTAAGATTCAATGATGTCAAAAATATATATACAAAATCTATAAGTATCTGCAGCAACAACTTATCTGTTTAAATTCTTTGATAGAACAGATTCATCTTCAAGAAGTTGGATAACAAATTTTCTTCTTTTTCTTCAAGAATTTGAATCAGTCTTTTCTTAAGATTTCTGAGTTCTTCATCTTCCTCATTAATCTGGTAGATAGCTGCTCTGAGATTCAATATGTAGCTTTTCTGAAGACTATGTTCTTCAAGAAAAAGATAAGCAATTTCCTTCCTATCAAGATTGAGAGTAAGTTGAGTCATGCCAAAAGTTACTTCTTTAACAGCAGTACCCCTTTGCATTTCCACATCCTGACCTCTTTGATTTAAGTACATGGGAGTATAATTACCATTGAAATTACTGTTTCCATCCAGTCTTCTTCCTATTGTTGACAAAATCATGTCACTCCATTCTTTGCACATTTGATTCTTCGATCTCAAAAGATAATGAACATATTTCAGTTCCTGTGTAGTTTTCATCAGCAGATCTTGAATAGATAGAATCTTCACACAACCATCTTTCATGAAATACAGAAGCTTTTCTTTCTTGTCAAAACCATCATGACAATCTATAACTATATCAACAGCTAGTAAATTGTTCAGGTTTTCAGAAGTTAAAGTACCTCCAATTTCAGTTAAGGAGTAAGGATCAACATATGACATATTCAGATATTCAGCATCCCTGTGTCCAATACCTCCTCTTGAATTACTTGTCAATTGCTTCAGATTTGAAAACATCTTTAACCAGAGTGCTTTTGATCTAACCATCTCAGATAAATCAACAACACTTGAAGCGCTTGTAATAATTCCTCCAGACTGAAAATTGATAAGTGTATCACACTTCAGTGTACTAATATGTTTCCACTTCGTATCCTTTTCCTTTTCAAAGGCATAGCTTCTTTCCAGTAAAGATTCTTGTCTGCTTGGGTTCCTCCACACTCTTCTATTTGAGAGTTTAAGCCTTTGTACATAGAGATTGAAATCTCTATTTGTTGATCTTGTAATTTCTCTTCTTTTGGCTTCTTCTTCTTCATCTACTTCTTTGTTGTGAAAATCAACCACAGTAGATAAGATTATCAAATCAATCTCTTGCAGAATTTCAGAATCATCAGGATCTTGAATATTATCAGGAATAACATCAGTATTAGATTCTTCAATTTGATTTGTATTGCAGAGAGTTGATTTTCTTGATTTTCTTCTCAATTCAGGTTCTTCTTCGATATTTCCATCATCGCCAAAAGTAGATCTGTCAGGAACTACTAGAGTTTGAATAGGTTCAGGAATTTCTTCAATTCTTAACCCTCTAGACCTTGTCTGTCTAGGTACTGTTTGAGTTGAAAAACCTCTTCTACTTCTTCTAGCTCCTCTCTTACCTCTGCCTCCTCTACCTCTAGCAGGAGCAGGGTTATTAAAGTTTTCCATCATTTCTCTCTGTGCTTACGAACCCTAACTATTTTCAAACATCAATTCTCAAGATTTTTTTTAGAATTACAATGGCGTCTTCATCATTCATGAACAAACAAACAGTGATTAGTGGTGTTACTTTTGCCACTAACAATTTTGTGGCTATACTAAATCATCAAGATTTACCCAATGAGTTTCACATAATTCAAGATTTTCTAGCTTCAAGCCCATTGAAGTTTGCTTTAACAGAACCTGCAAGTGTTTCTTTTAAGTCTGTAATGTAGGTGTGGAACTCAGTTACTTTTGACAAAGGGTATTCTGACACCATCTTGATGAGTTTTGAACATAATGGAATTACTCACTATGTGACTCCTACAATTGTGGAGGAAGCCCTGCATTTACCTGTTCTTGGTGATGCTATTCCTCCTAATGTTTCGGACTCTACTCTTTTTGAGTAGGTTAGTCGGACAAAATGCACACCTGATCTAGTATTAAGGAATAATGATGATGATACTGGAGATGATGGTAGTGACAAAGTGATACAAGGAGAAACCTCTGATGCTGCTGTTATGAAGTCTACAATTCAAATTTCACAAAGTCAAACAACGCAGTCAACTCATGTTTCTGATTCTGGAGTAAGGACAATAAGAACGTTGGTGCAATCTCAGATCCTAACGGAAGAACAAATCCTGACACCTGGTCATGGACATATTCTTGCTATAATTCCTGAAGGTGATGAAGATATTTTTATTGATAATCCTGAAGATGCATCAAATCTATTCCAGAAGTTCTCTACAAAAGATGGCAGAATTGTTCCTCTATATCACACTGATAAAAGAGTTCAACAATTATTTGCAAGAAAAGCACTCTCTACAGCAAGTGAAGAATATCCTGATCTCTCACATGAATAATTCTTAAGACAACAGAGAGAAATGATGGAAAGCTTTAATAACCCTGCTCCTGCTAGAGGTAGAGGAGGCAGATGTGACAACCCGGGTCAAATCCCGAGCCTTTTTCGAAAATCGGGTCAAATCCCAATTCCGAGTCCGAATAAACCAAAGCCTACTGGCCCAAATGCAGCCAACTTGGGTAACAACAAGCCCACCACAGGCCCCCAAAAGATCATGATTTGTTGGTGCTAATTAGTAGTAGTACTTTGCTTTATAAACTGAACAGAAGTCCCAAATCTCCTCGATGTGGGACTGGGGTGTTACAGCAGAGGTAGGAGAGGAGCTAGAAGAAGTAGAAGAGGTTCTTCAACTCAAACAGTACCTAGATAGACAAGGTCTAGAGGGTTAAGAATTGAAGAAATTCCTGAACCTATTCAAACTCTAGTAGTTCCTGACAGATCTACTTTTGGTGATGATGGGAATATCGAAGAAGAACCTGAATTGGGAAGAAAATCAACTCTCTGCAATACAAATCAAATTGAAGAATCTAATCCTGATGTTGTTCCTGATAATATTCAAGATCCTGATGATTCTGAAATTCTGCAAGAGATTGATTTGATAATCTTATCTACTGTGGTTGATTTTCACAACAAAGAAGTAGATGAAGAAGAAGAAGCCAAAAGAAGAGAAATTACAAGATCAACAAATAGAGATTTCAATCTCTATGTACAAAGGCTTAAACTCTCAAACAGAAGAGTGTGGAGGAACCCAAGCAGACAAGAATCTTTACTGGAAAGAAGCTATGCCTTTGAAAAGGAAAAGGATAAGAAGTGGAAACATATTAGTACACTGAGGTGTGATACACTTATCAATTTTCAGTATGGAGGAATTATTACAAGTGCTTCAAGTGTTGTTGATTTATCTGAGATGGTTAGATCAAAAGCACTCTGGTTAAAGATGTTTTCAAATCTGAAGAAATTGAAAAGTAATTCAAGAGGAGGTATTGGACACAGGGATGCTGAATATCTGAATATGTCATATGTTGATCCTTACTCCTTAACTGAAATTGGAGGTACTTTAACTTCTGAAAACCTGAACAATTTACTAGCTGTTGATATAGTTATAGATTGTCATGATGGTTTTGACAAGAAAGAAAAGCTTCTATACTTCATGAAAGATGATAGTGTGAAGATTCTATCTATTCAAGATCTGCTGATGAAAACTACACAGGAACTGAAATATGTTCATTATCTTTTGAGATCAAAGAATCAAATGTGCAAAGAATGGAGTGACATGATTTTGTCAACAATAAGAAGAAGACTGGATGGAAACAGTAATTTCAATGGTAATTATACTCCCATGTACTTAAATCAAAGAGGTCAGGATGTGGAAATGCAAAGGGGTACTGCTGTTAAAGAAGTAACTTTAGGCGTCGGTTGTTTGTAAAGGCGACACCTATGATCCTTCTTTAAGCGTCGGTTGTTTGTAAAGGCGACACCTATGCTCCATCTTTAAGTGTCGGTTGTTTGTAAAGGTGACACCTATGCTCTAACTTTAAGCATCGGTTCTAAAAGAAACCCGACGCTTATAGATGACTTAATGCGTCGGTCCTTCAATTGACCGACGCCTATACCCAATTTTTAGTGTCGCCATTTAACCGTCACTATAGATACTGATCTATAGCGTCCCCTACATATACTACGCCTAATAACCGACGCCTTAGACCATTTTTGACCGACGCTAAAAGCCAATTTTGTACTAGTGTTACTCTCAATCCTGATGGGAAGGAGATTGCTTATCTTTTGCTTGAAGAGCATAGTCTTCAGAAAAGCTCCATATTGAATCTCAGAGCAGCTATCTACCAGATTAATGAGGAAGATGAAGAACTCAGAAATCTTAAGGAAAGACTGATTCAAATTCTTGAAGAAAAAGAAGAAAATTTGTTATCCAACTTCTTGAAGATGAATCTGTTCTATCAAAGAATTTAAACATATAAGTTGTTGTTGTAGATATTTGTACACTTTGTATATATGTTTTTGACATCATTGAATCTTAGGAATCTATACTTTATTTCACAAAGTATGAGATTGGGGGAGATTGTTAGATCAGAATTCAATGATCGTCAGGAGCTAGACTAAACTGATCAGGATTGCTGACGTCATCAGGATTGCATGGTCGTCAGGATCAGAATACATATCAGGACTGAGATCAGGTTTGATCATCAGGACTGGAAGCTGATCAGGATTCCTACTTCGAGTTATATTTGGACTCTAGTTAAACATGGAAGTTTATTCTGTCGGTTCCTGGTTTTTAGAATGTAGCTATCAATTATGGATAGGTTTCAATCTTTGTAATTGATTAGGACTTATCATTGATAGAGAAGCTATGTAGTATATAAACACAGTTTAGGTTTCGATTTATGTACGTGAACATAATCGATCATACACTTGAGTATTTGTGTAACCTAGAATCTCTCAAGAACATCAGAATTTCTTGAGAGAGTTTGTAACAGTTTTATATCAGATTTAATAAAGTTGTTATCTTTCTTTCATATTTGTGATATATACATTAAGAAGTCGATTATCTTATACTATTGTATTCAACCCCCCTTCTACAATAGATTATTACTGGGCAACAATGATAGAATAATTCTTTTGAACACAGCTCTTGAAAAGGAGATAAAAGAATTAAAACTTGTGCATGTTAATCAGCATGAACTTACTGAGAAAATAGCATTTCTTGAGAATGAGGTTAAATGTTATATTCAACTGGAAACCATTCTCAAGGAAAAGAATAGTGAGCTGAAGACTAAAGTTAATGCTTACTTCAACTCTTGTAAGACTGCTAAAGAAATTATCAATAAACAAAGTATTGGTCAGACCGTAGGAATAGGGTATGACTATAATGAGTCTATTGGTAAATTAAGCATAAATACCCCTAATAGAGTCAGTCCTAAAGAAAGAGGTATTCCTGATGTGCTTAAAGGTATTGACAAACCTTTCTTTAGAGAGTCCCAAGCAGATACTCTGAATGAATACTCTATCATCATTGCAGAGGAGATATGTGAAGAAGATCTTGCTTTTGAAGTTGAACAGTCCAACAAGTGTATATCTGATATTCCAGTCAAAGTCGTTACAACTAAAAAGACTAAATCAGATATCCATAAGTTGGATCAAAACACCTGTAGTACTAACATGCCTGCTGTTAATTCTTCTCATAAAGCATGTGGTGTGATTAATTGCATGTCTTGTGCTTTCAATGTTATGTATGCTTATTTTAATAGTAAGCATGTATCTAGTGATAAGACTGCTCCACGTCAACATGTTAATAATAAGAAGCATGTTAAAGCTAAAACTACTAGTCCTCCTAAGACTAGAGTGGATTCATTTATCCCTAAGCCTACTCAGAAATGTGTTAAGGCTGGGTATAAATGGAAACGCTCTTTTGTGAAAGAGGATGAAGTAGTTGTAGCTAAAAAGGTTGTTTTGCCTGACAAAGGCCAGTTCTTTAAGTATGCCGGACCCAATCAAGTTTGGGTTCTGAGGAAGGACTAATCAATTTGATATTGCAGGGAGTTAAACAGGTAAAATGTGTTATGTGGATTCTTGACAGTGGTTGTTCAAGGCATATGACCGGAGATAGAGCCCTGCTATCAGATTTGGTTGAGAAAGATGGCCCAGTAGTTACCTTTGGAGATAACAGCAAGGGTATTACGAAAGTATATGGTTGTTTGAAGTTTGGAAATGTTATCATTGAAGATGTATCATTTGTGGAAGGTCTGAGGTTCAATCTTCTCAGCATCAGTCATTTCTGTGACAGAGGATATGTTGTTTCCTTTGAAAGAGAAGTGTCAGATCCTTCACAAGAAGAATGGAAAGCCCGCTCTTCAAGGAGTAAGGAAAGGTGACTTGTTCATAGCTGATCTGCACTCGGGATCCAAAGATGAAGTTAATTGTTTTTATGCTAAAGCTTCATCAGATGAAAGTTGGCTATGGCACAAGAAGATGTCTCACCTTAACTTCAAAACCATGAACTCTTTAGTCAAGAGGGAATTGGTTAGAGGTTTGCCTCAGATGGAATTTACACAGGAAGGACTGTGTGAGGCATGTCAGAAAGGAAAGTCAAAGAAAGCTTCTCAAAAGGGCACTGACACATCATCAATAACTGAACCACTTCAGCTACTGCACATGGATTTGTTTGGTCCAGTTAATGTGATGTCCATGTCAAAGAAACAATATGCACTTGTGATTGTTGATGACTTTTCAAAATATACATGGGTTTTATTCCTACATTCCAAGGATGAGACCCCACACCTGGTGATTGACCATATAAAGTTGATTGAGCTGGATTCTAGATTCCCTGTTAGAGCCATAAGGTCAGATAATGGAACTGAATTCAAGAATGCAGTCCTAAATGACTTTTGTGCTGATAAAGGAATAACAATACAGTATTCTGCCCCTAGAACTCCTCAACAAAATGGAGTAGTGGAAAGAAAGAATCGTACATTGATTGAAGCTGCAAGGACTATGTTAAGTGAGTCTAACTTCCAACGTACTTTTGGGTTGAAGCAGCGAATACAACTTGTTATACTCAGAATCGAACTTTAATCAACAAGGACTTAATGAAGACTCCTTATGAGATCATGAACAACAAGAAACCAACTGTCAAGTACTTTCATGTATTTGGATCAAAATGCTTTGTGCTTATAGATGACAATGTTAAACGTGGAAAGTTTGAGGCCAAGGCACAAGAAGCTATTTTTTTTGGTTATTCCAGAAGATCTTACATGGTCTATTTGGTTGGCAGTCACACAGTAAAGGAAAGTGTCAATGTTACTTTTGATGACACTAAGCTCCCTAATATCCAAAAAGAAGACTCATCTGAAAAGCTGAAGTTTGATAACTTGCCAGACTCAGAATCAGATGATGTAGCCCCACCTGAAGTTATTGCTGGTAATGATAATATCAATGATGATAATGATCATGGTGGTGGTGGTGGAAACACTGGTAACAATGGAGATACCACCAACACTGGAGAAGAATCATCAAGGCAATCAAGCAACAACTCAGGGGGAGTAAATGAAGGATCATCTAGTCACTCACAACATCAAAGTGAATTTCAAGGCGAATCATCAAGATCAAATCTTCCAAGACAGACTGTATGGAATAGAGCTTATCCTTTTGAGATTATCATTGGTGATCCAGATATTGGAGTTAAAACTAGAAGTGCAACTCAGAATGAATGTCATTATTCAGCATTTCTATCTGAAATGGAGACAAAGAAAACTGAGGAAGCACTGACTGATCCAGATTGGGTGATTGCTATGCAAGATGAACTCAATCAATTTGAACAACAGCAAGTCTGGAAGCTGGTACCCGGACCAAAGAACAAGAAAGTAGTTGGTACTAGATGGGTATACATAAACAAGCTGGATGAGGATGGCATTGTTACAAGGAACAAGGCAAGACTGGTTGCACAAGGGTATTCACAAGCTGAAGGCATTGATTATGATGAAACCTATGCACCAGTGGCTAGACTTGAGGCCATCAGGATGTTCTTAGCATTTGTAGCTTACTCCAATTTTAAAGTCTATCAGATGGATGTTAAGAGTGCATTCCTGAATGGTGAGCTAGATGAAGAAGTGTATGTGGAACAGCCCCCTGGCTTTGAAAATCAGGAGCTGCTGGACTTTGTGTACTTTCTCTTCAAGGCTATCTATGGTCTCAAACAAGCCCCAAGAAAATGGTATGACACTCTCTCTGGTTTTCTTTTAGAAAATGGTTTTGTTAGAGGTATCATAGACAAAACTCTTTTTTCAAAAAAACACAAAGGTGATATGATATTAGTCCAAGTCTATGTGGATGACATCATATTTGGGTCTACTAATGATGATCTCGGTAAGAGATTTGCTAAGCTAATGCAGAGTAAGTTTGAAATGAGTATGATGGGTGAGCTGAAGTTCTTTCTTGGATTGCAAGTAAGTCAAAGGTCAAATGGTATATTTATTTGTCAATCCAAGTATCTCAAAGAACTCCTCAAGAAGTATCACATGGAGGATTCAGCATCAGCAAGGACTCCATCTTCAACAGCCATCAAACTTGGAGCTTCTGACAATTCTATCAAGGTAGATGTTACAAGCTATAGAGGTATGATTGGCTCCTTACTCTATCTTACTGCAAGTAGACCAAATATTATGTATGCTACATGCTTGTGTGCAAGGTTCCAAGCGGACCCTAGAGATTTACATCTCGTTGATGTTAAAAGAATCTTGAGATATCTTAAGGGTACACCTAATTTAGGTATCTGGTACACTAAAGATTCTGGTTTTAATCTTGTTCGATATACAGATTCTGATTATGCAGGTAGTGTTGTGGATAGAAAGAGTACCTCTGGGAGTTGTCAATTCCTAGGAGGTAGATTGATTTCCTGGTATAGCAAGAAACAGCAAACAGTTTCCAATTCAACAGCAGAAGCTGAATATATTGTTGTTGGAAGCTGTTGTGCTCAAATCCTATGGATAAGGAATCAACTGAAGGACTATGGCTTTGCATTAGACAAAATTCCCATTTTGTGTGATAATACAAGTGCCATAGCAATCTCCAACATCCCTGTGCAGCACTCGATAACAAAGCACATTGATATCAGGTATCACTTTATCAGAGAGCATGTCATGAATGGAACTGTGGAGTTACACTTTGTACCCACAGAAGAACAGACTGCAGATATATTCACTAAATTTGTTGACGAATCCACATTTTATCAAGTTAGTTGGTAAATTGGGTATGTTAAACAGTCTTAGTGATTAACAATATCTCTGTCATGTTTGTTCTTTCAAAAATTCATTTTCTCTTGTCATTTAAATGATATTTATTGTCAAGTCTCATTTAATATTACATGCTTGTAAATTTAAATATTTCTGAATAATTTATTTTCTTTAAAAATATTTTTCTCATATTTTTTAAGTGGAGAAATGTATTTTTATTGAAAATATATTTATTTAGAATTATTTAGGTGTTTTTCAAATTGTAAATATTGTTGTTTAAATATTTCTGCAAGTTTATATTATTTTTATGCACTTATATATAATTCTGCATATTTTTCTAGGATTTATGGAATTTTCTGTGAATTTTTCTAGGCTTGTATATATTTTTCATGCATTTTTATATTTTTTATGCATTTTTCTGTATTTATTTCTGTATTTATTTCTGAATTTTTCTAAGTCTTCCCAGTTTTATACTAGGAAGACTATCGGGGAAACTAAGGAATATTTCTTTTTTTTTATTTAATTTAAGTCTTTTCCTAAGTCTTCCCAGTTTTTTTTGAACTAGGAAGACTATCGAGAAGACTTAGAATTACTTATTTTTGTTTTTTGTTTTTTGTTTTATTTAATTCCGGAAGACTTTCTAGTTTGTACTAGGAAGACTACCGGGAAGACTATCCTAAGTCTTCCCGATTGTCTTCCCAGTACAATCTTAAAAAAAAAAACCGTTCGTTTATTTCTTTTCATTTTAACAGTTATTTTTATTCTAAATATATATATACATACACTTGTTACATACACTGCACATTTTTTTTGCCTTATCAGTTTTCTCTTTGTTTTTCAAACCCCTTTGAATACAATCACTTCTAAAGAAATCATTGCTCATTGTTCATACTTGCTCAAGTTTTTACTTAGCAAAACTCACTTTGTTCTTAAAAAACAAGCCCTTTAGTCGAATTGCTGTTCAATTTTTTTTTCTTAAAATCAAAATCATTCGACTTTTGAGTTTGTATTGCTAAGTAGGTCTTGTGTTTGAGTAATCTTTGTGTTTCTGTGTTAGTTTAACTGTTTGTGTGCTTTAGATCATTTACCCCTTTCATGTTGCATTACAAAGTGTTTAAGTTCAAACTTTTAGGATCAAATTTTTAAATTTGATTAATTTTGGTAAAATTTAATTTTGTGGATTTTAATTAATTTTAATTAATTCTAAAAATCCCTAAAATTTTAATTTTATTTTAAATTGATTAAAATTTCTTGTTTTATCTAAATGGATCCTGTTAGGCCGAATACACAATATAATCAAGTATGTATGAGAATAACAATGATTAATAACACTGTTTATGAATCAATAAAACTGTAATCGTATTAACAGCTTCTCTCTTTATGATGTTAATGAATCACAAAGAGCTTCTAGGTTACAAGAATAATAATTCAATGAACGCATCCCTTCTAGGGATAACCTATCTGTGTTTATATAGTACACAGCTACATACAATCCTTATCTAATTGATATTCCTATAAGTTAGCTATACAATTCATATCAATTAAGGATTGCTTCTTATCTTCTATTCCGTTTCCTTAGCTGTATCAATATATTCTGCTTCTTTCCATCTTCAGAATATATTGCTTCTAGAATCTTCAATTCAGCACCGACAGCTAATTCAACCTTCACCTTGTCAGACTTTAACTAAACTCTGACCGGCTTCCTTTAAACTCTTCACCCTATCAGAGTTTAACTAAACTCTGATCGGCTTCTGATAAACTCTGACCGTACCTGTTGCTTAAACACTGATAAACAAACATTAGCAATTATATCTAACAATCTCCCCCAACTTGTTCATAATAAAATGTACAAGTTAAACATATAATTGATGATGTCAAAACATATAACAAATGCAGTGTTTAACATATAACAGAGTTTAATTTAAAAACAGAGTTTAAATTTGACTTAGAATAGAAAATATTAAAAACTTACAGTCAGACTTTATTTGATTTCTTGAATATCAGGCACTGTCCTGAGATAATCAATTAGAAGTCTTCTTTCAGCCTTTTCCAGCTCTTCAACCATGATTTCTTTCAGTTCCTTGAGTTCTGAATCAGATTCACCAGTCTGATAACTAGCAGCTCTCAGAGAATAGATGGAATTCTTCCTCATCTCATTCCCTAGCCTAATAAAATGTGCTTTATCAGATTCTAGATTGAATTCTAAGACTTTAACTCCCAGATCAGTCCTTAGTCTTGCACTGTTTCTCTTCATTTCTATAACATTTCCATAAGCATCTTTATACTTAGGAATGTATACCTTTGAAATTCCTCCTCCAAGCATCACCTTAGATCTTTGCATCTTTTGTCTGATAAATGTAGCAGCATTGTGAGTGTTTCTGTTTTTGACTTTTAACAAGTACAGAACATACTCCAATTCTTGATAAGATTTGAGATCTATATCAGACTCTGCAACTCTGTAAACTCTTCCATCATTCATAAAATACAACAGAAAATCTTTCTTCAAACCCTTGTGAAATATCAACTGAACAGAGTCTAGCATATCAAGATTCTCTTGAGTAATAATGCCAGATACTGCCAATGATGATTGATCTCCAGATCTGTTGTTTATTCTCTTCTCCCTATGTGAACCTAAACCAGCTTTATCAAAAGTTTCTTTTCCAAGTACAGTCCTGGTTTGAGAGAAATCCACAGGTTGAAGTGTCAGAGCTTCAGATAGTACAGGTCTTCTAAAAATACCTTGGAGTTGTGGAGCTAGCTGAGTTTGCACAGCTTGAGCCTTGTCAGAGGCTGGCTTAACTTCAATAGTATCATCAACTTGAGCAGCGTCAGAGGTTGATTTTGGTAATCTTGTTTCAACTTGAGCAATGTCAGAGGTTGAATATTCTTTCTCCTTCAGGTTAGGCTCTTCAATCATTTTGCCTTTACCCTTATCAGAGTTTCTAATCATAGGCCTCCTGGTGTATTGTATACTCTGTTGAGTATTTTCTTTAATAATAATTCCAGTTTCTTTCTTTCTAGGAGCCTTGATTTCTTTCTTTTTGTATATCCCAGCTTCAAGATTCTTCCTGTGTTCTTCAGCAAGCATTTGCTCTTCAGCTTGGATATCTTCAATTGTAACATCTTTTCCATGTTCTGCTATAAATAATTTAGCAGCAACTTCTTCATCAGTGCTAGGCTTATCAGTGTTTATCAAACTTTTGAGCCTTGAACCACTGGCAGAAATTACTTTTCCCTTACCAGAGTTTGATCTTCTCTCAGAGTTTGATCTCGATCTTGATGATCTTAAGCCTAAACTCTTTTCAGATTCACCTCCCTTGCTTCCACCATCATTACCATCATCCCTCCGTCTCAGAGCTTGAGTGTCTTTGCATTTGTCACTTGGTACACTCTCCCCCTTTTTGACATCATCAGAAAGTAGTACTGATGTCAGCAACTCCAGAGCATTAGAAATTGAAGTTAGTTGAGCAGACATAGCAGTCTGATTCTCCTCAACTTTCGACAATCTAGAATTTAAAGTCTTTTGCTCTTTACACAAAGAGATGTATAGAGATTTGTCCTTCTGCTGTGTAAGCTCTCTTGTAGCTATATCATTCCTTAACCCTTCAATCACCTTATCAGAAGCATCAAAACGATTGTTTAATGATTTGATTTGAACAACAGTTGCTTTGAAATGACTGAGAAGTTCAGGATTTGTAATCTCTTTAACAGAGTTAGCAGTTAAATCAGCAGCCCTTTGTGAAGTGAAAATACAATCTGCTGCTGTCCAGTTCTTGAAGTACATATCTTGAAAATGTTCTTCAGTAGCCCTATTGAACTCTCTTTCTTCATCAGAGTTGGCTTGAATGTCAGATATGTGTGAAGGTGAATGAGCAGGACTAGCATTAACAGTGTCATCCTCTCTTGCAATCTCTTCAGGAACATGTTCAGCAGTGATTTCATGTTCTAACTGTGCAGCTTCATCATTGACTTTCTCTGCAACAGTTTCAGGAATATCAGAGTTTGCTTTAGCAATTACCTCTGCTTCTCGCTGAACAATCTCAACAACTGATTGTTGTAGAGCTTCAAGAACAAGAGCATCTTCAGAGTTTGCAACAAACTCTGCTGCTACAGGAACATTCTCTGTTGCATCAGCAGGTACAGCAACAGCTTCTGTAGGATGATCAATTCTAATCTGATCAACTTCCTCACCTTTCTCAAAATCAAGAGAAATGATTTCTGTGTGGGAAGCAATAGTTTCTACCAATTCTGTAGTAGCTTGATCAGCTTCTCTTACATTTTCTTCAAGATCAAAAATTCTGCTGTCTGAATGAGGAGCAGCTTCCTCAACTACATCATTAGCCTTTGATGTAGGAACTTCTCTATCAAAATCCATTTCAATATCATCAGTATTTAGCCTGTCTTGATTGACAGCTTCTGGATTTGCAGCTTCCTCCTGAACAAAAGCTTCAGGAGCTTCAGTTTCCTCAGGAACTTTGTCCATATTGGCAATGATATCAGCAAAAAGATATTCAGCAACTTGTCTTCTCTTTCTCTGATGAGGATTTTCTTCATCAGTTTCAGTTTCTGATTCTGCATCAGAATCAGCAGTAACAGACTTTGCTCTTTGAGCTCTCTTTTTCTTCATTCTTTTTCTCTGAGGCAGTTCTTCAGTGCTTGATACCCCAGCTTCAGCATTTGACTTAGCAACCCTAGCAGGTTTAGTACCAACATTCTTAGTCCTACCACCCCTTTTAGGTTTAACAGAAGTTGAAGGAGGCAGTTCTTGTTGTAGAGGCTCAGGTTGAGAAGAAGCTTGTGTTGGTGGATTGACTTGAGCATTTAAAAACTGTTGCACAGATTGAGGTAGCAACAAGTCTCCAACAACCCCTTTCTTAACATCTTTATTAATAAGATCAGAAAATATTCTCTTATGTAATTTAAAACAAGAAACATCTTCGTCACCTACTTCTACTCCTTCAACACAGTAAGAGAACAAAGTCTGACAGAATCTAGAGAAATAGACTACTCCTCTATTCTCTGTCATTTTGTCTCCTAGGTTATTCAAAACAAGTCGTGCAAAATCAAAATGATTATCGAATAAAAGAGAATACCCGATTTGCAGACTGTCTGTGGGAATAGCATCCCAGTTTGTGCATTTCTTGCTAAAAGTCCTTGTGATGCAATCAAAGAAGAAGCTCCACTCCTTCCTTAAGAATGGTCGTTTGAGCTGTCCAATCTTCGACAATGGTCCAGAATACCCAATCTCTTGCATCATTCTTATCAAATCCTCATCACCCATTCCAATTGTATACGAAGAAAATTCAGGAAACCCCATTGCAGCGCGAATGGTTCCAGCAGTTATTACATACTCTGTATCTTCATATTCAAAAATAATCGATGGGTTGCCTGTCTCACCACCATCATCATACATTCCTGTTTCCCAGAACGCCTTTATCTGTGAACCAGAAAGTTTTTCAGGTTCTACCAAAGCACGCCCAATCGCTGACTGAGCAAGAAACTCTTGAATCATATGAAATGCCTCTGGTGCGTTTGCAGTGTTTAGTGGTGCAGTATAGTTGTTTGGAACGAACTCTAATCCAGACGAAACAAAAGCTGTGGTTGCCATTAGAAGATTCTGAATTGATGCGAAAGACAGCAAAGTTTAAGTGTAGAAAGGTGTTTGTGAAAAAGCGTATGAAGAGTTAAGGTTCGTAAAAGATTGAACCGTTTATGTGTAGTGTATTTAAATAATAACTGAAAAAAAAATCACGATACACAGCAAGCGTCCTTGAAACGTGTGTGAGTGGGACAGATGTCAAACGTGCATACGCTGACAGTTGTATCCAATACACACGTGCAATCGTGCAAACATTTAGACACCTGTCAACACATAAAACGCTCAAAATATCCACTTTAATAAAAATCAATAATAATAAAATTATCAATTTTAATCTCTCAGAAATACAATAACGAAGTACAAAGCAACTCAACAGTCAGTATAATAATGACTGTCTTGGAACTCCGCACGTTACTGTTTCCAAAAGCTTCAAAAACCTTTCAATCTCCAAGAAAAACCTTTCAGATTCCCTGTTTGAATGCTTTAAATACCAAAGCAATGTAACAACAGGCTTCATATCTTAAACTTACTATACACCAAAATGGCTGGAACTTTCGAATTCCTGGATGTGGAAGAGTTTTTGAACATGAACTGGCAGCAACAAGAAAACTATCTTATCGATGAGTTTCTTGTTCTCTCATTCTTGAATGATGAAGGTCTTATCGTAGATGATGAAATAGCCGAAGGGCCTTTCTCCAACCCTCATGTATACATCTTCCGTCCAGGACCATATGATGCACCAATCCTCGCAGATGAAGATGCCATGGAGATCTGCTTTATGCTTTTTCAACTGAGTTTCTTGTCGGGGTCAAAAGAAAACCTCTTCTTACCATCCTGCAAGCTGCAAAGCAGAAAGAGATCCCGAGAAGATGATGATGATGATTCATCATTAGGAGGATTTCAAGCTATCCCAAATGGTATAATGACCAGATGAGCAACTGGGTAGCTATCATCAGAAGTAGTAGAGCACAATAGCTTCTGGCTCTAGCTCTTCTGCTTCGATGTTGGATAGCATTCAAGTACTTGTCCTGGTTAAATAGATCTTCTCTTTTGTAACCATAGTGATTAGTATGTACCAGAAAGATTAGCTAAGCATGAGTATGTAATTGACTGAATGTAACAGAGTTTGAATCAATTAATGAAAAAGACTCATTTTATTGCTTTACTTTCAGTATTATCAATTTTACCTAGTAATTGTAAAGTGAAAGACATGATATCACTTAAAACAATAAACTAACATACGCATCAGTACTACTGATCACTATCAGTACTTATCAAACAAACTCTTTCTTTTCTCTGTTCAATCATACTTTGCCTAAGAACAAATGACTAAACCCAAAATCATAAACTGTCTGAGACAAGAAAATTATTTTAACCATCAGAGATTAAAATAAAGTAACCTCGGCGTATTTCACACAAAACATCAGTGTTTACCATTTGTCCTTCTTTGTCAATAAACTCTTTTCTCAATCTGTACAGTTGTGAAAATATGTGTGTGTAGTAGCAGAGTTTACCGAAATCAGTATTGAGACCATCTCAAGGTGCATAAAATCCACAATCTAAAGTAGTAAAAACTGGTTGCCTAAACTCTCATGTATAACATAAAATCTGATTTTATATCTAAACTCTGTATTACTGATATCCTTTCATTTGGATATGTCTTTTATTTTTCACCCCCTTTATTAATTTTTTTTTTTTTTTTAATATATATTTTTTTTTTTTTTTTTTTTTTTTTTTTTATTTTTCCAGTAATCAGTGGTTGGCACTAGTCACCAAAAATCAAAGATTTTAGCCCTTATTTCATACAATAAGTTCCTGGATCGTCCTAGGCACAACATGATCTCAAAGGAATTTGTGCTCTGTTTGGCATCTTTTGAATTTGAGGGTGAATTATTTGAAATTAATAATCAGAGTTTAGACTTTTCATCAGTAAATGTAATTAACTTATGAGAGAAAATGCAAACAGCTAATACAGACTCAGTGTATAGGATCAATAAACTAAGAGATGCTATAAATATTGAGACAGTATCATGCTGTGTTAGCTTACTGCACATTTTTGAGATCAGAGTCTATACAACTCTTAAGGATTCACAGGTACTTACTGAGAATTATGCTTCATACAAATTTCTTCATTGGTCCTTATGTTCCAGACAAAATTACAATCAGAGAATAGCATTAATCTGTAACATTCAAAGTATGACCAACAGTTTATGACTAACAGAGACTAACATCAGAATTTAACCAACAGAGTTTATCACACTGGTACTCATAACAGTTAACACATACAAGAAATCATGAGCAACAAGAATTAAACATGTATAAATTTTGAGTCTAACCCGTATCTCTAGTCAGAACCAGAGATCATTCCAAGTTCATTTACCAATCTTGTAAAAGTAGCTTCACTCAAAGGTTTGGTGAAGATATCTGCAAGTTGTTGGTCTGTAGACACAAAATGAAGCTCAATATTCCCTTCTTCCACATGTTCTCTGATAAAATGATATCTTATGCTGATGTGCTTGGTCATGGAATGCTGTACTGGATTTCCTGTCATAGCAATAGCACTTTGGTTATCACAGAAAATAGGAATTTTAGAGTACCTTAACCCATAATCCAGCAATTGATTCTTCATCCATAAAATCTGTGCACAACAGCTACCAGCTGCTATATACTCTGCTTCAGCTGTGGATGTGGAAATTGACTTCTGTTTCTTGCTATACCAAGAAACTAATCTGTCACCTAAAAATTGACAGCTTCCACTTGTACTTTTTCTGTCTATCTTACAGCCTGCAAAATCTGCATCAGAGTAACCAATCAACTTAAACTCTGATTCTCTAGGATACCACAAACCCAAGGTTATGGTGCCTTTGAGATATTTGAAAATCCTTTTTACAGCTGTTAGATGAGGCTCTCTAGGATCTGCTTGAAATCTTGCACAAAGACATGTTGCATACATGATATCAGGTCTACTTGCTGTAAGATACAGTAAAGACCCTATCATTCCTCTGTAGTTTGTCATATCTACTGAGGCTCCTGTGTCTTTGTCTAGCTTTGTTGCAGTAGCCATGGGAGTAGTAGCAGATGAACTATCAAGCATACCAAATTTCTTGAGAAGATTTCTGGTATATTTTGCTTGATTTATGAAAATACCATCATCTGTTTGCTTGACCTGTAAGCCTAGAAAATAACTAAGCTCTCCCATCATGCTCATTTGATACCTGGATTGCATAAGCTTTGCAAACTTCTTACAAAGTTTGTCATTAGTAGATCCAAAAATAATATCATCTACATAAATTTGAACTAACAGCAAATTATCACCAGAATTGAAATAAAACAAAGTTTTATCAATTGTACCTCTTGTGAACCCACTTTCTAAAAGAAATTGAGCAAGAGTTTCATACCATGCTCTTGGTGCTTGCTTTAGTCCATATAATGCCTTGTCAAGCCTGTAGACATAATCTGGATGCTTGGGATCTACAAATCCTGGTGGTTGTTCAACAAATACCTCTTCTTCAAGCTTCCCATTGAGAAAAGCACTTTTCACATCCATCTGAAAGACTTTAAACTTCTTGTGTGCAGCATAGGCCAGAAACATCCTTATGGCCTCCAGTCTTGCAACTGGAGCAAAGGTTTCATCATAGTCAATTCCTTCCTGTTGTGAATAACCTTTTGCCACAAGTCTAGCCTTATTCCTTGTAATCACACCATCACTGTCAGTCTTGTTTCTGAAAACCCACTTTGTACCTACAATTGATCTGTTCTTTGGTCTAGGTACAAGTGTCCAGACTTCATTTCTTTCAAATTCATTTAACTCTTCTTGCATTGCTGTAATCCAATTAGCATCTTGAAGAGCTTCCTCCACTTTCTTTGGTTCAGTTTGAGACAAGAAAGCATGATACAGACACTCATTATTTGTTGCACTTCTGGTTCTTACACCAGCATCAGGATCTCCAATTATGAGATCAGGTGTGTGTGCCTGTGTCCACTTTCTTGCTGATGATAAGTGGTTTCTTGCATCATTGTTGGATCCTCCCCCTTGATCCATGCTCTCCTGATTCATATGTTGACTTTCTACATTCTCTGAGGCTCCCCCTGAATTTGATGACTCAGAGTTTGAATTGTCAGAGTTTGAATCAGTTTCCTCAACTGACTCACTTGCTGTGTCATGTTGAGCTTCTTCACGCTCCCCCTCAACTGGTTCTCTATTTTGTTCAATTTGAGAATTATCAGTTTCTCCAGTATTTACCAGTAGAGGTTCAGAGTATGCTTCGTCAGAGTTTGTCAACCCTGCTTCATCAGAGTTTATACCATCAGAGAATAGATCTTCATTTTCAAAACGTAGTTGATCATATCCATCCTTGTCTTCAAGTCCAATTATTTTCTTGTCATCAAACGACACATGTATGGATTCCATGATCACCTTTGTTCTCAGATTGTAAACTCTGAATGCTTTTGTTGACAATGGATAGCCAACAAAGATTCCTTCATCAGCTTTTAACTCGAACTTGGTCAACTGTTCAGGATGAGTCTTCAACACAAAGCATTTGCATCCAAATATATGAAAATATTTCAAATTTGGCTTCTTGTTTTTCACCATCTCATATGGTGTTTTTCCATGCTTGTTGATCAGAGTTGCATTTTGAGTAAAACAAGCAGTTTGAACAGCTTCTGCCCAGAAATAAGTTGGCAATTTTGCTTCATCTAGCATAGTTCTGGCAGCTTCAATTAAGGTTCTGTTCTTTCTTTCAACTACACCATTTTGCTGTGGAGTTCCAGGTGCAGAAAATTCTTGTTTGACTCCTCTTTCCTTGCAGAAAGCTTCCAATATTGAGTTTCTGAATTCAGTTCCATTATCACTCCTTATAATTTTGACTTTGTGCTGTGATCCTTTGTCCAGTAGATTTACATGATCCATCAGAATTTGAGCAGTTTCATCCTTCTTTGATAGGAAATACACCCATGTATATCTAGTATATTCATCAACAATTACTAGAGCATATTTCTTTCTGCCCATTGACATCACATTCACTGGTCCAAAGAGATCAACATGTAGAAGATGATAAGGTTCCACTACTGAAGATTCAGATTTGTTCTTGAAAGATGACTTCCTTTGCTTGGCCTTTTGACAAGAATCACATAGACCATCTAGATTAAGTATTGATTTTGGAAGTCCTCTTACAAGATCCTTTCTTATCAGCTCATTGATGTTGTTCAAATTGAGATGAGAAAGCTTCTTGTGCCAATTCCAACTCTCTTCATTTGACATCTTTGCAGTCAGACACACTGTACTTCCATCAGAGTTTGTTACCAAACTTGCTTCATAAATATTGTTGCGCCTGTGTCCAACTAGAACAACTTTTCCAGTAGATTTACTGATAATTTCACAGTATTCACTATGAAAATCTACATGGTTTCCTCTGTCACAGATTTGACTCACAGACAACAGATTATGCTTGAGTCCTGAGACTAGAGCTACATTTGTGATGATGACACTTCCAAGATTGATATTGCCATATCCCAGAGTGTGTCCTATGTTGCCATCTCCATAGGAAACTTTTGGGCCAGCTTTCTCCTCAAAGTTTGATAGCAGGGCTTTGTTTCCAGTCATATGTCCTGAGCATCCACTGTCCAAGATAAGTGTGCTCTCTATTATACCCTGCATTCACAAACAAACACTAAGTGTTAGTTTTAAGGATCCAGACTTGCTTGGATCCTTTGTCCTTCTTAACAGTGTTAGCTTTTGCAGCGGAATCTGTATTATCAGAGTTTAAACTAACATTGTCAGATTTTACACTAGCAGAGTTTGCTCTAACCCATTTCAAGTTGGGTTTTAGCTCATAATAGTTATGATAAATTGCATGATAACTCTTACATGTGTAAATAGAATGCCAAGTGCTCCCACAATGTTTGCATAAGGTCTGTGGTCTTACTCTAACATAATCATTCTTTACTTCTGAAGTAGAAGGTAAAGAATTAATATGTTTGTTCTTAGTGCAAAATCTAGCAAGATGATTAGAACTACCACAATTATAACATGTTTTTCTTGAGGCACTAGCATTAGGCATATGATTATTTCTATTATTTATGCCTACTTTTCCATTCCTATTCCTCTTGGAACCTTTAGGTTTCATGGAAGACTTTACCTCTTTTAGCTTGTGATTGAACTGTTTTCCTGTCATCAAGCCAACATTAACCTGTTTTTCACAAGTTTTTACTGGTTTTCTAACGGCTTCTATTTCCATAAGTTTTTCTGTTATAATATTTTCCTGTTTGTCACAAGATTCATCTGATTCCATATCAGCTTCCCTTATTACAACAGATTTTAACTTATTGGCTTCTTGAACAAATTTCACAGGTTTAAGTTGTGGTTTTACCTTAACCTTGTCTTTAAACCTAAGTTCATCATTTTCACAATAACCTAAACCTACAGAATCAGTCTGAAACACTTGATGAGTGTCTCTTCCAGAATCTGTCCAAGTCTTGATTATTTTTCTTTCCTTCTCTAAATCAGATTCTAGTTGCTTATATCTTTTCAGCAACTCCTGTTCTACATAAACAGCATCATCTCTTTCTTTTTGAATCTGCTTCATATTCTCAAGTTCTCTTTCAAGAAACTTGTTTCTTTCTTTAAGACTTAGATTCTCAGCTTTAATTCTCTCATTTTCTAAAGTCTGATCCCTATAGCTAACATGTACGCTTTTCAGATATACTCTTAACTCAGATATATTATCAGTATCATAAGCATAAGTAGTTAGGGGTACCTTATTTTCAGATGATTCAGTCTCATCTCTGACAGTAGCCATAAGAGCATAATTCACTCCATCATCAGAATCTGAAGTATCTGCCCAGTCTTTGCCTTTAGAGATGAGTGCTTTTTCACTTCTTCCTTTCTTGCACTCTGGAGCATAGTGACCCATCTCTTTGCACTTGTAGCACTGGACCTCAGATTTGTCCTTCTTACCAGATTTGGTATCCCTTCCATCAGACTTTCTGAAATTCTTCTTCTCAGAATTTGAATCTCTTCTTGAGAATCTTTTACCCTTCTTGAAGTTCTTGAATCCCATCTTCTTAAATGTCTTTACCATCAAGACAGCCATTTGCATCATCTCCTCTTCATCATCCTCAGAATCAGAAGCTTCATCAGAGTTTGAATCATCATCAGAGTTTGATGACTCACTCTCAGATTTTATGACTAAAGCCTTTCCCTTGGCTTTCTTCCTTGATGATTCCTTCTTTATGGGCTTCTCCTCAACTTTGAGAGCAATAGATTTTGTCTTCTTGCTGGATCTTCTGTTTCTTTGTTCTATCTCAAGTTCATGAGTCTTTAACAATCCATAGATCTCATCAAGATCTGTATCAGCAAGATCATAATTATCTCTGATTGTTGTTGCCTTTAAATCCCACTTTTCAGGTAGAGATAAAAGAAACTTGAGATTTGACTCTTCAAGTTCATATTCTTTATCAACCAGAGACAGATCGTTCAACAGTTTGCAAAATCTGTCATAAGTCTCAGTCAAGGTTTCATTAGTTCTTGAATCAAAGTGCTCATACTCCTGTGTGAGTATTGTCTTTCTATTCTTCTTAATAGCACCTGTTCCTTGGCATCTGACTTCTAGAGCATCCCATATTTCTTTGGCAGTTTTGCAGCCAATTACTCTGTTAGACATAACGTTATCTAACGCACTGTGGAGAAGATGTCTAACCTTTGCATCCTTTGCAATTGATGAGATATCCTCAGGAGTCATATCTTTCTTTTCCTTTGGAACAGTCTTTTGTGCTTGTCCATCAACAACAGGGGACAATTTAGTCGGCATATGAGGACCATCATAGATTCTGTCAAGGTATTCTGGATCTGTAGCCTCCAGGAACATGGTCATCTTCACCTTCCAAATCGGATACTCTACAGGCCTGAGAATCGGAACCCTGATTGTTTCATATCTACTCACAGAATTAGGCTTAACCTGTTCAGCCTTGGGAGCAGCTTGATTTTCTTCAGACATGATTATTACTGTGTTTGAATCGTAAAACTGTATATATTAAACAGCCTTGGCTCTGATACCAATTGTTAGGCCGAATACACAATATAATCAAGTATGTATGAGAATAACAATGATTAATAACACTGTTTATGAATCAATAAAACTGTAATCGTATTAACAGCTTCTCTCTTTATGATGTTAATGAATCACAAAGAGCTTCTAGGTTACAAGAATAATAATTCAATGAACGCATCCCTTCTAGGGATAACCTATCTGTGTTTATATAGTACACAGCTACATACAATCCTTATCTAATTGATATTCCTATAAGTTAGCTATACAATTCATATCAATTAAGGATTGCTTCTTATCTTCTATTCCGTTTCCTTAGCTGTATCAATATATTCTGCTTCTTTCCATCTTCAGAATATATTGCTTCTAGAATCTTCAATTCAGCACCGACAGCTAATTCAACCTTCACCTTGTCAGACTTTAACTAAACTCTGACCGGCTTCCTTTAAACTCTTCACCCTATCAGAGTTTAACTAAACTCTGATCGGCTTCTGATAAACTCTGACCGTACCTGTTGCTTAAACACTGATAAACAAACATTAGCAATTATATCTAACAGATCCTAATTTTGAACTTGTTTTAAATAACTTTGTTGGGTATTTTGATCCGTCTAAATGCAAGGTGGAACGTTTCAGACCTTGGATTCAATTTTTAAATAGCGAGACTTGTGTCAGTCATGCTATTTGTGCCAATGCACTTCTTAAAATTGATCCTTTAAGGTTTTTGTGTTCAAGTGCTGTTATTGCTGAAGATTTAAAATCCTTTTCTTTCAATATTCTAAACCAGCAATATATAGTTACTTTTGAGTTATTTTGTGATGTTTTACATTTTCCAAAGGACAGGTTTGATCCCTTACCCTCTGATGATGAGTTATCACAGTTCTTTGTGAATATTCATTATCAGGGTCCCTTACAAATGGTCAAATTATCTAAAAGCTTTGTTGTAAGGGAATGGGATTTGTTCTTTGATACTATAGCAAGAGTATTTGGTAACTGCACAAAAACAAATTTTTATTGCATTACCAGTATTAATCAGTATATTGCTTATGCTATAATATTTGGCCGTAGATTAAACTTTGTTGAGATTTTGTGGAACATAATGCTTAACAGGCTTGCTCACTCTAGGAGAGATTCTGATAATCATGTGAAAGTGAAGTGTTAGTACTGTTAGATATAATTGCTGACGTTTGTTCATCAGTGTTTAAGTACCAGGTACATATCAGAGTTTATCTAGAAGCCGGTCAGAGTTTGATAAAGTCTGACTGGGTGAAGAGTTCACATTGAAGCCAGTCAGAGTTTGATAAAGTCTGACGTGGTGATAGTTGACTTAGCTGTCGGTGCAAAGATAAAGATTCTAGAAGCAATATATTCTGAAGATGGAAAGAAGCAGAATATATTGATACAGCTAAGGAAACGGAATAGAAGACTGAAGCAATCCTTGATTGATATGAATTGTATAGCTAACTTATAGGAATATCAATTAGAGATGGATTGTAAGTAGCTGTGTACTATATAAACACAGATAGGTTATCCCTAGAAGGGACGCGAACATTGAATATATTATTCTTGTAACCTAGTAGCTCTTTGTGATTCATTAACATCACTAAGAGAGAAACTGTTAATATAATTACAGTTTGTTGATTTAATAAAAAGTGTTCTTGATTGTTATTCTCATACATACTTGATTATATATTGTGTATTCGGCCTAACAATTGGTATCAGAGCCAAGGCTGTTTAATATATACAGTTTTACGATTCAAACACAGTAATAATCATGTCTGAAGAAAATCAAACTGCTCCCAAGGCTGAACAGGTTAAGCCTAATTCTGTGAGTCGATATGAAACAATCAGGGTTCCAATTCTCAGACCAGTAGAGTATCCAATTTGGAAGGTGAAGATGACCATGTTTCTGGAGGCTACAGATCCAGAATATCTTGACAGAATTTATGATGGTCCTCATAATCCAACCAAACTAGCCCCTGTTGTTGATGGTCAAGAACAAAAGACTGTTCCAAAGGAAAAGAAAGATATGACTCCTGAGGACATCTCATCAATTGCAAAAGATGCAAAGGTTAGACATCTTCTCCACAGTGCTTTAGATAATGTTATGTCTAACAGAGTAATTGGCTGCAAAACTGCCAAAGAGATATGGGATGCTTTAGAAGTCAGATGCCAGGGAACAGGTGCTATTAAGAAGAACAGAAAGACAATACTCACACAGGAGTATGAGCACTTTGATTCAAGACCTAATGAAACCTTGACTGAGACTTATGACAGATTTTGCAAACTATTGAATGATCTGTCTCTGGTTGATAAAGAATATGAGCTTGAAGAGTCTAATCTCAAGTTTCTGTTATCTCTACCTGAAAAGTGGGATTTAAAGACAACCACAATAAGAGATAATTATGAGCTTGCCGATACAGATCTTGATGAAATCTATGGGTTGTTAAAAACTCATGAACTGGAGATAGAACAAAGGAATAGAAGATTAAGCAAAAAGACAAAATCTGTTGCTCTCAAAGTTGAGGAGAAGCCCATCAAGAAGGAATCATCAAGAAAAAAAGCCAAGGGAAAGGCTTTAGTCATTAAATCTGAAAGTGAGTCATCAAACTCTGATGATGACTCAAACTCTGATGAAGCTTCTGACTCTGAGGATGATGAAGAACAGATGATGCAAATGGCTGCACTGATGGTGAAGACCTTTAAGAAGATGGGATTCAAGAACTTTAAGAAAGGGAAGAGACTCTCAAGGAAAGATTCAAATTCTGAAAGGAAAGGTTTTAGAAAGTCTGATGGAAGGGAGACCAAGTCTGGCAAGAAAGATAAATCTGAAATCCAGTGCTACAAGTGTAAGGAGATGGGTCACTATGCTCCAGAGTGCAAGAAAGGCAAAACTGAGAAAGCACTCATCTCTAAAGGCAAAGACTGGGCAGATACTTCAGACTCTGATGATGGAGTAAATTATGCTCTTATGGCAACTGTCAGAGATGAGACTGAATCATCTGAAAATAAGGTACCCCTAACTACTTATGCTTATGATACTGATAATATATCTGAGTTAAGAGTATATCTGAAAAGCGTACATGTTAGTTATAGGGATCAGACTTTAGAGAATAAGAGAATTAAATCTGAGAATCTTAGTCTTAAAGATAGAAACAAGTTTCTTGAAGGAGAACTTGAAAATATGAAGTAGATTCAAAAAGAAAGAGATGATGTTGTTTATGTTGAACAGGAGTTGCTCAAAAGATATAAGCAATTAGAATCTGATCTAGAAAAAGAAAGAAAAATAATCAAGACTTGGACAGACTCTGGAAGAGACACTCATCAAGTGTTTCATACAGATTCTGTAGGTTTAGGCTATTGTGAAAATGATGAACTTAGGTTTAAAGACAAGGTTAAGGTTAAACCACAACTTAAACCTGTGATATTTGTTCCAGAGTCCACTAAGTTAAAATCTGTTGTAGTAAGAGAAGCTGATATGGAATCAGATGAATCCTGTGAAAGACAGGAAAATATTATAACAGAAAAACTTATGGAAAGAGAAGCTGTTAGAAAACCAGTAAAAGTCTGTTAAAAACAGGTTAATGTTGGTTTAATGACAGGAAAACAGTTCAATCATAAGCTGAAAGAGGTAAAATCTACCATGAAACCAAAAGGGTCCAAGAAGAATATGAATGGAAAGATAGGCATAAATAATAGAAATAATCACTTGCCTACTACTGGTGCTCCAAGGAAAACATGTTATAATTGTGGTAGTTCTAATCATCTTGCTAATTACTGCACAAAGAATAAAAATATCAATTCTTTATCTTCTACATCAGGAGAAAAGAATGATTATGTAAGGGTTAAACCACAGACTTTGTGTACACATTGTGGGAGCACTTGGCATTCTATTTATACTTGTAGGAGTTATCATGCTATTTATCACAATTATTATGAGCTAAAACCCAATCTGAAGTGGGTTAGAGCAAACTCTGCAAGTGTAAAGTCTGACAATGTTAGTTTAAACTCTGTTGATAGTCATTCCGCTGCAAAAGCTAACACTGTTAAGAAAGCCAAAGGATCCAAGCAAGTCTGGGTCCTTAAAACTAACACTTAGTGTTTGTTTGTGATTGCAGGGCATAAAAGAGAGCACCCTTATCTTGGACAGTGGATGCTCAGGACACATGACTGGAAATAAAGCCCTGCTATCAGATTTTAAGGAGAAGGCTGGCCCAAAGGTTTCCTATGGAGATGGCAACATAGGACACACTCTGGGATATGGCAATATTAATCTTGGAAGTGTCATCATCACAAATGTAGCTCTAGTCTCAGGACTCAAGCATAATCTGCTATCTGTGAGTCAAATCTGTGATAGAGGAAACCATGTAGATTTTCATACTGAATACTGTGAAGTTATCAGTAAATCTACTGGAAAAGTTGTTCTAGTTGGACACAGGCACAACAACATTTATGAAGCAAGTTTGGTAACAAACTCTGATGGAAGAATAGTGTGTCTGACTGCAAGAATGTCAAATGAAGAGAGTTGGAACTGGCATAAGAAGCTCTCTCATCTCAATTTGAACAACATCAATGAGCTAATAAGAAAGGATCTTGTAAGGGGACTTCCCAAGTCAATACTTAGTTTAGATGGCCTATGTGATTCTTGTCAAAAAGCCAAGCAAAGGAAGTCATCTTTCAAGAGCAAATCTGAATCTTCAGTAGTGGAACCTTATCATCTTCTACATGTTGATCTCTTTGGACCAGTGAATGTGATGTCTATGGGCAGAAAGAAATATGCTCTAGTAATTGTTGATGAATATACTAGATATACATGGGTGTATTTCTTATCAAAGAAGGATGAAACTGCTCAAACTCTGATGGATCATGTAAACCTACTGGACAAAGGATCACAGCACAAAGTGAAAATTATAAGAAGTGATAATGGAACTGAATTCAGAAACTCAATCATGGAAGCTTTCTGCAAGGAAAGAGGAGTGAAACAAGAGTTTTCTGCACCTGGAACTCCACAGCAGAATGGTGTAGTTGAAAGAAAGAACAGAACTCTAATCGAAGCTGCCAGAACAATGCTTGATGAAGCAAAGTTACCAACCTATTTCTGGGCAGAAGCTGTTCAAACTGCTTGTTTTACTCAGAATGCAACATTAATTAACAAGCATGGAAAAACACCATATGAGATGGTGAAAAATAAGAAGCCAAATTTGAAATATTTTCATATATTTGGATGCAAATGCTTTGTGTTGAAGACTCATCCTGAACAGTTGACCAAGTTCGAGTTAAAAGCTGATGAAGGAATCTTTGTTGGCTATCCATTATCAACAAAAGCATTCAGAGTTTACAATCTGAGAACTAAAGTGATCATGGAATCCATACATGTGTCATTTGATGACAAGAAAATAACAGGACTTGATAACTTAGATGGATATGATCAACTGCGTTTTGAAAATGAAGGTTTATTCTCTGATGGTGTAAACTCTGATGAAGCAGTACCGACAAACTCTGATGAAGCGGTTCTGATAAACTCTGACGAAGCATACTCTGAACCTCTACTGGTAAATACTGGAGAAACTGGAAATTCTCAAATTGAACAAAATAGAGAACCAGTTGAGGGGGAGCGTGAAGAAGCTCAACAAGACACAGCAAGTGAGTCAGTTGAGGAAACTGATTCAAACTCTGAGCCATCCAATTCAGGGGGAGCCTCAGATACTGCAGAAAGTCAACATATGAATCAGGAGAGCATGGATCAAGGGGGAGGATCCAATAATGATGCAAGAAACCACTTACCAACATCAAGAAAGTGGACACAGGCACACACACCTGATCTCATAATTGGAGATCCTGATGCTAGTGTGAGAACTAGAAGTGCAACAAATAATGAGTGTCTGTATCATGCTTTCTTGTCTCAAACAGAACCAAAGAAAGTGGAGGAAGCTCTTCAAGATGCTAATTGGATTACAGCAATGCAAGAAGAGTTAAATGAATTTGAAAGAAATGAAGTCTGGACACTTGTACCTAGACCAAAGAATAGATCAATTGTAGGTACAAAGTGGGTTTTCAGAAACAAGACTGACAGTGAAGGTGTGATTACAAGAAACAAGGCTAGACTTGTGGCTAAAGGTTATTCACAACAGGAAGGAATTGACTATGATGAAACCTTTTCTCCAGTTGCAAGATTGGAGGCCATAAGAATTTTTCTGGCCTATGCTGCACACAAGAAGTTTAAAGTCTTTCAGATGGATGTGAAAAGTGCTTTTCTCAATGGGAAGCTTGAAGAAGAAGTGTTTGTTGAACAACCACCAGGATTTGTAGATCCCAAGCATCAAGATTATGTCTACAGGCTTGACAAGGCATTATATGGACTAAAGCAAGCACCAAGAGCATGGTATGAAACTCTTGCTCAATTTCTTTTAGAAAGTGGGTTCACAAGAGGTACAATTGATAAAACCTTGTTTTATTTCAATTCTGGTGATGATTTGCTTTTAGTTCAAATTTATGTAGATGATATTATCTTTGGATCTACTAATGACAAACTTTGTAAGAAGTTTGCAAAGCTTATGCAATCCAGGTATCAAATGAGCATGATGGGAGAGCTTAGTTATTTTCTAGGCTTACAGGTCAAGCAAACAGATGATGGTATTTTTATCAATCAAGCAAAATATACCAGAAATCTTCTCAAGAAATTTGGTATGCTTGATAGTTCATCTGCTACAACTCCCATGGCTACAGCAACAAAGCTAGACAAAGACACAGGAGCCTCAGTAGATATGACAAACTACAGAGGGATGATAGGGTCTTTACTGTATCTTACTGCAAGTAGACCTGATATCATGTATGCAACATGTCTTTGTGCAAGATTTCAAGCAGATCCCAGAGAGCCTCATCTAACAGCTGTAAAAAGGATTTTCAAATATCTCAAAGGAACCATAACCTTGGGTTTGTGGTATCCTAGAGAATCAGAGTTTAAGCTAATTGGTTACTCTGATGCAGATTTTGCAGGCTGTAAGATAGACAGAAAAAGTACAAGTGGAAGCTGTCAATTTTTAGGTGACAGATTGGTTTCTTGGTATAGCAAGAAACAAAAGTCAATTTCCACATCAACTGCAGAAGCAGAGTATATAGCTGCTGGTAGCTGTTGTGCACAGATTCTGTGGATGAAGAATCAGTTGCTGGATTATGGTTTGAGGTACTCTAAAATACCTATTTTCTGTGATAACCAAAGTGCTATTGCTATGACAGGTAATCCAGTACAGCACTCCATGACAAAGCACATCAGCATAAGGTATCATTTTATCAGAGAACATGTGGAAGAAGGAAACATTGAGCTTCATTTTGTGTCTACAGACCAACAACTTGCAGATATCTTCACCAAACCTTTGAGTGAAGCTACTTTTACAAGATTGGTAAATGAACTTGGAATGATCTCTGGTTCTGACTAGAGATACGGGTTAGACTCAAATTCTATACATGTTTGATTTTTAATGCTCATGATTCCTTGCATGTATTAACTGATATGAGTACCAGTGTCATAAACTCTGAACGTAAACTCTGGTGCTAAACTCTGATAGTCATAAAAGTATTGGTCATACTCTGATGGTTAAAGTCTGATGTTATACTCTGATTGTAATTTTGTCTGAAACATAAGGACCAATGAAGAAATTTGTATGAAGCATAATTCTCAGTAAGTAATTATGAATTCTTAAGAGTTGTATAGATTCTGATCTCAAATATGTGCAGTAAGTTAACACAGCATGATACTGTCTCTGTATTTATAGCATCTCTTAGTTTATTGATCCTATACACTGAGTCTGTTTTAGCTGTTTGCATTTTCTCTCATAAATTAATTGTATTAACTGATGGAAAGTCTAAACTCTGATTATTAATTGCAAATAATTCACCCTCAAATCAAAAGATGCCAAACAGAGCACAAATTCCTTTGAGATCATGTTGTGCCTAGGAAGATCCAGGAACTTATTGTATGGAATAAGGGCTAAAATCTTTGATTTTTGGTGACTAGTGCCAACCATTGATTACTGGAAAAAAAAAATAAAAAAATAAAAAAATAAATAAATAAATAAATATATATATATATATATATATATATAAAGGGGGTGAAAAATAAAAGATATATCCAAATGAAAGGATATCAGAATACAGAGTTTAGATATAAAAATCAGATTTTATACTATACATGAGAGTTTAGGCAACCAGTTTTTACTACTTTAGGTTGTGGATTTTATGCACTTTGAGATGATTTAAATATTGATTTCGGTAAACTCTGCTATTGCACACACAATTATGCACACCTGTACAGTTTGCGAAAAGAGTTTATTAACAAAGAAGGACAAATGATAAACACTGATGTATTGTGTGAAATACGCCGAGGTAACTTTGTTTTAATCTCTGATGGTTAAAATAATTTCTTTGTTTCAGACATTTTATAATTTTGAGGAAAAACATTTGTTTTGGTATTTCAAAAGAGTATGTTTGGGCATTGGTCTAGAAAAGTGTTAAAGAGTGGAGAGAGATTGCATACATAGGAAAGTGTAATCGGCGGTAATTATTGATGTTTTTACTGCGCATGCACATTGGAAATTGCCAATTACTGCTGTCAGTCATTGTATGTGTGACACGTGTCTCATTTACACAGAATACGGGGTAAGACAGTTGTGTTTTAATGTTTAAAAACTGTTCAGTTTTTAATTTTAAATTTTATATTTATACATTATACACACAACCGTTACAGTTTTTCACGACTTACTCCAATTGTATTCTAGTTTCACTCACACATATTCACAAACACTTTCTTTTCTTAAACTCTCTCGTGTTTTTGAAGCTATTTTCTACTTATTTCTTGACATTACTAATGGCTTCAACTGCTTTCACTGCTTCTGGACTTGAGTTTGTCCCTAATAACTATTCAGCCCCATTGAACACTGTCATTGCACCAGAGGCGTTTCATATCATACAAAACTTTCTTGCTCAGTCAGAAATTGGGCGTGCTTTAGTGGAGCCTGCAAAGCTTTATGGATCTCAGATCAAAGCTTTCTGGGAGACTGGTGTCTATGATGATGGTGGTGATTCTGGTACCCCATCCATAGTTTTTGAGTTCCAGGAGACAGAGTTTGTCATAACTCCAGGAACTGTTCGTGAAGCAATGGGCTTTGCAAATTCTGACGCGTACACCATTGCTGTTGGTGATACTGATCTTCAGAGAATGATGCAAGCTATTGGATATACTGGGTCTTTGGCAAAGATTGGCCAATTGAAACGACCGCTCTTACGAAAAGAATGGAGTTTCTTTTTCGATTGCATAACTAGAGCGTTCGGGAAGAAATGTACAAATTGGGATGCTATTCCAATCGACAGTCTGCAAATCGGGTATTCACTTCTTTTTAACAGTAATTATGATTTTGCTAGACTTGTCTTAATGAACATAGGAGAGAAATTAACAGAGAATAGGCATGTAGTCTATTTTTCTAGATTTTGTCAAATGTTATTCTCTGCATGTGTTAATAATGTTGAGATTAATGAGGAGGACGTAATTCCCTCATTCAAATTGCACAAAAGGGTATTCTCTGATCTTACGAATAAGGATTTAAAGAAGGTAAATGTTGGTGAGTTGTTGTTACCTGAGAGAGTTCTTCAGTTTTTAAATCCTGAACCTCAACAACAACAAGAACCAGTAAATCCTGAGGTCTTTCCATCTCCAACTCAACCTCAATTTGTAAACTCTGAACCTATTCCATCTGCATCTCAACAACCAAGGACTGGTGGTAGGATCAAACACAGGGCTTTCAAATCTTCAAAGTCTCTGCATCCAGCTACTGAAGTTGGTGTGTCAAAAACCTCTATGCCACAGTCTGATGGTCCGTCAAAGAAGCAGAGGGCAAAAAGGCCAAAGTCTGATAATGCTGATGAGGACAGTGAAACTGATGAAGAAACTCTTCATCAGAGAAAACGTAGATTGGTGGCTGCACATCTTTTTGGTGCATCAAATGTAACTGCTGAAGCTGTCAATTTGGACAGAGTTTTTGAGGAACATGTAAGTGCTGAAGATGAAGCTCCTACATCAAACGCTGATGATGTAGTTGAGGAAGCTGCACATGAAGATGCAGATGAAGCTCCTGAAATTCTTGTTCAGGAGGCTACAGAAAATTTTGAGGCTGAGATTTTTGAGCCACAAGGATTTGATATGGATGTTGAAGCACACAACTCTGTACACTCTGACCATCTTGAAGTTTTTGATGAAACAGAGGGTATGGAAGCTGATCACACAGTTATTCTTGAAGATTCTATGGCTACCCACACAGAGATTCTCTATGTTACTCACCAGGTAATTGAAAAGGGTGAGGAAGTTGATCAGACCTTAAATACTGATGCTACTGAGAATGTTGTTGTACATGCTATAGAAACTGTTCAAGAGATTATTGCAGAGATTCCAGTACAAGAGGCTGTTGCTGAAAATGTTGAGAATATTGCAAAGACTGTTGCAAACTCTGATGCAGAGCCTGATGAAGAGAATGCTAATGATGATGATAGTTCTGATCATTCCCAAGAGGAGTTATTTGAGAGTCAAGTAAACTCTGATGAGCTACGAGAGGTCAATCGAGCTACGGCTGAGCATTTTCAAGAGATGTACTTTTCAAATTGGTCGAACAAGGATACTATCTTTTCTGATGAGAGAGCTGCAGACTTTGTCACAAAGTCC
Source organism: Heracleum sosnowskyi (assembly GCA_030848705.1). Taxonomy (NCBI): domain Eukaryota; kingdom Viridiplantae; phylum Streptophyta; class Magnoliopsida; order Apiales; family Apiaceae; genus Heracleum; species Heracleum sosnowskyi. The sequence continues at coordinate 50,068,585 of CM061243.1, forward strand.
TCTAAAGAGATTACAAATCCAGAGCTTCTCACTCATCTCAAAGCCACAATTATCCAAGTCAAATCATTAAACAATCGTTTTGATGCTTCTGACAAGGTTATTGAAGGTCTACGGAATGATATAGCTGCAAGGGAACTTACACAACAGAAGGATAAATCATTGTATATTTCCTTGTGTAAAGATCAGAAGGTTTTTGATTCCAGGTTGTCCAAGGTTGAAGACAATCAAGTCAAAATGTCAACTAAGCTGGATGAAATTGCTAATTCCATTGAATTGCTCACATCAGTTTTGCTGTCTGATGATGTCAAAAAGGGGGAGAGAGTGCCTCAAGACAAATGCAAGAGCTCTCAAACTCTGACTCGGAAAGATGACACTACTGATGGTGGTGCAAAAGGTCAAAATCCAAGGACAAGGAATGTTCAAAGGCAAGGGAGGAGATCAAACTCTGATGCTCAGAATGCTGATGGAAAAAGATTATACACTGGAGGGCAGTCTTCTTCAAGGGTTAGAAGTTTACTTCTTTCCTCTAAATCTCCAGTTACTGATGAAGAAGTTGCTACACAGTTATTCTTAGCAGAACATGGTAAAGATGTTACTATTGAAGATATCCAGGCAGAAGAGAAATTGCTTGCTGAAGAACACAGGAAAGATGTTGAAGCTGGAATCTACAAACAAAAGGTTATCAAGGCTCCAAGGAGAAAAGAAAAAGGAATTGTTATCAAAGAGAATGTAAACTCTGATCAGAGTTTACAGTACTCAAGGAGGCCGGTGATTAAAAATGCTGACAAAGGAAAAGGTAAACTGGTAGAAGAAGAACAGTTACCTAAGAAGATTTATTCAACCTCTGATATTACTCAAGTTGAAACAAGATTAGCTAAATCAACCTCTGACGCTGCTCAAGTTGATGTTTCTACTAAAGTTATGACAACCTCTGACGTTGCTCAAGTTGTACAGAAATCTACACAACTTCCAGGATTCAGCAAACCTAAAATTCTTGAAGAATTAAAGCTTGAAGCTGTGAATTTCTCAGAAACCAGAACTGTATTGGGAAAAGAAGCTTTTGATAAATCTGGACTGGGATCACACAGAGAGAGAAGAACAAATAACAGATCTCAAGATAACATTTCACTGGCAGAACCTGGTATTGGGGTTACACAAGAAAACCTTGATAAGTTAGAATCTGTTCAGTTGATTTTTCACAAAGTATTGAAGAAGCAGTTTTTGTTATACTTCATGAGTGATGGAAGAGTTTATAAAGTTGGAGAATCTGATGTTAATCTCAAATCATGGGAAGAACTGGAATATGTACTTTATCTTCTAAAAGTCAAAAACAGACATACTCATGATGTTGCTCAAGTTTTGAGAGAAAAGATGCTGAGATCTAAAGCTATGCTTGGAGGAGGAGTATCAAGTGTTTATATTCCAAAGTATAGAGATTATACTGGAAAGTTAGTGGAGATGAAGAGAAACAGTGCTAGATTTAGAATTGCACTTGGAATAAAGACTTTGGAATTTAACTTGGAGTCAGACAAGTCTTATTTTATTAGGCTAGGAAATGATATGAGAAGAAATAGCATATATTCTCTAAGAGCTGCTATCTATCAAACGGGGGAGAGTGATTCAGAACTTAAAGAGCTAAAAGAGATTATGGTGGATGAGCTAGAGAAGGCTGAAAGAAGACTGCTGATTGATTATCTCAGAACAGTACCTGATATTGAAGAAGTCAAGTAAAGTCTGACTGTAAGTTTTCATGTTTTCTGTTCTAAGTTAAATTTAAACTCTGTTTTAAAATTAAACTCTGTTATATTTTAAACACTGCATTTGTTATATGTTTTGACATCATCAATTATCTTTTTAACTTGTACATTTTTATTATGCACAAGTTGGGGGAGATTGTTAGATATAATTGCTGACGTTTGTTCATCAGTGTTTAAGTACCAGGTACATATCAGAGTTTATCTAGAAGCCGGTCAGAGTTTGATAAAGTCTGACTGGGTGAAGAGTTCACATTGAAGCCAGTCAGAGTTTGATAAAGTCTGACGTGGTGATAGTTGACTTAGCTGTCGGTGCAAAGATAAAGATTCTAGAAGCAATATATTCTGAAGATGGAAAGAAGCAGAATATATTGATACAGCTAAGGAAACGGAATAGAAGACTGAAGCAATCCTTGATTGATATGAATTGTATAGCTAACTTATAGGAATATCAATTAGAGATGGATTGTAAGTAGCTGTGTACTATATAAACACAGATAGGTTATCCCTAGAAGGGACGCGAACATTGAATATATTATTCTTGTAACCTAGTAGCTCTTTGTGATTCATTAACATCACTAAGAGAGAAACTGTTAATATAATTACAGTTTGTTGATTTAATAAAAAGTGTTCTTGATTGTTATTCTCATACATACTTGATTATATATTGTGTATTCGGCCTAACAAGTACCCTCGCTTTCTCACTCTTATCATTAATCATCTTCTCACTGCTGAGCAGGTAGAACTGTTTAGAGAAACCAGATTTGAAACCTCTCCAACCATAGACACTAAATTCTACACCAGACTTGATGTCTCATCCAAATTCCTCAACATCCCTGTTCTTGTTTCACCATTGATGAGTCAATTCATTAATCTTCCTATCTTTGGTGAACAAGTTCATGAGCCACATCCAGTTCCACTACAGGTAGTTATTCCTAACCCTGGATCTTCTTCTGGTACTTCAATTCAAACCCAAGTGGTTGTTAGGGCTGACCCAGAGATTGTAGAACCACAGTCTCTGACCCAGGTCATAGAGCTAAACAGAGATTCAAACACTCCTGATACACAACTTGAGCCTAATGTACAAACCAGTTCAAGAAGTGTTAGTGAAGTGGCTACAAAGAGTGCTCCCACAGCTCTGTCTCCACCCTTAAAGAAAAGAAAAACCTATAGGGAGGCATCTGTAAGCCCATCTGTATCCTCTCAATGGGATATGGACATAGATATGGCCACTGAACAGTCTCTGGAGACATCCTCTCAACAGGGTGGATCTATTGAAATTCGCCATAGGGCCATGGCATCTTGTACTGAGTCAAGCACACTCCCATTACTCACAATGGGAGAAGATATCCATCTAGAAGAAACTCAGGACACCATGCAAGGAGAGCACTTTAATTTTGACTTTGAAACAGTGCCTACCATAGTTACGGTAGAAGTGCCTTCACAGGCATCAGAGGGAAAATCTGATTCTTCGCCACCAATATTAGAATCATTTTCTCCCCTCCCAGAGGGAACATCTCTGGCTCCCCTAAGGGATTTTTCACTCGCAGTTTATACTGGAGAAAGTGAAAGGCAACCTGATGAGTCTGTCCCTGAATCAATTCAGTATACAATGTCAAATATTTTGACAGACTCAATCAGGGATCGGGAATTTCGAACTCCCATTGCACCACCACTGACCTCTCTTGAAGGGGCTAGGGTGATTTTTCATGCAGGTACATCTTCTGAAAATCTAGAAAGACAGTTAGTGGTGAGAGATATGAGTCAAACATCGAGTGATACACAAGCACGTGAGTTGAGTGAAACACCACTGAGAGCAATTGAAGTGAGTGCACACACTGACACAAACACTGCTTTGTTGAAACAGCTAGCTGATCTACAAAGGAAGTTACAAGACACCCAGGCAGAGAACACTCTTCTAAAAGCACAAGTGGTTGCACAATCTACCACCTCTGTATCAAATCAGCTGGGTACTGTGAAAGATGACCTGGAAGGATTGAAGAATAATATACTCCCGAGGCTGAATTCAATCCAACAATCTCAAGTACTGGTGGCTTCAGACATCTCTGATCTTACAACGTCAAATGCTCAGATATCAGAGAGTGTCAAGGAGATTGCTTCTATTTCTACCAAGGTGGACTTTATTTTGCAAACAACTGATGAAAATCAAAGGTTTAATGAAGAAAGGATATCGAGGATAGAAGGAGGGATGGAGCATCTTAATGAAGGTATGAAGCACTTGTACAATATGATAAAGAACTCACATCAACCTACAGCACAACAAAGAACATTCTTTGAGGGAGATGATGATGATGATGATGAGGATGATGATGCTGATGAAGGAGGAGATAGAGAAGAAGGAGAGATAAGGAGAACTTCTAAGGTGAATTCTAGGGCTTCCAAAGCTCAAACTGTAGAGGATTCCTCAACTAAGGGGGAGAAGGAGAAGCAAGGAGGAAACAGAGAAGCTGGAGGAGCTTCTGGAAAAGATAAAGGGAAAGGGAAACAATCACTGGAGGATACTGTCTTTGATGATGCCTACTACTACCACGGTGAACAGGATGACTTCCAATTTGACACATCTAGTGATCTGGAGAAGACCATTCCTGCAGAAGCTTTTGGTGAGGAGGAGGTTGAAGAGGCAGCCAACTTTGATGATTGGGAAGATGAAGCTGACTTATACACTCCTGACCCTTTATTTCAAAAGGAGTTAAAGAAGCAACAAGCAGACCTTAGGAGAAAGGAGGATGAGAATGCTAAGGTCTCCGACATCATATCTCAAAAGCTAAAGATTTAAAAGGCTGAACATGAAGACAAACAACGTCTTCATAGTATTCATGTCAAAGAAAGGAGATTGGATGTAAGGATGAAGCAAGGAAGCAAATGGGATAAGGCAAGGGAGATGTTTGATATCCCTCAGAGAGGCACAAACAATGATGCTACTTTTCTGAAGTTGCTTGAGAAGATCAGAACTGTTAATCCAGACAACTCATTATATATGAAGGCATTGAAGGAAGATATCCTAAGGATTGCGTCTGTATTTGATCAAGTGAGGCAAGAACTGTACATCTATGTCTCAAGTGCTCTTGAAGGGTCATTCACCGTCTCTCTTGAACTACTCCAAAGAAGATCTCTCTCTGAATTGTGGATTCTAATGAGTAAGGTAAAGAGATCTTCTTGCTTGAACGAGATTCTGTATGACCGGCTGAGAGATTCTGCTATAAAGGCCAGCCCTCAAGTTGTGCACTTTCCTTATGAAGTTAAAATCTACAGAGGTACAATTTTAGAGACTGTGAGGCTGGATCCTGATTCTTTGAAGCTACAGACTGCAATGCAACTGGTGAAGTTGGAGAATCTTCTAAGAACTTCTGGGTTTACCACTGAAGACAAGTCTGAAGTTGCTGATATGATTTCAGACTATTGCACGGAGAAAGTTCCAAGGTATGCTCAGATGAAGAACAGATTGAAGAAGATCACCACTCAACCAGTAATGCCAAGTGGTGTGGTTTCTGAAAGTGATCGTGTCCTTGACAAAGATCTTCTAGTCACCTTGTAAGAAGCTGAAGAAGTTGAAATTAGAGACTAAAGGCATGATGTAGTTTAGCTCATTTCTAAATGTTATATGTTTAGATCTAGGTAAATCAAGATAGGAAAATGTATTCATATGTTCAGTCTAGATGAACATTTATCTTGTATTTATCTTTATTGTTTGAATCTGGAAATTGTTATATTTAATCCAGAACTTTTTATTATTTGCTTGGCTCTTAAAAGTCTTATCTTTTCTTGTTTTAGTTGAGTTATCCTCTAGGTATTTGGTTGTTATTGTCTAACAAACAAATAGGGGAGATTGAAAGGCATATGTCTAGGCCTATTTGTAAACACAGAGGATTCTACTCAACTTTAATTAAGATGTAATAAGCAAATAATAAAAATCAAATGTCACAGGAATCTCAGAAGATTATATCTGTCAAAGAATGAAGATTAAAGTCATCTACAGACTTGAAGTGATTCTACATTGAAAGAAGCTCAATTTATTGATCAAGCCTCAATGAAGTATTCAAGCTCGGTGGATTTATTAAAGGGACGGAGATTTCAAGTGGTGACAACAAAAGATACTGATTACGGAGTTCTTGAATGAGAAGGAAGTGAATCACTGCTTAAAGTCAAACAGATAAAGAACAGACATTGTTGTTAGTCATCATGAACCAGACCGTGCATTGAGTGTCAACGTACTATTGTGTTTGTTATTTATCTAAGTTTTAAGTGATTCTGGAATTGTTTGAGAAGTCAACTAATTCTATTTATTCTCTTATAAATAATTAATACTATTAAGTAAATTATTTATTAAATTAATTAAGTAAAGAATTAATTTAATACATAATTTATTTAGTTAATTATTTAAATTAGAATAAATATGAACTAGGAAGACTTAAGTTTGAACTAGGAAGACTTAGTTTTTTGAACTAGGAAGACTCACAAGTGAGTCTTCCCGATTGTCTTCCTAGGGCAAATTAGAGTCTTCCCGGTTGTCTTCCCTTTACAAAGCTTGTCTTCCCGATTGTCTTCCAAGGCAAAAAGGATTGTTTTTTTGATTGTCTTCCTAGTGCAATTTGTGTTCTGTCAAAGCATTGCACGTGGATTACAGTTTAGAAAAACAAGGTTATTAATACAAGGCAGTTGACATTACTATCCTTATCATTACAGAAGAACAAAAAGAGACAGCAACCAAAACATTTCATTCCCTTCTGTCTTCTTAAACTCTCAACAGCAAAGCATTCAATTTCTGCCAGAGAATTAAATCTTGATTAGTTCATAACATTTAATTCATAAGAACTGATTCTCTTGTATTGCTTTAGCTTTCTAGCGGATCATAATCCCTAGATTTTATATCGAACTACTTTTTAGTATTCGATCCTTTTTATTACAAAAATAGATAAATTCATGTCGAATTTATTCTAGGTTTGTTTTATCAAGTTCATTGTAATCAGTGATCAGAATTGTAACACCCTTCAAGTTTAATAGAGTTTTATTTAACTTGAATATTGTTTCAGTTTTATTCCGCACTAATTTGTTCTAAATTATTAAATCTTTAAAAGGACAATTTCGATTAAACGGTATCGTTTGTATTCAACCCCCCTTCTACAAACATATCAGGACCTAACAAAGAGCTTCGTGGAGCCTTAAAAGAAAAAGATTTAGACTTCCAAATGACCATGGCACTAAAAGATCTCGATATTGCGAAGTTTACTAGCATGTTCGAGACCGAATCAAAGGAACGAGAATTTGCAATCTCGGAACTTAAATCGGTTCACTTGGAAAGTCAAAGGCTTCAAAATGAAAATGGCAAGATCTTAGCTCAAATCACTCATCAAGAAACCTTCCTAAATAATAAGATTAATATCTTGTTAACGGAAAAGGAAAATATTGAGAAAACAGTTAGACAATTCACTAAGAGTAATACTATACTTGATAAGATGGTATTTAACTCTAGGGAATCATTTAATCGAGAAGGTTTGGGATATAATGTGAACTCTCCTCCTAAACAAGAAGTTCAAACTCCTAAAGTCTCGAAAGATACATCTCCGAAAACATTTTCACCTAAATGTTCATATTGCAATATAAGTGGACATACAGGTCTTTATTACAAAGCCAAAGAAGGTGAAAGTAAGGGGAAGTATAAATGGATTCCTAAAGGTGAAAAATTAAAGAAAGGTAACGAAACTAAAGTTGCTCAAAAGAAACCTAAAATGGTTAAGAATGATAACAAGCAGCCAAAGTTTCATTATCATCAAAAACCGATTACTTTTCAACAAAGGAACATTAAGAATCAAGCTATTACTAGTGCCAACTATACTAGACATTCGAATGTTCCTAAGAAAGGTTATAAGGCTAGAAATCCGAATGGTTATGGTCATGCTCGTAATATAAATGCTTATGTTATGCCTAGAAACACGAGTCATGTTAATGGTAGATCGAGTCATTATGCTAATGTAAGTCATATTGCTTATCCTAGAAATAATAATGCTTATGTTAGAAATAATGTGAACTACCATGCTAAAGATCATTATAGAGATTCTATTATTACTATCTTTCCTCGTAGTAATAATGATCATGCTTACACAGTAATTCTAAATATACGCCTAGGAGAAATCCCTATCATATCTCTAATAGGAATCAAGCATCTAGAAATGATATTGTTTATGTGAATGATTATCCCATGACTAGATTTATATATGAAAATTCTCATTTGCCTTATAATGTGCTAACACCCGGACCCTCAAGTAAGAAGGGTACCAAAAGGTTTAATTAATTTTGTGTGTAGGTGTACCTTGCTACTAAGAAAGATGTGTGGTACCTCGATAGTGGTTGTTCACGACATATGACCGGTAATAAGTCTTTGTTGAACAACATTAGAAAGGTAACCGCCGGGATTGTAACTTTTGGAGATAGTAGCAAAGGTGACATTATTGGCATTGGCGACATCGGAAATGAAAGCTTTAAAATATGTGATGTACAATTAGTCACCGGACTAACGTACAACTTACTTTCGATAAGTCAATTATGTGATAATGGTTGCAAGGTTACATTTTATCCGACTCATTGTTCCGTCTTTGATAAAGAAGGAAAATTAGTCATTACATGTCCTCGTGACAAAAATGTATACGCTTGTGACATTAACAATTACGAAAATGTGTGTTTGGTTTCCACAAATGAGGATCCATGGTTATGGCATCGACGTTTAGGTCATGTTAACATGAAACTCATCAAAAATATATTCGAATGAACATGTACGTGGTTTACCAAAACTCAATTTCGTAAAAGATCACATATGTGAAGCTTGTGAAATTGGCAAACAAATTTGATCATCTCATAAAGCCAAATTCATGGTGTCTACTAGTAGACCACTTGAGCTTTTACATATGGATCTCATCGGACATTTACCCGTGCAAAGCTTGGGAGGTTGTTCGTATACTCTAGTAGTAGTCGACGACTTCTCACGATATACGTGGACGGAGTTCCTAAAGGCAAAAAGCGATGCATTTGAATAGTTTGTTGCTCTTTGCAAAAGAATACAAACTCAATAAGAAACGTCTATTATTTATATAAGGACGAATCATGGTAAAGAATTTCAAAATTCCGAGTTTGTTAACTTTTGTGAAGCTAATGGTATTACTCACAAATTCTCTCCTCCTTATGCACCTCAATCAAACGGGGTTGTTGAAAGGAAGAATAGAACATTATAAGAAATGGCAAATACGATGCTTAATGAGTATCGTCGACCTAAGTATTTTTGGGCCGTAGCCATGTCAATGGCTTGCTATGTTCTTAATCGAGTATTACTACGTCCTATTAAAATGAAGACTCCTTACGAGCTTTATTTTAAGAAAACTCCTAAGATAAGATACTTCAAGGTTTTTGGAAGTAAATGCTTTATTTTGAATACAAAAGATTATTTAACGAAATTCGACCCAAAATCTAGTGAGGGTGTATTTCTCGGATATTCAAATACTAGCAAAGTTTATCGAGTATTTAATCTTATAACTTTAATGGTGGAAGAATCATTGAATGTAGTATTTGATGAATCAAAACCACATTCAAAGATTAAAGATTTAGTAGAAGAGGAAAATGATCCAAAAGAAGATTGTCAAGATAACGTTGAGAATGTTATTTTCCAAAAAACTCAGATCTGATATGAATACAGGCCTTCAATGCTCACAACTGTCCTCTCCCCCTCAATTCCTACATAAATAACACATCAAGTTTAGCATTATCCAACATTCAAACTAAACCCTACTATCATATATTGCTAGTAGATTGTATAGTACTTGCTCAGAAAAATGGCAGTAAAGTTGCATATAGTAATGTGTGGTAGCACTAGTAGCAATAGTGGTGCATGTAGCAAGTGCACGTAATGTGCCAAGTGAAAGTGATCAAAAGAAGCAAACTTTTTTTGTTGATGGCCATAAGAAATCTAGTGTAGGCGCGGAGGACAAGAAGAACTTCATTGCTTTTGGTGGTGTTGGTGGTATTGCGGGAGTAGGTGCTGGTATTGGTGGAGTAGATGGCGCTCGTGGTGGCATTGGTGGTGGAGTTGGGGTAATAGGTGGCATTGGTGGTGTAGGCGGTGCTGGAGGTGTTGGTGGCTTAGGTGGAAATCTTGGTGGTTTAGGTGGCATAGGGGGTGATGCTGGTGGTATCGGAGGCGGTAAAGGTGGAGGAGCAGGATGTGCTGGAGGTGTTGGTGTTGGGAAATTACCTTAGTATTTCGCTTTGCAATAACATACAAGTGCAGTGTTCTATTATACATGCACAGATGCAGTGTGCATTTTCTTGTCTGCAGTCACTTTCTTTTATGTGTTATGTACTTGTGTTCCTGCATGTGATCCACTGATCGAGAGTGTTATTAATTTTATTACTCTTTGTTGAAAGTTAAATCTTCTTGAATTCAAATCAAGGAGTTCCATATGTCCTAGGGGTTTCCTTTAAATTATATACTAAGATTGCTTCTTCTTTTTCTAATCATAACGAGAAAAGTAATAAGATTTCTTTGGTTTATGATATTCATGTCGAATAGAATGTATCAACCATCAAGTGACATCTTAAATTCTATTGTATCCCACTTGGACAGTTTTTGCTATTTTGCTATTGGAATTTCAAATTTATACATGGTTTTCTAAGTCTTGACACATATGGCTAATTAGGACTGTAAGTTTAGGAAAATAGAAATCAGACACTTTGACGTATTTAAGACTCTCATTTCTACTCTGTAACTCGTTTTCTCAATTTGTTCAACAAAAAAAAAAATCTACTTCATAGCTTCAATGGAGTTTTAATTACACATTTTTCAATTCTGTTTCTTACACTTTAAATCACATATCTATGCTTGATATTTGTCAATCGATATCTGATATTGATGTAGGTTTGTGTCATATTCTAAAGCTGTTAAAGTAATCTTAACTGTTTTTCTCCTTCATGAGGATCTGTCCTCTACTCCATTGATTAAATGTTTCCTACACTAACATCAAAATGGATATTTTGGGGAGACTTTACCTGTTTTGATATATTCCAATGCATGCTAATTAAGATTATATTGCAGGTTGCTGCACCATTCCTAGATTCAGGCATATCCAGATGTCCTGGTCAATTTCTTGCTTGTGGGACGAAGGCAAAAAGTATATTGACATCGAGTAATGTTTAATGAAACATTACTGAATGTTTTGGTTTCGTTGATAGATCTGCTGATGATTGGTCGAGAGTTAGAATATCTGGTGCTTTTCAGTGTCTACTCTCTCTGTTGCCTTTCAGTCTCTTTATGTAATTGTTGTCTTACAATCTTTTGAGTTTTGTCTTTGCTTATAATAATCTGATAGAGAGTTCACTAATATGTTGCATAGGCGGAACAACTTGCAGTCGTTAAGTATTAAAAGATTTCTTATTCAATTCCTTAGCCACTAGTAGTTATGATCAGTAAGCTTCTATAAATCATGATTAAAGTATTAACGGCATTTAATTTTCATCATTTCTCTGATATAGTTTTTGTGATAAATCTAGCCAGGTTACATTTCTGAATTCTGACACTGACCTCAAAGTTTGTAGTTATTGTGATCCACAAGTACAGAGATTCTCAAGGCAAATTGAAGGGAAATTATCGTATGCTGCTGAGTACAACTCTTGAAATTACGCTAATCATAAAGAGTTTGTATGAGTTGGGTGAGATGGGAAGAGTCATTGCAGTACTTGCAAACACTTTTGTATCTGGGCCAACAATGCCAGACGATATGTTGTCTCAGTGCAGACCAAATCTGGTCCATTTCTTGCTGGGTTTAGTCAAACTGAATTAAATGAAGATTATTATTGTTCAAAGCGTTTAGCTGTATGAGAATCATACAACGTACTTTTAAGGGAACTTCGCTGGTCATACGTTAATCTGGCGCTCAAAGTGTTTGGATATTTTGCAAGCCAAACAAATCTCTAGGAGCTATGGAGGTTTGTGTCAAACGACGCAGATTTTATTTGATACAGATTTAGGGAAAAAAGCAAATGTGTATAGCCCCATAGTGGAATGAGGTTAGTGATGGTCTTTTAATATGGCAGCAAAGTAATTTAAAAAATCTAGTTCTTTTTCATGATAAGTTCCCGACTAATGTTGCTGGTCACTAACATCAAAATGGATATTTAGGGAAGACTTTAGCTGTGTTGATATATTTTAATGCATGCTAATGAAGATTATATTGCAGGTTGCTGCACCATACCTAGATTCAGGCATGTCCAGATGTCCTGATCAATTTCTTGCTCCTGGGACGAAGATGAAAAGTATATTGTCATCGATTAATGTTTAATGAAACATTACTGCTGATGATTGGTCGGGAGTTGGCTTATCTGGTGCTTTTCAGAGTGTACTCTCTCTGTTGCTTTTCAGTCTCTTTATGTAATTGTTGTCTTACAATCTTCTGTCTTTGCTTATAATAATCTGATAGAGAGTTCACTAATATATTGCATAGGCCGTAAAATTTGCAGTCGTCAAGTGCTAAAAGATTTCTTGTTCAATTCCTTAGCCACTAGTAGTTATGATCAGTAAACTTTTATAAATCATAAATGAAGTAATATTGGCATTTGATTCTCATCATTGCTCTGAGATAATTTTTGTGATAATCCTAGCCAGGTTACATATCTGAATTCTGATACTGACCTCAAAGTTAGTAGTTATTCTCAAGGCAAATTATAGGGAAATTATCGTATGCTGCTGAGAAGAACTCTTCAAATTATGCTAATCAATGAAGCGTTTGTATGAGTTTGGTGAGATGGGAAGAATCATTACAGTACTTGCAAGCACTTCTATATCCGGGCCAACAGCGCCAGACGATACGTTGTCTCAGTGCAGACCAAATCTGGTCCTTTTCCTTGCTGGGTTAGTCAAATTGAATTAGTTGAAGATTATTATTGTTCAAAGAGGTAAGCTGTATGAGAATCATACAACGTACTATTAAGGGAACTTCAGTGGTCATACGTTAATCTGGCGCTCAAAGTGTTTGGATATTTTGCAAGCCAAACAAATCTCAAGGAGCTATGGAGGTTTGTGCCACACGACGCAGATTTTATTTGATACCATTTCATGGAAAAAAGCAAATGTCTATAGCCCCAAACTCAAATGAGGTTAGTGATGGTCTTTTGATATGGCAGCAAAGTAATTTCAAAAATCTAGTATTTTTCATGTTAAGTTCCCGATTAATGTTGCTGGTCACGAAGATGTGATTAGTCATCTGGTGATCCTTTCTAGCTCCGACTAAAATTTCTGAATGGAGCTGTTGGCACCATCAGTTAACACTCTTCATAGTGCACCATCACACTTGCTGATAGGTACGTGTCCTCATAGTTTTTATAGTTCATTTAGACCAATCTACAAGCTTAAGATGCTTACTCAAATGTTCTATTGTCATTAATGGACAGATTTATACCCAACTTGTACTTTATAGGAAAGAAGAGGAAACAAAATTAAGTATTCTTCTACTCATGATTTGCAGTTTTATCATAATCAATAAAGGAGAAAAGAAAACTGGACAGTCTAGAGAATGCAGTGCAAGTCTTGAGAATACACTTAAATTACTGGAAACGATTGTTGTTATCTTATAATCTATTTCATGGACAAAGAAGGTACACTGAAACTTGAGTACATACATATGCAACTTCTCTAAATGCCTCCTATGAAATTTTACATTTGAATAGACCGGGCCCAAAGGGTTGCCTACGTACCTCCCTTACAATTAGGAGAAAAATGGGAGGATCAGGTCGTCGTAGTTCCATTACATTATAATGAGAAATCAGGAAGACAATGTTAAAACCGAGAGAGAAGAAATTTTGAGTCTTGAATCCTCTTCTTAATCATGCTTGGAGTGCTAATGTAGGATGACCAGCCTTGGTGGTTGTAATAAGTATCCTCTCGAGCTCGGCTGATGATGCAAAAATCCAATTGGTGGCATCAAGGGCGCACAAACAGGACGATGGTGATGCAGTGGCAAAGACTTGTTGGGAGCAGAAGCATAGGATTCAATAGTCTTAAGGGGAAGAGCCCATAAAGGATGTTGTGACAAACGCGTAACTCTCCTCCAATTCTCTCCAAACCTGTCCTTAAGCAACAACTTGACAACCTCAGTTGGAGGCGTATGAATTACATTACAATCTCTCATCTGTCGACCTCCTAACTCCGTCAATTTATCCGCACACTCATTCCCCTCTCGTCTAGTATGAACAATTACACACTCATGTTCCAGCAATATTTCAAGACCTTGTTCGATCACATCTTTCATGGGATGGTTTTGATGAAGATGTCCAAACGAAAACAACTGCATAGCAGCCACACTATCTGTCTCAACCAAAACTTTCCTAAATCCAAATTTCTTAACAAGATTCAAGCCTTGGATTATAGCCCATGCCTCGGCCTCAAGAGGTGTGTACAATCCAGGCAATTTTCCATGAAAACCTTTCACCCACCCTCCCGATTCGTCTCGAATAATTCCTCCATAGCTTGCTTTCCCAGGATTTCCCTTGCAACTTGCATCGGTGTTCATCTTCAAATACCCTTTCGGTGGAGACTGCCAATAAAATGCCATCGTTTTTTTTATTTCCTTAAGAGTGTATATGTTCAAGTATATATAGGCAGGCTTTCTGATAGTAGTGGGATTAGGATTTCCAAAGACCGCGTGAGAGCCGTTCACGCGCCTGACAGCTGTATTAGCTTTTACTTCACGCTCAACTTTAAACTCGAAAATTTAATAATCGGCTTATTTCAAGTTACTGGAATTTTAATCCCAAAATGAAATAAATTTCCAAAAATTAAGGGAAGTGTCTAAATATGAGAATAATTGAATTTTAACATTAAAAAGAAAAATATTTCTAAAATTTAAGAGAAACTACATTTTATTTTTCCTAGAAAACACTAAACATTTAATATCCCAAAACCCAATCCGAACATATTAAAAATAAAATCTGAAAAGCCCGATTCGAAAAATGTCTAGCCCAATTTGATCCGGTTTGTGAGACTTAAATAGATCTCCTATTATTCATCAAATCCGGCCCAAAATTCGAAAAACTCGAATTGTAAAAAGTTTATTTTTCATCAAGTCCGGCCCAAAATTCGAAAAATTCGAATTGTAAAAAGTTCAGACAAAACCTATGTTTTAAAAAGTTCGGATAAAAGTTTGAGTCGTCCTTGATAAAAACCTAATTTTTTATAAATAAAATCTATAATTTATAATCTTTTTCATTAAATTTCACGAATAGTGATATATATATATATATATATATATATATATATATATATATATATATATATATATATATATATATATATATTTGAATAGACGCGTAATTTGACCCGATATGACTCGGCTCACGAGCCCAAACTCATATTTTTGAAAATGTCCTGACCGATCAAATTTCTCAAATGCTCCGCAGGGCCCAATTCTCAAAAGATTGGACTTTTATAAACTCCAACAAAATCCGGTTCAGTGTGCTTTTTGTGCACCCTGTGCAAAAACGATCGAATATAATATGGGTATTTTTCTTTCCGTTTTGATATTAAAACAATAGAAAATTATCTCTATGCAAATGTTAGATCAGGATTCAATGATCGTCGGGATCTAGACTCAACTGATCAGGATTGCTGACGTCATCAGTATTGCATGATCGTCAGTATCGGGATTGTCATCAGGATTTCTATCAGGACTGTGATCAGTATTTATCATCAGGACTTGAAGCTGATCAGGATTACAACTTCGAGTTATTTATGGAGTCTAGTTAAAGAAGGAAGCTTATTTTGTCGGTTCCTAGTTTATAGGAATGAAGTTGTCGGTTAGGATATGTTTCAATATTGTTTGTAATTGATTTGGACTTATCTTGTAATCGATAGAGAAGCTGTGTAGTGTATAAACACAGTTTTGATTTTGATTTTATATCAATCGCATACACGAGTATTTTTGTAACCTAGAAGCTCTCAAGAACATCAGAATTTTTTGAGAGAGTTTGTAACAGTTTTATATCAGAATTAATAAAGCTGTTATTATTTTCATATTTGTGTCTATAGTCGAGAATCTTATACAATTGTATTCAACCCCCCTTCTACAATTGTTATTTACTGGGCAACAATTGGTATCAGAGTGAACTGATTTAATTTGAATCAGATTTGATCTAAGATGTCGACATTCAAATATGAAAGCATCAAAATACCCATGCTGAAGAAAACTGAATATCCTACATGGAAGGTGAAGATGCTGATGTACCGGGAAGCAACAGATCCCGAGTGTCCAGACAGGATTCGTGATGGTCCATATATCCCTACGAGAATTGTTGGAGGTACAGATACTGTACCTGAACACTACGAGGTTAAAGCAAAAAGTGAATGGACACCAGAAGAAAAGGCTCATGTTCTCAGGGATGCAAATGTAAAGAATATTCTGCATAATAGTCTTGATGCTGTCATGTCTAACATGGTGATTTCATGCAAGACAACAAAGGAAATTTGGGACACTTTGGAAACTCAATGCCAAGGATCTGAATCCATCAAGAAGAACATAAGGGCTTTACTCATTCAAGAGTATGAACAGTTTGATGCTAGACCTGATGAAAGCCTTACTGACATGTATGATAGATTCCTGACACTCTTGAACAATCTGTCTTTGGTTGGCAAAGAGTATGTACCTGAAGACTCCAACACCAAGTTTCTGAGAGCTTTACCAGAAGAATGGGATACACAAACATCAATCATTAGGCACCAGTATGATTTAACACTGTGTCTCTTGATGAAGTTTATGGAATGCTAAGAACCTATGATCTTGAGGTTCAACAAAGAAAGAATAAGAAAAGCAGCAAGGCAAAATCTATAGCCTTGAATGTGGAGGCAAAATCAAAAGGAAAAGCTGTGGAGGTCTCTAGAAGAAAATCAAGAATGGTGGAGTCAGATCCTGATGACTCATCATCACATACTGATGGTAATCCTGATGCCAATACTGATGATGACTCTACTGACTCTGACATGGAGGAGATGGTTGCTATGATAGTCAAAGGCTTCAAGAAGATGAAGTTCAGGAAGGCTAGAAGACAAGGCAACTTCCGGAAAAATACTTTCAATGTTGACAAAGACAAGTAAGTACAACATGAAGGACACCAAGAACACTAAATTTGACAAGTCAAAGATAAGGTGTTACAAGTGTAATGGAATGGGGCACTTTGCTACTGAGTGCAAGAAGGTTAAAACACTCATCACTTCAAGCAAGGATTGGATGGACACTTCCTCAGAATCTGACACTGAGGTGGTCAACTATGCCCCAATGGCCAATGCTGATGAAACTGTTGTTCCTGATGAAAATAGACAAGTCAAAACTTTTGATCATAAAATTGTTGCTCCAAACAATCCTCTTGAAGTAGTTTAGGTCGACAATGGATTACCTTCGGATGTTCCTTGGGTTAGAAATCATCATATCGAGAATATTGTAGGTGATTTGAATAAAGGTATCCAAACTCGATCTCAAGTACAAAATATTGCTAGTCACTTAGCATTTCTATCACAAATAGAGCCCAAAACTGCAAAAGAAGCTTTATTAGACGAGGATTGGATTCTTGTTATGCAAGATGAATTAAATCAATTTACTCATAGCAAAGTTTGGGAACTAGTTCCACCTCTACCCGATACTTCCACTATTGGAACTAAGTGGGTCTTTCGTAATAAATTAGACGAAAGTGGAATCGTGGTAAGTAATAAAGCAATACTAGTTGCTCAAGGTTATACACAAATGGAAGGTATAGACTATGATGAAAATTATGCTCCTGTAGCTAGACTCGAAACAATTCGAATGTTCTTAGCTTTCGCTTATCATGAGGGATTCAAAGTTTATCAAATGGATGTTAAATCGGCTTTCCTAAATGGTGTCTTAGAAGAAGAAGTATATGTAAGACAACCACCTAGATTTGAAGATTTAACACATCCGGAATATGTGTATAAAATTTACAAAGCCTTACACGGACTAAAACAAGCTCTTAGAGCTTGGTATGAGCGGTTAAGCAAATTCCTTATTAATAGTGGTTTTAAAATGGGAATTGCTGACACTACTCTATTTACGAAGTATGAAGGTGATGATATCTTGCTCGTTCAAATTTACGTAGATGATATTATCTTTGGTTCAACTAAAGAATCACTATGTAACGAATTCTCGGAAATTATGAGTAAAGAATTTGAAATGAGCATGATGGGAGAACTAAACTTCTTCTTAGGTTTGCAAATAAAGCAATCTAACGAAGGCATTCATATATCTCAATCAAAGTATTGCAAGGAAATGCTTAAAAAATTTGAGATGGAGAATGTTAAACCTATTAGTACTCCTATGTCTCCTTCAGAGAAATTAATTGCGGATGCTAATGAAAATTCGGTTGATATCAAGAAATATCGCGGTATGATATGAAGTTTACTTTATATCACTGTTAGTAGACCGTATATTCAATATAGTGTTTGCAAATGTGCACGATTTTAAGCGATACTTAAAGAATCTCATCTATCCGCGGTTAAACAGATATTTAGATATCTTAAAGGAACCACAGAACTTGGTTTTTGGTATCCGAAAGGTTTACCATTTGACTTGGTGTGTTTTTCTAACTCGGATTATGCGGGTCATTTAATTGATAGAAAAAGCACAAGTGGTACTTGTCGATTTCTCGGTGGATGCTTAGTTTCTTGGTTTTCAAAGAAACAAAACTCTGTATCCATGTCTACCGTGGAAATCGAATATATAGCGTCAACAAAATGTTGTGCTCAAATCTTGTGGATGAAGCAAACATTAGCCGACTATATAATTAAATTTGATGTTATATCTATTTTGTGTGATAATACGAGTGCGATTGATTTAAGTAAAAATCTTGTATCTCACTCACGTACTAAGCACATAGATATTAGACATCACTTTTTACGTGATCATGTCAATAAAGGTGATATTCTAATGGTTCATATTGATACCGAGAATAATATTGCCGACATATTCATGAAACCATTGCATTCCGAAAGATTCGCTAAATTGCGTTTACATTTGGGAATGTTGGAATGACCACATTAATTAAGTATAGAGTTTTTCCATATTTAATTACTTTTGAAATATATGTAACGTGATTTTCTAGGCACGTCAATCAAATTTGTTGTGTGAGCGGATTTTCTAGAGCTTTAGTACTCGAAAATTTAGATTTCTCTGCAATAAAATTAGTTAAAGGTAGATATTACAAATTATAAAATATCTATGATTTGCCTAAAAACCATGTTAAAATATTTCACTAAAATTTTAATTGGTTTCAGTTTTGCATGGCCTTGGAATATTTAATATTTCAAAACTCGGGCAAAAAGATGGAAACTAATTAAAATATGATCAAAAAATTTAGAATCTAATTTTAAAATTAAGATCATATTTTTATTGTGCTAAAGAATATTTTTGTGAAATTTTTATTATGTTATATCAATTGTTACAATTTATTTCGTAATTTAAATATATGATTTATAAAAATACAAAAATTGATTTTAGAATTATGAAATTGATTTTCCAGAAAATCAATTTAATTCGAATAATCACAGCCCTTAATCTTAATAGTAATTTAATCTGGACCGTCCAAAACAGATCATATAAATACTACAGTTATACATATTTTATATGTATATTTTATACGGATCTCAGTTTCTCTCTCGTCTCTCTCATTTCTCACTGAAACCATAGCCATCGTTTTCAATTTTCCGGCAAACTCCGACCTTGTTCACGAATTTTAACCCCATATTCGTGTTCCTCACATCAAAATACATCGATTCTATTTGCTAGTTTTCAATTTCATTTCCCAGATTTTGAAAACTCAAAACCCTAGAAATTGCCTCATATGGAACTTGTTCAATTAGGCGTTTTTCGGTTCAATTCTTGTTGGATTCGTATTTTTTATGATGTTTTACATATCATATTCAAAAACCCCCTTGATTCGACTCAATTTTTCTCAAACCCTAACTTTTTATATTTTTCAATTACGTAAATTTTGAGAACAAATTGATAAAATTGGTAAATGTTTCAGGCTCTACACGAAGATTCACGCGTTTTCCAGTCAGTTTGAAAGTCAACTCGACAGTGACTCTGTTCGACTCACTGAGTTCGGTAACTTTCGGCAACTTGGACACCGAGTTCTGGTATGATACTTGTGTTATTGCTCCTTTATGCTATGTGTTAGATATAATTGCTAATGATTGTTTTATCAGTGTTTAAGAAACAAGTACTCATCAGAGTTTACTTGAAGCCAGTCAGAGTTTATTTAAAGTCTGACGAGATGAGAGTTTATTTTAGCTGTCGGTGCTAACATGAAGATTCTAGAAGCAATATATCTTGAAGATGGAAAGAAGCAAGATATATTGAGACAGTTAAGGAAACGGAACAGAAGACAGAAGCAATCCTAATTTGATATAATTTGTATAGCTGATTTATAGGAATATCAATTAGAGATTGATTATGTAGCTGTGTACTATATAAACACAGATAGGTTAACCCTAAAAGGGATGCGAATACTGAATACATTATTCTTGTAACCTAGCAGCTCTCTGTGATTCTTTAACATCACTGAGAGAAGAGTTATTTATATAATTCAGTTTATTGATCATAAACAGTGTTTTTAATTGTTCTTCTCATACATATATTGATTATATATTGTGTATTCGGCCTAACACTATGTTCTATATATTTTGGAGTATTTAGCCATGTGAATGACCACCATGGTCAAGGTGCACAACTTCGAATCTTTAAGATTTACTGTTATACTGTTTAAGTGATTGAATTTGTGACTCGTGTTGCTTTTAAGAGTGTCATTCATTGTATTGGTGATATTATTGAGTTAATTGAATCTTATTGATTCAATATTACTTATGCACTGTTTTTCTTGTTGGTACTTATTGATATGCTTTGTGTATGCACTTGTGTTTGTATCTCAAAGTGGTATTCTTTCTTAATGATTCGTTTGAGTTTAAGAGATGTATATATCTCTTGGTTCAGTATCATTGTTTGGTGATTGATTGCTCTGTTTTGATTTTTTTTCCAAATTGTTCTTAGTATCTGAAGTTTGATTGTTTGAGATTGAATCATTGACTAACTTTTTGAGTTAATTCTAATGTTAACTCATCTTAGCTAATGAACCTTGAGGTCTGTCACTTTGTGCTACTGCAATGACCTTAGTAGTCTGTCTTGTACATTTGTGTGGTCTTGGTGACTTCTTAAATGTTCATGCCATTTGTTTTTGGTCTGTTTGCATCTAGGGAGTTCTTATCCCTGATGATGTTTAACTCCAATACTCCTAAGTGAATATGTGAGTCAGTATTTGTTTGCTTTACATGTCTATATATCTATATGTATCTATCTACATTATGTCTTACAAATATCCAAGCCCTTGCTTAGATAATTGCAGTTCCTTAGAGTTACATAACTCCGTGGACACCTTCTAGAATTCTTGATTTGATGTCAAGCACTTTAGGTTGTATTTTTTAGTATTGCAGTATAGATCTTATCATCTCTTGCATTCACTTAGATACAAACTAAGAGTTTGATGCACTTATCACGCACATTGTAACTACTCGGTTTAATTTGAACTACCTAGTTACTTGTCATTCCCATGTATATTTAAGTGTGCAGAATGTTGATTTTTATTTGTTATATTGCACTCTGTATAATTGCTAAGTGTATGTATATATTCTGGTTAATCCAGCTAGGTGATACATGCTTTTTAATTATTTTTGATTTTTTAAGATTAAAATCTCATAACTTTGCAGTATGAAATGACCTTCTTTGCTTAGTTTATATTTGTTGAATTCAAATATCTAGCTTTAGCAGCTCAGCACCAACTTTGCATTTAATGCATTTCCTATTTAAGGTTATGGAATAGATACAAATGACTACTTTATGCAGGGATTTAGTAACAGACTGTTATATATGTTTATTGTTCAGCTTTTCTGTGTTGATAGACTGATGTGATACTTACCTTTTCAGAAATTTAGTGTACTTTTTGTACTGTTTACTGTCCCTATCTACACATTCTTGTACTATGTGTACTGTTTGGTACTGTTACAACACTGTTTCAGTACTGTTCATTCTTTGAAATCTGAGTTTTCTGTGGCTATTTAAGACTTGCATTCTGTAGTGTTTGTTCACACCTTCTTGCATTTACTTCTCTTACTTGTCTATCTGCTATATAAACACACATTTGCATGCCATGTTTGATGCACTAGTTGACACCACTCTTAACTTGTTTTCTACCTCACTACTGTTTCTTCTAAAACGTAACACAAGAAAACTAAGCTTTCTACACCAATGTTCATTTCTTGTGCTGCACAAAATAGGTTTTCTAAAAACAAACTCCAACCTGGATCTTTGATTCAACTTGCTAGATATTGTGAGATACTTGCTAAGTTTAAACATGCTAAATGGGATCCTATGTTGTCTTTTACCACTAGGAAGGTTCTACCAAATATGGTTGCTGAGTTTTATTGTAACATGGGGGTGGGAAATGGTTTAAATGGGGTGGTTTACTTGACCTCTGTGATTAATGGGACTCCCATTCTTGTTGATCACTTGGTGTTGGGTAAAGCTCTCAAACTTAACACAAATGTCTATGCCTTGTCTCCTATTGATATCACTAAAACATATGTCTTTCATCCTGAGGAGCAAAGGTTGTTTCTTTCTGTGTTTTGTGGTTATGATGTGCCTCCTAATGTGTTTGAGTCAACTAATGGTATCAATTATGAGCACTTTACTCCTCTTTATCAAAACCTTGCTGAAATCATGAGGGCCAATGTTTTTTCTTCTCAAAACACTGGCAAGCTTATGTCTTTTGTTGAGCTTAAGCTAATGTATAAGCTTGTCAGTCAAACTGTTGACTTTAATCTGCCTTACATGATTATCACTAAGATGATTTCTACAACAAAACTGGGGTATATTCCTTATGGTTTGGTACTTAATCAGTTATATGAACACTTTAGGTTTGACACTAGTACCCCTCCCTTGTTTCATGTGAACCGCACCATATCTGATAGAAATGCTAGAGGGATCTTACCTTTTTCCTGCTGATGTGCCTGCTGTCATTAATTTGCCTACTGAACCTGTTGTTGTTGTTGTTTTACCTGATGTAAATGATATGCCTGCTATGAATGATATGCATGTTCCACCTGTTGTTGTTCCTCCTGTGAATGCCCATGTGGCTCCTGTTGTCTCTAGTTCCACTACTACTCATGCTCAGTTGCTTGCATCATTCACTGCACTTGTGAAACTCTCATCTAAAGCTGATGAGTTGGAACTCAAGTATAAGGAACTGAAAAGAGAGTATGTTGCTTTGGGTGAGAGGTTCACACAGTTACTTGAGAAAGTGGACATAGTGATGACAGTTCTTGGTTCTGTGATGGGAAGGGTTGCTACTCTTGAGAGCAATCTCAGTCAACTTGTGCAATTTTAGCTAAATTTGAGTGATCCCCCTCCTCCACAGGCTCCTACTGTTGTTATTGATCTCATTGATGTTGATGTTGATGTTGAAGATGCAAATGCTAAGTGTGATTGTGATGGAAAGAGTAACAGTTTGGGGACTCAAAATGACTTGACTGTTTAAATGATTGATGTTGTGATCAACTCTGATTCCTTTAATCAAGTTGATTAGATTCCGTGTGTTAGTTTCTTGACTTGTTAGCCTGCTTTTGACTTGTGTGTGTGCACTATCTGTTAAGTGTTTGTCTCCTTTTAGTTCATTATGTGCCTTGATGTTGGTTGTCCTAGTTTGCTAGTGTTTCCTTTTGGGTACCAGTATCAAACTGGTGTGTATGGTTGTTGGTTAGCAGTTTGATGGTGGTTGTATTTTCCTGATTCTACTTGACTAATGTAGTATATAGTTTATTTTAATACCTTGTGCTAATTCTTTTACTTAATGCATTTAGATTAACTAGCACTGCACCTTTAGGACACTTTGACCTCACTATATCACTGATTCTATGGATTGCCTGGATTCCCTTAGAGAATCCTTAATTTGTTCCCAGGATGAACTGGTCACATATAGACTAATGCATAGTTATATAGTGATTTTGATTTCTGGCTCCCGCAAGTGGACTCTTTGAGTACCCCAAGGGACTTGCTAGATGATGCCAGTACTCTTTTGCCACTCTTGAGTGTGCACTATAAGGGATTGCTGATGGCCTTTTGTTTTTTATTAAAATAGATCCCTTACTAACACTTCTTTTTGTCTTTTGTTTTGCAGGTACCCTCTCTTCAAGAGAGGTGGCTAAATGATGTTTAATTAACCTTACAATCAATATTTGACCCTTGATGAGATAAAAAAAATTAACTGATAGCCACAAGCATTGGAAGATTTTAGATATGAATATTACTAGTAAACTAGACAGAGGCGGGGGGGGGGGGTGAATGGATAGTTTGAATGTTTTTCGATTCTTGAAACTAAGATCTGTACTAGATTGTGTATGTATGAGAATGCGGAAATAAAATAAACAGAACACACACCATCACTTTAATCTACTTTGTATAAAATAAATCAAATACTACAGCTTCCAAAATTTCACAACTGAAATTCTGGTTTCTAAACAAGAACAATGCTTTCTTGTTTTCTTACAGAGAAAAGAGTGCTTGAATAATTCTATGTGTATCTCTCTTACAGCTAACTATAGGGTATGCACATTATATATAATACCTATACAAACTGGTGCACACACCTATTTACACAGCTACCCCTAACTGTAACTCCAACTTGTTTTTCCATAAGAGGTTAGCTGTGTCAGGAAGGACCACTTGCTTTCTGTCGTCCTTTCCCTTATCTATAGCTGTTTGTCTCTATTCTTTCTCTCCAAGTTATGCTGTAGATTTGCCATCTGTCTTTGGACCACTTAACCGTAACAGATGCTTCAGTATTTGTCTCTATGAACTTTGATTTTGTACCTTGATTTGTCTTGTTGTAAAACGTCTAAGTGTTGACATCGTGAACTCCAGTATACTCCTTATCCTGTGAATTGTCGACATAGAGCATTTCTGACTTTGCTATATGAGTATTTTAGGAGTATGCGATATGGCATATTTCTGACTTCACGATATAGCCTTTGAGGACTTCACGATCTAGTACATTTCGGACTATGCGATCTCAACACTTCACGACATAGTTCACTTCAGACTATGCGATCACAACACTTCACGACATGGATTTTGAGGACTTCACGACATAGTTCATTCTGACTTCATGATCTAGGGACTTAGACAAATTTTTGCAACTTATTTCTTCAAGGCCTTATTCACTTTTATCCTGCTGCATGAACAAATTGAACTTCTTCCAGGACAATTATTTCATGGCCTATATACATTCTAGGTGCAAGAAACTTATTAAGCTCTTTATAAACTTGAGCATACAGAATAGAGCTAAGTACATGAAAATAAGACAAGTACAATAGAGACCTATACTATACCCCAGTGACAAACTTCACTAGGTCATGTAGAGTGACATAGTCACAAGGTGTAGGCTTGTTAATTAATAGTGGTATTCAGACATGCCTTGAGCCTAACAATCTCCCCCAAATTGTGAGTAAGAAACTTAGGCACAATTTCATGTCTGATAACAAGCCTACCTTACATAAAAGGAATCATATTTCAGAGAATACAGCAGATGAACATTATGAACAGGATTTGATTACAAACAGAAAATGATAGCTTACAGATGATTTTTCTATTACTGAATAGCTTCAGATTCCATTTGTTTTTGTAGATAATCATCATAGACTTTCTTCTTTCTAGCTTCTTCCCTTATGTTCATTTCTGAAATGGCTATGAGAATTTCATCCCTTGCTGTCAATTCTTCCAAGAAAGGAGAGTCTTCTAAGTCTTCAACAACATTTCTCGGAGCACTTTCCACATAAGAGTCCAAGAAGTCCATCCTTATTTTGCTTTTCCCTCCAGTTTTGTTTTTGTACTCCACTACATAAGGATTGAACTTCACTTTGCAGAGCCCCTTCTTTCTTAGATCCATAACCTTCTCTTCCATTTATGCCATCTCCTTTTCTTTCTGAATTCTTTTCTCTTCATTCCACTTCCTTAGTTCTTCTTGATAATCATATTGCATTTTCAAGTACCTGGCAATTTCTATCTTTCAAATCTTTTCTTCTTTCTCTTCAAAGTTCAGCAAGGCATTGATCCTCTTTAGATCATAGATAGGGAAGTATTGCCAGCTTCCAGTTTTCATTTCTTTCTCCCTTCCATCAGTGTACTTGATCTCTAGATGATCTTGTATAACTTTGACTTCAAAGATCCTTTGAGCTCTCAAGAATGCTAGGGCTTCTTCATCATAGTCTTCATCCAGAGGAGGTACATTAAGCCCAATAACATTTGTGATCACCCCGGTTTTCTTTGTTATTCTTGTTCTTTTGGCTACACTTTTGATCTTCCAATGTTTCACTTGAGGTAGCTTTCTAGAACATGGAGATTTAGTCTTCACTGCCACATCATTTGGAAGTAACTTTGATCATTTCCCTTTAATTCACTGTAGAACTCCACTAGTTGTGACTTTGTGGAAGTGTCTTTTAGATTTCACTTTTGTGGCTTCACTTTCTTTCTGTGGCAAATCAGTTTAAGAAGCCTTGGTTGCAGATTTTGGTGGATCATTACCAACAGTATCCACCCTAGACTTAGAGTCCTGCTTTGTGGTTTAAATACTGCTGGAAATGTCCTTGGCTTGTTGATTTCCACTCTTTCTCTTCTCAGCCTCCATCTTTCCATGAGCATCTTTCTTGTCACTCTTAGCATCTTTAGATTTCTTAGATGACTTGCTCCTGCTGCTTTCACTCTTCCCATCCTTATCACTCTTGTGGTGACTCCTTCTTCTACCACTCTTATCTTCATCATCCTTGTCCTCTTTCTTTTCTTTCCTCACTTTGACTGATTCAAGTATTCTGCCAGAAGTAAGAAATGTTTGTAGAATTTGAATTGTCTCAATTTCTTCTACAGTTCTGAGTCCCCTCTTTGCTCTCAGTATTTGAATCACCTAAATAATTTTTTCTTTGCTCTTCATTTCCAAGTGAGTAGGAATCACCAGTTGATCAATGGAGTTGGCTTTTGAGATGCTTTGGAATATTACATTTCTTGGATTTGTGATGACATCAGGCAGCCTTAAGAATTGATCTCTTTGAAGCTCATCATATAGTCTTTTGTTGTTTTCCCCTTTCTTCTCAATTAGTTCCAAAAGTGTATCCAATTCAGTGTACTTCAGCTTTTCTAGAGATTCAAAGGACAAATGCCATATGCAATTGTCTTTGGAGATCATGATTATCTCTCTTAGATGGGCTTCTTTTACCCTCCTGACTACCACTGTGAAATACTTGATTTCTTCCTTGAGTTTGTGTCTGTAGTTCATGGTTTGATCATCTACACTGGCTTTGATGGCTTTCCGAAACTCCAGGAAGCCTTTATCATGATAGATGTTTGAGTTTGCAACTTCCCGTAGCTTGGCCTCAGTGATAATGTCTGCCTTTACTGGTTGAGCAGTTGATATGATTTGAGGAGCATTGACATCCATGTGCATTGTGCCAGGGTAATATGTGGAGGTGACAGTACTTTGCTGGCCCTATTTGTTGGTGACATTCACTGTAGGAAAGGTGAGAGGCTTTAGATCTTTTTTTTTTAAATCAGGATTCCCTTTTGTTTTTGTTTGGCTGAGGCTCCCCCTTTCTTCTCTAGGATTATGCTTTCCTTTTCCTTCTCCCCCTTAGGCTTGTTAGCAGCAAAGAGGCCTTGGGCTTCACCAGGAATTGGAAGGTTCATGCTCTTCATCATTGCAGTCATCATCTATTGCTGGACTAGCAGAATGTTTGAGGTTGCATTGCTTTGGTCATCCAGCTTAGAGTTGAGTTGCTCCAAAGAGTTAGTGATCCCTTTGTTTTCAGATTTGAGCTCAGCCACCTCTCTTTCCAGCCTGTCAACTTTGGAGAATAATTGCTCAGACTTGAAGGAATTTAGGGATTGATCCTTGAGATTGGAGAAGTCAAACTTTATGAGATTTGAGATAGGTACTTCATCCACCAGCTTATCTCCATATTGGTTCTTCCACATCACTGAAATCATAGAGTTTGAATTGATGTTGGATTGCACCTGATTTTCTAGCTTGGTAGACAACTTCTTTAGAGTATTAGTGACCAAAGCTAGGGTGAAATCCATCTTGGTGACATTTTGAGCAGTTTTCTGAACTTCTTTGAGGATGCCATCTACCTTGGGAAAATCAGAAAGATAAGAATTCTTTAGCTTGGTCAAGGATTGATCCGTTTCTTCCTTGATAGAGGAGATTTCTGATTGAAGACCATTCCCAAGATAGTGCAGAGCCTTGAGCTGATTCTTGTAGACCTCATTGACTGCATCATACACCTCTGCAGGAGACAGACTTTTGGCATTGGACCCCAAGGTTGTAAGGTAGTCTTCCCTGAGAAATGCAAGAGCATCCTTAAGCCTCACAGTTCTCTTGGCATCCAACCAGGCATCCACATTACCATCATGTTGGGCCTCATCAGTTATTTTGTCTTTCTGAGCTTCAACATCTTCCTTGTGACAGAGAAGAATAGCCTCATAATCCTTGTTGGGGAGGCCTGCTGTGAGAAGGTGTTGAGCTATCTTTAAGAACTCATCAATCTGTGCCACATTTAAGCTTTGGAGGGCTTCTTCCATCAATAGAGTAGGTACAGATGATGATCCTGAAGGCCTGTCATGGTGCACAGACTCCAGCCATTGGGACAATGTGGCATGAGCCAAGTTAGAGCTAGTGCTAGGCACTTCTGTTACAGATGAAGGTTCTGCAACAAGGATGAAAGGTATTTGAGTTTCCTCCAGCCTTGGAATGGCTGTAGAGTATGATGCTGTCTCCATTGAAATGGGATGAGTTACATCATCATCTCTATGTTCCTGTGAAGGAATTTCCAAGTCCCTAAGGATTGGAGAAGTTGGCACAGAGTCTCCAGTAAAAACTGCTGAAGCCTCTGTGTTTTTGTTGGTGTCATTAGAATATGCCCCAGCGTGCATTTCCTGACCAACAAAATGTATGGTCTGGGTGGTGAGCACAGTTTCATGCACCATGTCACTTGAAATTAGCTCATTCACAGAATCAAAGAGTGAATAATCAAAGGCAGGAATTTCATGAGAATGACTTTCCTGTTGAGAAGAAATATTTGCATTGTGAGATTATGAGAGAGAAGTGGGGTTTAGATGAGATTTTGGCAACTCCCTCTGAGAAATAGGAGGAGTTTCAATAGTGATGTGCTCTCCACTCAGTGTAGTGCCACCCTGTTGTTCTCCTGAGTCAAGAGTGAGTTCTTGACTCTATGCAGACTCTAAACAGATTGTAGTGGGGAGACTACTCTTTTCAATACCAATGACCTTTTGAGAGGCCATTGACAGTAATAGGTTTACCCTTTTTATCACATCTGAATCCTGTTAGGAGGATTCAGTGGTGGCTATTTGTTTGGATTTCTTCTTTTGTCTGGTGAGCTGTGACTCAGGTTCCTCACTCCCTAAATCTACATAATCATCAGTAATTGCAATGGCTCTCTTCTTGCTCTTCTTTTTAGTAACAACAACCTTTTGAGAGGTTGGTGCACTTGGCTCCCTAATTACTAGAGTAGTGTTTGCAGATGGTTGACTGGATGGGTTAGGGAGGCTTGGGTTAGACTCTGAAGCTCCATCAGTCTTAGCCTTCCCTTTCCAGGAAAGTGAATGATATATGGGCTTATCAAGTGTGTAGGTTTCGAATGTTGCTTGCATATGCTCAGTAACACTCAAAACCACATCCACTTGATTCCTTGTGTCCAATGTTCCAAAAATGACTTTGGACATGGACTTAGGATAAGCCAGCTTTGTTGTGTTTATACCTTCTACTTCATGCAACTTATTATCTAGATGATTTAAAATGCATTGAATAAAGCGAGGATAGAATATTTCATTACCTCTGCCACGTGGAGTTTTGCCTAACCTTTGAGCCAGTTCTCGAGTAATGATTGCTCCAATATTGATTTGTTGATTTTAGGCCAAAGAGTAGGCAAGCTTCACAGCAATGTGGCTAATTTGATCCCATCATGTCTTTCTGCACAGGAACACCTTCTGAAGAGCATCAAACAGATACGACCACTCCCTCCTAACATTCTTCTTATTCAACTTTGCCATCTCAATTGTATCAGCATACTTAATTAAGTCGAAAAACTCCACCATCTGTTTGTCATTGGCTTCAGCATCATGATTCTCAGTCTTAAACCCAAAAGTCTCATTCACTTCTTTCTCCCCAAACTGCAATTGCTTTCTTCCAACCGTGCCATGCATCTCTATGAATGATGTTCCATCCTCCTTGGCCATGACAGTGCAAGTAGCAGTCCTCCAGAAAGCTTCTAGCAGGTCAACATACATGGGTGGGTTCATTGTGAGGGCTTGCTGAAGATAGGAGGTGTTTAAAAAGCGTACAAACCACTTGTACCTTGGGTTGGCTTCAGTATCAGAAGGGATCGTGAGAAAATTGGTTTCTTTGGGTATGACTAGGGGATTTGATGATGCAGCTGTTTGAGATTTGGGTGTCATTTCTGAGTTTGAGGTTGAAAAGAGGGGAAAAGATTTGGAATTAGGTTTGAGAATTGAGAGTAATAGACAAGATGTGAAAGTGTTTACAAATGGTATTTATATGACTGAGACAGTGCGATATAGAGATATGAATGTGTACAGACTATTTTGATGTCGTGAAGTCTCAGAATAGACTTTATCGCGAAGTCTTGCAAAGTACATCGCAAAGTCTAGAAAAGAACTATGTCGCAAAGTCTAGAGGGTAAGAATGTGAGGGAGACTTTGCGATATAGTATAAATACCTTGTCGCTAACTCTCTTTTGGAATTTCAATCAATTTTTCATACTGTTAGTCCTTGTGTATTACAGAAGAGGGGGGGATGAATGCAATACTGATAAAATTCAATCTAAATTTTAACAACTAAAATCAAGATTAAACGTTATCAGCAATATATGCAATCACGAACAGTATTCAGTAAGAACAAGATTCACAAAATAAATGTTTTATTTATTTTGCAAAGTGTTGCTACAACCTCAAGAAAGAATTCTCGAGCTTCAAGTTTTCTTCAAAAACACTTACTTGTCTTCGTTACTCTTCTAGAATGAATTGATAGTAGGTATAAGACTAACCCTATCACTATCAGTCACGGGTTTGTGAAGCTGCTGTCACTGTCAAGTGGCAGCTTCTTACAGATTGTCTTACCCATGTGACTTTCCTAAATTGCTAACATGTCAGATATACATTACAAAGAAAGCAACCTAGATTCATTCCATTTCCAGCTGAACCAATTCAGCAGATAAAGACTTGATCTTGCTCTTGAATTGATTCGCTTTTGTTTTGCAGTGCTTGAAGCTTCTGTCGTAGTCTTGCAGACTTGGTGCAGCTTAGGGATACTGCATCACGCCTGTTTCTTGAACATTTAAACTGTCACGGGATTTGACTGAGAAAGATACCTAGCATAAGGATCTTTATTGAGACAGTTACTTTTGCCGCAAAGCTTGCTGTCACAGGAATGATCTTTTGGTGACAGTATGAGTTCCCCGCATAGAGTGCTGTCGAGGATCCCAAACTTGCTGTCAAGGGCAATAGTTGCTGTCGCGTAGTCTTCCGCCAATGTTGCTGTCAGAGTGAATATGCTGTCGTGACTTGCAACATTCTGTCTTCTTGTAATCTTACTGTCACAGCTTTAGGACAGTAACCTTTATTCATGTTGTCATCCAAAAAGCATTCTTTGAGGCTTGAACACATAAGTGAACTTCTTTCAAACAATACAACTAGAATAACATTACATACTGATTACAAGAACATACTTTGGCTATGACAGTATGTTCTAATTAATTTGAAAAATTAAGTACAATCAAAGTTAAGTTGTTTCAATGCTATCACCCATAAATCCCAACAATCTCCCCCAGTTTGTTTTTATGGAAAATAACAACAAATTTACAATGTGTGCTGACAACTTAACTAACAAGATCAGAATGGGTTAAGAATTTTCACTTAGCTTGAGATCTCCTCTTCTGTCTTGCTGCATCCTCTCTTTTGAGAGCTTCTGCCAAGCAGCTTCTTAGACTTTCTACAAGAGAAATTTCAGCAGCAGACACTGCATCATCCTCTACTTCATCAATGATCTTCTTTATGGAAGGGGATATGAGAGAACTAACATCCCTGAGATTCAGCCATTGCTCTATATCATATGGATAGGTTCTGAAATGAAGTTCTTCATTAATGAGCTTGAATCTACTTCCAGGATAAGCATTGAGAGACTTCCTTCTTTGCTTGTCCAGTTTTGAGTCTTCTCCTTTTCTCCCTTCCAATAACTTCTCTATCTCATCAGAACAAATCTGTTCCAAGGGATGAATTGAACCAGCTACCATATACTGTAAATCCTTCAGAGTGGATGTTTTAAGCTTATGCAAGCTGCAAACATAGATTTCTTCTTTTAGGAACTTGACTCTTAGGGGATTTTCCAGCATATATGGTTGATAATTTGGAGCTTCACTTTCTGCCTTGTTAGAGGCCTTGTGTTTTTCCAGCAATTCAGCTTCCTTCTTATCAAGTTCTGACTGAGTTTGAGAATATTCAGAAGATTCAGGTTGTTTGCTTGGCTTGGGTTCCCCTCCTGAGTTGGTTGGGTTTGCCCTTCTTCTGTGGGTAAGTCATCAAACTCATAGTACCAGTGGTATGGTATAGGAGAGGCTGGGAGATCAGTAAGAATATCAGCATCATCAAAATCTGCAAAGTTATAGCCAAATTTCTGATAAAATTCAGCATCCCTATCTGCCTGATATTTTAGAACATGTTCCATGACAGCCTTTGAAACATCATCATAGCTCTCCAGCAACTCTACCATTCTTTCCAGGTAGAAGAAATCAATTCTTCTTTTATCTATGGTTGATTCACTTTTCTTGGTTGATATGGCTACCAGATTGAAGTCCTTGTCAATCTTGGCTGACCTTGATTCTGCCCACCACAGAATGTACTCAGTGGCCTCTTGATTTGCATCCAGCTTAACCTCAACGCTCTTGATTTCTCTTGATTGCATTTGTTGAATCTTAAGACTGTTGGGAGGAATTGATTGAATTGGCTTTTTGAGATTCCTGCCAAATCCAGTGGCCTTTTCCTTTCCTGAGTACTTGTGCTTCCCTGTTGGTTTCTGTCTAGTAAACCATGCCTTAGCTTTAGCTTTCAGTCTTTTGGACTTGACAGTAGCCTTGGTTTCATCCTTGACAGAACCTTCCTTGACAGTATCCTTGTCGACAGCATCTTTCAAGACAGCATCTTCTATGACAGTATCCTTGTCGACAGTACCTTTGGTGACAGCATCTTTTTCAGCATTTATGCAGTCAATAGCACATCTAAGAATGCTTGCCTCCAAAGCTTCCAGTATTCTTGACTCCTCTTCATCTGTTGCACCAGCATCTTTCTTTTCCTGGCTAGGAGTTTCTTCATTGCCTTCATTCTGAGATTGAATACCAGTATTCCCAGAATTACTTCCACCAGCATTTCCAGCATTTCCAGAAGCTTCACCGCCTCCATCCTCACCATCTTCATCATCATCATCATGGGGAGGAATGTTATAGAAGCAACTTCCACCTTGATCATTTCTTTTGGCATTGGCTCTAGTGATTAGCTCCTTCATTCTAGCTCCCAGTGCCTTGTCTCTCAACACCAGCATTTTGTAGATTTCTTGAACAGCATGAACTCTTCCTGGATTGGCATTTGAACTGAGTATTCCATCTAGTACCTTCAGAATTGACTTGGTTTCCATTGTGGATGGGCTCCCAATATTCATGAAGTTGTTCCTTCTTGTGCCATCCTTAGTTTTAGATCTGTAGAAAACACATGGTGGATTTGAGTAGACTTCAGGTAGCTTCTGCATGATCAGGTTCTGGATTTGCATATCCAATATTTCATTGAATGGTGTTTGAGTTGCCCTGATCTTTCCCTTCAAAACACACAACACCTTTGTTGGCAGACTCTGCAATAGCTGCATTGTGATGAAATAAGATATGCCAGAAGTGAGATAAATACTTACAGCCCATCTTTTCTCATCATTCACCATTACACTGACACTAGTAATTTGTTCCTTTAACAGTTTTGTGGTGTTGGTTGGACGGTTGCTAGGAGCATTCATTGCTTCTTCCACCAAACTGCTAAACTTACTGTCATGGTTGTGTAATGTGCTCTCCCTGTAATCCACCATCATGACATTGGCTTCCTCTTGATCAAATTCAGTGCCATTTGTCCAAATAATTCCACCATGAATGGATTCAGGCAGTTTCCCTTTACCTTTCCCAAGTTTGTTTTGTTCCTCCATTTCTCTCCATTTCTTCTGTAGAGCAGTTTCTTGAGAAGGTTCTCTAATCACCACAGGAGGCAAGATTGGATGTCTAGATGCAGGTCTTCTTTGCAATGCATCTTGAGTTTCCTTTGACATTAACACCCTTTCTCCATCCATTTCCACTTCAACAGGCTTTTCAGCTTTATCCTGTGGTTTTGCACTGCTTGGTTTGACTTGCTCCCCCTTAGACATTGCTTTCCTTTTAGCTCCCCCTCTGGTCTCCACAGCTACAGGCTCCCCCTGAGTTCCACCTGATTCTTGAATAGGCAATGATTCTGATCTTGCTACCTTCTCCTCCTTAGTTGAGTTGGCAGCTACCAGGTCAGTAAGGAACTGAATAGAGAGTTGAGTAGCAGCAAAACCATCAACCACCAGTTGAGAGAGAGAGTCCAGTTTGGAGTCCAAAGTAGCACACTGTCCTTCAAGAGCTGCAATCCTGTAACCAAAAGTAGCAGAGGGGCCACCAGACCTTAACCTTCTTGGAGGGGAAGGAAAAGACAGGGGCTTGGAGGCTATGGGGGTTCTCACACTCTCAGGGTGTTTTTGAGTGATCTCATCACCCCTCACAGTTGGACTCTCAAGGCCTAGTGCCTGAATAGTGTGGGCTCCCTCAATTTCTCTCTGGACATGCTCAAGTCCCTCTCCTTTTGCCAGCGCATTTGGCTGCCTCTCATTTTTATGCTCACCTCTCTTTTCTTTTATCTCTCTTTTCTTTTGCACACCCTCACTCAACCTAGATGCATGGGTATGAGCAGTACTAACATGCATGGAAGGAGAAGATTTAGAATGTACCTTTAGGAGTTTGGCAAGAGGTAGGTCATCATCAGAGGCATCCTCAACAAGTACAGCATCAAAATTAGGCTGGGAGGGCTGGACAGCAGCTTGAGTAGGAATGGTACTGTCAGTTGGAGTCTGGACAGCAGGTTCTGGCATGACAGCATCTTTGGGAGGTGGAGTGACAGTAGGTTCTATAGTGACAGTATCTTTCTCTCCACCTTTCACAGTAGCTGTGTCCAGGACAGTAGCATCCCCAGTGTCTTTGACAGCAACAGAGGCTGTGACAGCATCTTCCTGAAGGTAAGATGCTCCTTGGAGATCAGACAAAGTGTTGGCTGTTTCATTTTCTGACAAAATACCACTTTGCCCTAGCTCAGTGTTTGGAGGAGTGGTGTCCATCTCACTTTCAGAAATGGGTTCTTGTGGACCACTAGATGGGGGCTCATCCATGATTGGAGATGGATGATCAAAACCTGAAGGGTTGGGACTGTCCCCTTCTCTAGGTTGTGGAGAAGAAACAAAAGAATGTGTAGGGAAGGAAGAAGGTGAAAGTGTAGCAGAGAGTGGGGGCTGATTCACAGATGAAACATGTGAACCATCAATAGGAGTAGAGAAATCCTCACTGTGCCCTAACTCACTGTGTGTTTCTTCAAGTGGGGGTATCTCAGGTTGGGAACCATGAGTTTGTGCAGACTCTGTACAGGGTGCCTTGGGAGACAGGCCAATTTCAATAGATGTCCCTTGTTGAGAAGGCACATCTAGGGAGGAGTATATTTCCCTGGTTTCCTCTACAGTCTTTTGGGAGACTGCAGGGTGGCTGACAGTGGTTTTGGTCCTCCTAGCTCTCTTCTTCTTAGGCTCAGGGGGAACCACTGAGGGTTCGGTTTGACTACCTTCCTTATTTGCTGCACTAGGTGCAGTGTCTCCCTCATGACTAACAGAGCTACCACCAACATCAGCATCTAAGGATCTTTTTCTGGATTCTTGCAAGGCTTCTCTTTGGGCTTTGGGAAGTCTAGAGGGCCTAGGCTGAGTGTATGGTGTTGAATGGGGGTTAACTGAATTTGGGTCTAATTCAGTTTCATCCTCAAGAGAAAAAGAATCATAACCAGAAGGTAATGGATAATCAAGGTTGGACACTTGATCAACCATGTGCTGAGTGAAACAAATTGGAATATGTGCATTGAGATTTTGTGATGATAATAGTGTGTGTGTGTTCTTTTTCAAAACTGAGCAAGCCTCTAAACGAGGAGCGGCATCATTAAAATCACAGAATGAATTAATGCACAACATAAGAAAGCGAGGGTAGTGTGATACCTTCTTACCTATGGCAGCTTTGAGTTGTGCCATGAGGAGAGCTCCAACATTCACCTTGTATCCATGGACAAGAGAATGTGTCAGTTTCTTGATGTAGGAGGGTATCCCATTCCAGCCTGTGGACTTGGTAGAGAACACCTTGACCATTGCATCAAATATCATGCTCCACTCCTTCCTCAGATATTTCCTGTCCATTTCACCAGACGGGTACCACTTGGTTGTTCCCTCTTCGAGAATAGGGCCGGCATACCCAATCTTCAAGAAGAGCTTCTTCAGAGTGTCATCATTAGCAAGTGGAGCAAAGTTTTGGCCTTCTTCCAGTGTAATTCCAAGAGCAGTATTGATGACCTCAGCTGTGAGAATGTATTGTTGCCCAGAGATTGTGAATTGAATACCAGGGTTCTCACCCTCAGTTTGAGCAACAGCAGTTTGCCAAAACGCCTCAAGTCTGTCTAAGTCGAGAATGGGGGTTGAGGTTATGGCATAACCGAGATAGGACTTGTTCAAGAAAAACACTAGTCCTTTGAAACCTTCACCAGCATCATTTGGGGAAAAGATGCCAGCAAAGTTTGTTTGAGAGAGAGTCTATTTGGGGGCCATTGAGATTTCAAGAAAAGAAGAAAGTGAGAAAGTAGCTTTTTGCTTGAAGAAAAGTATTTTGCCTTGAGTTTTGTGAGAGTGATATGTCTGAGTAACTGGAGAATAAATATGGGTATCTCAAACGTTTGCTCAAAAAGTGGAGTTAAAGGACGTGTCTTAACCCACTCTCTTAACACGTGAGTTACTGCCCGTTATTCACTGTCAATCGTGGGGTGAATATCCAATTACAACGGTCCACTATTGTTGACAGTAACCTGTGCGCTAGAAACAATCTGTCAGTAAGAAGTGGTGGTGACAGTAGGTTTTGCGCGACAGCAACTATTGCGCAAAAACATGCTGTCACCGTTAAGCATTTGAGTGACAGTATCCTTTAAAGGTCGTGACAGAAAGTCTTTCCCTGCTGTCAAGAAGGTTGCTGTCAAGAGACACGGGACAGTATCCTTCTTTGTGACAGTAATTTAAATGGGAAATTGTTTCTGTCAGGAACTAATTAGAATGCGTTGCTCATATACTTAACCTAAAATTAACAGAATATGAATTTAGCAATGTAATCTTTCAAGCACAGATATTAAACAAGTTACACAGACAAGTCATAAACTCAGTAACCACATAAGCAGGAACTTTTATTATTGTTAATAAAATCATTAATATTGAACATTGAGTACATCATTCTAAGATTTTATCAACTAGTTCTAAGACTTCTTCCTTAATCTCTTCTTCAGAGCGGCCTTCTTTTTCAAGAAGTGCCTGAAGCTCCTTCTCTTCTTCCATAGCCTTGGCCTCCTCTTCCTTAACCTTGGCCTCCTTTTCCTCGTCTATCTCATCCATGGCGTCCAACAGCATTTCAAAGAGCTCATCGATCTCTTCATTGTCGGGTTCACTATCACACTTCTTTAGACCAACTTCGATTCCTACTTTGTTTTCCATTATTTACTTTAAAACTGAGAGCAGACTGGTGAAACCAAAGGTTAATTTATAGGCAAAACCGTCTAAGGATTAAAGTCCAATGGTCAAAAGTTAGAGTACCCATACAACTACCACAAAAGTAATTAATGGTCGTGTCCTCCTTTAATCCTACAGATTAATGCAAAAGAGTGTGAAAGTCCAATGGAACAGATTTTTAACTCTCAAACTTAACGGATAACCACATTAAAGTCATACACGGTTTAAAAGTATGAGACTGGCACAAAATACTGACATGAAAAGTCAAATCAACACATGCTGTCACATAACAGACATAAACCAAGTAGACAGTAACTTCTCTTGACAGCAGGTTTGAAGTTGCTGTCATGAGCTTCAATAAGAATTGAAAATTTAGAAACCTTAGTAAATTAACATACCAGATTCAGCATTCCCAATTCACTTACCAACCTGTTGAAGGTTGCTTCATCCAATGGCTTAGTGAAGATGTCAGCAAGTTGCTTGTCAGTTGGGACATAAATCAGCTTCACAGTTCCTTGTTCAACATGCTCTCTGATAAAGTGATGTCTTATATCAATGTGCTTTGTCCTAGAGTGTTGAACTGGATTGTCTGAGATGGCTATGGCACTAGTGTTGTCACAGTAAATAGGAATTTCTCTTAACACTAGACCATAATCTAGAAGTTGACTTTTCATCCATAGAATTTGTGCACAGCAACTGCCTGCAGCAATGTACTCAGCTTCTGCAGTTGAGGTAGAAACTGAATGCTGCTTCTTGCTAAACCATGAGACCAATCTTCCACCAAGAAATTGACAGCTACCAGTAGTACTCTTTCTGTCAATCTTGCATCCAGCATAGTCTGAGTCTGAGTAACCAATTAGATCAAATCCAGTATTCTTAGGATACCAAAGGCCTAGGTTAGGAGTGCCTTTTAAGTATCTAAAGATTCTCTTGATGGCTACCAAGTGTGACTCCTTTGGATCACTTTGAAACCTTGCACAGAGACATGTAGCAAACATGATGTCAGGTCTGCTAGCAGTTAGGTATAGGAGGGATCCTACCATGCCTCTATAGGTGCTTGAGTCAACTTTCTTTCCTTTAGGGTCAAGATCCAGACTAGTTGCTGTGGACATTGGTGTCTTTGCAGGAGATGAATCTTCCAAGTTGAACTTTTTGAGAAGTTCCTTGATATACTTAGCTTGACTTATGAAGATTCCAT
Source organism: Heracleum sosnowskyi (assembly GCA_030848705.1). Classification (NCBI taxonomy): domain Eukaryota; kingdom Viridiplantae; phylum Streptophyta; class Magnoliopsida; order Apiales; family Apiaceae; genus Heracleum; species Heracleum sosnowskyi. The sequence goes on from CM061243.1 coordinate 50,107,615, forward strand.
CAGTTTGTTGAAGAATTTGTAACCCCAGAAAGAATGACAATTCTCCCATCATGCTCATCTCATATTTGTTACTCATGAGATGGGAAAACTTCTCACACAGCTTCTCAGTTGTAGAACCAAAAATGATGTCATCCACATAGATTTGTACCAGAATGATGTCCTTGCCATGATGCTTGTAGAAAAGTGTCTTGTCCACAACTCCTCTGGTAAACTGGTTTTCCAGAAGAAAGGTGGAAAGTGTGTCATACCATGCCCTGGGTGCTTGCTTTAGACCATACAAAGCTTTGAAGAGTTTGTACACAAAATTATGCATTTCAGCATCCTCAAACCCTGGTGGCTGTTCCACATACACTTCTTCTTCCAGCTCTCCATTTAGAAAGGCACTTTTGACATCCATCTGAAATACTTTGAAGTTGCAGTGTGCAGCATAAGCTAGAAAGATTCTTATAGCTTCAAGTCTTGCAACAGGAGCAAATGTCTCATCATAATCTATTCCCTCCTGTTGACAGTAACCTTTAGCCACTAGCCTTGCTTTGTTCCTTGTCACCAATCCATTTTCATCAAGTTTGTTTCTGAAAACCCACTTGGTCTCAATAACTGACTTTCCCTTAGGTCTTGGAACCAATCTCCATACATTGTTTCTTTCAAACTAATTTAGCTCTTCTTGCATGGCTATCACCCAGTCAGAATCCAACAATGCTTCATCAATTGTCTTGGGTTCCATTTGTGACAGGAAGCATGAAAACATGCTGTCAGCAGAGACTTTGTTCCTTGTCCTCACTCCAGAATTAGGATCACCAATGATAAGGTCACTTGAGTGATCTTTGTTCCACTTGGTGATTCTGGGCACGCTACTTGACTGCACAGGAATACTTCCTTCAGTTTGTTGAGTTGAGTGATCACCAATCCCATTGTCTTCACCATGTTCTTCATTGTCTCCAGAGTCACCATTGTCATGAATGTTAGAGGATATGGTATGTGACTGATCTGGAGTTTGGTTGACAGTAGTGGCATTGACAGTATCTTTATCAACTTCAACAACCTGAGTGAAGCTAGGTTCTTCATCCACAATCTCCTCAGCTTCCAAGTATCCTTGATTCTCAAATCTGAATGTCTGCATCTTTCCTTCTTCATGCAGTCCTGGAAACTTGGTTTCATCAAATGTGACATTAACACTTTCTTCAATAATCCTGTGTTCCATAACATAAACTCTGTAGGCAGTCCTTTCTGTGCTGTAACCCATGAATAGTCCTTCAAAAGCCTTGGTGTCAAATTTTCCGTTCTTCTCATGATTTTCTTTCATCATAAAGCATTTGCTCCCAAACACATGAAAATATTTGACAGTAGGTTTCTTTCCAGTTAACAGACAGTAAGGAGTACTTGCATGAGTTTTGTTGATCATGGTTCTGTTCTGAGTATAATATGCTGTGTTGATAGCTTCAGCCCAGAAATATGTTGGCAGCTTAGCATCATGCAACATCGTTCTAGCTGCTTCAATGAGAGTCCTGTTCTTTCTTTCTACAACTCCATTCTGCTGTGGAGTTCTTGCAGCAGAGAATTGTTGTACAATTCCTTCATCTTTGCAGAAATTTCCAAGTGTGGCATTTCTGAATTCTGTACCATTGTCACTCCTCAAGATTTGAACTTTTGAGTTTGGGGTTCTATCAAGAACTCTGACTTGATCAATAATCACTTGAGCAGCTTCATCTTTGGATTCAAGAAATTTCACCCAAGTGTACCTTGAGTAATCATCCACCATTACTAAGGCATACCTCTTTCTGGCCATAGATGGTACATTGACTGGTCCAAAGAGATCCATGTGTATTAACTTGAGTGCTTCTGTGTTGGTGTTTACTTGCTTGGACTTGTGCACAGCTCTTCTCAGTTTGCCCATTTGACAATCTTCACACAATCCTTCTTGACAGAATTCCTGTTGGGGCAAACCTCTCACTAACTCTTTCTTCATTAGAATGTTCATTTTTTTGAAGTTGAGATGTGAGAGCTTCCTGTGCCAAAGCATACTGTCACCAACAGTAGCTTTGCTGTAAAAACAGTAAACTTTATCCTTCTTTGTTGAGCCTAGATCAGCAACAAACAGGCTTCCTTTTCTGACCCCTTTTAGAGAGAGGCTTCCATCCTTCTTGTGATAGATGTTGCACACCATCATATCAAAATCAACCTTAAATCCTCTGTCACTGAATTGGCTGACATTGAGTAGGTTGTGCATCAATCCATCCACAAGAGCAATATCTTCAATGACAACATTTCCAATTTCCAGACAGCCATATCCCACTGTGTAACCCTTGCTGTTGTCTCCAAAGGTTATGATTGGGCCAGCTTTCTCTACATAATGTGATAGCAGGGCTTTATCACCTGTCATGTGTCTTGAGCAGCCACTGTCAATAATCCACATGACCTGATTTTTCTTCTTACCCTGCAAAACAGAATGTTTCTAAGTTGCATATGGTACCCAATCTTTGTTGGGTCCTGCAGTTTCAGTGTTTCCTGAGTTTCTTTCAGTCAGAACATCACAAGCATTATCAAAGACTTCCTGTTTGACTTCTCTTTTCACCCACTTAGGTTTAGAATTGGACTTGGTCCTTTTCTTAGTGGATGAAGCCTTTTTGCTGTTGCCAGCAGGCTCAGAAGTCTCAACAGTGTTTAGGTATGAGCATTTTTCAGTCGAGAGAACAGGTAAGTTAAAGCATGTACTCATGGCAGTGATTTTGCATGGCATACAATCAATGTTATTACAGACACTCATAGTTCTATGCATAAGTGTAATAACCCGAATTTTTGGAAAAATTTAAAACTTTTCTTATTATGATTAAGTGCATCAGTGAATAGTGAATTTGGTGGATGAATAGTGATTTTGAGAATTAACAAAGTTTTTCATGCCACCTATGTACGAGATGTAGTGTGGATATTCGGAAGTCATATTAGTGATCTACGGAGTAAATAAGTGAATGTAAAGACGATCGGAATTCAGAAATTCCAAATTTTATTTTGGGTGTAATATTCGACCGGGCAGCGAATTATATATTATTATATTCAAGAAATGAGATATTAAAATTGAGGATTTGAGGATTTAATATTTTGGAATTTTATTATTTTATTAAAGTCGATTTAAGGATTCGATTGTTGGAATAAATAGTGAATAGTTACTATTCACTGCGAAAACCGCGGAGAGTTTTATTCGCCTTTTGGAAAATATTTCGAATCGTTTCAAGAGGAACAAGGCGACATTTACAGGATTAAATATAGACATGGAAGTAACATGTAACAAGATTAATTCGAGGGATGCAACATTTGGATCATCCATGTGAAAAGAAACGAACCAAACACATGCATGCGCGACACGTGTCCCTGCTTTGCCACCATGATACTCCATGGCTTGACACGTGTCCTGATGACAAGGATAATGTGATGACTCACCACTCTTTTAATAAATATCAGCACTTTTATTTTATTAAAGAAGATAAGAAGAAAAAGGAAGGAAGAGACTCTCCCCCATTTCCAGATTTTCTGCACAGCTTGAGCAAGGAGAAGAGAAAAATCTATAACTCCATTTCTATCCATCCTTAAATCACCAAATTTTAACCATAGCTTCTCCACTCCATGGTTAACATTCGCTCAAAATTTCATGGCCAACAAAGGAGTGTAGCCTAGTCAAATCCCTTCCCCAAGTCGGAGAACAGAAACTGTCCTGCTTTTCCAGTTTCGACCACTCACCTTAGAAAGCCAATAAGTCGAGCTTCAAGCATCCCCTGGTGATGAGGTAGGACTCAAAAGAAAGCACTTGAAGAGTAGAAGGTGTGGTAAAAATCTCAGAACCAAACTCTTATTTTTCGATTTTATATGGATTTTACAAAGTGATAATGAATAGTAACTCCGAAAGTTGTTAACTTGTTTTCTTGATTGAATCTTAAGGTTTAAGCTTTGTAAGGAGTATATAAGGCTTGTTGAGTGGTTGTGGCCACTGGTTAGTGTTGGTAGAGCATCAAGGAAGGTATACCACTCATCCACCCTTTTGATTTATGTTGAGATTTAAGTGAAGTTTCTAGAATAAGCATGATTATGGAATTTGGAGTATGTATGGTTAATTCTTGGTGGATACTTGTTGTTGGTTGATGTTGGTGATATGTTCTTGAAGTATATAAACTGATTATGTTGTAAAAAGGGTTGGGTTGTTGAATTGATTTGGTTTTAAGAGGTTTTGACATAACAAAAACCGGGAAATGTTACGATTATAGCCGTCGTAATGCCCAAATTTTTACCTACTGATTGGTTCCCTGTTTTTCCTCTGTTAGAGCTCGACCCTTGAATCCTACTGCCCATGATTGTGTAGTTTATGTTATAAGCCTCGTAATGATATGTGGTTCGCCTAATTTGGCCGAACGGTTTAAGAGAAAAGTGAGTTTTAGTAAACGTCGTTCGGAGGAACAACCCTTCTCTGGTCAGCCACTTTGAGGCTATATTTGGACCACTTAGAAGCCATATTAAAATGTGAAACTCTGAGGAATAATACTAGAAACAGTTAGGAAGGCTCACGAAAAAGATTCGGATTAAAAAGATTATTTTTCGATTTTATAAAAATGTTTTAGTCGAGGTTGCGCAAGTGAAAACCACTAAGAGCATGACTTAGAAACTGATGTTGTAAATGGTTAAGTATAACTTGGATTTGAGGATGGATTTCGAACCAAACTTATGATATAAGTATTTGACGAATAACATGGACTTAGTGTGACGCTAGAGCGAGCAAGTAATGCCTTGGTTGTGTTTCGCTTACGTGTTTAAGCATTGAGTTATAAGTGGTTTATCGAGGGGATTAACCGTGTGTTTTCGTTTGACTTTGTCTAGATTGTCCGGCATCGTCGCGAACCCCTATCACTTCTCGAGCATCAGGCAAGTTTTCTAAATCTATACTTTGAAGTATTGATTATATATTACTGCTTTTGTCATGCGTGGAGTTATACAGCTTTGCGATACATGTTATATATTGTATAAAATAGAGTTTGATTTTGGTTTATATACGAGCTTTGAGATAATGTACTTATGAACCGGTATACCTTGTAGCTCTATATATAAGAGCATATTCATTGTTTTCGACTCTAAATCGGGAGTCGGTATTCTGAGATATGTAGATAGCCGTGGAAACCCGGAGGGATTCCATCGGCAGAATACTATGTGATTTGAGGAATGTTATTTGAGTATTATCTCGTCGAGAAATACTATTTGAATACTATTTCAGTTATATATGCAAGTGAGAAGTATACATGTGTTATTACATACTTGTTTTCGAATTGCTATGTATAGCAATACTTGAGGTTATGACTTGAAGTTGGGGCTTATGAGTTAGATATGGGATATCAGCTATAAGCCAGGATTTTATATTTGCCCTAGGATAAGGGCGGGTGATTTTCTCTAAGATCAGAAGTAGTTATATTTCGGTATATGTTAAAGGTTATTTTCCGATAAAGATATCGGGTAACTGTTATTCGAGGGTTAATTATTTTATTTAACGAATATTATTTATTAATATTTATCTGAGGATTATTTAATGAATGTTATATTAATTTGAATATTCATTTGAGGCTTAACTATTTAATAAATATTATTAATTATTTTCAAATCAAAAAGAGGTTCCCAAAACAATGTTTTTCCATTTAAGTCTGTCTCTTGAGAAGACTTAAATACTCGCTCACTATCCAAAAGACGGGGAACCTGATTTTTGTAATTGCTATTCATTTTAAACTCTCAAAACTCAAAAGAACTGTCAGAGTAAAAGATTCAATCTCGATTTCATGAAGACTATTTGTCGCTCAACCTGAGTTTCCGGCTATAGGCCAGTATGTACTTATGGGTTAGCTTCCCATTGTTCGGGAGTAACCAGGGATTGTGAAAGTCCGGCTAAGAGCCAATATGGGTTAATGGGTTAACTTCCTATTGATTCTGGGAGTAACCAAAGGATCCCAGTGCGATCTTTGAACGGGCATTTGCCCGGGGAACTTGAATTTGGCCCAACTTGCGCCAGAATGATTGCGGATGGAGCTTTCATTCAGGATGATTGCGGATGGAGCTTTCATCCAAGGTAATTGCGGATGGAGCTTTTACCTGAGGGTAATTACGGATGGAGTTTTTATCCTTCTACTAGTAGAGAAGACCCGCGGTGGACCTGGAAGCGGCGACTGATCATCGTCGATCCACGTCTGGAATTATTGAAATCTCAATACAGAGTTCAAATGAAATTTCTCCTACATACGGAGTTCAGTGTTCCCATCTGACAGTATCTTGAACTGCTGAGTGTTATAGTATCCACAACTGCTGAGTGCTACGTCACTGGAGCAGGGTGTCAGCATCCAAATTTCTATCATATCCCGATTAGGGAAAATATTCGAGTTTTCAGTAAAGGATACTTATCTTGATAAATTGCTATGTCAAGTACGAATTTCACTTATCTTTCGTATAAAGACGATAATTGATATTTGAAGTACTGTTGTGGTATATATTCCGATAAGGAAATAATTTCAGTATCGAGATATTTTGACAAATTATTGTCTTATACCCGCTTTATTTCTGGGTTGAATTAAAAGGCAGAATTATGCCATACTTTCATTACCTTGCTGAGCTATCGCTCACTCTTGCTATTATTTTATATATATTATATAGCAGCGAAGCAGGATGCCAATGGGACGGCACATACCTCGCAAGGCGTTTCCATTAAGCAGTTTCTAGCAGTGATCCCGGGAGTAGTACGAACCAATCGAATCAGGCTACGGCTTTTGGCATTCAACTTATGTATAGACATGAATGGTATTAGAGGATTGTGAGCATCAGAAGGTCAAGTTGGTAATGTAACAATACTTAGAAATTGTATCAGTAACAGATTCAAAAGACATTTGGGTATTGTAATAAAAATTATGTATTCCGCAGTTGTTGTAGTGTGTCGTTTCTGAGACTCTAACCTGTGTGCGTGTGTGTGAGATATATATTGTGGGGTCATGAGCAGGTGAATTATGAATGGTGTGAGTAATACAGGTAAGGTAAGGAGTACATGGATTGTGACAACTCCAAATCCCCGACCCCGGATTTGGGGCTGTTACAGAGATGGTATCAGAGCGTTAGGTTACAGTCCTCAGAAACGATAGGAGATCGAGTCTTACAATACCCTTAGTAATGATGAGAACATCTAGAGCTCAAATTGAGTTCGTAGTCGGGTTAGAGGACATAACCCTGACTGTTTAAGATGAAGCCCGAGAGGGGACTTCTTTTGGGAAACCGTACTTAGGACTTCATGGTTAGTCACCTCGATTCGTATGAGTTATAGATGGATGGGATTCTGAGATACCAGATCCCGAGGCCTTCGAGTAGGCATTTGATGATGTGCTCCTTGAAATGGACGGAGACCAGATAAAAGAAGATCCATAGGAGGATCTAGAGAAAGACCCCATAGTGGGTCAAGGAAAGAATCTTGTAGAGGACGTGTTGATTGATAAAGATGTAGTATGTTACTTGAGGTCGTACAATAGGACCGGACGAACCTTCAAGGGATAAATAAGTGACGAGACGAGAGTTTAAGGATCGTTCATGATTCACCAAGAGATATGACAAAGAAATGGAGTAGAGTCTCCAAGGCAGAAGAGGTAGAGGCAGTATAGCCAGTATCAGTGGATTGATTCGACTTGAACGAAACCTGTTACTCGTAGTCGGTTATAGTTGCCCATAAGGAGGCGGCATACGTAAGAACCAAGATGTCCAGATTTTCACGAACGATTAAGGGTACTTAGTTGCCTAGTATAGTGAAAGGAATTGCTTTGGCTATGAGGTTTCAATCCCCACGACCAGAGATTCCACTGGAAATAGTGTCTATTACATCATTGAGGGATATTATTATCTCAAGGAAAATTTTGGGTATATGTACCATGCAAATGTCATTGTAAGACAAGCACGCTAAGGCGCAATCGAGAACGAGATTTACCACCCTCAGGAAACCAGGAAGGAATTATGAGGATAGAACAGAAAGGTCGGAAATCAGATCCGAGCATTATTAGTAGGTAATAGATTGATCAAATTTCCCTGATTTTGGAAAGAAATTCAGCAAAGTTTGGCAAACCTTGTCTTTCTGATTACCAGAGGATGTCACCAAAGAGAGTGGAAATTAGAGCGAACCCTGTGGATTGGGTAAGATAGCCGTTATATGGGTTGGTGGACGGACCCTGATTGCTATAATTGATTGTAGAGATAAAATGATGAAGTTGAGATTGGACGGTAAAAGCGAAATATATTTAAGGACCAAGACGGACTGAGAAGTTCCGGGATTGACTCAAATGAAAAGGCTATTGTGCCAAAGGTGTTAAGCTTATATAGCACACGGGATTGATATGGGAGAAGGAATATTGGATATAAGGATGATTGAAATAGAGACCGGATTTAATCTTGTAGTTTCTAACGATCTTCCGAAGTACCGCCCAGTCGACATGTGGAATTGTCATTGCTACGGGCAACAACAGTATCGAAGTCTTCTTATAGAACAGAACGCTTACTTGGGATGTTTGCGCCTAGTCGAATAGAATTCCCTGCGATTGCAAAGGTCGATGGTTGAATCCTTAGCGACTATTATGAGTCGGCAATAACGTAAGTATCGAGCACCTTAGGGTATGCATGGAAGAAGAAAAGCTTTGGAATTGAACGATTATCCATTAGAGGAGCCGACGTAAAAGGCATCTGTAGAGACCTTGGTAATACCCTCGCCATTTGCAAATTATGTGGGGTACCTCCCCAATCTATGATCTATCTTGATCTCTCTCCAGGAAAGAATTCTGATAAAGGGTATATTCCCTCTTCGAAGTTGTTTTATAACACTTGTGCTAAACCATATTCAGTTTCGCTTGTGTTAGAGGCTGTCACGATGCCTACTTTCAGGCTTTTGAAGCCCTGTCAAATGATGTTATTTAAGCTTTCACTTTTCTTCAAATAATGAATGACCCTATGGTGATACCTCACCACTTGGTTGTTGAATACCAGTATCTTTATGGCTATCCTTTTCTTGTAAATCACACCTTTGGAATCTGTTCAATTTTAATCCAAGGTGTTCCTTTGAGAAATATTGTCGAAAGGCGATAATCATTAAATTGATCTAGAATTGCTTTCATACTTTTCAACTTCCACTGAGACGAACAACTCTATACTTATAGGGGCTACAAGGACTATCTGTCTGTGTGATAGAAGTCGGATGGGACGCCATCACTTGTAAGTTGTGAAATACAAGAAGGCTAATTACCTTTAGTAATGTCTCAATTGAGGCACACAACGTTGAGTTCTTATGATCATATTGATCTCTCGGTAAAATTCTCTTACCTCCAATAAGGTTACCTTAAAACTCATAACCTTATGATCACCAGTGTGTGACATTTTCTTTGATATGGGAGCTATCTTTCAAAGCCCCATAAATTTTGTTATCCTTATTGAATTTCAAGGGGAGGCCAACCAGGTCAAATAAGTCAGAATTCACTGATAGGAATTAGATTCGCAACGAAATCGCCTATGACAGGAGCGAATCCCTAAGACGAATAGAATGTTAGTAACATATCAATGAAATTGGTTTATTCTCCCAAGGATATTATGATAATGGAAAGCGTGTCAATCGATATATGTGAAAGAAATAGCGATGTGCCGTGAACTCCAATGACAACGATGTTAGATAGATGCCCTGTAGTGGAATTGAGATTTTGGAGGAGTTGGTTACGAATGTACACTACCTCTGGGTTAGCAAGATAAGTACTGACGATGGAGTCAGAGGGAGCTGATATTGTGACTTGGGAGAGGTGCAGCGTGTGTTGTTTTAGAGGAATAATTTTCGGAAATATATGGAGACTCGGATGAAAATGAAAGTTAAAGAGTTAAAACAAGAAAACCATGACTGTGACCGAGTATGAGGCCAAGTTTTCTGAATTATCGAGGTTTGTTCCGGAGTTTGTGAACACAGAATAAAAGAAAGCCAGTGGGTTCCAACCAGGGCTACCTCCAACAAGCAGCCCACTGTCAGGACCTTTAAATAGCAGGTGCCCTTCTATACTGTTTAGACAGAGCTAATGTATCGTTGTATATCAAGAAGTTGCATGACGATTAAACCTTAAGGCCGAGCTGCTAAGGGAATAATTACAAGTAGAAATAATCCATCGAGGGATTTTCCCATAAGACTGGTACATCCAGGTTGTGAACTAGAAATATGAGGTCGACACTTTTGATAGACCTGATTCCTCTCAAGTTGGGAGAAGTTGATATTATAATAAGAATGGGTTGGTTTACACCCAATGGAGCCCAGATTGATTGTAAGGGAGAGAGAGGAATAAATAAAGAATGGAGACAGATTCAGAGATTCTTGAATATAGTTCAGACTAAGAAACTATTATGCCAGAGATATGAGGCTTAATTAGCTCTTATGGTTGACGCCAAGAAAAGAGATACCAAGTATAAAGGGAACTACAATGGTTTTGGGAGATTGTACAAGGTTTTAATGAGCTACCAGATATCGATTTGGATGACATGAGAATGAATACCGAGTATTCAGGGTATAGTGGGAGTGAAAGAGTTAGTGACTCAGTTACAAGAATTGCTGAGCAAGGATGTGCTAAGACCCAGTGCACCACCGTGCAGAGCCCGGTGTTGTTGTGAGAGAGAAAGATGTTAGCACAAGATTGTGCATCGAACCTCGAGAGTTGTATGAGTTCGACATGGAGAATAGGTACCCTTGTAAATGATTGTTTGATCAGCGGAAGAACGCTGTGGATTCCAAATTTATTTAAGAACTGGATATCAACAGTTGGAAGGTTAAATCTGAGGATATACCCGAGACTGCGATTCGTACTAGGAATAGACACTTCGAGTTTCCAGCGAGGTTATTTTGGGTTGACTAATGCACCCACAAATTTTATGGAATGTAATGAATTGGCTTTGAGTTACCCGTGATAGTAGATAACATGAGATGGAGAAATGGCTAGAATTGACCTAGGATTATGACTGTAAGATACACTACCATCCGGGGAAGGTCAATGTGGTGGCCGATACCCTTAATTAAAAAGAGACAGAGATGGATTCCGAATGAACGGGAATTAAAGGATGAGATTTTACACAAAACCCAAGTTAGTCCAACAAACTAGAAAGACAAAAGATTTCACCAACAAGCGGCTAGTGACAACCAAGACAGACAGAGAAAGCATGCGGACTAAGCCCGCGAGTATAGAGATAGTACTGCTATTGATAAGCTAAATGGCATGTTGATGAATGACAAGAAAGTTTATGTTGGTGTATTTTCTGTACAAACAAGATAGAGAATATGAGGTTAGAGATTCGTGATGCTAAAAGATATCCATGGAAAGAATTATTGAGATTTGGAAGGAAAGGGAAGTTGAGCCCGAGATTCATTGGGCCATCTGAGATTTTAAAACGCGTCAGGAAGGTGGCCTACGAGCCAGCCTTACTCCCAAACTTGTAGAATGGTCATAACAGGGTTCATGTGTCAATACTACGTCAGTATACTATAGATGCCCGGCATATGTAGAGTACGAGCAGGTAGATATACAACCTGGTCTGACTTACAAAGAACAACCTGTGGAAATCACGGATAGGAAAGAGCATGTGCTAAGTGACGAGGTTGCCAAGCTAGTGAGAGGTTTGTGGAAAATCAAGAGGTGGAAGAATCCACCTGGGACTTAGAAAGTGCAATGGAAAAGAAGTACCCCCAGTTATTCCTAAGTTGATTCCGGGACGGAATCCTTTTAAGGAGGGGAGAATGTAATAACCCGAATTTTTGGAAAAATTTAAAACTTTTCTTATTATGATTAAGTGCAACAGTGAATAGTGAATTTGGTGGATGAATAGTGATTTTGAGAATTAACAAAGTTTTTCATGCCACCTATGTACGAGACGTAGTGTGGATATTCGGAAGTCATATTAGTGATCTACGGAGTAAATAAGTGAATGTAAAGACGATCGGAATTCAGAAATTCCAAATTTTATTTTGGGTGTAATATTCGACCGGGCAGCGAATTATATATTATTATATTCAAGAAATGAGATATTAAAATTGAGGATTTGAGGATTTAATATTTTGGAATTTTATTATTTTATTAAAGTCGATTTAAGGATTCGATTGTTGGAATAAATAGTGAATAGTTACTATTCACTGCGAAAACCGCGGAGAGTTTTATTCGCCTTTTGGAAAATATTTCGAATCGTTTCAAGAGGAACAAGGCGACATTTACAGGATTAAATATAGACATGGAAGTAACATGTAACAAGATTAATTCGAGGGATGCAACATTTAGATCATCCATGTGAAAAGAAACGAACCAAACACATGCATGCGCGACACGTGTCCCTGCTTTGCCACCATGATACTCCATGGCTTGACACGTGTCCTGATGACAAGGATAATGTGATGACTCACCACTCTTTTAATAAATATCAGCACTTTTATTTTATTAAAGAAGATAAGAAGAAAAAGGAAGGAAGAGACTCTCCCCCATTTCCAGATTTTCTGCACAGCTTGAGCAAGGAGAAGAGAAAAATCTATAACTCCATTTCTATCCATCCTTAAATCACCAAATTTTAACCATAGCTTCTCCACTCCATGGTTAACATTCGCTCAAAATTTCATGGCCAACAAAGGAGTGTAGCCTAGTCAAATCCCTTCCCCAAGTCGGAGAACAGAAACTGTCCTGCTTTTCCAGTTTCGACCACTCACCTTAGAAAGCCAATAAGTCGAGCTTCAAGCATCCCCTGGTGATGAGGTAGGCCTCAAAAGAAAGCACTTGAAGCGTAGAAGGTGTGGTAAAAATCTCAGAACCAAACTCTTATTTTTCGATTTTATATGAATTTTACAAAGTGATGATGAATAGTAACTCCGAAAGTTGTTAACTTGTTTTCTTGATTGAATCTTAAGGTTTAAGCTTTGTAAGGAGTATATAAGGCTTGTTGAGTGGTTGTGGCCACTGATTAGTGTTGGTAGAGCATCAAGGAAGGTATACCACTCATCCACCCTTTTGATTTATGTTGAGATTTAAGTGAAGTTTCTAGAATAAGCATGATTATGGAATTTGGAGTATGTATGGTTAATTCTTGGTGGATACTTGTTGTTGGTTGATGTTGGTGATATGTTCTTGAAGTATATAAACTGATTATGTTGTAAAAAGGGTTGGGTTGTTGAATTGATTTGGTTTTAAGAGGTTTTGACATAACAAAAACCGGGAAATGTTACGATTATAGCCGTCGTAATGCCCAAATTTTTACCTACTGATTGGTTCCCTGTTTTTCCTCTGTTAGAGCTCGACCCTTGAATCCTACTGCCCATGATTGTGTAGTTTATGTTATAAGCCTCGTAATGATATGTGGTTCGCCTAATTTGGCCGAACGGTTTAAGAGAAAAGTGAGTTTTAGTAAACGTCGTTCGGAGGAACAACCCTTCTCTGGTCAGCCACTTTGAGGCTATATTTGGACCACTTAGAAGCCATATTAAAATGTGAAACTCTGAGGAATAATACTAGAAACAGTTAGGAAGGCTCACGAAAAAGATTCGGATTAAAAAGATTATTTTTCGATTTTATAAAAATGTTTTAGTCGAGGTTGCGCAAGTGAAAACCACTAAGAGCATGACTTAGAAACTGATGTTGTAAATGGTTAAGTATAACTTGGATTTGAGGATGGATTTCGAACCAAACTTATGATATAAGTATTTGACGAATAACATGGACTTAGTGTGACGCTAGAGCGAGCAAGTAATGCCTTGGTTGTGTTTCGCTTACGTGTTTAAGCATTGAGTTATAAGTGGTTTATCGAGGGGATTAACCGTGTGTTTTCGTTTGACTTTGTCTAGATTGTCCGGCATCGTCGCGAACCCCTATCACTTCTCGAGCATCAGGCAAGTTTTCTAAATCTATACTTTGAAGTATTGATTATATATTACTGCTTTTGTCATGCGTGGAGTTATACAGCTTTGCGATACATGTTATATATTGTATAAAATAGAGTTTGATTTTGGTTTATATACGAGCTTTGAGATAATGTACTTATGAACCGGTATACCTTGTAGCTCTATATATAAGAGCATATTCATTGTTTTCGACTCTAAATCGGGAGTCGGTATTCTGAGATATGTAGATAGCCGTGGAAACCCGGAGGGATTCCATCGGCAGAATACTATGTGATTTGAGGAATGTTATTTGAGTATTATCTCGTCGAGAAATACTATTTGAATACTATTTCAGTTATATATGCAAGTGAGAAGTATACATGTGTTATTACATACTTGTTTTCGAATTGCTATGTATAGCAATACTTGAGGTTATGACTTGAAGTTGGGGCTTATGAGTTAGATATGGGATATCAGCTATAAGCCAGGATTTTATATTTGCCCTAGGATAAGGGCGGGTGATTTTCTCTAAGATCAGAAGTAGTTATATTTCGGTATATGTTAAAGGTTATTTTCCGATAAAGATATCGGGTAACTGTTATTCGAGGGTTAATTATTTTATTTAACGAATATTATTTATTAATATTTATCTGAGGATTATTTAATGAATGTTATATTAATTTGAATATTCATTTGAGGCTTAACTATTTAATAAATATTATTAATTATTTTCAAATCAAAAAGAGGTTCCCAAAACAATGTTTTTCCATTTAAGTCTGTCTCTTGAGAAGACATAAATACTCGCTCACTATCCAAAAGACGGGGAACCTGATTTTTGTAATTGCTATTCATTTTAAACTCTCAAAACTCAAAAGAACTGTCAGAGTAAAAGATTCAATCTCGATTTCATGAAGACTATTTGTCGCTCAACCTGAGTTTCCGGCTATAGGCCAGTATGTACTTATGGGTTAGCTTCCCATTGTTCGGGAGTAACCAGGGATTGTGAAAGTCCGGCTAAGAGCCAATATGGGTTAATGGGTTAACTTCCTATTGATTCTGGGAGTAACCAAAGGATCCCAGTGCGATCTTTGAACGGGCATTTGCCCGGGGAACTTGAATTTGGCCCAACTTGCGCCAGAATGATTGCGGATGGAGCTTTCATTCAGGATGATTGCGGATGGAGCTTTCATCCAAGGTAATTGCGGATGGAGCTTTTACCTGAGGGTAATTACGGATGGAGTTTTTATCCTTCTACTAGTAGAGAAGACCCGCGGTGGACCTGGAAGCGGCGACTGATCATCGTCGATCCACGTCTGGAATTATTGAAATCTCAATACAGAGTTCAAATGAAATTTCTCCTACATACGGAGTTCAGTGTTCCCATCTGACAGTATCTTGAACTGCTGAGTGTTATAGTATCCACAACTGCTGAGTGCTACGTCACTGGAGCAGGGTGTCAGCATCCAAATTTCTATCATATCCCGATTAGGGAAAATATTCGAGTTTTCAGTAAAGGATACTTATCTTGATAAATTGCTATGTCAAATACGAATTTCACTTATCTTTCGTATAAAGACGATAATTGATATTTGAAGTACTGTTGTGGTATATATTCCGATAAGGAAATAATTTCAGTATCGAGATATTTTGACAAATTATTGTCTTATACCCGCTTTATTTCTGGGTTGAATTAAAAGGCAGAATTATGCCATACTTTCATTACCTTGCTGAGCTATCGCTCACTCTTGCTATTATTTTATATATATTATATAGCAGCGAAGCAGGATGCCAATGGGACGGCACATACCTCGCAAGGCGTTTCCATTAAGCAGTTTCTAGCAGTGATCCCGGGAGTAGTACGAACCAATCGAATCAGGCTACGGCTTTTGGCATTCAACTTATGTATAGACATGAATGGTATTAGAGGATTGTGAGCATCAGAAGGTCAAGTTGGTAATGTAACAATACTTAGAAATTGTATCAGTAACAGATTCAAAAGACATTTGGGTATTGTAATAAAAATTATGTATTCCGCAGTTGTTGTAGTGTGTCGTTTCTGAGACTCTAACCTGTGTGCGTGTGTGTGAGATATATATTGTGGGGTCATGAGCAGGTGAATTATGAATGGTGTGAGTAATACAGGTAAGGTAAGGAGTACATGGATTGTGACAACTCCAAATCCCCGACCCCGGATTTGGGGCTGTTACAATAAGGGGGGTTCTGTGTAAGTTACCATTGAGTTCAGTAGCATTGATCTTATCCTCAATTGGTTTCTTACAAACATGTGTTAAATGATGAGTAGATCCACAGTTATTGCACAGTTTCCTAGAAGCACCTCCAACATTAGTGTATCCATTTCCTTTATTGACACCTACCTTACCATTTCTGTTTTTAGACTTGGGAGTTACTGGATTGACAGTATGTTCAGAAGTTGCTGTCGAACTTTCCTTGACAGTATCTTTTATTCCTACCGTCTTGACAGAAGGTTTGAAAGTTGCTGTCTTGGAATCATTCTTGACAGTATCTTTGAAAGATTCTGTCTTGCCAACTGTGACAGCATCTTTTGGACTTACTGTCTGATTGCTTGGTAAGTTTACTGTCTTGGGGATTGTGACAGTATCCTTTCCATCCTTGAATGTGCTGTCAACACCTTCATCCTCATCAAGAATTTCTTGTTTGATGAGCATGGCTTCTTCATCAAACTCAATTTCAGCAGCTTTGAAAATAGGAGTTTTAACTTTCTTGAGAATGGTGGGTTTGACAGCAGCATTTCCAGGACAATCTTGAATCACAGTTTCCTTTCCAGGTCTTCTACCATAAGAAAAACCTATACCAACAGACTGATTTTCTGTATGCTTATCATTGTAATCCTGAACTATCTTTGATGAGTTTCTATAGGCCTTAATCTTAAATTCATTTTCAGCAATCTCATTCCTCAGGAATTCCTCAACCTCCTTAGCACATTTTAATTCATTTTTAAGTTTAGCATTCTCTTGAGCTAAAGAGCCTAGTGAACTGGTTTTGAGAACAAGAGAATCATTGTCAGACTGAAGTGTTTCATTTAGCTTACTTAGTCTAGAGATTTCCTCATTAGCAGCAGATAAGCTAGTATAGACATTGAACATTTCAGCACTTAAGTCTTTAATGGTTTTCTTATACTCATCAGTAGACATATCAAGTAAGACAAGTGAAGGTACCTGACTTGAAGGAGTTGATGCTACCTCATCAGTGCTAGCCATGAGAGCTAGATTGACATATTCTTCCTCTTCTTCATCATCAGAATCATCCCAACACTTTCCTTCAGCCACATAGGCTTTACCTTGATTTTTCTTGGAGTATCCACCAGTTCCTTTCTCATATCTTTGAACCTGTTTGGGTCTTTTGCATTCAGTAGCAAAATGACCAGGTTCTCCACAGTTGTAACATTTGAACTTTGATCTATCCACAAATCCAGTTTTGTATCCTCCTTTGGTTGAACTTCCCATAGCAGCCTTTGATGAGCTTCCTTTGCTGAACTTGGATGCTTGGCCTTGAGGCTTGTATGACCTATCCTTCTTGAACCTGAAGTTCTTGAACTTTTTGGCCATGTAAGCCATAGTAGGGTTGTCCATGCTTTCCAGTTCCTCCATTGTGTAGAAGTCTTCATCTTCCACATCTTTGAGCTGTAGTACCACTTTCTCATCATCTTCAACCACCTCTTCTATCTTCAAGGTCTGTGTTGGGGTTGATTGTGTGATCTGTAGTACTTCACTTGGCTGTGTGATCCTTGGCACATGTGCTACTAGGGCACTTGACATATTAGCCATCTTGTTCCTTGTTCCACTTTGTATGGCTCTCTTTTGAAAGAGTTCGAGTTCATAAGATTTCAGAATACCATAAAGTGTCTCAAAGGTTATATTGTTGAGATCTCTTCCTTCTCGTATGGCTGTTGTCTTGTGTTCAAGGTGATCAGGTAGTGTGAGCAGGAACTTGACATTTAATTCTTTTCTGTCATAGTACTTGCCATGTATCTGTAATTCAGTTAAGAGCTTACTGAACCTTTCAAACATGGAGGTTAAGTCTTCACCAGGCTTGGCCATGAATGCCTCATATTGAGATATTAGAATTTGCCTTTGGTTGCCCTTAACCTCTTCACTTCCTTCACAGAGTAAGGCTAACCTGATCCACATCTCCTTGGCTGATGTGCAGCTTATCACACTTCCACACATGGCTTTATCCAGCGTGAGAGAATCGAGCAAGATAAGTTGCAAATGATCATCTAGCACCATTTTCTCCTTTTCAGGTTCCAAGATTTCTGAGGGATCTTTGGGAACCCAATGTGCAGGAACAATCTCACCATTCACTGTTGTGGCTTCAATTTCCTTTCTTGGTATGAAAGGACCATTCTCGAGTATACCTGGGTATAGTGGATTTGCAGCTTTGATAAACAACAAGATTTTTCTTTTCCAAATGCTGTAGTTCTCTTTATCAAATGCTGGGATCTTGATACTGTTTGATTTCTGCATTTTCTTCGGGATCTCAGATATGTATGTTAATCTGAAAGCTCTGATACCAGTTGTTAGTCCTTGTGTATTGCAGAAGGGGGGGGGGGGATGAATGCAATACTGATAAAATTCAATCTAAATTTTAACAACTAAAATCAAGATTAAACGTTATCAGCAATATATGCAATCACGAACAGTATTCAGTAAGAACAAGATTCACAAAATAAATGTTTTATTTATTTTGCAAAGTGTTGCTACAACCTCAAGAAAGAATTCTCGAGCTTCAGGTTTTCTTCAAAAACACTTACTTGTCTTCGTTACTCTTCTAGAATGAATTGATAGTAGGTATAAGACTAACCCTATCACTATCAGTCACGGGTTTGTGAAGCTGATGTCACTGTCAAGTGGCAGCTTCTTACAGATTGTCTTACCCATGTGACTTTCCTAAATTGCTAACATGTCAGATATACATTACAAAGAAAGCAACCTAGATTCATTCCATTTCCAGCTGAACCAATTCAGCAGATAAAGACTTGATCTTGCTCTTGAATTGATTCGCTTTTGTTTTGCAGTGCTTGAAGCTTCTGTCGTAGTCTTGCAGACTTGGTGCAGCTTAGGGATACTGCATCACGCCTGTTTCTTGAACATTTAAACTGTCACGGGATTTGACTGAGAAAGATACCTAGCATAAGGATCTTTATTGAGACAGTTACTTTTGCCGCAAAGCTTGCTGTCACAGGAATGATCTTTTGGTGACAGTATGAGTTCCCCGCATAGAGTGCTGTCGAGGATCCCAAACTTGCTGTCAAGGGCAATAGTTGCTGTCGCGTAGTCTTCCGCCAATGTTGCTGTCAGAGTGAATATGCTGTCGTGACTTGCAACATTCTGTCTTCTTGTAATCTTACTGTCACAGCTTTAGGACAGTAACCTTTATTCATGTTGTCATCCAAAAAGCATTCTTTGAGGCTTGAACACATAAGTGAACTTCTTTCAAACAATACAACTAGAATAACATTACATACTGATTACAAGAACATACTTTGGCTATGACAGTATGTTCTACTTAATTTGAAAAATTAAGTACAATCAAAGTTAAGTTGTTTCAATGCTATCACCCATAAATCCCAACACATACATATATTAAAATTTTGAAATAAAATCAATTTAATTCAAAATTTTGTTAATGTGCGGTTGTCGATATAGTTATTCTGTGTCGCGAAGTCCAATAAGTAGATCGCAAACTCAAGAATTGAACTATATCGCGAAGTCTCACAACTTTAACAGTTTGCGATATAGGTCTGTTTATTTTGAACTAAGTCGTGAACTCTTAAAATCACCTATATAGAGATGTCTTAAAAAGCTCACAACTCCACAAACAAATATGATTTTGAAAAATATGCAATAGAATACTGAAATATTTATAAATCATATCTCAGCTAATTTTCACTCCAATCAAATAGTGCATTTAAATACAGAGAAACTTTACTACTACAACAATTAACTAGCATAATTACTTAGAACTACTAAATGAAGGATTGAGCATTCCAATTTCACTCACTAGTCTATTGAAGACAGCTTCATTTAGGGGTTTAGTAAATATGTCAGCTAATTGTTTCTCAGTTGGAACATAAGAGACTGCTATAGTACCATTTACAGCATGTTACCTAATGAAATGGTACCTTATCTCAATATGCTTTGTAGTAGAATGATTAAAAGGATTGGCAACAATGGATATTGCACTAGTGTTGTCATACATCAGAGGAATGTTTTCCAACACTAGTCCATAATCCATGAGTTTATTTCTAATCCAAAGCAGTTGAGCACAGCAGCTTCCAGCAGCAATATATTCAGCTTCAGTTGTAGATGTTGTTGTGGATTGTTGTTTCTTATTGAACCAGGATACTAACCTTTGGCCTAAGAATTGGCAGCTTCCTGAAGTGCTCTTTCTGTCAATTCTGCATCCAGCATAATCAGAATCAGTGTAACCAACCAGGTTGAACCCAGTGCCCTTTGGATACCATAAGCCGAGATTAGGAGTCCCCTTCAGATATTTGAAGATTCTTTTGATAGCCATCATGTGAGATTCCTTGGGATCAGATTAAAACCTTGCACACAGACATGTTGCAAACATGATGTCTGGCCTGCTAGCTGTGAGATAGAGTAAATCCAACCATGCCTCTATAAACCTTGATGTCAACTATCTTTCCTCTTTTATCTTCATCAAGTTTAATTGCAGTTGACATTAGAGTTTTTACAGGGGATGAATCTTCTAAACCATATTTCTTCAAAAGATCTTTGACATACTTTGATTGATTTATGAAGATGCCATCCTTTCTTTGATTTACTTGCAGACCTAAGAAGTAGGTTAACTCTCCCATCATACTCATCTCATATTTGCTTTGCATTAATTTGGAAAACCTTTGATAGAGTTTTTCATTTGAAAAGCCAAAGATGATATCATCCACATAAATCTGAACTAGAATGATATCATTACCATGCTTCTTGAAGAATAGAGTTTTGTCAATTGTCCCTCTTGTGAATTGATGCTCGAGAAGAAATTGAGAAATGGTTTCATACCAGGCTCTAGGTGCTTGTTTGAGTCCATAGAGTGCCTTGAGCAATCTGTACACAAAATCTGGAAATTCTTCATTCTCAAAGCCAGGAGGTTGGGACACATATACTTCTTCAGCAAGATCACCATTGAGAAAAGCACTTTTCACATCCATTTGATACACCTTGAAGTCTGAATGAGCTGCAAAGGCCAAAAATATCCTGATGGCCTCCAGTCTAGCTACAGGTGCAAATGTCTCATCATAATCAATGTCTTCTTGTTGACATTATCCTTTAGCAACCATCCTTGCTTTGTTTCTCACAATTACACCTTCTTCATCCATGTTGTTTCTGAATACCCATTTGGTTTCAATGACATTCTTATCTTCAGGAGGTGGTACTAATTCCCAAACTTTGTTCTTCTCAAATTGATTCAATTCTTCCTGCATGGCAACAATCCAGTCAGAGTGTTTCAAAGCTTCTTCAATTACTTTTGGTTCTTCATGTGACAGAAAACAGCTATAAAGACATGTATTCATTGTAGCTCTCCTTGTTCTAACACCTTCACTAGGATCACCAATGATTTGTTCTCTAGTGTGGGCTCTGTCCCATTTTCTTGTATGACCCTGTTCATCTCTTTGGCTTGACTCAGGGTCATTTTGATCACCAACACTGGAATTATCTTCTTCTCCCCCTGTGTTAGTGTTTCCTTGCACATGTGTTTGAGGGTGATCATCAAATTCACTTATTCCATCATGTGGAACAGTTAGAACAGGTGTCTCATCTTCACTTTCAGAATCTTCAAGATATCCTTGATTTTCAAATCTCAATGGCACACTGTCTTTTTCATTTGTTTCAAGTCCAGGGAATTTCTTGTCATTAAAAGTAACATCCATGCTCTCAATTACCTTGTGTTTCTCAGGTACAAACACTCTGTATGATGTCCTTTCCAGAGAGTATCCAATGAAGATACCTTCAAATGCCTTTGCATCAAATTTTTCAACATGCTCAGATGTATCTTTCATCACAAAACACTTGCTTCCAAATACATGAAGATGTTTGAAGGATGCTATTTTTCCAGCATCAAAGAGTAAGAAGTTTTTCCAGGCCTCTTATTGATTAATGTTCTATTTTGCACATAACATGTTTTGTTAACAACATCAGCCCAAAATCTAGTAGGTAGCTTTGCATCCAACAACATTGTTCTTGTAGCTTCAATGAGAGATCTATTCTTTATTTCTACCACTCCATTTTGCTGTGGAGTTATAGGAGCTGAAAATTGTTGAGAGATGCCCTTGTCTTTACAGAACTCATACAATGTGGCATTTCTAAATTCAGTTCCATTATCACTTCTCAAAGCAACCACATAGGAACCAGTATTTTGTGCTTCTCTATCAACTCTCTTGATATGCTCTATAATGACTTGAGGGGCTTCATCTTTGGAAAATAGGAATTCCACCCAAGTGTGTCTTGAATAATCATCCACCATAACTAGAGCATATTTCTTCTTGGAAAGAGACATTACATTAACAGGGCCAAATAGGTCCATATGAATTAACTGCAGAGGTTTTGAGTTTGAGTTGAGCAGTTTATTCTTGTGACTTGACCTTTTTATCTTCCCTTTTTGACATGCTTCACAAGCTCCATCTTGAACAAATTCCAAAGCAGGCATGTCTCTGATGAGTTCTCTCTTTGCTAGAGAATTCATTGCATTGACATTTAAGTGAAATAGTTTCTTGTGCGAAAGCCAAAATTCTTCATTTGTGGCTTTTGTGTAGAAACAACAAATTTCACCCTTGTCTGCAGCCTTTAGATTAGCCACAAACAAGCTTCCTTTCTTTACACTAGTTAAAGCAACTTCACCACTTTCTCTGTTGGATATTAGACATTGATCTTCAACAAATTCAACTTTGAATCCCCTATTGGTGAATTGTCCAATACTCAAGAGATTGTTCTTTAGTCCTTCAACAAATGCTACATCTTCAATTATGACATTTCCAGCTTCAACATTGCCATATCCCATTGTATAACCAATGTTGTCATTTCCAAAGGTTACTGATGGGCCAGACTTCCCCTCAAAATGTGATAGCAGGGCTATATCACCAGTCATGTGACTTGAGCATCCACTGTCCAAGATCCATATGACTCTTTTATTCCTGTTGCCCTAAATTCACAATATGACTAAGTTGTTTTTGGTACCCACACTTGGTAGGGTCCAGTTGATTTAGAAACATTTTTGTAATTGATTCTTCTATCATAATTAGCATTCTTCACAGTAGGAGACTTCACTGTTTTGGAAGCTTTAGAATTGACACTCTTAGGCTCACATGAAGTCTTTACCCTATCAACTTTGATTGGGGATCATGTCCTATGAGTGTGCATATGTGTGTGTGATTCACATAAGTGTGCAGAGTCAAGTTTTTGCTTCAAAGATAAGCAATTATCAATCACAGTCACATAGCATGTCATGCAGTTGGATTTACCACAGAAAGAAACATGGATATCATTCATGCCAACAAAATGGTTACTTAGATTATCCACTTCATTGTTAACAGATTTGTTACACTTTTGAGTCAAATGATTAACATATGAGCATTTCTAACATTGTTTCCTAGGGGCATTTGGCACATAAGCATAACTGTTACTCTTGTTAACACCTACTTTTCCATTCCTGTTTTGTTTCTTTTTCTTAACAACTTCCTTAGTGATTTTAGGACTCTTGTTAAGATTGTCTTTGGTTTCTTTCTGAGTGTCAGATTTAGGAGAGAAAGATGTGTCTTTAGCAGCTTGATCTTCTTCAAATAACTGTTGTTTGATGACCATTGATTCTTCATCAAACTCAACAATACTCTTTTTGAAGATGGGCTCTTTGGCACCAGACAAGATAGTTAGGGCATTTTTGTTTACAAAAGATTCTTTTTCCTTGCCCTTAGTCTTATTCCTTCCCTTGTCATTCTCATAATCAAAACCAATTCCAACCTTAATTTTTTCAGTATGTTCCTCATGATAGGTTTGAACAATCTCAGCAGAGTTTCTATAGCTTTTTATCTTTAATTCATTTTCAGCAATTTGTTCCCAAAGGGCTTTTTCTATTTGTTCAGCACAAACTACTTTATTCTTAAGATACTCAACCTCATGTTTCAAGCCATCAAGATTCACAACCATTAACTCAAGTTCCTCATTCTTTTCTGTAAGTTCAATATTCTTAGCAGTTATCCTATCGATTTCTTCATTAGCAACTAACATACTAGTATGAATATTAAACATCTTTGTACTCATATCTTCAACAGTTTGCTTGTATTGAGAGGGAGACATTTCAAGAGAGGTAAGAATAGGTACCTGATTTGAAGATGTAGAATCATCATCATTAGAACAAGCCATTAAGGCATAGTTTACATACTCGTGTTCTTCTTCTTCATCTGAGTCATCCCAGCATTTTCCCTCTGTAATAAAAGCCTTGCCCTGCTGTTTCTTGAGTAGATCTTCATACTTTGCTTCAAGTTCCAAGTATGCTTTGTCATTCTTGACTTGTTTGGGTTTCTTGCACTCTGTAGCAAAGTGCCCAAGTTCATTACAGTTGTAGCATCTTATCTTTGATCTATCCACACTTCCAGTTTTGTATCCACCCTTTGCAGCACCAACAGTTCATTTCCCTTTGCTGAAGTTGTTTGAACCACTTGATCCATCAGCTCCACTAGCATTAAACTTAGACTTAAATGGTTGCTTCCTTTTGAATCTTATGTTAGGATACCTCCTAGCCATGTAAGCAAAAGATTTGTTCTCCATTTTATCCAGTTCATCTATGTTGTAGAAGTCATCTTCCTCAGGAAAGTCACAAATGACTTGAGACTCGTCAACAGTGTCCTCAACATCCAACTCTTCAACCTTGGCTTGGTTGACTTTCATAGCTTCCATTCTTTGACCTAAATTGTCAACAATAAGAGCACATGATGTGTTAGCCATTATACCTTGTTTTGCCTGAATGGATCTTTTCTGAAACAACTCCAGTTCATATGTTTTCAGCACTCTATATAACATCAAAACCAATCTTGGTTAAATCTCTTTCCATTAGAGAAGAGATTCTTGGCTCCAAATGGCTTGGAAGAGTCAATAAGAACTTCATGTTAAGCTCTTCAATTTCATAGTGTTTGTCATGAAGCTTAAGATCATTTATCAACCTGTTGAACCTTTCAAACACTTAAGTGATGCCCTCTTTTGGCTGAGCCATGAAGGCTTCATACTGATAAACAAGAATATGTTTCTTGTTTTTCCTTACTTCAGGAGTTCCTTCACATAGCACTTCTATGAGATCCCACATCTTCTTAGCATTACTACAATGAGCAACAGTGCCATACATGTTAAGATCCATAGATTCACAAATGAAGAGTTGGAGATTTCCACCTAGAGCAACTTTCTCTTTTTCAGGATCAGTGTATTTGGAAGGATCTTTAGGCTCATAATGTTTTGGTATTTTCTCAGTACCAACAATTGTTTCAGGAATCTCAATCATTGGAATGAAGGAACCATGTTTTAGAATGTCTAAATACATGGGGTTTGAAGCTTTGATGAACAACGACATCTTCGTTTTCCATAGGTTGTAGTGTTCCTTGTCAAAGGGAGGAATCTTGATACTACTTAGTTTCTGTGAACTCATTCTTGATCTTTTATTGTTTGTGTTTCAACAGCCTGCTCTGATACCACTTGTTAGATATGAATATCACTAGTAAACTAGACAGAGGGGGGGGGGGGGTGAGTGGACAGTTTGAATGTTTTTTTATTCTTGAAACTAAGATCTGTATTAGATTGTGTATGTATGAGAATGCGGAAATAAAATAAACAGAACACACACAATCACTTTAATCTACTTTGTATAAAGTAAATCAAATACTACAGCTTCCAAAATTTCACAACTGAAATTCTGGCTTCTAAACAAGAACAGTGCTTTCTTGTTTTCTTACAGAGAAAAGAGTGCTTGAATAATTCTATGTGTATCTCTCTTACAGCTAACTATAGGGTATGAACAATATATATAATACCTATACAAACTAGTGCACACACATATTTACACAGCTACCCCTAACTGTAATTCCAACTTGTTTTTCCATAAGAGGTTAGCTGTGTCAGGAAGGACCACTTGCTTTCTGTCATCCTTTCCCTTATCTGTAGTTGTTTGTCTCTATTCTTTCTCTCCAAGATATGCTGTAGATTTTCCATCTGTCTTTGGACCACTTAACCGTAACAGATGCTTCAGTATTTGTCTCCATGAACTTTGATTCTGTACCTTGATTTGTCTTGTTGTAAAACGTCCAAGTGTTGACATCGTGAACTCCAGTATACTCCTTATCCTGTGACTTGTCGACATAGAGCATTTCTGACTTTGCTATATGAGGACTTTGCTATATGAGTATTTTATGAGTATGCGATATGGCATATTTTTGACTTCACGATATAGCCTTTGAGGACTTCACGATCTAGTACATTTTGGACTATGCGATCTCAACACTTCACGACATGTGCCTTGAGGACTTCACGGCATAGTTCATTTCAGACTATGCGATCTCAGCACTTCACGACATGGATTTTGAGGACTTCACGACATAGCTCATTCTGACTTCACGATCTAGGGACTTAGACATATTTCTGCAACTTATTGCTACCTCGATGCTACTAATAAGAGCACTGAGAGAGCTAAAGAAGATTCTATATTCGATTTCGATGCGAAGAGGGCACGTTAATAGAGTCTTTGTCATCGGTATTCCCGCTTCCATGGACTGTGTCTTGAGAGGAAGCAAGTGAAAGTTACTACACGAGGAAGTAAAGTGAAGGTGCCTTACCTTCAACTAACCTATCTTCTATAGTAACTGGGGTTTGAGCCCATGCATTTAGACTACATTTACCTCTAGCCTTATTCACTTTTATCCTGCTGCATGAACAAATTGAACTTCTTCCAGGACAATTATTTCATGGCCTATATACATTCTAGGTGCAATAAACTTACTAAGCTCATTATAAACTTGAGCATACAGAATAGAGCTAAGTACATGAAAATAAGATAAGTACAATAGAGACCTATACTATACCCCAGTGATAAACTTCACTAGGTCATGTAGAGTGACATAGTCACAAGGTGTAGGCTTGTTAATAGTGGTATTCAGACATGCCTTGAGCCTAACAGAAGATATATTTGCTTAGAAAATATATGAAGACCTGTTTCATTTTATTGTCTTCTTGCATACCATGTGTACCAATTGTTTGTTTGTCTTCTGTTTTTCAGGATGGACAGCAAAGACAAGTCTTCACTTAGTTCTCATTATAAGCAGTCTTTATATTTCTCTCTTCTACCTTGCTACATTTTCTTTATATTAGAAATTGTTGTTAGTAATTAGAATTATAGATGCCTTGACATTATTTAATTTTCCTCTGTAAAGTATACATTGCTACAGGATTATTGTGTGGTTGTAAAACTATACAATTTAATTCGTATATTCTACATTGGTTAGATACTTACTACTGCTAGTTTGGGATAAATTAGATTTATTTGACAACTATGCAGGAAGTTATATTTTTAGTAACATAAGAATTCGAATTTATTTATTCAAACTCAAATTCTCCTTGACTTATTCTTTATTCAAAAATAAATTGTTACTTCAACTATTTGCAAAAATCTATCTAACAATTTATAAGAGTATATGCATAAAAATTGATTCTTTACAATCAATTATGGAATTCATGTTCAAATTCCCAAGGGACTTCTCTCAAAGACAAAGAATACAAGACGGATGTAACAAATTTTATTCTTTTCTGGTAAATATGGGAGATATTCATGTATTCGTAGACTAGGTTTTGATGAATATGTAATTAAATACCAGTCCCAAATGTGAATACCGGGAGTTTGACTGGTTTTGAGTGATAAGGAATTGGTGGGTGCTTGGTTGTAATAATTAGTTTTTTTGGGAAGAGGATATTCATTTTCTTGTGGGAAGAGGATATCTTTTTAAGGGGAAGCGGATATTCAGTTTCACTTTTTGGCATTATGTCAAAAAGGGGAAGAGGATATTCTAAGGAAATATTAGTATGAAAATTATTGTGTGCTCCCTAACTCTACTTTTGAAGATAAAGGTCAAAGACGAATGGAATTTCTAGTGATAAGTACCGACATTTATCACTCGGATAAATTCTAAAATTGAATGTATGACTCGTCTTTATGTGCTTTGTATGAATGCATGTATTTAGGGGAAGTAACCCCAAATTTTTATTTTGTATCATGCATACACTTAGGGGAAGTAGTTTGCACACACATATTTAATTTTCATAATTAGTTTTGACAAATACCAAAAAGGGGAAGATTGAGAGAGTCAGCCTTTTCCTTTAGGTTTTGGAATTTGTCAAATTAAAAATGAAAATTAAATTAGATTTAGGAAGTTACTAATTCACTTAGTAAATCCCCCCTTAGGATTACTTTTTGACATTTATCGGGAATCAAGTCAAACTGGTCAAACCAAACCAAAATATTTCCCGACATATTTTATTTGACATCGACTTGGGATAGAAATATCAAGCTAATGATATTTACTATACTAGGTTTTTTTGAGTCAAAGAAAAATAGGCATTGTCTAAAGGCACGAAAACCGAGGATTTTCAAACACTGCTTTTACGAGTCAAAACTATTTGATTTATTTAAAAGAGTGTTGTTCTTAAATGTTTTAGACTAAAATATATTTGATATATTTATCTATTATTTATAATAAAATTTCCATGCCAAAAGACCCAAAATAGATTTTATTCCAAAATACCCGTAAATCCTTATTTTTCTGGATAAAATCTTTTTAAATTCAAAATTAAATATTCCTTGGACTTCATAGTCGCTATTTTACATGGAATATTATGCTTGATTATTTACCAAGTCAAAACATTTGTCTAAATTGTCGGTAAAGACAAATAAATTTTTCGGTCGTCCCGGAAGGCTGTTTTGACTTTTGAAAAATCTGAAATAATACTTCCACATATATTTTTTACTTGAAACTTGATATTTTTTATTAGTATCTCCATAATTTCAATTAGTATTAGTTTCGTAAATTTTGGATGAGTTTGTTCCGAGACCCCTAAAATCGATACCTAATTGAATTAATGGTCGCTTCAAAGTCATAGATGGGAATTGAATTTCAAGGTAAAATTCTTACCATCATCCTCTGGGAACATTTCAAGAGGCTAGCCAAAATTTCATAATTTTTAGATCATTTTTCGATTTATTACAAAAATCACATTTATTGTTTGTCGGCAAGTACGTTTTCGCGTTTTTATTTTCTAATACTTTATAAAAACGTGTGCGCACTCTTTTCCATGAAAATTTGAATCATCCCAGCTGTGTTTAGATTATGTAAGCCATATTACATCACTTTTACCTTTCCCCTAATTTAAGGAAGCTTGTCTTCTTTTAAAATAAACCAAAAATGCTTATTTTTTACCTATAAAAAGCCCCCCACCCCCCCCCCCCCCACTCTTTTTCCAAGCCCTTGAGAGCCAAATACATGCTGAAGAAATAGCTTTATAAACTCTCTCCCTACTTTCCCAAAGTTGTAAAAACGTTTCTATAGCTCAAGCCATTTTTATTTCATAGTTTTACATCATTTTGGCTTGTTTTTCTTTACCATTCTTGCCCCACCACACACACCTTTGGTCACCATTGCTTAGGCCACCCCAAGAACCTTCTTAGGCAGCCTCCAAGTGACCTTAGTAGCCCATAAAATTCAGTTTTTAAATCCCCCTTTCCGGCCATTTTCCGGTGACTTTTTTGGCGACCCTTTTTGTGTGTTTTAGGCTTCAACTAACTCGTATCTCTTGTAGTTTCCTCTTTTAATCAAAGAGGAGTTTGAGCCTTTGTAAGGTCAGGAGTCATAAGATAGTTTAGTGGTGCTTGTGTTGGTTTGGTTTGAATATTTGTTGTATATTGCTTTTATTGTTTAGATGTACACTTATATACACTTATATTCAAGCATTCTTCGATTTTGTTATTATACACACTTGTTCTTGAAGTTTATTCGTTTAATGTGTATTTGACAAGATTTTAAAGTGGTTTGAATGTGGAACACGTAAAACATATTCAAGTTCCTCCGAAAAAGTCCTTAAAACCGACTTGCACTTTTCGAGTTTAAAGGCCTCGAAACGATCTTTTGATTCGCGGATAAAAAGAAAGTAATCTTGTTTATACCTCGAGGGGTTAAACTTGATTCGTATTAGAATCAATTGAAAGTTTCATTTTTAGTCTTGTTCAACTTAGTCCTTGATTTATTTCTAGCTCAAAATCATTTACAGGGACTTAACGAAACAAGACTCACTTGAACTTGTTTTTAACGAAACAAAGTTCACTATATTCGATCCTTGCATATATTCGGCCGAATATTTATATATAATATATTTATATATTTTCTTGTCGTTTATTTACTCATTCGTGTGCGTATTCAAGGCTTGCCTTGTCCGTGTGTAGTATAAATTTACTTACTTGCACTTTATATATTTTTTGCACTACGTTATCACATAATAGCGATTTTTCACGGTCCTCACACTTGTGATTTGAATAATAATTAAGCACACTTTGCACACACCACTAAAGCATTGTAGTATTTCTGATTGGCGTCATGAATTACTCGGCATTAACTAATAACGACTAAATTACTTTAACGTGTAATAGCGTCCCTCGTGGCTAGTACCGTAACATACTAGTTTTTACACGAGCTTATTATATATCTCTTATATATTGCTTGTTCGTATATTTTATTCTAATCTTTGTAGTGAGGTGATCCTTGTTCTAAGACCCAAGTCTTAGACTTACTAACTGGGAGTTAGTAACCTTTGTACCGTGAGAAAAAGGAAAGACCCGAGATCTAAAACCTAAGATCCAAGACTGGCAAATTTGTAGAAGTACATAGTCTACACAAAGGTTACTACAAAGTCTTTGAGGAGGTGACTAGGTGTTACGCTCCAAGACAAGTCTTGTAGTTTGTATTTTGCTATTTTATTTTGAGGAGGTTACGCTTGTGTTTCGCTCCAAGATAAATAAGTAGTGGTTAAGGTTGTAAAGGCTTCTCCGCCTACTACAAGGAGTTTCTTATAGTAGTGAAAATCTCGAGTTCGGGGAGGAGCTCGGGGACTGGAGTAGGGGTGAGCGAATCCATTAGGGATTGCGCCATCGCGAACCAGGATAAAATTGATCGTGTCACTCTCTCTTTTCTTCCTCTCTTTTTATTCCGCACTTGACTTACTTGTTTACAAGTAACAAAGTTTAAAAAGAGGCAAGAAACTTTAAAAAGGCCAAGCTCTAAATTTTAAAAGGTGATAAGCTACTCAACCCCCCCCCCCTCTAGCTTATCTTAATCCCTTTGTTGACCTATTAGATATATCGTAACCCTCTGAATTTCCAAAGATGGAGAAACAAAAACTCAAACTCTAAATCTCCAAAGATGGAGAAACGAAACTCAAACTCTGAATTCACTCATGAATTCGATTCTCAAAGCTTTCAAAGAATAGTTGTTGCGAGAGGAATTTGGTACAACACTTGTGACGGAGGTTGCTGAAATAGCAGATGAATTCCTTGATTCTCGGCTGCAACAGCGGGTGCACGTGTCTTCAGCCTAGGGTGCGACTGCCAGAGCGGGTGGTTCTTTGTGGTTATATTGGGACTGAGTTTGTAGGGTTTCCGGATAAGGTGAGCGGAAAGATGCCCAGAAATGTGTTTCACAGTGTTTTCTACGTGCCCTTGTGTAGAGAAACGTGGACATGAACCAAAAAGATCCCTACAAAGTGCCTACATATCCTATATTTATAGGAATCAAGTCCCATGTAGTTCTTAGGGTTTGGAATCCTTTTCTTGGTGAATAAGCCTTGTTCCTGATATGCCTTATCCCTCCTAGCCATGCTGATCTCGTAGATACACCTCTTCGTGGTTCACCCATACTAACCCCTGACTATAGAAGGTCCATCAGCTTCTAGTGTCCTTTCATCATTCTAAGGGGCCAATGGGCTAATATTATTAGACCTAAAACCATCTAACTCACATGAATCATGTATATTGGGCCGACAACCTTCATGGGCCTTAAATAGAACCCAAGTGAGATTTTGGGCGCAATAACTACCCCTCGGTTCCTTGACATCATTGAATGCGAAAGGAACCAAAAAGCAAGACGAGGTCTAATCCTTCCATATCCTTCTTAGAGAAATACATAGCTTCCACATCATGCTTCCAAGTTTACATGAGCTAACTCGGCGTAAGAAACAGGAAACACAATGCTTCCGCACATGTACCCCAATCTGAATCCTTAAATGAAATCCTTCTATGCACCTTAGACCACGTTTGGCATATCGGTTGCAACCAAGCTAAACATGCTGGCTTCCTACCTTCCCTTTGAAAACCATAGCATGATTCCTCGAGATGTTCCTACTCCTTACGAAGTTGATATTTATGTGTGATCCTTTGTTGGTGATGCCATGAAGCTCCTAATGCTGCGAATAGGCTTCAACCTTTCAATACCCTGGGCTACTAAGACAACTACAAAAAATGATTAGTAACATGAGCTAAGTTGCTCACATGTATAATGCACAAAGCCCATACATATATAATGCGTACATGCAAGTATGAATATGCAAGTGCAGATGATTTTGTATATATATCTTTTGCTGCCTTTGCAACCATATAGAACCTTGGCGAACGCACTCTTTAAAACATAATGCCACAATCTTCAGAAATTTCCATGGTTCCATCATAATGGATCTCTTAAGATGTTTATATTTTTTTCAATTTTTCGGGACTTCTTAGACAATGCGCAGCTCTTATGGGACCTGTCAGATGGTGCCCAAATTTCATAACTTACTTCCCCAACAATCTCATGCCCACACCTTTTATTCGCAGATTGTAGGTGATTTCATATTTACACCATAAGAGAGACCACTGGAAGGCTATGGAAACCTCATCAATTGCTGTTATGTCTTTCCAAGTGGTTACATTATGGGGCATAAAATGTGCCTAGGTACCTACTTAACAGCTTCAGCTAGCAAGTTTGAAAATACTTTTAAAAACCATGGTGTATGGGTATATGTAAAATC
Organism: Heracleum sosnowskyi; assembly: GCA_030848705.1. Lineage (NCBI taxonomy): Eukaryota > Viridiplantae > Streptophyta > Magnoliopsida > Apiales > Apiaceae > Heracleum > Heracleum sosnowskyi. The sequence goes on from CM061243.1 coordinate 50,140,654, forward strand.
ATTAAGAAATCTATTGTGGTCTTCATTGTCAAGTTGGGACCTTGGCATTTTGTATCCATCACGAATTGACGTACACGTTGTTCAGGTGCCAATGTCCATATAAGAATATGTGTTTGTTTACCCCTGAGAGCCCGAGTTAGGGAGCGAGGCCTTCAATAAGTTTACCCGTAGGGCCTTCAATAATGTAAGTTTATCCTTGGACTCTCGTGAGAGAGCAAGGTCTTCAATCCAGATAATAAATAAAGTTGACACATTTCTTTAAGCGTGTGGCATTGCGAGACTTATAGTTTTCCCAGGCTACCCTACTTGACAATTTCAGTTCGCAGGTTTGAAAATATTTTTGAACCCCATGCCTAATGTAATTAAATGTATATGGCATAAAACCCATTGCGTGTAAACATGTGTTCATGCGTAGCAGAAGATAATGATTCATTTGAAAAGTTGAGGTTCGTAATAAAGTTTTTTAGTTTGACGCTATTACAAAATTTCTTGTATGCATAAAAAACATGTATGATAGTGAATATGTAAAAGCATGAGAGTATAACTTATCTTTGCCTTAATTGTGTCACCTCATACCAGGATTCAGCCAATGAGCCCATAAGGTTGAACCTCCCTTCTGTGTATGCCTAATATGGGAACCTCTTTTCCATTATATAAGACCTTCTATGACGGGATGTTGACTTACACCCCTGACCATCAGATTTCCATCCCATATGATGTGTAAGCCATCTATAGCTTGAATCCCTAAACCAGGGTTACAAGACGTGCTCTAAACCTTCTACATAGCTCAAGTGTTTGTCCTGTATAAAGTAGCAAGTTCAAGGGTATGCTTAGTTGTACCCTAATAAGCTTGATAAGGTACCACCACCTGTTGAGGGTTCAAGTGGACCTAGTCGCACCACCTATTGAGGGTTCACGTGGAACTAAGGTAGATGTGAGCTTTGCTGCGTACCCAAAACATGAATACTCCGCGTATATTGAAGCCAGTGTAAATGTAGTTCATACGTGGTAGCCATGCTTTGTTTAGGACCTTAACTTTGCTTTGAAATCTTTCCATTTTCAAGTTATTGCCTTGAGGTATGTATGTATATACCTACTACCCCCCGGTTCCTTGTAACCATTGAATGCACGAGGAACCTTATGTAATTCCGCAACCAGATTCAATCAACCTTCACTTTGAACCTCTAATCTTACGTAGCATACTCATTGTAATAAACAAGAGGTATCATAAGGTCAGCGGCTGCTACTCGGAATATTCCTTCCAACAAGTACCATGTTACCCTTCCTTGATAACAATTCCATAACTCCTGTTATTGAGCCTCCGGGGTTCGGATGCCCCTACGTCATGGTTCTCTCAACAAAACCTTTCAACCTTTTATGCTTGACGCACGTATGCCTACACATGCTTCTCGTCGACAAGCATCTCTACGACTTGATGACTGTATCCATACCACCTGATCTCTTCTAGGTTACGAGTTTGAAACCATATTCCACAACCTTCCTTGGTGTCCGAAATTCATATAAGTCAAGCTTCCGTAGGTTCAGTTGTTGGAACCTCTTGTTATAGGTTTCATATCTCCACACATTTAGGATCTTGCTCCAGGTGGATGCCATGAATTCAACTATGACTACTACGAACCCAACCGTGTAGACCATGAAAGAACTGTGTTATACGCCAGGTTGGCCATTGCAATCCAGAAAGAGGTTCTGAACCTAAAGACCGTCGAGGCTTTGCGAATCTGAACCTCATTCGTATACTCATTCATTCAAAATTGGGTGTTTGTAAAAATCTTCCCTGTAGCATGGTATCTTTTACCCCTGAGTCTCTGGTGTAGTTTTTCCATGTCTAAGAATGGAACCTTATAAAGATTCTCCTTCACTTTGAGGAGAATTCTGAATAGGCATCCATGAAGCTAGCAACACACGCCTTTGATAAAGAAGTTGCTAACAACATCGCTTTAGGGGAAGCTACCCTTCGTTTTTCTTCCATTACTTCAGCGTACGAGGATCCAAGTCCATACCGACAGAGATTCCACTATCAGCTTCTTTGTTCCCTTGAGCTTTCACCGCGATCTGTTTTTTTTCCTTGAGGGTTCCTGTATGAACCTCGCACCACCTCCTTTATTAACCAAGAGGTTAGTCATACCTCTTTCCTTGTGTGGTAGCATAGCTCTTAGAATTATACTGAGACCTTTATCTTCATAATTTTTCCATTAGGGTGGCTTAGTGTCCACCTCCAACTTCCATCATAACTCTTCCGCTGGAGTTTCAGCTTCACCCAAGTCAGGGCTTCACATGTTTTGCTTTATGCTCGCCACTAGATATTCTGAGCTTCCACCTTCCACTGTTGGCGAAGCTTTCAACATGAGCACCTTTATAAGTTGTTTTCACCTTCTTCTGTAGTTGCTGCTACATGGCCAGTTAAGAATTCATCGAGGTTCTCTCATACTTAATTTTGAAAAAATCCTCAGCCATGTCTTCCATGTGATACATCTTGCCTTTATTAGAGCAACCAGTGAATATGTCATGGGTGGTACTACCCACCAAAAAATTGGAACCTTTTTCATGAGGTTCCATCATTAGAGCTGCAGATAACATGATTCCTCCAGCATTCAGAATTAAGCTTCCTTCGAATTCGTATAGTGAGTCATTCATTTTCGATCGTTTCCTTAATTAAGCTATTTGTATGGTGAGATATCCCTTCTGGGCACCAAGTGAATCCTTTTGGGGTTCTCAGCAGCCTGATTAGGGCATAAAGCGAATCCAAATTGGGCGTTAGATGAATCCTAAAGAAGGGGCATGAGAACAACCAACAGGGCACAAGATGAATCCTTCAGAGAACCTCAATAAATTGCAGTGGCTTATTGTTGTGCAACCTCTTCGTTGACATTTGCTTTCCCATCTAATATTAAAATATGATCTGATTGTGTTGCCAGTGTGGAACCTCATGTTGTGGTAGGAGATCCGCCACGGTAGAACCCCTAGATTGAGTTCTACTATTTTCCATTTTTCCTAAGAGTCTTTGAATGAGATTTTCCTTGATTAAACCCCTGTGCCAGATTGCTTCTCAGGCTCTTCCAACTTGTAGTGGAGGTACTCATTATTCAGCTTCTTACAAATTTTAGTAGTTGAACCCTTTACCAGAAATCTCTTTTCTTACATAGCTTACCATCTATAGCCCAAAAGCTCTTTCCTTGACCATCTTCCTTGAGTACCTTTTTTATTCCTTCCTTCGGCGTGAGGTATGATGCAAGTCGGGGTTCGGCTCTAGAACCTCCATTTTGTTGGTGGGACCGTTAGGTTGTGGTTCTTTCTTTATATACCACTTGGAACTCCCTCTATGAGGTTCCCATGATTTATAACTTCCGTGAAACATATTTAAGTCATATGTGTGCTTACGACAAAAGTTCAAGTGGGTTTATTAGAAAGTACTTGCTCGAGAGCGATACATCATCTGCCAGGTGGGTGTACAAGCACTACCCCCTGAACCTCCAAAAAGTGAAGTAATTGAAAATCATGGAAATTTAGCCTAGAGCTTCCCTATAGAAGCTTGCGACCGTTCAAGAAGCCTATTTGGATTAAGTAGCTATCCAGTCATTGAGTTGGCCATCCATAACAAGGTCTTCAATTTGATCCTTCAATGCTCTGCATTCAGAGGTGTGTTGGCAAGCCATTTCGTGGAAGGCGCAATATTTTTTTAGATCTTTTCTCGCCCCAACAGGTAAGTGTTAGGTCCAAAGTATCGTAGAAGGGGGGTTGAATACGATACTCACAAATTATTTAATTTCGTTCGCGGATTAATCATTCAGTTCTATAACAAAATCAAATACACCAAATCAAACCAAGAGTCGGGGAATATATCTTTTTATAAATATAAACCTCGAGGGGTGCTACAATTTCTAATCCGTAGATTAGCTTCAATGAGTTTAAGGTTACACAAATTCAATACAATGATAAAATTCTGAGCACAATTAATTTCTCTGATTTTCTCCGGCTCAAACTTCTCTCTCAGTAATGTCTCTGTGTTATGAACCTTAACTGAAGAAGACACGCTCTTCACTCTGTATTAATTGTAGACTGTTTTAGAAAAACCATCGAACCACAAACATTCAAATATTCTTGGTCGTTGGATCTTCATCAACCTGACAACAAAGTCACTTCACCACCTGCTTCTCCAAATTGAAAACCATCGAATCTTTAAAAAGAATTTACCATTCGATAGTTTTTAATTAAAAACTATTGAAAGTCAAATTCTTTTAAAATAGAATTCTGATTGTTTTCCTTAAACACATTCGATGGTTGTTGGTCCTCGTGTATTGCAGAAGGGGGGGGGGTTGAATGCAATACTGATAAAATTCAATCTCAATTTCAACAACCAAAACTAAGATTTAACGTTATCAGTAATATGTATGCATTCACAAACAGTATGGTCTAAAAGACAAGTTTCACAAAATAAATGTTTTTATTTATTTTGCAAAGTGTTGCTACAACCTGAAGAGAGAATTCTTGAGCTTCGGTTTTCTTCAAGACACTTACTTGCTTGTGTTACCACTTCGTACATAGAATGAATTGATAGTCTAAGTATAAAACTAATCCTATCACTATCAACACGGGTTTGTGAAGCTGCTGTCATTATCAAGTGGCAGCTTCTTACAAACTGTCTACCCATGTGACTTTCCTAAATTGATAACATGTCAGATATACAATACAAAGAAAGCAACCTAGATTCATTCTATTTCCAGCTAAAACAATTCAGCAAATAGAGACTTGACCTTGCTCTTCAATTGATTCACTTTTTGTTTTGTAGTGCTTGAAGCTTCTGTCGTAGTCTTGCAGACTTGGTGCAGCTTAGGGATACTACAACACGCCTGTTTCTTGAACATTGAAACTGTCACGGGATTTGACTGAGAAGATACCTAGAACAAGGATCTTTCTCGAGACAGTTACTTTTGCCGCAAAGCTTTCTGTCACAGGAATGTTCTTTTGGTGACAGTATGAGTTCCCCGCACAGAGTGCCTACGAGGTTTCCAAACTTGCTGCCGAGGGCTAAAGTTGTTGTCGCGTAGTCTTCTGCCAATGTTGCTGTCAGAGTGAATATGTTGTCGTTACTTGCAACATCTGTCTTCTTGTAATCTTACTGTCAATGCTCATGACAGTAACATTTATTCATGCTGTCATCTAATATGCATTCTTTGAGGCTTGAACACAGCAAGTGAACTTCTTCCAAATTACACAACTAAGATGACATTGCATACTGATTACAAGAACATACTTTGGCTGTGACAGTATGTTCTACTTAATTAAAAATTAAGTATATACAAGGTTAAGTTGTTTCTATGCTATCACCCATAAATCCCAACAATCTCCCCCAATTTGTTTTTATGGATAATAACAACAAATTTACAATATATGCTGACAACTTAACTAACAAGATCAGAATGGATTAAGAATTTTTACTTTGCTTTAGATTTCCTCTTCTGTCTTGCTACATCCTCTCTTTTGAGAGCTTCTACCAAGAAGCCTCTTAGACCTTCTATAAGAGAGATTTCAGCAGGAGTGACTGCAGCATCTTCTATTTCTTCAATGATCTTCTTGATAGTAGGAGAGATAAGAGAATTAGCATCCCTGAGATTCATCCATTGCTCTTGATCACATGGATAGCTTCTGAAGTGGAGTTCTTCATGAATGAGCTTGAATCTACTTCCAGGATAAGCATTGAGAGACATCCTCCTTTGTTTGTCCAGCTTTTAACATTCTCCTTTTCTCCTTTCCAATATTTCCTCTATCTCATCAGAACAAATCTGATCCAAGGGATGAATTGATCCAGCTACCATATATTGTAAATCCTTCAGAATAGTTGTTTTTAGCTTGTGCAAGCTGAAAACGTAGATTTCTTCTTTTAGGAACTTGATTCTTAAGGGATTTTCCAGCATACGTGTTTGATAATTTGGAGCTTCACTTTCTGCCTTGTTGGTAGTCTTGCATCTTTCCAGGAGTTCAGCTTCCTTCTTATCAAGTTCTGACTGATATTGAGAATATTGAGAAGAGTCAGGTCTTTTGCTTGGCTTGGGTTGCCCTTCCTGAGTTGGTTGGGTTTGCCCTTCTTCTGTGGGTAAATCATCAAACTCATAGTACCAGTGATATGGTATAGGAGAAGCTGGTAGATCAGTTAAAATATCAGCATCATCAAAATCTGCAAAATTGTAGCCAAATTTCTGATAGAACTCAGCATCCCTATCAGCCTGATATTTCAGAATATGTTCCATGACAGACTCTGGGAAATTTTCATAGCTCTCCAACAACTCTACCATTCTTTCCAGGTAGAAGAAGTCAATTCTCCTTTTATCTATGGTTGTCGTTCTACCACTGGTTGATGTGGCTTCTAGATAGAAGTCCTTATTAACCTTGGCAGATCTTGATTCTTCCCACCACATAATGTACTCAGTGGCCTCTTGATTTGCATCCAGCTTAACCTCAACACTCTTGATTTCTTTAGATTGCATCTGTTGTATCTTAAGACTATTAGGAGGTATGGATTGAATTGGCTTCTTAAGATTCCTGCCAAATCCAGTGGCCTTTTCCTTTCCTGAGTACTTGTGCTTTCCTTCAGGTTTCTGTCTAGAAAACCATGTTTTTACTTTAGTTTTCAGTATTTTGGTCTTGACAGTAGCTTTGGCTTCATCCTTGACAGAACCTTTCTTGACAGTACCTTTGTCGACAGCATCTTCCATGACAGCATCTTCTATGACAGTTTCCTTGTCGATAGCATCTTTTTCTGCATTTATGCAGTCAATAGAACATCTAAGAATGCTTGCCTCCAAAGCTTCCAGTATTCTTGGCTCCTCTTCATCTGTTGCATCAACATCTTTCTTTTCTTGACTAGGAGTTTCTGCATTGCCTTCATTCTGAGATTGAATACCAGTATTCCCAGAATTACTTCCACCAGCATTACTTGTATTTCCAGAAGCTTCACCACCTCCAATCTCATCATCATCTTGAAAAGGAATATCATAGAGGCAGCTTCCACCTTGATCAGTTCTTTTGGCATTGGCTCTAGTGATTGACTCCTTTACTCTAGCTCCCAGGGCCTTGTCTCTCAACACCAGCATTTTGTAGATCTCTTGAACAGCAAAGACTCTTCCTGGATTGGCATTTGAGCTGAGTATTCCATATAATACTTTCAGAATTGTCTCAGTTTGCATCCTGGATGGACTGATCAAATTCATGTAGCTGTTCCTTCTTGTGTCATCCTTTGTAGTAGATCTGTAGAAAACACATGGTGGATTTGTGTAGACTTCAGGTAGCTTCTGTGTGATCATGTTCTGGATTTGCATATTCAATGTTTCATTGAATGGTGTTTGAGTTGCCTTGATCTTTCCCTTCATAGCACACAACACCTTTGGTGGCAGACTCTGAAATAACTGCATTGTGATGAAATAAGATATGCCAGAAGTGAGATAGATACTTACAGCCCATCTTTTCTCATCATTCACCATTACACTAACACTGATGATTTGATCCTTTAACAGTTTTGTGGTGTTGGTTGGACTGTTGCTTGGTGCATTCATTGCTTCTTCCACCACACTGCTAAATTCAGTGTCATGATTGTGTAATGTGCTCTCCCTGTAATCCACCATTATAGTATTGGATTCTTCTTGATCAAACTCAGTACCATTGGACCAAGTATTTCCCTTCTGGATGGATTCAGGAAGTTTCCCTTTACCTTTACCAAGCTTGTTTTGTTCCTCCATTTCTCTCCATCTTTTCTGTAGAGCAGTTTCTTGAGTTGCTGAAGTTGGTTCTCTAATTGTCACAGGAGGTAGAATTGGGTGTCTAGATGCAGGTCTTCTTTGCAATGCATCTTGAGTTGCCTTAGACATTAACACCCTTTCACCATCCAGGTCAACTTCAACAAGATCTTCAGCTTTATCCTTTGGTTGTCCACTGTTTGGCTTGACTTGCTCCCCCTTTGTCATTGCTTTACTCTTGATTCCAGAAACTTGTTTTGCCCCCCTTTTGGTCTTCGCAGCTGCTGGCTCCCCCTGAGTTCCACCTGATCCCTGAATAGATATTGATTTTGATCTTGCTACCTTCTCCCCCTTAGTTGAGTTGGCAGCTACTAGGTCAGTAAGGAACTGGATAGAGAGTTGAGTAGCAGCAAAACCATCAACCACCAGTTGAGAGAGAGAGTCCATCTTGGAGTTCAAGGTAGCACACTGTCCTTCCAGAGCTTCAATCCTGTTACCAAAATTTGCAGAGGGGCCACCATTCCTTAACCTTCTTGGAGGGGAAAGAAAAGAAAGGGGCTTGGAGGCTAAGGGGGTTCTCACACTCTCAGGGTGTTTTTGAGTGATCCCATCACTCCTCACTGTTTGACTCTCAAGGCCTAATGCCTGAATAGTGTGGGCTCCCTCAAGATCTCTCTGGACATGCTCAAGTCCCTCTCCTTTTGCCAGCTCATTTGGCTGCCTCTCATTTTTATGCTCACCTCTCTTTTCTTTTATCTCTCTTTTCTTTTGCACACCCTCACTCAACCTAAATGCATGGGTATGAGCAATACTAACATGCATGGAAGTAGAAGATTTAGAATGTACCTTCAAGAGTTTGGCAAGAGGTAGGTCATCATCAGAGGCATCCTCAATGGTTACAGCATCAAAATCTGGCTGAGAGGATTGGACAGCATCTTTGGCAGGAATGTTACTGTCAGCTTGAGCGTGGACAGCAGGTTCTGTCATGACAGCATCTTTGGGATGTGGAGTGACAGTAGGTTCTGTGTTGACAGTAGCTTTCTCTCCACCCATGACAGTAGTTGTGTCCAAGACAACAACATTTCCAGTGTCTTTCACAGCAATAGAGGCTGTGACAGCATCTTCCTGAAGGTAAGATGCTCCTTGGAGTTCAGACAAAGTGTTGGCTGTTTCATTTTCTGACAAAATACCACTTTGCCCTTGCTCAGTGTTTGGAGGAGTGGTATCCATTTCACTTTGAGAAATGGGTTCTTGTGGACCACTTGATGGGGGCTCATCCATGATTGGAGATGGATGATCAAAACCTGAAGGGTTGGGACTGTCCCCTTCTCTAGGTTTTGGAGAAGAAACAAAAGAATGTATAGGGAAGGAAGAAGGTGAAAGTGTAGCAGAGAGTGGGGGCTGATTCACAGGGAAAACATGTGAACCATCAATAGGAATAGAGAAATCCTCACTGTGCCCTAACTCACTATGTGTTTCTTCAAGTGGGGGTTTCTCAGGTTGTGAACCATGAGTTTGTGCAGACTCTGTACAGGGTGCCTTGGGAGACAGGCCAGTTTCAATAGATGCACGTTGTTGAGAAGGCACATCTAGGGAGGTGTTTGAATCCCTTTCAGTAACCACAGTTTGTTGAGAAACTGCATGCTTGGCTAACAGTGGTTTGGGTCCTCCTAGCTCTCTTCTTCTTAGGCTCAGGGGGAACCACAGGGGGTTCTGTTTGACTATCCTCCTTATTTGCTGCACTAGGTGTAGTGTCTCCCTCTTGACTAACAGAGCTACCACCAACATCAGCTTCTAAGGGTCGTTTCCTGGATTCTTGCAAGGCTTCTCTTTGGGCTTTGGAAAGTCTAGAGAGCCTAGGCTGAGTGTATGGTGTTGAATGGGGGTTAACTGAATTTGGGTCTAATTCAGTTTCATTCGCACGAGTGAAAGAGTCATAGCCAGAGGGTAATGGAAAATCAAGGTTGGACACTTGATCAACCATGTGCTGAGTGAAACAAAGTGGAATATGTGCATTGAGATTCTGTGAAGATAACAGTGTGTGTGTGTGTTCTTTTGCAAAACAGAGCAAGCCTCTAACCGAGGGGCATCATTATTAAAATCACAGAATGAGTTGATGCACAACATAAGAAAGCGAGGGTAGATTGATACCTTCTTACCTATGGCAGCCCTGAGGTGTGCCATGAGGAGAGCTCCAACATTCACCTTGTATCCATGGACAAGAGAATGTGTCAGTTTCTTGATGTAGGAGGGTATTCCATTCCAGCCAGTGGACTTGGTAGAGAACACCTTAACCATCACATCAAAGATCATACTCCACTCCTTTCTCAGATGCTTCCTATCCATTTCACCAGACGGATACCATTGGGTTGTTCCCTCTTCGAGAATAGGGTCTGCATACCCAATCTTCAAGAAGAACTTCTTAAGAGTGTCATCATTAGCAAGTTCAGCAAAATTTCGGCCTTCTTGAAGTGTAATTCCAAGAGCAGTGTTGATGACCTCAGCTGTAAGAATGTAGTGTTGCCCATTGATTGTGAATCGAATAGATGGGTCTTCACCCTCTATTTGAGCAACAGCAGTTTGCCAAAATGCCTCAAGTCTGTCTAAGTCGAGAATGGGTGTTGAGGTAATGGCAGAACCAAGATAGGACTTGTTCAAGAAAAACACTAGTCCTTTGAAACCTTCACCAGCATCATTTGGGGAAAGGATGCCAGCAAAGTTTGTTTGAGAGAGAGTCTGTTTGGGGGCCATGGAGATTCAAGAAAAGAAGAAAGTAAGAAAGTAGCTTTTTGTTTGACGAAAAGTAATTTTCCTTGAGTTTGATGAGAATGATATGTCTGAGTAACTGGGGAATAAAAAGGGTAGCTCAAACGTTTGTGCACAAAAAGTGGAATTAAAGAACGTGTCTTAACCCTCTCACATAACACGTGAGTTACTGCCCGTTATTCACTGTCAAACGTGGGATGAATATCCAATTTCAACGGTCCACTATTCGTGACAGTAACCTGTGCGCTAGAAACAATCTGTCAGTAATAAGCGGTGGTGACAGTAGGTTTTGCGCGACAACAACTATGCGCAAAAACATGTTGTCACCGTTAAGCATCTGAATGACAGTATTCTGTAAAAGTCTTGACAGAAAGTCTTTCCCTGCTGTCAAGAAGTTTGATGTCAAGAGACACAGGACAGTATCCTTCTTAATGACAACAACTTAGTTGGGGAATTGTTTCTGTCATGAACTTACCAGAATGCTTTATTCATAAACTTAACCTAAAATTAACAGAGTATGAATTTAGCAATTTAATCTTTTGAACACAGCTACTATGCAGTTAACACAGACGAAATAAAAACTCAATAAACACAACAACAAGAAGTTTTATTTTCATTAATAAAATCATTTAAATATAGCATTGAGTACATCAGTTTATGATTTTATCAACTAATTCTAAAAGTTCTTTCCTAATCTCCTCTTCAGTGCAGCCTTCTTCCTTGAGAAGTGCCTGAAGCTCTTCCTCTTGAATCTTCCATTTTTCTTCTTCTTGTGCTTGAAGGGCTTGAGACTGTTCATTTTCCTCATGAAGCAGGTCGTCAAGTTCATCAAACAGGGCTTCCACTTCTTTGTTGAGAGGAGAATCACACGAGACTTTTGGCCTGTACTCTATTCCTACTTTGTTTTCCATAATTTACTTTAAAACTGAGAGCAGACTGGTGAAACCTAAGGTTAATTTATAGGCAAAACCGTCTAAGGATTAAAGTCTAATGGTCAACAGTTAGAGTACCCATACAACTACCACAAAAGTAATTAATGGTCGTGTCCTCCTTTAATCCTACAGATTAATGCAAAAAGTGTGAAAGTCCAATGGAACAGATATTTATCTCTCAAACTGAGCAAATAACCACATTATTGTCATACATGGTCTAAAAGTATGAGACTGGCACAGAATACAGACATGAATAGTCAAATCAATACATGTTGTCACATAAAATTGGAAATTTAGAAAACTTAGTGAATCAACATACCAGATTCAGCATTCCCAGTTCACTTACCAACCTATTGAAGGTTGCTTCATCCAATGGCTTAGTGAAGATGTCAGCTAGTTGCTTGTCAGTTGGGACATAGATCAGTTTCACAGTTCCTTGTTCAACATGCTCTCTGATAAAGTGATGTCTTATATCAATGTGCTTTGTCCTAGAGTGTTGAACTGGATTGTCTGAAATGGCTATGGCACTAGTGTTGTCACAGTAAATAGGAATGTCTCTTAACACTAGACCATAATCCAGAAGTTGATTCTTCATCCATAGAATTTGTGCACAGCAACTGCCTGCAGCAATATATTCAGCTTCTGCAGTTGAGGTAGAAACTGAGTGCTACTTCTTGCTAAACCATGAGACCAATCTTCCACCAAGAAATTGACAGCTACCAGTAGTACTCTTTCTGTCAATCTTGCATCCAGCATAGTCTGAGTCTGAGTAACCAATTAGATCAAATCCAGTGTTCTTAGGATACCAAAGGCCTAGGTTAGGAGTGCCTTTTAGGTATCTAAAGATTCTCTTGATGGCTACTAAGTGTGACTCCTTTGGATCACTTTGAAACCTTGCACAGAGACATGTAGCAAACATGATGTCAGGTCTGCTAGTAGTTAGGTATAGGAGAGATCCTACCATGCCTCTATAGGTGCTTGAGGCAACTTTCTTTCCTTTAGGGTCAAGATCCAGACTAGTTGATGTGGACATTGGTGTCTTTGTAGGTGATGAATCTTCCAAGTTGAACTTTCTGAGAAGTTCCTTGATGTATTTAGCTTGACAAATGAAGTTTCCATCAGGTTGTTGAAGAATTTGTAATCCCAGAAAGAATGACAATTCTCCCATCATACTCATCTCATATTTGTTACTCATGAGAGAGGAAAACTTCTCACACAGCTTCTCATTTGTAGAACCAAAAATGATGTCATCCACGTAGATTTGTACCAGAATGATGTCCTTGCCATGATGTTTGTAGAAAAGTGTCTTGTCCACAACTCCTCTAGTAAACTTATTTTCCAAAAGAAAAGTGGAAAGTGTGTCATACCAAGCCCTGGGTGCTTGCTTTAGTCCATACAAAGCCTTGAAGAGTTTGTACACAAAATCATACATTTCAGCATCCTCAAACCCTGGTGGCTGTTCAACATACACTTCTTCTTCCAATTCTCCATTTAGGAAGGCACTTTTGACATCCATCTGAAATACTTTGAAGTTGCAGTGTGCAGCATAAGCTAGAAAGATTCTTATAGCTTCAAGTCTTGCAACAGGTGCAAATGTCTCATCATAATCTATTCCTTCCTGTTGACAGTAACCTTTAGCCACTAGCCTTGCTTTGTTTCTTGTCACTGATCCATTTTCATCAAGCTTGTTTCTGAAAACCCATTTGGTCTCAATGACTGACTTTCCCATAGGTCTTGGAACCAACTTCCATACATTGTTTCTTTCAAACTGATTTAGCTCTTCTTGCATGGCTATCACCCAGTCAGAATCCAACAATGCTTCATCAGTTGTCTTGGGTTCCATTTGAGACAGGAAGCATGAAAACATGCTGTCAGCAGAGACTTTGTTCCTTGTCCTCACTCCAGAAGTAGGGTCACCAATGATAAGGTCATTTGTGTGATCCTTGTTCCACTTGGTGATTCTGGGCAAGCTACTTGATTGTACAGGAACAATTGCTTCAGTTTGTTGAGTTGAATGTTCATCAATTCCATTGTCTTCACCATGTTCTTCATTGTCTCCAGAGTCATTACTGTTATGAATGTTAGAAGTTATGGTCTGTGACTGAGCTGGAGTTTGGTTGACAGTAATGGTATTGACAGTATCTTTGTCAAGTTCAACAGTTTGAGTGAAGCTAGGTTCTTCATCAACAATTTCCTCAGCTTCCAAGTATCCTTGATTCTCAAATCTGAATGTCTGCATCTTTCCTTCTTCATGCAGTCCTGGAAACTTGGTTTCATCAAATGTGACATTAACACTTTCTTCAATAATCTTGTGTTCCATAACATAAACTCTGTAGGCAGTCCTTTATGTGTTGTAACCCATGAATAGTCCTTCAAATGCCTTGGTGTCAAATTTTCCTTTCTTCTTATGGTTATCCTTCATCATAAAGCATTTGCTCCCAAACACATGAAAGTATTTGACAGTAGGTTTCTTCCCAGTTAGCAGACAGTAAGGTGTACTTGCATGAGTTTTGTTAATCATGGTTCTGTTTTGAGTATAACAAGCTGTGTTGATAGCTTCGGCCCAGAAATATGTTGGCAGTTTGGCATCATACAACATAGTTCTAGCTGCTTCAATGAGAGTCATGTTCTTTCTTTCTACAACTCCATTCTGCTGTGGAGTCCTTGCAGAAGAGAATTGTTGTACAATTCCTTCATCTTTACAGAAATTTCCAAGTGTGGCATTTCTGAATTCTGTACCATTGTCACTCCTCAAGATTTGGACTTTTGATTTTGGAGTTCTATCAAGAACTTTGACTTGATCAATAATCACTTGAGCAGCTTCATCTTTGGATTCAAGAAATTTCACCCAAGTGTACCTTGAGTAATCATCCACCATTACTAAGGCATATCTCTTTTTGGCCATAGATGGTACATTGACTGGACCAAAGAGATCCATGTGAATCAACTTGAGTGCTTCTATGTTGGTGTTCATTTGCTTGGACTTGTGCACAGCTCTCCTTAGTTTGCCCATTTGACAATCTTCACACAGTCCTTCTTCACAGAATTCCTGTTGAGGCAAACCTCTCACTAACTCCTTCTTCATCAAAATATTCATTGTCTTGAAGTTGAGATGTGAGAGCTTCCTGTGCCAAAGCATAATGTCAACAACAGTTGTTTTACTGTAAAAATAGTAAACTTTATCCTTCTTTGTTGAGTTTAAGTCAGCAACAAACAAGCTTCCTTTTCTGACCCCTTTTCAAGAGAGGCTCCCATCCTTCTTGTGATAGATGTTACACATCATCATATCAAAATCAACCTTGAATCCCCTGTCACTGAATTGGTTGACACTGAGTAGATTGTGCTTCAATCCATCCACAAGAGCAATGTCTTCAATAACAACATTTCCAATTTCCAGACAGCCATATCCCACTGTGTAACCCTTGTTGTTGTCTCCAAAGGTTATGATTGGGCCAGCTTTCTCTACATAGTGTCAATGATCCACATGACTTGATCTTTCTTCTTGCCCTGCAAAACAGAATGTGTTTAGGTTGCAAGACAAGTTTCACATAATAAATGTTTTTATTTATTTTGCAAAGTGTTGCTACAACCTCAAGAGAGAATTCTTGAGCTTCGGTTTTCTTCAAGACACTTACTTGCTTGTGTTACCACTTCGTACATAAAATGAATTGATAGTCTAAGTATAAAACTAATCCTATCACAGTCAACACGGGTTTGTGAAGCTGCTGTCATTATCAAGTGGCAGCTTCTTACAAACTGTCTACCCATGTGACTTTCCTAAATTGCTAACATGTCAAATATACAATACAAAGAAAGCAACCTAGATTCATTCTATTTCCAGCTAAAACAATTCAGCAAATAGAGACTTGACCTTGCTCTTCAATTGATTCGCTTTTTGTTTTGTAGTGCTTGAAGC
The DNA here is from genome assembly GCA_030848705.1 of Heracleum sosnowskyi. NCBI lineage: Eukaryota > Viridiplantae > Streptophyta > Magnoliopsida > Apiales > Apiaceae > Heracleum > Heracleum sosnowskyi. The sequence continues at coordinate 50,156,016 of CM061243.1, forward strand.
TTCTGTCATAATCTTGCAGACTTGGTGCAGCTTAGGGATACTGCAACACGCCTGTTTCTTGAACATTGAAACTGTCACGGGATTTGACTGAGAAGATACCTAGAACAAGGATCTTTCTCGAGACAGTTACTTTTGCCGCAAAGCTTTCTGTCACAGGAATGTTCTTTTGGTGACAGTATGAGTTCCCCGCACAGAGTGCTGTCGAGGTTTCCTAACTTGCTGCCGAGGGCTAAAGTTGATGTCGCGTAGTCTTCCGCCAATGTTGCTGTCAGAGTGAATATGCTGTCGTGACTTGCAACATTTTGTCTTCTTGTAATCTTACTGTCAATGCTCATGACAGTAACCTTTATTCATGCTGTCATCTAATATGCATTCTTTGAGGCTTGAACACAGCAAGTGAACTTCTTCCAAATTACACAACTAAGATGACATTGCATACTGATTATAAGAACATACTTTGGCTGTGACAGTATGTTCTACTTAATTAAAAATTAAGTATATACAAGGTTAAGTTGTTTCTATGCTATCACCCATAAATCCCAACAGTTTTCTAAATAGAAAAACCATCTAAATCTTTTCTTGTCCTTGACCATTTAGAAAAGCTTCTGTAATTCAGGGTGTTTCAGTTTTAGACTGTATCAATTTCTTCTGAGACGATAAAACAACTTGATCTTTTTAAGTGCCGTCAACTAGTGCAACTGGTCTAGTTCACAGATGAATAACACTTGATCAATTCTTTTATGTCTTCAATTCAATGTTGTTAATAAGTCCTTTGTCGATTTGGTTGCTTCAAATAAATCACTGGAATCCTGTGGTACTAACCCTAAATCATTCACATACTTCTATTGTCTTGAAAGTCTTGATTCTTTTGTTGTCACTGAGGCTTGAACATTTTCATGAACTTCTTTCCGTGACCTGTTTACGGACTTCAAGAATACATACCATATTTTGATTTTTTGAGTTTACCTTTTCTTCTTTGATTCTGGATTCCTGTGCTTCTGTTAATATTATTGTCTGTCTTGTCCTTTGTTGAGTTGCAGTTATCTCTTTTACATCTTATGTTACATTATGCTTTACAATCTCCCCCTATTTGATTGTATAGAGTTTGACAAGCAAATACTTCGAGGATAACTCAAATAACTAAGGAAACATGAAACTAATTAAAGTAAGACAGCTTAATAATATTAAATGCATTCTGGATCAGATATATATACATTTCCAGATTTCATAATTCAAAAAACAATAAAACTTTATACATAGAAGTTGCTCCTATAGACTGAGCTGATAGTTCTTTGTTCTTTGCTTCTGATCTTTAGTCCATTTCGATCTCACCTTCTTCAGTCATTGGATCGGAGTTAGCAGCTTGATAATCAATCACTGATGGATAGAGCAATGAATCTCCAGGTTTAAGGATTGCTCCTTGGACGTGTCTTCTAATATATTCAACCTCTTGACCCACTCCAGCCCACAACCATGCAATGTTAACATCTTTCTTGTTTAGCTTTGGCATGTTTGGTAGTCTGGTACGTACTTCCAATCCTCTTTCCACTCTCTTCCTATAGTAAGGAACATTCTCCATTAGATATCTCCTCAGAGTGTCTGCTTCTTTGTCCTTCTCCGTTGAAGTGAATCCAGTGGATCTGAGATACTTCTCCACTGATATGAGATAATTATTTGGATAATCCTTCAGCTTGTCCTCAGTCAAATAGCAGATTCTGAACAAGTCATTCGTCATGAATCTAACCATTGGAGGATCTTCAGTAATCTCTGGACCGACTTTCATCAAGATCTCTTTAACATGCTCACGGAGCAGTTCATTTAACCTTGTCGTCCTCTGAATCTTGATGAGCATCACCTGCAGTTCTGTGTATGTTCTCTGTTCAAAAAACTTAGTGGAAATCACAAAGGTACCTTTCTCAAGAAAGTTGATCAATATGTTCTAGGCACTGTTTGCTTTAACCCCAACTTTTAGAAAGATTACAGTATTTCTCAGTGCAGTGAAGTAAGTATGATTATCAGGATTTGCACTTCTGATGTCCTGAATGATAACTTCCACCTCCGCATTGTCGTTGACTTCTAATCCGTCTTCAACTCCACAAAAGGTTTTATAAGCCATCTCCCAGTCAATCCCTTGTTTCTTTGCCAAATCCATCATCTTCTTCTTCCTCACTTTAGCATACACCTTGAATCTTTTCAGTTTTGCACTCCTAAGAACTGTTTGCTGTCTTTCTCTCTCAGCTTGCCTGGCATCTCTTTCAGCTCTTTCAGCTTTTACTATCTCCAAGGCAGCTTCTTCTTCCAGTGACAGAGAATTTGCTTCTTCTTCCATATCATCATCCAAAATAGGATGTTCTATTGGCTCTGGATAATATGGCTCATGCTCCTCTTGAGGTGGTTGCTCATGCATGATCTCAAATTCCTCCTCACTCTCATCTTCTTGCACCATGTTCTCAATCCAGTACTGTCTAACTGGAATAGCTTCATTGGTTTCCCAAACTCCCCATCCAGTTGTTTGCCATCCTTCATTTGTCTCCCCTTCTCCAACTTTCTCCCCCTTAGTTGAGGAATCCTCGATGTAGTTATCCTCATTGTAAAAGGTAGTAGAAGGATCAGGTTGTTGATGTGAAGGTCCGGGTTGTTGGTTCCTCAACATATTCAAAATAGACTGCACTCTGTCACCTTGATTCTCCATGAAGTCATAAATGTCTCTATTCATCTCATGTATAGAAGCTATCTTCAGGTCAATGTCATCCAATCTTGATTTGGTAGTCTTCTCAATTCTGTCCAATCTCTGGTTCAGCTTAGACTCCACTCTAGAAAGGGTGTTCATTGCATCTTTTACCCTAGCTTAACCATCCCGGATAACCAGAACGTCTTCTCTTAAAGCTTCTTGACTTTGTTGTAGAGCATTCACTTCATTCATGAAACCATCTTTTAGTTCTTTGACGTCAGTCCTCAAGTTGACTAGTTCCTCCATTGCTTCCTTCTTCAAGGAGTCCACTGCTTGTTTCGTACCTGTTATAGTGCCAGATGCACTGCCTAAGACCCGGTAAGTTCTTCTAGAATCAGCCGCCGCCAAGTCAACCTTCTCTTGAATAGACATTAAAGAAGCATTGGCTTGATCAGAGGAGATCCCTTGGTCAAAGGAAGGTCTTAGTGGAACCTTGAATACAGGATTTCCTTGCTTATCATGAACCGTCATCTCCTTGAGTGTGGATTGTACATGCATTTCTCTTTCTGTAGGTAGTAGCAGATCATCAATGTTTGGTAGGGTTAGGGTGTCACTCCTCACATTTGGCTCTGGGTGTGCACTCAACGTTTCTGTTGGTGTTTCACTCATTTTTCCTTTCCCACTCAGGCCAGGTGTAAGTGTTTGTGTTTCACTCAATCCCTTTGTGCTAGTTGTACCTGTATCAGAAAACACCGTAGCCATCCTTAAGGAGGTCATCAGTGGTGCAATGGGGCTTCGCAAGTCCCCGTCCTTGGTTAAACCAAGTTGTTGATCATCCGTAGATGATGTATCCTTTGTAGGATCTAGAGTTTGAATCTTTAGGAGGCTAGAATCAGGCTTTATTAACAGCAGAGATCCTGAAACTCCCTCTAAAGTCTGTGAAGACTTTTCCTCAGTTAACTCCTCAATTGAAATTGATTCATTGTCACCGAGTTGCTGATCTGCACCTACGTCAGACCCTTTACCCGCAGGATCCAGATATGTTCCATCTGGGGAGCTAGGCAATGACCCTTTAGATTTTGCATTTGGGTCAGAGCCTTCTCTCGACGTCTGTGAAGACACTTGGTTCTTAGAACCTTCAACCAGTGAACCTGACCGTAATATGGTCGGAACACCAGTTGCTTCCGTCAATTCCTCCTTGCTAGATTGAGCTATTGGTTCAGATATTGCTTTAGTTAGCGTACCCAATCAGCATCAGAAAAATCTACAAAGGGCTCTTTGGATAATTGAAATGAAGTTTCAACAGTTGCCTCGGTTTCTATTCTTCTCCTTTTAGAGGAAGGCAGAGCTGCTGATGAAGGGTGTATCTCCTTATGTGGTGCTGCTATGGCACTATCTCCCTCTACACTCATGGATGTTTGTATGTTGGGTATAGTAGGGGCAGGAGGTTCGTTTATGTTTTCATTTGGCTCGTTCAAAGGCTCTATGACCGTGGGTAGAGATTGTGGGTTTGCAATCTCTTGGTCAGGAATGGCCACCGAGGGCTCTGGATCTACATCCATTGGTTGTGGTTCAGGAGCCAGTATGGGTTTAGGAACATTACCTTCAATTACATGTTCCCCTGGGGGTAGAAGTGGTAGGGGCACCGTTCTTAGATAGTCAGTGATAACAGTGGGTACCCCTGGAAGATGATTCTTTCTTATCAGAGCTGTTATTGCATTGCTCTTCATCTTCATGCACTCCATGGTCTCCTCTGCTGCAAATGTCTCACGTTCATCATCTGTTAAGACATCATTGAGAATTAGCTGTAGGAACCTAGGATAGAAACAAAGCACATCATCCATGCCTGTTCTTTCATCCAATGGTCCCATGCATAGAATGACATGATTAATCACTAATCGTCCTATGTTTATATGCCTATTGTTAGCAATGGCAAACCCTATCTTCTGAAGAAATAAGGGAATACCATGCAGATTTGTCAGCTTGGCAGTAAAAACATGGATAAGTGTGTGAAAGAAGAAGTTCCATGGCTTTTTCAGGTAATGCTTAAGGAACTCTCCCACAAAGAAGTTTGGTTGTTGACTTCTTATGAGAGTGAAGAAAGCATGTATCTCCTCAGTTGTGGGATCTGGAACATGGTTTTCTGTTGGAAAATATAGTATTCTATTAAAGTCATGTTCCATCACCCTTATTGTTCTGCCCCCTGGCACAACAAAACTAAAGGATCTTACGTTATTCTCACCTGTATCCGTGGCAGTTGTGTACAACGCAGTCAATTGATCGATGCAAAGGACTACTGGAGTACTCAAAGCATATGCCACTAAATAATGTGTGTTCAGAAACTCTGCCCATGCACGAAACTGTAAGTTCGTTAAGGATTGCAAGTTCTGAAACGAGACATGATTAGTCTTGGTTACGATAAATTCTCCGGCCATTTTAATTCAAATCTCCAGAAAATTAAATTTAAACCAAAACTAATTTTCCAGTTAATTATTTCTAATTAATTAACCTTAAAACAAAATTACCCCTTTACTTAAAAACACAGACTGGAACCCAAATTCTTGACCCTTAATTGTTAACTACTAAACAACTAACACAATCCAAAGAAATCAATTGTTTAAAACAATCAACTTGTAAAGATTTGAACTTTTAACACTTCTGGGAAGAAAGAGAATTAGTTCGATGGTTTCCTTCTTGGAAAGATTCAAAAACTTAAAAAACTACTAAGTTTTCACGGTCAAATTTCAACCAAAAGTGAAAACAGTAACTTTCTTAAGCATGATCGGTTAAAAATGAAGAAACTATCGAATTGTTCTTGACTGTGTATAAAACTTGTAAGTATTTTTTAAACGGCCACTTGCAATTTCTCAGATCTGTAAAAGTGAGAAAGAAAGAGACAAGGCACGTTTTTATACTTTTGAAATTGACAGGGGTGAAAATGTCATTCCATGTTCGATAGTTTTTTAAATGAACGTTCGATGGTTTTCATCTAGGGGCAAAACTGTCAACTATACTTCGATAGTTTTTGAAAAACTATCAAAGTTTTTGAAATACAGAATTTTAAAAGTTTTGATGAAAACTATCGAAGGCTGTTTCTTTAAAAACTGAAAAACTATCGAGGTATGTTTGGAAAAACTATCGAGAATTTTAATATATAATTACTTAAATTCACTTCGATACTTTTTCTGCTGAATTTCAAAATCTATCGAGAATTTAAATATAGAATTAATTAAATTCACTTCGATATATTTTAAGATTATCCTAAAAAACTATCGAAAGGTTTATTTCGATGGTTTTTCTTTTCCTATTTAAAAACTATCGAATTTTCCTTCGATGGTTTTCATTTAGTACTTAGAAAAACTATCAAATTTCCTAAATTCGATATATTTTGCTTCTGTCCAATTTTCAAAACCTGTTCTGTTTTAAAATTCAGACTTTTTGTATTTCTGTGAACTTTTAATTTGAATAAATCTTTTCAAATTTACCAAAATCAATTGTTAACAGAAATTCACAATTTTCTTAGAATAAAATCAACTAAATATCATTAAATGATATTAATCAATTAAAATCCAATAAATTATGCTACATTAATCTACAATATTAAAAACAAAGTAAATTAATTCAAATTAAATAGATGCTTAAATTTTTAGAACAAATATTAACACCTAAATAATTTTTAGAATTAATAACCAATTAAATGCCAGAAGATATATTATCCATAATTATGACATTAAATTAGTACAATAATCCTAACTACGAGAATTGCTCCAGAAAATAAATCCACGAGTCCTAAGGATATAGAAATTCTTAAACTCGTGTATTCACTAGGACTATCTGCAGTTACTGATTTCTAATCAAAATCAATTAGAGAGATTTAACATCCCAAGTTCACCAACCAGCTTTGAAAAAGTGGATTCATCAAGCGGTTTAGTAAAGATGTCTGCAATTTGTTCCTCTGTGGGTACAAAGTGTAACTCCACAGTTCCATTCATGACATGCTCTCGGATAAAATGATACTTGATGTCGATGTGCTTCGTCCTCGAGTGTTGTACTGGGTTGTTAGAGATTGCTATGGCACTTGTGTTGTCGCAAAATATTGGAATCTTTGTCAACAAAAGCCCATAGTCACGGAGTTGGTTTCTCATCCACAAGATCTGAGCACAGCAGCTACTAGCAGCAATGTATTCAGCCTCAGCTGTTGATGTGGACACTGAATGTTGCTTCTTGCTATACCAGGAAACTAACCTTCTTCCAAGAAACTGACAGCTTCCTGAAGTACTCTTCCGATCAATCTTACAACCTACAAAATCTCAGTCTGTGTATCCAATAAGATCAAATCTTGTATCTTTAGGGTACCAAATTCCAAGATTTGGGGTCCCCTTAAGATATCTAAATATTCGCTTAACAACTATTAGATGAGATTCTTTAGGATCAGACTGAAACCTAGCACACAAGCATGTTGCAAACATTATATCTGGTCTACTTGCAGTGAGATAAAGTAATAAGCCTATCATACCTCTGTAGCCTGTGATGTCAACCTTCTTACCAGTTTCATCCTTATCAAGCTTAGTGGCAGTTGTCATTGGAGTCTTTGTTGTAGATTAGTCTTCCATTTGATACTTCTTCAGAAGATCTTTGATGTACTTGGACTGACAAATGAATATACCATCTTTCCTTTGATACACTTGCAGTCCAAGAAAGAATGACAATTCACCCATCATACTCATTTCATATCGACTCTGCATTAACTTAGCAAATCGCTTGCATAGATCATCATTAGTAGAACCAAATATTATGTCATCAACATATACTTGCACCAATATCAAATCATTTTTGTGCTTTTTGTAAAAGAGAGTTTTGTCTACAACACCTCTTGTAAAATCAGTTTCAAGTAAGAATTCAGAGAGAGTGTCATACCATGTCCTTGGAGCTTGTTTGAGTCCATAGAGAGCTTTGAATAGAAAGTACACAAAGTCTGCCAGTTTTGAATCCTCAAAACCTGGAGGTTGTTCCACATACACTTCTTCTTCTAACTCCCCGTTCAGAAAAGCACTCTTCACATCCATTTGATATACCTTGTAATTCGAATGTGCTGCGAATGCCAGAAACATTCTGATGGCCTCAAGTCTTGCTACTGGTGCATAGGTTTCATCATAATCTATACCCTCTTCTTGAGAGTAACCTTTGGCAACCACTCTGGCTTTGTTTCTCGTTACAATGTCATCTTCATCCAACTTATTTCTGAATACCCATCTTGTTCCAATAACAGATTTCCCTTTAGGCCTGGGTACCAGCTTCCAAACTTTCTACCTTTCAAACTGATTGAGTTCCTCTTGCATTGCAATCACCCAATCTGAATCATCTAGAGCATCTTCAACTTTCTTAGGTTCTGTTTCTGAAAGAAACCTAGAATAGTGACATTCATTTTGTGATGTTCTCCTAGTTCTCACTCCTGTGTCCGGATCACCAATGATCAAGTGAAAGGGATGATCTCTATTCCATACCCTTTGTATTGGCAGATGCGATCTTGATGATTCTCCTTGTTCTAGATGTTGTGGAGTGTGACTAGTTGATCCTTCTCCTGCTCCCCCTGAGTTGTTGACGGTATGATCTGTTGACTCTGTTGATTGACTAGTGGATCCAGTAGTAGTTTGAGTATGTCCACCACTATCACCACTTGGTCCAGAATCATTATCATTATCATTATTATTAATAACTGTAACAACTTCAGGTTCTTCTTCATTGTCAGAGAGATCTCCTGATAGATTTTCAAATACCAAGGATTCAGAGTTCTCTCTTGTTTGCAGGCCTGGTCTTTTGGTGTCGTCGAATGTTACATTAAAGCTTTCCAACACCTTCTTATCTTCAATCACATATACCCTGTAAGCCTTAGATTCCATAGAATAGCCCAGAAAAATGCCTTCATCTGCTTTGGCATCAAACTTGCCCAGATGTTCTTCATCTTTAAGTACAAAGCACCTTGCACCAAACACATGAAAGTACTTCAGTGTTGGTTTCTTGTTGGCCATTAACTCATACGAAGTCTTTTCATGATCTTTGTTGATCAGGGTTCGATTCTGAGTGTAGCAAGCTGTATTCACTGCTTCAGCCCAAAAGTAAGTGGGAAGTTTTGATTCACTCAACATGGTCCTTGCTGCTTCAACCAAGGTCATGTTCTTCCTTTCCACTACTCCATTCTGTTGAGGAGTTCTTGGTGCTGAAAATTGTCTTGATATTCCTTTCTCTAAGCAGAAATCATTAAGAACTACATTCTTGAATTCAGTTTCATTGTCTGATCTGATTGTCCGCACAGGTAGCTTAGCTTCCACTTCTATCTTCTTGATGTGATCAATGATTAGTTGTGTTGCTTCATCCTTTGATTGTAAGAACAACACCCACGTGTACTTGGAGTAGTCATCCACCATCACCAATGCATATCTATTTCTTGAAAGTGACATAACATTGACTAGACCAAATAAATCCATATGAATCAGTTGTAATGGTTCAGCAATGCTTGTCATTCCTTTGATTCTATGTGATGTTTTCTTCGACTTCCCTTTTTCACATGCTTCACATAGTCCCTCCTGACTGAATTCCATCAGGGGCAACCCTCTCACCAACTCTCTCTTTTACCAAAGAGTTCATAGTTTTGAAGTTCAAATGTGAGAGCTTCTTGTGCCATAGCCAACTTTGTTCTGAAGAAGCCTTACTGTAGAAACATGTAACTTCTCCTTCACTGGTAGAACTTAAGTCAGCTATAAACAAATTTCCTTTTCTTACTCCCAGTAGAGCAAGCTTCTCATCCTTCCTGTTTGTGATCAAGCACTTGTCCTTTCTGAAATCTACATTGTAGCCTTTATCACGGAACTGACTAATACTTAGAAGATTGTGCTTCAATCCTTCAACAAGAGAGATGTTTTCAATGATGACATTCCCAATATTCAATTTACCATATCTCGTAGTGAATCCTTTGTTGTCATCTCCAAAGGTTACAATCGGGCCGGTCTTCTTAACCACCTCTGTAAGCAGGGACTCTTCACCTGTCATGTGTCTAGAACAACCACTATCCAGAATCCACACGACCTTTGAGCTTTTAACCTTACCCTGCAATCATAGATTGATTAAGCGGACTTTGGTACCCAAACTTGTTTGGGTCCTGAAGGTTTAGATACTTTAACAGGAGTAACATTCAAGTTAGTCTTACCCTGTTTGATATTCATAGTATCTGTGGATTTAACATTAACAGTGTTTTTGCTACTATCATTCATCAACTTAAAATAAGCATGCATGATGTTGTATGTACATAGCAAACACTCTTTCTTTCCACAGGGTTCATGAAGATCAGGCATGTCAGACATGTTATGCATTTCAGAAGTATTAGCAGTTTCTACTTTAACCTTTTTACATGCATGTGTAAGGTGTCCAGCATAATTACAGATAGTGCACAACTTCCTAGATGCAATTGGAGAAAATGGAACAATTTCCTGATTAACAATTTTCTTTTTCCCATTCCTGTTCTTTGTAGCCTTGATAACAAAATCACCTACTTCAGTTTTAGGTATTACAGTTTTTACTGAAATCCTAGGCAACTTAGTCTTTACCTCTTTTTCCTTCAATAAATCCTCCTCAAGCAATTCTTGTCTTATGAAAAGATCATCCTCATTGAAAAGTGGTGGAAATGGTTTAACAAAAACTGGACAATCAACATTCTTAAGAACATGTGGAGTATTCCTTTTGACAGCTGAAGGTGTCACAGGGAATTCCATTATCTTCTTACCAACTTTCTTGTTGTAGTCAAATCCTATTGCAGTTTTGTCCCCTATGGTCTGAGAATCAATGATCTCCTTAGCAATTAGGGCGGAATTCTTAAAAGCATTCAGTTTGAAATCTAACTCTGAAATCTGCTTCCTGAGGATAGTCTTTATCTCATCATTACACTTGACCTTGTTTTCTAAGTACACATTCGTTTGCTTAAGATCTTCTAATGTGACAGCTACAAGCTCTAGTTCTTCATTTTTAGATTCTAGATTTTTAATCTTAAGAACTAGTTTAGCATTTTCCATTTCTGATGCTAGCATGCTGTGTGTACATTAAACAATTCTACACTAAGATCTTGCATAGTTTTCTTGTACTCAGAATTAGACATGTCAATTGTTGTTAATATAGGTACCTGAGATAATTGTGGTGATTCCTCTGAAGAGTCAGCCATTAGGGCAACATTTACATATTCCTCCTCTTCATCCGAATCAGTATCATCCCAGTGTTTTCCCTCTGCTATATAAGCTTTCCCTTTTCTGCTTTCCAGACAATGCCTCCAGTTGCTGTTTCAGCTTGGCATTCTCCTTCTTCAACTCATCATAAGAATCCTTCTTCTCATAGACATCTTTCTTGTCTCTTGCTTGACGAGGCTTCCAGCATTCAGTGGCGAAATGCCCTAACTCATTGCAGTTGTAGCATCTTGATTTGCTTCTATCAATCATGCCAGTCTTGTAGCCTCCCTTAAAGTCAGTCTCTGGTGATTACTTGCTCTTCTGGAATCTGTTGGTTGAGCCCTTGAACTTATACTTAGGGTTTCTCTTGAAACGAATATGACTAAACTTTGCAGCTAAGTACGCCATGGTTTTGTCTTCCATCTGCTCAAGCTCTTCTAGGGTGTAGTAATCACTTTCATCAACACCCAGATTCACAGAATCCATTTCAGCTTCTATAATCACCTCTTTTCCAGTTCTAGGGGTTTGAACCTGAATATCAGAAGTTGTTGGTTCATCCACTACAAGTGCTGCTGATCTCACAAGTGCATTTTGCTTGTTGTCCACTGTCCCTGGTCCGTAGATTATCACCTTTTGTTCATGTTCCATCTCATAAGTCTTCAACTTACCATAGATCATTTCTAATGACATTTTTGTGAAGTCAATTCTTTCCCTTATGGATGAGGACTTGTGTTCTACATGATGGGGCAGCGTCATCATGAACTTCCTGTTTGTTTCTCTCAGTGGATAGGTCTTCCCTTTCATTGCCAATTCATTTAGAAGCTTAGCATATTTCTCAAAGACCTGAGTTATACTTTCTCCTGGAAGAGACCTAAAAGCTTCATACTGAGAAGTCAGGATGTCCAATCTGTTTTCCTGAATGTCTTTAGTTCCTTCCATTATCAAATTAATGGTATCCCACATATGTTTCCCGCTTGTACAGTTCATCAACTGATAGCTCATTTCCTTGTCTGCGGAGTCTGCCAATATCAACATCAAACCTGTATCCAATCGAATCAGTTCTTTGTCAGAATTTGTGTATTCAGTGATATCCTTAGGTTGGGTGCCTTGAGGAATCCTGGTACCATCAGGAGCTGTAGATTCACTAACTGGTTTCATTGGTACAAACGGTTCGTTCTCTAATACGCCAATATACAACGGATTAGATGCCTTGATAAATAACAGCATCTTCATCATCCATAAACCGAAATCATCTCTAGTAAATGGGGGAACTTTAATACCAGCAGTTGTCTTTGGAGCACTCATGGTTTCTGAAAATTTCAAATTGTTTAAAATTCAATAAATTCCAATCAAATGAAAAATTTTGAAAGTTAAAAAATTTGCTTCGAATTTTCAAGATACGTTTGATTTTGGTCTCATTCACCGGATCTGATTTGTACGTCAATCAAGTAGCTCTGATACCAATTTTTAGGTCCAAAGTATCGTAGAAGGGGGGTTGAATACGAAACTCACAAATTATTTAATTTCGTTCGCGGATTAATCATTCAGTTCTATAACGAAATCAAATACACCAAATCAAACCAAGAGTCGGGGAATATATCTTTTTATAAATATAAACCTCGAGGGGTGCTACAATTTTTAATCCGTAGATTAGCTTCAATGAGTTTAAGGTTACACAAATTCAATACAATGATAAAATTCTGAGCACTATTAATTTCTCTGATTTTCTCCGGCTCAAACTTCTCTCTCAGTAATGTCTCTGTGTTATGAACCTTAACTGAAGAAAACACACTCTTCACTCTGTATTAATTGTAGACTGTTTTAGAAAAACCATCGAACCTCAAACATTCAAATATTCTTGGCCGTTGGATCTTCATCAACCTGACAACAAAGTCACTTCACAACCTGCTTCTCCAAATTGAAAACCATCGAATCTTTAAAAAGAATTTACCATTCGATAGTTTTTAATTAAAAACTATTGAAAGTCAAATTCTTTTAAAATAGAATTCTGATTGTTTTCCTTAAACACATTCGATGGTTTTCTAAATAGAAAAACCATCGAAATCTTTTCTTGTCCTTGACCATTTAGAAAAGCTTCTGTAATTCAGGGTGTTTCAGTTTTAGACTGTATCAATTTCTTCTGAGACGAGAAAACAACTTGATCTTTTTAAGTGCCGTCAACTAGTGCAACTGGTCTGGTTCACAGATGAATAACACTTGATCAATTCTTTTATGTCTTCAATTCAATGATGTTGATAAGTCCTTTGTCGATCTGGTTGCTTCAAATAAATCACTGGAATCATGTGGTACTAACCCTAAATCATTCACATACTTCTGTTGTCTTGAAAGTCTTGATTCTTTTGTTGTCACTGAGGCTTGAACATTTTCATGAACTTCTTTCCGTGACCTGTTTACGGACTTCAAGAATACATACCATGTTTTGATTTTTTGAGTTTACCTTTTCTTCTTTGATTCTGGATTCATGTGCTTCTGTTAATATTATTGTCTGTCTTGTCCTTTGTTGAGTTGCAGTTATCTCTTTTACATCTTATGTTACATTATGCTTTACAGTAAGGGTGCAGGCTTCATAAATATTCCTCCTTGCTCAGCAACTGTGAAGATGTGGTCTATCAGAGCGGTCAAAGGAGTATAATGGTCATTTTCTGTCTTTAGTTTTTTCCTGCTCTTTGTGGAGGAAGCCCGATGTCCAACGTTATAAGCTTCCGAGCTTGTGGGTCCATTTCGTTTATTTCCTCCGCAATTAGTTTCCTCATAACCTCTACAGCTCAAAATATTTTCCCAATTTGCCAAGCGTTCCTCTACTGCTTTATGATGCTCTGTTCGGGAGTAAAACTCAAACTAGGTTTCAGGTTCGTGTACCTAAAGTTCTTTCCAAAAATCCATCTCGTGCTTAATTCCCGCAATAAGAAAGTTCTTCAAAATCTCGTCATCTTCTCTTCGTACCCTAGGAACATCTTCACTGAAACGCCTAAGGTAATCCTTTAGAGATTCACCATCCATTTGTTTTATGGTGGCCAAGGTGTTCACCGGTGGTACGTACTCCATATAAGCTCGTAACTGTGCCACGAACAGCTTCCCCATCTGCTCCCATGATGTTATAGAGTTTTTTGGAAGCTTTATAAACCATTTGTGGGTGTTCCCGATAAAGGTAGCAGCTAGCAACCTACATCTTACGGGTTCTTGTACCTGATACACCTTCATTTCTATATTAAAATGGCTAAGATGCTCTATTGGGTCAGAGTTTCCATCAAATTTGAGGTTATCGTTCATTTTGTAGAACCTGGGAAGGGGTGACGTTTTCACCCTCTTTGCGAATTGTGAAGCAAGGGCAAACCCAAATTTCGATTTCCTTCCATCTTTTAGCTTCTTAAGGGCTTCATTTAGCTCCTCAAACCTGGATTGGTCATGTTCCTTATCAGGAAACAATTTTTTCATGTTATCACCATCTAAGATTAGTGTTCTACTCCTTCCAGGTGTTGACTTATGATGGGGTCTGGAGAATTCCCCTTCATCTTCAAATGTGGGGGTTCTAATGGAGTAGGACCTCCTATTTCGTCCTCCAGAATGAGGTTCCTCATATGTACTCCTTCCAACTCCTGATTGGGATATACGCTGTTGGATTTTGGGGGCTTCTAGTTGGGACCTCTTTTGGGGGTTCCTAACAACGTCTGCATGGACGTCCTCCTGGTCGTACCGTTTGGAAGGTCCTCCTTTAATTCTCTCTATCTCGTAATGGAGATCATTACCCCCCAAGCCTCTTTTCCAACCTACTGAACATGATTTTGTAGTCGTTGGACATTCCAGCCTCAGGCGAGGGTTCGCCTAAGTACCCATCATGGAACCTCACATTGGGTCTCTGCCCGTACAGAGTGTTTCCATCAGAATTGTAGTCCAGATGTGTAGAGATCGCTCTCTTTCCCCCTCGTCTTGACGTTAACTAGTTGGACTTTCTTCTCCATTCGTTCATCCGCTGAGCTTTGCTTTCTATTGACTTCATTTCTTCTCCCTTCTGTTCATTGTAATCGATTACATCAGTGTAGGTGACAGTTTGCTCGGGGTCACCACCTTCTTCATCCGTTTGATCGTTGTTGGGGCTGTCAAACATCTCTCTTCTCTAAAGATAAGCCAAAGGCCCCTCCTTATAGCGCCAAAAATGTTGTGAGAGGAATTTGGTACAACACTTATCCAGAGGTTTGCTGAAATAACGAAATAAGAGCGTAGAAACTGGCAACGAAATCAGGTTCGCACACTGCAGCCAGGGTTCAACTGCCTGGAAGGCTAGAACCGAGAGGTGTTTGTGGCTATATTTGGACTGAATTCACAAGGTTTCCAGGCAATGTTGAGAGAATAATTGTCAGAAATGTCTGTCACAAGTGCTCCTACTTGAGATTAGTATAGACAATGTGATGGCGTCCCCTTGCAAATGGCCTACATATCCTATATTTATAGGAATCAAGTCCATATGTAGTTCTCTTGATTCTAGACTCCTTTTGGCGGATCATTCCACGTTTTTTATAGATATTTGCCTCCTTGAAATGCTAGATTGAATACTCCTTAGCAAGCTTGTAAGAGTCATACTCCTAGTATGTCACTAGAAGCCTTCATGTTCCATGAAAAGTATGATATATCCGAGCTATATGTGTATATATCTTGTATATTTAGTGAATATCCATAGTTGAGTAGGACACCACCTTTGGGGGTTCTGGAGGTACCCCTGTCTGACTCGAGTAGATGCACCCTGGTCTAGGGGAGAGCACGGTTCGGATCGGTGCGGTTTTATGGTAAAACCGAAACTGAAACTCTTCGGTTTTTAAAATCTAAAACTGAAACCGAAACCGACGGTTCGGTTTCGGATTCAAAATCGTCGAATCGGTTACAATCGGTTCAGTTTTGGTTTTAAAACCGTCTCAAATAAAAATGACAAAACAAGCATACCTTACTTGATTGAAAAGTAAGTAAAAATCAGCATGCATTTGAATCAGCAAGCAATAATGCACATATTTGTGTTGCAAAATAATAAAAGGACCACCAACTCTGGTGTGTTTGCAAGTGCCAGCATCAGAAGCAATCTTGCAATATTTGTTGAGGAAAGTAAGAAACAAGAAAAATATATGACCAACTAGACAAAAGGGAAAATGTTTATGTAATAAAGAGGTTGTGATGATGATTTTATTATTTGTTTTTCTGAGTGAAATTGGGCAGTGAGTGAAGGGCAACCAGTATGTGGTTGTAGCCATGGCAACTAATTACATTTCCAAAATAT
Source organism: Heracleum sosnowskyi (assembly GCA_030848705.1). Taxonomy (NCBI): domain Eukaryota; kingdom Viridiplantae; phylum Streptophyta; class Magnoliopsida; order Apiales; family Apiaceae; genus Heracleum; species Heracleum sosnowskyi. Next base: position 50,172,181 of record CM061243.1, read on the forward strand.
GTGTATTTATTAATTTTAAAAAATATATATAATTTATTTATTTTTATTAATCGGATCGGTTTGGTTTTTTTCGGTTCGGTTTTTTTCGGTTCGGTTTGGATCTAAAACCGAAACCTCATGAACGGTTCGGTTTTTTAATTTTCGGTTTCGGTTCGGTTTCAACTCGGTTTCGGTTTTCTACAGCTCGATTTTTATCGGTTTCGGTTTTAATTCGGTTTTTTACTCAACCCTACCATGGGCACTAAGTTCACAAACGGGGGTTCATCTATGAAGACCCCTCGAAGGTTGAACCCCTTGATAACACATGACTTGATAATGCACACTATGTTGGCATCTTCATTGGGCCTCTTTGACCATCCTTGACCCAGCTAAAAGGGATAATAACCTTTATGGGCCGTAAATCAAGTCCAAGTAGATTTATGGCACAACAATAGCCAAAATATCAAATTTATTATCAATATTGTCTCCTCAAAATATTACAAGACAAGAGTATTGAGGAGACCTGCAAGTATGAGCTCCGGAAAGTTCGGTAATAGTCCATGTTATGAACGGTCCACAGAGCCATAAGGCAAATCCTACAAGGTCAAACAAACATCATCCTAGAAATAGGTTAAAATCAAAATTCAAGATCTCATATTTTCTAAAAATTTCAGCAGTAAAAATTATTGGTGCGATGTCTACTCAAAAATAATCGAAACATTGGCCTCAAACAAGTCCACGTTGTCCAAGATAGTAGCCTAGATTCTCGATGGTTGACGCATTGAATTTTCAAAAAGAGCGAGCATCATAATGGCCCTTCTTCCTCAAACTCCGTCGTAGGCTGCTCCATAGTGAGTAGGTGGGCAATATCACTAGCACGATAGCTAAGCCCCTCCGCATCCTAGTATGACATTGGAGCATTGGCTCTTTTGGGAGTTCTGCAAGTCCGTTTCAGACCCGTAAACAGTCTTTGAAAAGTTTGGAAGAAGGCCAATATTTTTATTATGGAATTTTAAGCCACTCTCAACCGTCCATAAAAGTCCAGGAACAACAGCCTACAAATTTCCTATTTAGAATTTAAATCTATTTAGGATTATTTCTTTTATTCCTATTATTTCATTAGAAACACTTGTATTATAGTTTTGTAGACACGTTAGACAAGAGTTAGTTTTGTAGACATGTAATTTAGACCTAGAGAAGATAGCGAGAGGAGAAAAGTAAGAAAATCTTGAAGCAAACAGAAAAATCACTTTAGAGATTGAAGATCGAAGACATATCACAATGAGTTTATTCTTTTTTTCATTTTTTTATTCTCCTTTATTGTGTTTTTCTTTGAGATGATGAACTAATTGTTACTCTAGGACTTTAATGGATTCTTGAAATTATGTACAAGTATTCTTCTAAATTCTTTGTTTTATATTCATTACAATTGATTATATTGATTTGTGCGTATGTAATATTTTTCAAAGAGTAATTAACTTTGAGATTGACTTACTAATTTGGGTCATGCTTGGAAGAGACAGCTTGGGTTAGGAACCAATCAGTATAACGTGAAGTTAACATATGTGTTAATTTGTGTTTAAGATAGGAGTATACCTAAACACCCCCGAGTAGTCAAATTAGGACAACGTGTTAATATTGCTCACAGATTTAAATCGGCGTAGAAATATGGAAGTTAATCTTCTTGTGAATAGATATGTATCCTAAACTATCAATTAGAACATAAAATAGAGATGGCAATAGATACTTGTAAAATTCAAGATGAAGTTAAAAGTCTAGATATTTTTAATCATGTACTATTCTTTAGCTAATCAGTATAGTTTTACGTTCTAGGAGTACTTTATAATATAAATTTTGATCATATTTTATTTAACTTGAATCGAGAGAACGATAGTGTTGAGTATTTTAACTACTTAAATTAGTTCTGGTAGGAACAAATTATATATATAATACTTATTCGGTACGTGAATTTGCATTATAAAATCGATAACATGTGTGTATCATGAATGATGATGATAAATGGGATATACAAGCAGAAAAAAAAGGTGGTGATGATAGCTGAGTGTTACAAGTGATGGTATAAGAGGTCATCGAAATTAGAGGGACCGTGAGGATGGAGGTGGGTGAAGTTGGATAAGTAAATTAAATTTGAATGTGTGATTATATTTAAATATAGGTATAAAAAATAAAAATCTCAAATTAGTTTTCAGTTCTCATTTCAGTACACATTCTTATTTTAGCACTTGACTATATATATAACACACGTGAATTTATTAACCCATTGTAAGATTTTAAAAACTACAAATTGTTCAATCTTTCGAAATTATATTTTTTAAATATTAAATATGATTATATTGTTACGATCATAAATGAAATTTAAGTAAAAAAATTATGTTGTTATCAATTTCTACAAAAAAAAAAATTAGTCAAATAAATTACATTATTGACGTATAGTGTTTCAAAATTACGAGTCATGTATTTGTAAAATAAGAAAAACCGAATCATATGAATTTAAATACTAGTTGTTATCTAAAACTACATAAATTAAAAAAAAGGAGTTGTAAAAAAATAAACTAAAAGGATTAAAGTAAAAAAAAAGGATGAGAATAGCAAATGTGATTTATCTAATAAAATTTTAAAGATAAACACAATGTTTAATGTAGCACTATGATTATGACTTGTATTTTATTAGAGAAGGTTATGAGTTCGATTTTTCAATAACAGCAAAAATTCTATTTCTTTAGCCTACATAATACTAGCCTATAACTCGTGCAAGGCACGGGACCTTAAAAATAATAAACTAAAACTTTAATGTGAACGGAAAATATTAAAATAAAAGTAAAAATTAATATGATAAATTATAAAATAAGAAACTTAAATATTAATTGGCACATAAAAAAATAAAAAAAAATACAGATGGGGGCGAGGAAGATAAATGAGGTATTATTAATATTATTTTATAATAAAATAATATTAATAATAAGGACAGATAGAAAATCTAACATGTTTTAATTAAAAAAAGTAATTGTCCGTGATATTTTTAGAAGTGTTTTAATTATATTAATTGTATTTATTAAAAAAATACGTTGACATGTTAAAATAAGTAAGTTTTTTTTATAAGGACAAATAGAAAAGTTAACATGTTTTAATTAAAAAAGTAATTGTCCCTAATATTTTTAGATGTGTTTTAATTATATTAATTGCATTTGTTAAAAAAATACGTTCACTTGTTAAAATATGTAAGTTTTTTTAAATAATTAAAAGTATTAAAATAGGTTTCAAAATATATAAGTATGGGTTGCACTTGATATTTTTGAAAAAGAGAGATTTTAGTGATAACAAATATAAAAGGTAATATATTTTAATTTAAAGGTAATTGTCGTGATATTTTTGAAAAAGAAGTAGATTTTGTTAGAATTTTTTTTAATTATAAAAGGCAATCAGCTAGTTACTATTTTTATATTATTTTATTATTTATTAAATAGAGTATTCAAATAGATTTTAAAATAATTAAGTAAGGATTGCACCTCATATTTTTGGAAAAAAGAGATTTTAGTTATAACAAATATAAAAGTTAATATGTTTTAATTTAAAGATAATTGTCATGATATTTTTGGAAAATGAGTAAATTTTGTTAGAAAAATAATATTTTAATTATAAAAGGCAATCATCTAGATATTATAAAAGACTAAAAACCGACCGAAAATCGAAAACCAAAATTTTCAATGTTTCGGCTTTAATAATATAATATAGATGGGAGTGTCGTTTTTGAAATTTTTTAACATTTAATGGTAAAATTCACTACCATTATGTGGCAATTTTTGCCCTTAATTATCTTTTAATATATAGAAGTAGGTTATTCATTTATTTACTCATCATTTCTCTTTCAGAATTGCATTTGTTTCCCGACATGAACCAAATGTACTTTTAAAAGTTTTAGACTTTTAATTGTTAAAGTTTCATGGGGTTTCTAGTTGTTAGGTCCTGATAAGTTTGTAGGAGTGGGGTTGAATACAAACGATACCGTTTAATCGAATTTGTCCTTTTAAGATTTAACAATTTAGAACAAATTATTGCGGAATAAAACTGAAACAATATTCAAGTTAAATAAAACTCTATTAAACTTGAAGGGTGTTATAATTCTGATCACTGATTACAATGAACTTGATAAAACAAACCTAGAATAAATTCGACATGAATTTATCTATTTTTGTAATAAAAAGGATCGAATACTAAAAAGTAGTTCGATATAAAATCTAGGGATTATGATCCGCTAGAAAGACAAAGCAGTACAAGAGAATCACTTGTTATGAATTAAATGTTAAGAACCAAACAAGAATTAATTCTCTGGCCGGAAATGATTTGCTTTGCAGTTCAAGAAGTAAAGAAGACAGAGAGTTTTATATTGAATGATGTGTCTTTTTGTTCTTCCTGTATTGAATGTAATGAGTGTATCTTCAAGTCCACTGCCTTGTATTTATCATTCCTTTTCTTTTAGCAAACCCACGTGCAAGCCACCACTTGATAAAATGCATTTTGTACTAGGAAGACTTGCAGGAAAACTATGTTTTTGGCCTTGGAAGACTTTCGGGAACACTACCATTGTACATGGAAGACAACCGGGAAGACTAGGGTTTGGCCTAGGAAGACTTTCGGGAAGACTCACTTGTGAGTCTTCCTAGTTTAATAAACTGAGTCTTCCTAGTTCAATCCTAAGTCTTCCTAGTTCATTTTCATTCTAATTTAAATAATTAATTAAATAAATTATGTATTAAATTAATTCTTTATAGAATTAAATTAATAAATAATATACTTAATAATATTAATTATTTATAAGAGAATAAATAGAATTAGTTGACTTCTTAAACAATTCCAGAATCACTTAAAACATAGATAAATAACAAACACAATAGTACGTTGACACTCGATGCACTGTCTGGTTCATGTGTGACTAACGACTATGTCTGTTCTTTATCTGTTTGACTTTAAGCAGTGATTCACTTCCTTCTCATTCAAGAACTCTGTAATCAGTATCTTTTTCTGTCACCACTTAAAATCTCCGTCACTTTAATAAATCCACTGAGCTTGAATACTTCATTGAGGCTTGATCAATAAATTGAGCTTCTTTCAATGTAGACTCACTTCAAGTCTGTAGATGACTTTAATCTTCATTCTTTGACAGATATAATCTTCTGAGATTCCTGTGACAATTTGAATTATTACTTACTTATTACAGACTTGTTTAATGTTGAGTTAATTCCTCGATGTAAACAAATAGGCTAAAACATATGCCTTTCAATCTCCCCCTATTTGTTTGTTAGAGAATAACAAACAAATACCTAGAGGATAACTCAACTAACTAAACAAGTAGAAATAAGACATTAAAAGCTAAGTAAATAATAACACAAAGTTCTAGATTTCATTTAACATTATCCAGATTCAAACATTACAGGTAAGTACAAGATAGATGTTCCTCTAGACTGAACATATGAATACATTTATCCTATCTTGAATCACCTAAGCTCTAAACATTTAATATTTACAAACAGAGCTTCTTCAAATTTCAGACTCAATCATCTCTCCTTCTTCAAGTGCTTCAAGCAAATCCTTGTCCAGAACACGATCAGATTCAGAAGTAATGCCACTAGGTCTGACAGGTTGAGTTGTGACTTTCTTCAGCCTATTCTTCATTTGATGATATCTTTTGATATTTGCTATGCAATAGTCTTGAATCAAATCAGCAACTTCTGTCTTCTCTTGTGTAGCAAATCCTGAAGTCCTCAACATGTTCTCCAAGTAGACAAGATGCTTGGCAGGAAAATCTTTCAGAGAGATTGGATCCACACCACAAGTCTGAAGTGCCCTTCCTTTAAAAAATTTTACTTCATAAGGCACTTCCACTACTTGTGGACTAGCTTTCATTGCAAAGTCTCTTAGTTGATCATGCAGCAGCTCAGCTAATGGAGAAGTTCTTTTTACTTTGCACATGAAGACCCATAGTTCAGAGAGAGTTCTGCTTTCCAGAAGATTGAGAGACACAAAGAAAGTTCCCTCATTATGAGTGTAAACATAGATCTTTAACTCCTCTCTAACTCTGTCATATCCAGTTGAGATCCTTGAAACCTCTGCATGAAGAGCTTTCATATATACTGTGTTGTCTGGATTGACCTTCTTGTATCTTTCCAACATCCCAAGAAACTTTGCATCATTGTTAGTTCCTTCTTGATGTGCAAACATCTCTCTAGCCTTGTCCCATTCTTCTCCTTGCTTCAGCCTCACATACAATTTTCTCTCATTGACCTTCAAATTGTGAAGCCTTTGTTTTTCTTGTTGTTCAGCTTTTTGAATGACAAGATGCTTAGAAATGATGTCAGATACCTTTACATTCTCCTCCTCTCTTCTTTTCAGATCAGCCTTCTGTCTCACTAACTCAGTTTCAAAGACAGGATCAACATTTGACTCTTCTTCCCAGTCAGCATAATCAGCTTCTTCTTCCACCTCCACATTACCAAAGATATCTTCAGGGGCTTCTTCAGATTCTACATAGTCAAAATCTCCATGTTCACCTTGATAATAGTCAGCATCAGAAAAAGTTAACTTCTGCTTCCATTTGTCCTTGTTTGAGCCTCCACACTGATCTCCTCCTTGTTTCTCCACATTCTCCCCTTAGTTGAGGAATCCTCTAAAGATTTTACTTTAGTAGCTCCAGGATTCACCTCACTTCTTCCCCTTATTGCTCCTTGATCATCTCTATTTTCCTCCATCTCCTCCATCATCCTCACCCTCATCATCATCATCATCTCCCTCAAAGAATGTTCTTTTCTCTTCAGTAGGTTGATGTGATTTCTTTATCATAGTATACAAGTGCTTCATACCTTCATTCAGATGCTCCATTCCTCCTTCTATCCTTGAAATCCTTTCTTCATTAAACGTTTGATTTTCATCAGCTGTTTGCAGAATAAAGTCCACCTTGGTAGAAATGGCAGCAATCTCCTTGACACTTTCTGAAATCTGAGCATTTGACGTTGTTAATTCAGAAATGTCCGAAGCCACTAGTACTTGGGATTGTTGGATGGAATTCAGCTTCGGGAGCAGAGTATTCTTAATCCTTCCAGGTCATCTTTCACAGTACCCAGCTGATTTGATACAGAGGTGGTAGATTGTGCAACCACTTGTGCTTTCAGAAGATTATTCTCAGCCTGGGTTTCTTGTAACTTCCTTTGTAGATCAGCTAGTTGGTTCAACAAAGCAGTGTTTGTGTCAGTGTGTGCACTCACTTCAATTGCTCTCAGTGGTGTTTCACTCAACTCATGTGCTTGTGTATCACTCGGTGTTTGACTCACATCTCTCACCACTAACTGTCTTTCTAGATTTTCAGAAGATGTACCGACATGAAAAATCACCATAGCCCCTTCAAGAGAGGTCAGTGGTGGTGCAATGGGAGTTCGCAATTCCCAATCCCCAATGAAATCCAAATCAGATTGAATTTGAAACTGAATTGCTTCAGTGTTGGATTCATTAGGTTGCCTTCCACTTTCTCCAGTAAAAACTGCGAGTGGAAAATCCCTTAAGGGAGCCAGAGATGTTCCCTCTGGGAGGGGAGAAAATGATTCTATTTGATTTGGCAAAGAATCAAATTTTCTCTCAGATGCCTGTGAAGGCACTTCTACCGTAACAATGGTAGGCACTGTTTCAAAATCACAATTAAAGTGCTCTCCTTGCATAGTGTCCTGAGTGTCATCTATTTGGTTATCTTCTCCCATTGTGAGTAATGGGAAAGTGCTAGACTCAGTACAAGATGCCATGGCCCGATGGCGAATTTCAATAGATTCATCCTGTTGAGAGGATGTCTCTAGAGACTGTTTAGTGGCCATATCAATGTCCATATCCTTTTGAGAGGATACAGATGGGCTTACATTTGCCTCCCTATAGGTTCTTCTTTTCTTTAGGGGTGGAGACAGAGCTGTGGGAACACTCATTGTAGCTATATCACTAACTCTTCTTGAACTGGTTTGATCATTTGGCTCAGGTTGTGTATAAGGAGTGTTTGACTCACTGTTTGGCTCTATGACCTGGGTCAGAGATTGTGGTTCTACAACCTCTGGGTCAGCCCTATCAACCACTTGGGTTTGAAATAACATACCAGAAGAAGATCCAGGGTTAGGAATAACTACCTGCAGTGGAACTGGATGTGGCTCAGGAACTTGTTCACCAAAGATAGGAAGATGAATGAATTGACTCATCAGTGGTGAAACAAGAACAGGTATATTGAGGAATTTGGAGGAGACATCAAGTCTGGTGTAGAATTTGGTGTCTGTGGTTGGAGAGGTTTCAAATCTAGCTTCCCTAAACAGTTCTACCTGCTCAGCAGTGAGAAGATGATTAATGATAAGAGTGAGAAAGCAAGGGTACAAACACTTCACTTTTACATGATTATCAGAATCTCTCCTAGAGTGAGCAAGCCTGTTAAGCATAATGTTCCACAGAATTTCAGCAAAATTTAACCTACGACCAAATACTATAGCATAAGCAATATATTTATTAAGACTGGTAATGCAATGAAAATTTGTTTTTGTGCAGTTACCAAATACTCTTGCTATAGTATCAAAGAACAGATCCCATTCCCTAACAACAAAGCTTTTGGACAATTTAACCATTTGAATGGGACCCTGATAATGAATATTCACAAAGAACTGTGATAACTCATCATCAGTAGGTAAGGGATCAAACCTGTCCTTTGGAAAATGCAACACATCACAGAATAACTCAAAAGTGACTGTGTATTGCTGGTTTAAAATATTGAAAGTAAAAGATTTTGAATCTTCAGCAATAACAGCACTTGAACACAAAAACCTTAAAGGATCAATTTTAAGAAGTGCATTGGCACAAATAGCATGACTGACACAAGTCTCGCTATTTAAAAATTGAATCCAAGGTCTAAAACGTTCCACCTTGCACTTAGACGGATCAAAATACCCAACAAAATTATTTGAAACGAGTTCAAAATTAGGATCCATTTTTATAAAACAAGAAATATTAATCAATTTAAAATAAAATTAAAATTTTAGAGATTTTTAGAATTAATTAAAATTAATTAAAACCCACAAAATTAAAAATTTTACTTAAATTAACCAATTTTAAGATATTGATCCTAAAATTCGAACTAAAGCTTTTGAAAAGCAAGAAGGAATTGGGCAAATGAATCTCAAGAACCACACACAGTTAAAAATACACAGTAAATCCTCTTAACAAACTTAAAATCAATCCCTTAAACACTTTAACAACAAACTAAACCAAACAAAAATCGAAAAGATTTGAAAAAAAAATGAACAGAGATTCGACTTAGTTTGATTGAATTCGAAAGTAAAGATTGATTGAATTTGCTAAGTAAGAACTTGAGCAATAATAACAATGATCAAAGCTTTTCTGCAAAAATGAATGGATTTGAAGGGGGGTTTTTGAAAAACTGAAAGGGATAATAAAAAAACTACTAAGGGAAAAAATGATAAGGAATGCGTGTATGTACTGTGTATGTGTCTATATATATAAAATAAAATAATTAAAAACTGAAAGGAAAAGAATACTTACCGTTTGTACTGGGAAGACAATCGGGAAGACTTAGGATAGTCTTCCCGGTAGTCTTCCTAGTACAAACTAGAAAGTCTTCCGGAAAGAAATAAAACAAAAAACAGAAAATAAAACTAATAAATCTAAGTCTTCCTGATAGTCTTCCTAGTTCAAAAACTGGGAAGACTTAGGAAAAGACTTAGAATAAAAAGGAAAAAACAAAAAATAAAAGGAAAAATCCTAAGTTTACCCGGTAGTCTTCCTAGTGTTAAACTGGGAAGACTTAGAATAAACTTAGAATAAAATTAAAATAATTACAGAAAAAAAACATAGAATTAATAAAAATGCATGAAATATTTATAAAAATCTAGAAAAATTCACAGAAAATTCCATAAATTCTAGAAAAATATGCAGAATAATATAAAATTGCATAAACATAATATAAACTTGCAGAATTATTTAAACAACAATATTTACAATCTGAAAAACACCTAAATAATTCTAAATAAATATATTTTCAATAAAAATACATTTCTCCACTTAAAAAATATGAGAAAAATATTTTTAAAGAAAATAAAATATCCAGAAATATTTAAATTTACAAGCATGTAATATTAAATGAGAATTAGCAATAAATATCATTTAAATGACAAGAGAAAATGAATTTTTGAAAGAACAAACATGACAGAGATATTGTTAATCACTAAGACTGTTTAACATACCCAATTTACCAACTAACTTGATAAATGTGGATTCATCAACAGATTTAGTGAATATATCTGCAGTATGTTCTTCTGTGGGTACAAAGTGTAACTCCACAGTTCCATTCATGACATGCTCTCTGATAAAATGATACCTGATATCAATGTGCTTCGTTCTCGAGTGTTGCACAGGGTTGTTGGAGATTGCTATGGCACTTGTATTATCACACAAAATGGGAATTTTGTCTAATGCAAAGCCATAGTCCTTTAATTGATTCCTAATCCATAAGATCTGAGCACAACAGCTTCCAGCAGCAATATATTCAGCTTCTGCTGTTGAATTAGAAACTGTTTGTTGTTTCTTGCTATACCAGGAAATCAATCTACCTCCTAGGAATTGACAACTCCCATAGGTACTCTTTCTATCCACAACACTACCTGCATAATCAGAATCTGTATATCCAACAAGGTTAAAACCAGAATCTTTTGGGTACCAGATACCTAAATTAGGTGTACCCTTAAGATATCTCAAGATTCTTTTAACAGCAACGAGATGTACATCTCTAGGGTCCGCTTGGAACCTTGCACACAAGCATGTAGCATACATAATATCTGGTCTACTAGTAGTAAGATAGAGTAAGGAGCCAATCATACCTCTGTAGCTTGTAACATCTACCTTGATAGAATTGTCAGAAGCTCCAAGTTTGATTGTTGTTGAAGATGGAGTCCTTGCTGATGCTGAATCCTCCATGTGATATTTCTTGAGGAGTTCTTTGAGATACTTGGATTGACAAATAAATATACCATTTGACCTTTGACTTACTTGCAATCCAAGAAAGAACTTCAGCTCACCCATCATACTCATTTCAAACTTACTCTGCATTAGCTCAGCAAATCTCTTACAGAGATTATCATTAGTAGACCCAAATATGATGTCATCCACATAGACTTGGACTAATATCATATCACTTTTGTGTTTCTTTGAAAAAAGAGTTTTGTCTATGATACCTCTAAAAAAACCATTTTCTAAAAGAAAACCAGAGAGAGTGTCATACCATTTTCTTGGGGCTTGTTTGAGACCATAGATAGCCTTGAAGAGAAAGTACACAAAGTCCAGCAACTCCTGATTTTCAAAGCCAGGGGGCTGTTCCACATAAACTTCTTCATCAAGCTCACCATTCAGGAATGCACTCTTAACATCCATTTGATAGACTTTAAAATTGGAATAAGCAGCAAATGCTAAGAACATCCTGATGGCCTCAAGTCTAGCCACTGGTGCATAGGTTTCATCATAATCAATGCCTTCAGCTTGAGAATACCCTTGTGCAACCAGTCTTGCCTTGTTCCTTGTAACAATGCCATCCTCATCTAGCTTGTTCCTGTATACCCATCTAGTACCAACTACTTTCTTGTTCTTTGGCCTGGGTACCAGCTTCCAGACTTGCTGTTGTTCAAACTGATTGAGTTCATCTTGCATAGCAATCACCCAATCTGGATCAATCAGTGCTTCCTCAGTTTTCTTTGGCTCCATTTCAGATAGAAATTCTGAATAATGACATTCATTCTGAGTTGCACTTCTAGTTTTAACTCCAACACCGGGATCACCAATGATCAGCTCAAAAGAATGAGCTCTATTCCATACAGTCTGTCTTGGAAGATTTGATCTTGATGATTCGCCTTGAAATTCACTTTGATGTTGTGAGTGACTAGATGATCCTTCATTTGCTCCCCCTGAGTTGTTGCTTGATTACCTTGATGATCCTTCTCCAGTGTTGGTGGTATCTCCATTGTTACCAGTGTTTCCACCACCACCACCATGATCATTATCATCATTGTTATTATCATTACCAGCAATAACTTCAGGTGGGGCTGCATCATCTGATTCTGAGTCTGGCAAGTTATCAAACTTCAGCTTCTCAGATGAATCTTCTTTTTGGATATTAGGGAACTTAGTGTCATCAAAAGTAACATTGACACTTTCCTTTACTGTGTGACTGCCAACCAAGTAGACTCTGTAAGATCTTCTGGAATAACCAACAAAAATAGCTTCTTGTGCCTTTGCATCAAACTTGCCACGTTTCACATTGTCATCTATAAGCACAAAGCATTTTGCTCCAAATACAAGAAAGTACTTGACAGTTGGTTTCTTGTTGTTCATGATCTCATAAGGAGTCTTCATTAAGTCCTTGTTGATTAAAGTTCGATTCTGAGTATAACAATCTGTATTTGCTGCTTCAGCCCAAAAGTACGTTGGAAGTTTGGACTCACTTAACATAGTCCTAGCAGCTTCAATCAATGTACGATTCTTTCTTTCTACTACTCCATTTTGTTGAGGATTTCTAGGGGCAGAATACTGTCTTGTTATTCCTTTACCAGCACAAAAGTCATTTAGAATTGCATTCTTGAATTCAGTACCATTATCTGACCTTATGGCTCTAACAGGGAATCTAGAATCAAGCTTAATCAACTTTACATGGTCAATCACCAGGTGTGGGGTCTCATCCTTGGAATGTAGGAATAAAACCCATGTATATTTTGAAAAGTCATCAACAATCACAAGTGCATATTGTTTCTTTGACATGGACATCACATTAACTGGACCAAACAAATCCATGTGCAGTAGCTGAAGTGGTTCAGTTATTGATGATGTGTCAGTGCCCTTGTGAGAAGCTTTCTTTGACTTTCCTTTCTGACATGCCTCGCACAGTCCTTCCTGTGTATATTCCATCTTAGGCAAACCTCTAACCAATTCCCTCTTGACTAAAGAGTTCATGGTTTTGAAGTTAAGGTGAGACATCTTCTTGTGCCATAGCCAACTTTCATCTGATGAAGCTTTAGCATAAAAACAATTAACTTCATCTTGGGATCCTGAGTGCAGATCAGCTATGAACAAGTCACCTTTCCTTACTCCTTGAAGAGCAGGCTTTCCATTCTTCTTGTGAAGGATCTGACACTTCTCTCTTTCAAAGGAAACAGCATATCCTCTGTCACAGAAATGACTAATGCTGAGAAGATTGAACCTCAGACCTTCCACAAATGATACATCTTCAATGATAACATTTCCAAACTTCAAACAGCCATATCCTTTCGTAATACCCTTGCTGTTATCTCCAAAGGTAACTACTGGGCCAGCTTTCTCAACCAAATCTGATAGCAGGGCTCTATCTCCGGTCATATGCCTTGAACAGCCACTGTCAAGAATCCACATAACACGGTTTACCTGTTTAACTCCCTGCAATATCAAATTGATTAGTCCTTCCTCAGAACCCAAACTTGATTGGGTCCGGCATACTTAAAGAACTGGCCTTTGTCAGGAAAAACAACCTTTTTAGCTACAACTACTTCAACCTCTTTCACAAAAGAGCGTTTCCATTTATAGCCAGCCTTAACACATTTCTGAGTAGGCTTAGGGATAAATGAATCCACTCTAGTCTTAGGAGGACTAGTAGTCTTAGCTTTAACATGCTTCTTATTATTAACATGTTGACGTGGAGCAGTCTTATTATCAGATACATGCTTACTATTAAAATAAGCATACATAACATTGAAAGCACAAGACATGCACTTAACCACACCACATGCTTTATGAGAAAGATTAATAGCAGGCATGTTGGTTCTACAGTTGTTTTGATCCAACTTATGGATATCTGATTTAGTCTATGTTGTTGAAACAACTTTGACTGGTTTGTCAGATACACGCTTGTTGGACTGTTCAACTTCAAAAGCAAGATCTTCTTCACGTATTTCCTCTACAATGATGATAGAGTATTCATTCAGAGTATTTGCTTGGGACTCTCTAAAGAAATGTTTGTCAATACCCTTAAGCACATCAGGAATACCACTTTCTTCAGGACTGACTCTATTAGGGGTATTTATGCTTAATTTACCAATAGACTCATTATAGTCCTACCCTATTCCTACGGTCTGACTAATACTTTGTTTATTGATAATTTCTTTAGCAGTCTTACAAGAGTTGAAGCAAGCATTAGCTTTAGTCTTCAGCTCACTAATCTGATCCTTGAGAATGGTTTCCAGTTGAATTTAACATTTAACCCTATTTTCAAGAAATGCTATTTTCTCAGTAAGTTCATCCTGATTAACATGCACTAGTTTTAATTCTTTTACCTCATGTTCAAGAGCTGTGTTCAAAAGAATTATTCTATCATTTTCAGTGCGTGCACAAGAAATAGTACCACTAAGATGACGAATCATTTCAGTGTCAGTGAACTTTACCTCTGACATGTATGCAGATGAAATGCTTGCCTCTTTAGCCACTAAAGCAAGGTTCCCAATCTCACCTGCTTCTTCTGTTAGGCCGAATACACAATATATAATCAATATATGTATGAGAATAACAATCAAGAACTCTGTTTATGAACAATAAACTGAATTATATTAAATAACTCTTCTCTCAGTGATGTAAATTATCACAGAGAGCTGCTAGGTTACAAGAATAATGTATTCAGTATTCGCATCCCTTTTAGGGTTAACCTATCTGTGTTTATATAGTACACAGCTACATAATCAATCTCTAATTGATATTCCTATAAATTAGCTATACAATTTATATCAATTTAGGATTTCTTTTGTCTTCTGTCCCGTTTCTTTAGCTATCTCAATATATCTTGCTTCTTTCCATCTTCAAGATATATTTCTTCTAGAATCTTCAATGTCAGCACCGACAGCTAAATAAACTCTCATCCCGTCAGACTTTATCAAACTCTGACTGGCTTCTAGCATAAACTCTGATGAGTACCTGTTGCTTAAACACTGATAAATAATCATCAGCAATTATATCTAACAATCTCCCCCAACTTGTGCATAACAAAAATGTACAAGTTAAAAGATAATTGATGATGTCAAAACATACAACAAATGTAGTGTTTATAACATAACAGAGTTTAACTTTTACTTAGAACAGAAAACTTTAAAAACTTACAGTCAGCCTTTACTTTATTTCTTCAATGTCAGGCACTGTTCTGAGATAATCAATGAGTAGTCTTCTTTCAGCCTTTTCTAGCTCATCTACCATGATTTTCTTCAATTCCTTTAATTCTGGATCACTCTCTCCAGTCTGGTAGATAGCAGCTCTCAGAGAATAGATGTTATTCCTCCTCATCTCATTCCCTAGCCTGATAAAATAAGACTTATCTGACTCCAAGTTAAATTCCAACACTTTAATTCCAAGTGCTGTATTGAATTTAGCACTGTTCCTTTTCATCTCTACAAGCTTTCCATGAGCATCTCTGTACTTAGGAACATAAGCACTTGAAATTCTGGCTCCACACAAGACTTTAGACTTCATCATTCTCTCTCTTAAAACTTGAGCAGCATTGTGAGTACTTTGATTTTTCACTCTTAGCAGATATAAAACATACTCCAGCTCTTCCCATAGTTTTAGATGAATATCAGCTTCTCCAACTCTATAAACTCTTCCATCATCCATAAAATATAACAGAAACTCCTTTTTGATTCCTCTGTGATAGATCATCTGAACAGACTCTAACTTATCAAGACTTTCTTGAGTTACCCCAACACCAGGTTCTGCCAGTGATGTATGATCTAAAGGACTGTTATTCACTCTTTTCTCTTTATGTGAACCCAAGCCAGATCTATCATAAGATTCTTTTCCCATTACAGTTCTGCTTTGTAAAATGTTCACATTTCCTGGCTTCAGAGTTTCATCTTTAGATGATCTTCGAAAAGTACCTTGAAGTTGTGAAGATATTAATTGAGTTTGTACAACTTGAGAAGTGTCAGAGGTTGTCACAACTTTAACAGAATTATCAACTTGAGCAACGTCAGTGGTTGATTTATTAGATCTTGATTCAACATGAGCCATGTCAGAGGTTGAATAAGCTTTCTTTGATAACTCAGGCTCTTCAATCAATTTGCCTTTTCCTTTGTCAGTGTTTGCTCCAGCAGGCCTCCTTGAGTATTGTAAACTCTGTTGAGAGTTCACATTCTCTTTAATAATAATTCCTTTTTCCTTTCTCCTAGGAGCCTTGGCAGCTTTTTTCTTGTAAGTTCCAGCTTCAACCTTCTTTTTATGCTCTTCAGCAAGAATCTGCAATTCAGCATCAATGTCTTCAACTGTGGCTTCACCACCATGTTCTTCCAAAAATAGTTTAGCAGCAATCTCTTCATCAGTAATTGGATTAGCTGAAATAGCTAGATTTTTAAGTCTTGAAGAAGATTGAACACCAGAATTTACTCTTTCAGAGTTTGTCAGCTTAGCAGAGTTTGACCTAAGTCTCACTTGCTCTTGAGAATTCTTTGACCTAAACTCTGAATCCTTGCTTCCACCATCAGTTGCATCATCCCTCCGTCTCAGAGTTTGAGTCCTTTTGCATTTGTCTTTAGGAACTCTCTCCCCCTTTTTGACATCATCAGGATGTAGCACTGATGTCAGCAATTCCAAAGAAGTAGCAATTGAATCAATCTTTGCAGACATCTCATCTTGATTGCTCTCAACTTTGCTTAGCCTCTGCTTGATTTCCACTTGATCCTTGATCATAGAAGAATATTGAGCTCTATCATTCTTCAAAGACAAATCTTTAGCAACAATATCATTCCTCAGGCCTATCAAAGCTTTGTGAGTCTCATCAAAGTGATTGGTAAGAGACTTCACTTGCACAATTGTAGCCTTTAAGTGACTAAGAAGCTCTGGATTTGAAATTTCTTTAGCAGATTTATCAACAAAATCAGCAGTCCTTTGTTTAGAGAAAATACAATCTGCTCCTGACCAGTTTGCATAATACATTTCTCGAAAATGAGCTTCAGTGGCAGTTTGATTTTCCTTGACAGTCTCAGCAGTAGGATCCCTTAGAAAAGGTATGGATTCATCAGAGTCTGCATGATCAGAATTTACAGAAGTGTGATCATGACTATCAGAAACAACCCTGTCTTCAACAACATTTTCTACTAAGGGCTCTGCAGCTTCTTCAACTACATTCTCTGCAGCAACTTCAACATTTGACTGTGCAGCTTCATCAAGAACTTTCTCTGCTACAGCTTCATTCTTCTCAGCAACTTCTTCTTCTGCTAGAACAGCTTCTTCTACAACAATCTTCTTCTCAGCATTTTCAACAATCTTCTCAGAAGAGACAGATTTTGCTTCCTGATCAACTTCATCACCAACTTCAAGAACTTGATTGGTGACAGAGAGAATCTCTGTATGAGTTGCCATAGACTCTTCTATTACCAGAGTGTCTTGATCAGCTGCCACATCCTCAGTGTCACAAACACTGATGGCAGGATGTGCTTCAATATCCATGTCCAAAGAATCAACAAAATAATCAGCATTTGCAGCTTCATTATCAGCTTCAAAATGGACATCAGCATTTGCTCTGTCCTCTGTGGGCACAGTAGCTTCAACATCTACAGCAGCATCCTGAATTACAACATCAGGATCTACATTCAGTTCAGCTTCAGGAACATCTACAGGAACAGCTTCATCTAACTCATCAAAAAGATAGTCAGCTACCAGTCTTCTTCTTCTATGATGTAAAGTTTCAGAATCTTCTACATCATCAGACCTTGGTCTCTTTGCTCTACTCTTCTTAGATGTACCAACAGACTTTGGCACAGAAGATTTTGATACTCCAACTTCAGT
The DNA here is from genome assembly GCA_030848705.1 of Heracleum sosnowskyi. Lineage (NCBI taxonomy): Eukaryota > Viridiplantae > Streptophyta > Magnoliopsida > Apiales > Apiaceae > Heracleum > Heracleum sosnowskyi. The sequence goes on from CM061243.1 coordinate 50,190,043, forward strand.
AGCTGGCTTAACAATCTTTGCAGGTTTGAAAGCCCTGTGTTTGATTCTACCACCAGTACGAATTGGTTGGGTTGGAGAAACTTCAATATTTACTGGTTCTTGTTGTTGTTCTACTTGGATAGAATCATCCAAAAACTGTTGCACTAATGCAGGCAGTAAAAGATCACCTACATTACCCTTCTTTACATCCTTGTTTATAAGATCAGAGAATATACATTTGTGCAATTTAAAACATGGAATCACATCTGCATCAATAATTTCTACCCCACTAACACAGGCAGAAAATAAAAGCTAACAGAATCTAGCAAAGTAAACTACTCCCCTATTCTCAGTCATCTTTTCACCCAAATTAATAAGAACTAGTATACCAAAATCAAAATGAGTACCATAAAGAAGAGAATACCCAATTTGTAGACTATCAGTAGGTATGGCATCCCAGTTTGTGCACTTCTTCCCGAACGTTCTAGTTATGCAGTCGAAGAAAAAGCTCCACTCTTTCCTCAAGAACGGTCGCTTCAAATTACCTGTCCTTGCCAAAGACCCAGAGTAACCTATCTCCCTCATCATCCTTTGAAGCTCGGCATCACCAACAGAAATAGTGTATGCATTAAAGTCTTCAAACCCAAGAGCATCACGAACTGTGGTCGGAGTGACCACATACTCTTGTTCACCAAACTCAAAGATAATAGAAGGAGTTCCAGCCTCTCCTCCATCATCATAAACACCAGTTTCCTAGAATTCTTTGATTTGAAGTCCAGACAGCCTTGCTGGTTCCACAAGCGCTTGCCCAATATCTGATTGAGAAAGAAAATTCTGAAACAAGTGAAACGCCTCCGGTGCGTTCACAGTAGATAAGGGTGCTGCATAGTTGTTAGGAACAAAATCGAGACCAAAAGACTGAAACATGGTTGTTGTCATTAGAATATTCCACAGAAATCAGAGTTTATGCTTCGAGAAAGTGTTCGAAAAAGTGATGCAGAAAAGTGTTTGTGAAAATGTGTAAGTGAAACTGTGTTGTGAATAGAGTAAGTCTGTAAAAGATTTGAACGTTGTGTGTATAATGATTAAATATGAATTAAAACTGAAGAGTTTTAATCATTAAAACACACAGCAGGCTTACTCGAATAATGTGTGAGTGGGACAGTTGGCACATACGTATTAACTGACAGCAGTAAATCATGGTTGTTTCCAACACGTATGCGCAGTAAAAAGCACTAATTTCTGCTATTTTCTAGACACCTTTCTTCATTTTCAAAAACTCAAACAAACCGTTTCAATCATACTCTCTATTTTCCAAAAATAATGTTCCTCAATAATTATGAAATGTCTGAAACACCCTTATTTATTTTAATCATCAGAGATTAAAAATAAATTACCTCGGCGTAGAGTACACAGTTCATCAGTTTTTATCAATTCTCCTCCTTCATTAATAATCTCTTTTCTCTAAGTGCACAGTTGTGAGAAATTGTGTGTGAATAGCAGAGTTTACTGAATATAAATATTTAGATCATCTCAAAGTGCATAAAATCCACAAAATAAATCAGTAAAAACTGGTTGCCCAAACTCTCATTTATAAACAAAATCTGATATTGTCTAAACTCTGTACGTATAAATTTATTATTTTCACCCCCTTCGATTTTTATTTTTATTTTTATTATTATTTTTCCAGTAATCAGTGGTTGGCACTAGTCACCAAAAATCAAAAAATTTAGCCCTTATTTCATACAATAAGTTCATAGGTCTTCCTAGGCACAACTTGATCTCAAAGGAATTTGTGCATATTTTTTCATCTTTTGATTTGAGGGTGAAATATGAGCAACTAATTATCAGAGTTTAGACTTTCATCAGTTAATACAATTAATTTATGAGAGAAAGTGCAAACAGCTAATACAAACTCAGTGTATAGGATCAATAAACTAAGAGATGCTATAAATATAGAGACAGTATCATGCTGTGTAAAATTTCTGCACACATTTGAGATCAGAATTTATATCACTCAGAAGGATTCATGATTACTTACTGAGAATCATGCTTCATACAATTTTCTTCATCGGTCTATATGTTTCAGACAAAATCACAATCAGAGTTTAACATCAGAGTTTAGCATCAGAGTATAACTGACAGAGATGACTGACAGAGTTTAACATTATGACAGAGTATGACTTCAGAATTTTGACAAACTTGTATGAATGACAGTTAACATATGCAAAGAATCATGAGCAACAAATCACAGAATGAGAAATTTTGAGTCTAACCAATATCTCTAGTCAAAACCAGAGATCATTCCAAGTTCATTTACCAGTCTTGTAAAGGTAACTTCACTCAAAGGCTTGGTGAAGATATCTTCAAGCTGTTGTTCTGTAGACACAAAATGAAGCTCAATATCTCCTTCCTCCACATGTTCCCTGATAAAATGATACCTTATACTGATGTGCTTGGTCATGGAATGCTGTACTGGATTACCTGTCATAGCAATAGCACTCTGATTATCACAGAAAATAGGTATTTTAGAGTACCTTAATCCATAATCCAGCAATTGATTCTTCATCCACAAAATCTGTGCACAACAGCTACCAACAGCAATATACTCTGCTTCTGCTGTGGATGTGGAAATTGACTTTTGTTTCTTGTTGTACCAAGAAACTAATCTGTCACCTAAAAATTGAGAGCTTCCACTTGTACTTTTTCTGTCTATCTTACAGCCTGCAAAATCTGCATCAGAGTAACCAATTAATTTAAACTCTGATTCTCTAGGATACCACAAACCAAGAGTTATGGTTCCTTTGAGATATTAGAAAATTCGCTTCACAGCTGTTAGATGAGGCTCTCTGGGATCTGCTTGAAATCTTTCACAAAGACATGTTGCATACATGATGTCAGGTCTACTTGCAGTAAGATAAAGAAGAGACCCTATCATCCCTCTGTAGTTTGTCATATCTACTGAGGCTCATGTGTCTTTGTCTAGCTTTGTTGCAGTAGCCATAGGAGTTGTAGCAGATGAACTATCAAGCATACCAAATTTCTTGAGAAGATTTCTGGTATATTTTGCTTGATTGATAAAAATCCCATCATCTGTTTGCTTTACTTGTAAGCCTAGAAAATAACTAAGCTCTCCCATCATGCTCATTTGGTATCTTGACTGCATAAGCTTTGCAAACTTCTTACAGAGTTTGTCATTTGTAGACCCAAAAATTATGTCATCCACATAGATTTGAACTAACAGCAGATCATTACCAGTATTGAAATAGAACAAGGTTTTATCAATTGTACCTGTACTGAACCCACTTTCTAAAAGAAATTGAGCCAGAGTTTCATACCATGCTCTAGGTGCTTGCTTTAGTCCATAAAGAGCTTTGTCAAGCCTGTAGACAGAATCTGGATGTTTGGGATCCACAAATCCAGGTGGTTGTTCAACAAACACTTCTTCTTCAAGTTTCCCATTGAGAAAAGCACTTTTTACATCCATCTGAAAGACTTTAAACTTCTTGTGAGCAGCATATGCTAGAAAAATCCTTATGGCCTCCAATCTTGCAACCAGAGCAAAGGTTTCATCATAGTCAATTCCTTCCTGCTGTGAATAGCCTTTAGCCACAAGTCTAGCTTTATTCCTTATAATCACTCCATCACTGTCTGTTTTGTTTCTGAAAACCCACTTTGTACCAACAATAGATCTGTTTTTAGGTCTTCGTACAAGAGTCCATACTTCATTCCTGTAAAGCATAATGTAACATAAGATGTAAAAGAGATAACTACAACTCAACAAAGGACAAGACAGACAATAGTATTAATAGAAGCACAGGAATCCAGAATCAGAGAAGAAAAGGTAAACTCAAAAAAATCAAAATACGTTATGTATTCTTGAAGTCCGTAAACAGGTCACGGAAAGAAGTTCATGAAAATGTTCAAGCCTCAGTGACAGCAATAGAAACAAGACTTTGAAGACGACAGAAGTATGTGAATGATTTAGGGTTCAGTACCACGGGATTCCAGTGATGAAGCAACCAGAACGACAAGGGACGTATCAGCAGCAATGTATTGAAGACATAAAATAAGAATTGATCAAGTGTTATTCATCTGTGAACCAGACCAGTTGCACTAGGTGACGGCATTGAAAAGATCAAGTTGTTTTATCGTCTCCGAAGAAAGTGATACAGTTTATTTCTTAAACACCCAGGAGCTCAGTGGAATCATTAATGAACAAAAGACAAGAAAAGGAATTCGATAGTTTTTCTTATTAGAAAACTATCGAATGGTAGGTAAAGTGATTAATTGAAAACCAAAATAAGTTAATTTGGTATTCGATAGTTTTAATTAAAAAACTATCGAATGGTGAATTAACTTAATTAATTCGATGGTTTTTAAATCCATTCGATGGTTTTTAATTCATGGAGCAGGTGAAAAGAATTACTTGTCTGACAGGTTGAAGAAGATCCAACGGCCAGGATTGTTTCTACAATTCTAATTCGATGGTTTTTCTAAACAAAGCCTACAGTTAATACAGAGTGAAGAAGGTGTCTTCTTCAGTTAAGGGCATTCAACACAGACACATAACTGAGAGAGAGAAGAGCCGGAGAAAATTATCAGAGAAATTAATAGTGCTCAGAACTTGATTATTGTTGTGTATTTGTGTTACCTTAAACTCATTGACGCTAATCTACGGATTAGAAATTGTAGCACCCCTCGAGGTTTATATTTATAAAAAGATATATTCCCCGAAACTTGATTTGGTTTGGTGTGTTTGATTTCGTTATAGAACTGAAAGATTAATCCGCGAACGAAATTAAATTATTTGTGAGTATCGTATTCAACCCCCCCTTCTACGATACTTTGGACCTAACAATTGGTATCAGAGCTACTTGATTGATATACAAATCAGATCCGGTGAATGAGACCAAAATCAAAAGTAGCGTGAAAATACGAAGCAAATTTTTTAACTTTCAAAATTTTTCATTTAATTGGAATTTCTTGAATTTTAAACAATTTGAAATTTTCAGAAACCATGAGTGCTCCAAAGACAACCGCTGGTATTAAAGTTCCCCCGTTTACTAGAGATGATTTCGGTTTGTGGAAGATGAAGATGCTGTTATTTATCAAGGCATCTAATCCGTTGTATATTGGCATATTAGAGAACGGACCGTTTGTACCAATGAAACCAGTTAGTGAATCTACAGCTCCTGACGGTAGCAGGATTCCTTCAGGCACCCAACCTAAGGAGTTAAGTGAATTTACAGATTCTGACAAAGAACTGATTCGATTGGACACCGGTTTAATGTTGATATTGACGGACTCCGCGGACAAGGAAATGAGCTATCAGTTGATGAACTGTACAAGCGGGAAACATATGTGGGATACCATTAACCTAATAATGGAAGGAACTGAAGACGTGCAGGAAAACAGATTGGACATTCTGACTTCTCAATACGAAGCGTTTAGGTCACTGCCAGGAGAAAGTATAACTCAGGTCTTTGAGAAGTATACTAAGCTCCTCAATGAATTGGCAATGAAAGGAAAGACCTATCCACTGAGAGAATCGAACAGGAAGTTCATGATGACGCTGCCCCATCATGTAGAACACAAGTCATCATCCATTAGGGAAAGAATTGACTTCACAAAGATGTCATTAGAGATGATCTATGGCAAGTTGAAGACCTATGAGATGGAACAGGAACAAAGGGTGATAATCTACGGATCAGGGACAGTGGACAGCAAGCACAATGCACTTGTGAGATCAGCAGCACTTGTAGTGGATGAACCAATAACTTCTGAGATTCAGGTTCAAACCCCTAGAGCTGGAAAGGAGGTGATAATAGAAGCAGAAATGGATTCTGTAAATCTGGGTGTTGATGAAAGTGATTACTACACCCTAGAAGAGCTTGAGCAAATGGAAGACAAAACCATGGCGTACTTAGCTGCAAAGTTTAGTCATATTCGTTTCAAGAGAAAACCTAAGTACAAGTTCAAAGGCTCAACCAACAGATTCCAGAAGAGCAATTATACACCTAGTACAGGCTTTAAGGGAGGCTACAAGACTGGCATGATTGATAGAAGCAAATCAAGATGCTATAACTGCAATGAGTTAGGGCATTTCACCACTGAATGCCGGAAGCCTCGTCAAGCAAGAGACATGAAAGATGTCTATGGAAAGAAGGATTCTTATGATGAGTTGAAGAAGGAGAATGCCAAGCTTAAACAGCAGTTGGAGGCATTCTCTGGAAAGCAGAAAGGGAAGGCTTACATAGCAGAGGGAAAGCACTGGGATGATACTGATTCGGATGAAGAGGAGGAATATGTAAATGTTGCTCTAATGGCTGACTCTTCAGAGGAATCACCTCAATCATCTCAGGTACCTATCTTAACTACAATTGATATGTCTAATTCTGAGTACAAGAAAACTGTGCAAGATCTTAGTGTAGAATTGTTTAATGTACACACAAGCATGCTAGCATCTGAAATGGAAAATGCTAAACTAGTTCTTAAGATTAAAAGGCTAGAATCTAAAAATGAAGAACTAGAGCTTGTAGCTGTAACATTAGAAGATCTTAAGCAAAAGAATGTGTACTTAGAGAACAAGGTCAAGTGTAATGATGAGATAGAGACTATCCTCAGGAAGCAGATTTCAGATCTAGATTTGAAGCTGAATGCTTTTAAGAATTCCGCTCTAGTGGCTAAGGAAATCATTGATACTCAGGCCGTAGAGAATAAAACTGCTATAGGATTTGACTATAACAAGAAAGCTGGTAAGAAGATTTTGGAATTCCCTGTGACACCTTCAGTTGTCAAAAGGAATACTCCACATGTTCTTAAGAATGTTGATTGTCCAGTTTTTGTTAAGCCGTTTCCACCTCTCTTTTATGAGGATGATCTTTTCATAGCACAAGAATTGCTTGAGGAGGATTTATTGAAGGAAAAAGAGGTAAAGACTAAGTTACCTAGGAAATCAGTAAAGAATGTATTACCTAAACCTGATTTACCTAAAACTGAAGTAGGTTCCTTAGCTAGTAATGTGTTAGATCAGAATTCAATGATCGTCAGAAGCTAGACTCAACTGATCAGGATTGCTGACGTCATCAGTATTGCATGGTCATCAGTATTTGATCAAGCGTCAGTATCTTATTGATCATCAGGATTCCTACTCAGACTATGATCAGGTTTGATCATCAGGACTTGAAGCTGATCAGGATTCCTACTTCGAGTTATATTTGGAGTCTAGATAAACATGGAAGTTTGTTCCTGGTTTGTAGAATGCAGCTATCGATTAAAGATATGTTTCTATCTTTATTATGATTAGGACTTATCGTGTTATTGATAGAGAAGCTGTGTGCACTATATAAACACAGTTTTGGTTTCGATTTATGTATTCATTCGAGAGAGAACATAATCGGAGAGAAGCTCTTAAGAACAGAATTTCTTGAGAGAGTTTTTGTAAGCTAGCAGCTCTTAAGAACATCAGAATTTCTTAAGAGAGTTTGTAACAGTTTTATATCAAAGTTAATAAAGCTGTTATTGTTATTGTTATTGATCTTTCATATTTGTGTTATATAAAGTCGAGAATCTTATACAATTGTATTCAACCCCCTTCTACAATTGTTATTCACTGGGCAACAATTGGTATCAGAGCAAACTGATTTAATTCTGAATCAGATACGATCTAAAGATGTCGACAACCAAGTATGAAAGCATGAAGATTCCCATCTTAAAGATATCAGAATATCCCACATGGAGGGTAAAGATGCTGATGAACCTGGAGGCTATGGATCCTGACTACTTGGACAGGATTCGTGATGGACCATATATACCAACAAAGTTCGTAGAACGAACAGATACAGTACCAGAACATTATGTGGTCAAAGCTAAATCTGAATGGACTCCAGAAGAAAAAGCTCATGTACTCAGGGAACCAAAGATAAAGAATATCTTGCACAATGGTCTTGATGCTGTTATGTCAAACAGAGTGATTGCATGCAAGTCTTCAAAAGAAATCTGGGATACTTTGGAAACTCAGTGCCAGGGATCTGCATCTGTCAAGAAAAACAGAAGGGCGCTATTGATTCAAGAATATGAACAATTCGATGCAAGACCTGAAGAGAGCCTGACTGAGCTATATGATAGATTCCTGACACTATTGAACAGCTTATCCTTAGTTGACAAAGTATATGAAACTGAAGATTCAAACACCAAATTTCTTAGAGCTTTACCTGAAGAATGGGATACTCAGACCTCAATCATTAGACATCAGTATGATCTGAACATTGTGTCTCTTGATGAGATCTATGGGATGCTAAGAACTCATGATCTTGAAGTTCAACAGAGAAAGAACAAGAAAAGCAGCAAGGCAAAGTCAATTGCTTTGAATGTAGAAGCAAAATCAAAAGAGAAAGCTATGGAGGTCTCTAGAAGGAAAGCAAGAGTAGCTGAGTCAGATCCTGACGACTCTTCATCAGATACTGATGGCAATCCTGATGCCAATACTGGTGATGAATCTTCTGATTCAGACATGGAAGAGATGGTTGCTATGATTGTCAGAAACTTCAGAAGGATGAAGTTCAGGAAGAATAGAAGACAGGGCAACTTTCAGAAAAAGACCTTCAAAGCAGACAAAGACAAGTATATCAAGAAGGACAGCAAGGGTAGCAAATTTGACAAGTCAAAGGTTAGATGCTACAAGTGTAATGGTATGGGTCACTTTGCTTCTGAATGCAACAAGACAAAGGCACTCATCACATCAAGCAAGGATTGGATGGACTCTTCCTCAGAATCTGATACTGAGGTAGTCAACTATGCGTTAATGGCCAATGCTGATGTAACTGCTGCTCCTGATGATAAGGTACTAAATACTATCTTTGATTTTGATACTGATAATGCTTCTGAGTTAAGACGTTTTCTAAAGTCATTACATATTAGCTTTAGAAGTCAAACTGCTGAGAATACTAGAATCTTATCTGAGATGTCTGACCTTAGAAAGAGGAATGAGATATTAGAAGCTGAATTTTCTCGTATGCAAGAAGTACAAAAAGAATGTGATAATGTTAAGCACATGCACTTAGAGATAACATCGAAATGTACTTCCCTTGAAAAAGAACTTGAATATGCTAATGAGAAAATCAGAACCTGGACAGACTCTGGTAGGAAATTTCATGAGATTAATACTTCTAAGAATTGGAAAGAGTGTCTAGGATATAAGTCAGATGAGGATAAGAAATTGAAAGAGAAAATTGTCATTGATGAGACAGTCAGTCCAAAGACCTATAGACATGTTATAGACTCAACCAAATCTAAGATTACTCCTGTTAATTTTGTTTTTGGTAAGGATTCCAATTCTACTTTTGAAAAGGGATCTTCTTCTACTCAAGGAATTAAAATCATTAAGCCTAAACCTGTCTTGAATAAAGTCACTAAGAATGTAGGTCTATTGTCTCAGAAACAGCTTAAAGATAAAATCTGTGAGGTTACAGATAAGAAAAAGGAAGCTACTGTTAAGAGAAACAGGAATGGTAAAGTTGGGATCAATAAAGAGAATGGTTATAAGTATATCCCAAATGCACCTAGAAAGTGTTGTTTTAACTGTGGTAACTCTAATCATCTTGCTATTGATTGTAAGAAGAGTAAGAAGAAGATTACTGATATTCCTAAGTCTGATGTTAGGAATAGATCAGTACTCTATAAACCGCAGAAGTCCTGTTTTCATTGTGGTAGTCTATGGCATTCTATTTATACATGTAAAGAGTATCATGATTTGTACTATAACTTTTATGATCCATTGCCTAAGTTTGAAAGTAGTACAAAGTCTGATAGAACTGAAAATGTCATGAAGAAGCATGCTTTTGTTAATACTGATACTGACAAAGCAAATCCTGATGGAGTAAATCCTGTCAGGACTGCTAAAGTCAAAAAGTCTTCTGCTGTTAAAATTAATAAATTGCATGAGAAAGGAACCCAACATGTATGGGTTCCTAAGTGTTCTAACTAGTGTGTTTCTATTCTGATGCAGGGTAAAAGGAAAAATGTGTTAGTCATGGATAGTGGATGTTCTGTGCACATGACTGGAAACAAAGCCCTGTTATCAGAATATGAGGAAAAAGCTGGCCCAACTGTGTCTTATGGAGATGGCAACATTGGACAAACCTTGGGATATGGCAATATAATCATTGGAAATGTCATCATTGAAAAAGTAGCTCTAGTGAAGGGACTAAAACACAACTTGTTGAGTATTAGTCAAATCACTGACAGAGGTTATCATGTCAATTTCTACTCCACACATTGTGAAGTAGTCAGTAAAGCAACAGGGAAGATAGCACTAACTGGCTACAGGCATGATAACATATATGAAGCCAACATTCTCTTAGATACTGATGACTCCCCTACATGTTTCATCAGTAAAGCTTCAGTAGATGAAAGTTGGAATTGGCACAAGAAGCTTTCTCATCTCAACTTCAGCAACATCAATGAGTTGGTTAAGAAAGAATTAGTAAGAGGATTACCTAATGTCTTATATACACCTGATGGACTCTGTGATGCATGCCAAAAAGCAAAACAAAGAAGGACATCATTCCAGAGTAAATCAGAATCCTCTATTGAAGAACCATATCACATGCTACATCTTGATCTGTTTGGTCCAGTCAACATCATGTCCATCAGTAAGAAAAGGTACACTCTTGTAATTGTTGATGAATATTCTAGATTCACCTGGGTGTATTTTCTGCATAGAAAAGATGAAACTCCTGAAGTTCTGTTGGATCATGTGAGGATGATTGAGACAACCACAAAGTACAAAGTCAAGATTCTGAGAAGTGATAATGGTACTGAATTTAAGAATTCAAAGATGGAAGAGTTCTGCAAATACAAAGGAATCATTCAACAATTCTCTGCTCCTGGCACACCTCAGCAAAATGGAGTAGTAGAAAGGAAGAATAGAACTCTTATTGAAGCTGGCAGAACTATGTTGGAAGAAGCTAAATTACCTACATATTTCTGGGCAGAAGCAGTCAACACAGCATGCTATACACAAAATCTTACATTGATAAACAGGCATGGTGTCACTCCTTATCAGTCTCTCAAAGAGAAGAAGCCAAGTCTGAAGCATTTGCATGTGTTTGGCTGTAAATGTTTTGTTCTCAGAACTCATCCTGAACAGCTAGGGAAATTTGAAACAAAGGCTGATGAAGGAATATTCATAGGTTATCCTACATCAAGAGCCTTCAGAGTTTTTAATTTGAGGACAAGAACTGTCATGGAGTCAATACATGTATCTTTTGATGACAAGAAGATAACTGGAATCATTGAAGACTCACATGATAGATTACTATTTGAAAATGAAGCTTCCAAGGAACCTGAAGAAAGTGAATCAGAAGCTGTCCATTCATCCAGTACTGACGGGTCACCAAATCCTGATGACACACCAGATACTGATGGTGCTAATACTGATGATACAAACAACAGTGATACAACTAGTAGTGCTAATGTTGAGGGGGAGCAACGGCATTCAACTACAAGTTCAGAGTCAACTCAATCATCAGGACAGAATTCTTCAGATACTGATTCAAGTGAAGATCCTGATAACACATCAGGAGGGCATAGCAATAATTCAGGGAGAGCTTCAAATCAATCAAATTCTTTCAATCAAGATAACACCAATCCAGGGGGAGCATCTACTTCAAGAAACAATTTGACACCAGCAAGGAAATGGACAAAAGATCATACTCCTGATTTGATAATTGGAGATCCTGATGCAGGTGTTCAAACAAGAAGTGCAACTCAGAATGAATGTTTATATAATAACTTTCTATCCAAGGAGGAGCCTAAGAAAGTTGAAGATGCACTTAAAGATGCTGATTGGGTTACTGCAATGCAAGAAGAACTGAATGAATTTGAAAGGAATGAAGTCTGGAAACTGGTACCAAGACCAAAGAATAGATCAATAGTTGGTACAAAGTGGATTTTCAAGAACAAGACTGATTCTGATGGAGTCATTATCAGAAACAAAGCAAGACTAGTTGCAAAGGGGTATTCCCAACAAGAGGGAATTGACTATGATGAAACTTTTGCTCCAGTTGCAAGACTAGAAGCCATCAGGATATTTCTTGCTTATGCAGCACATAAGAAATTCAAGGTTTTCCAGATGGATGTTAAAAGTGCTTTCTTAAATGGTGAACTGGAGGAAGAAGTTTATGTTGAACAACCTCCTGGTTTCATTGATCCTAAATATCCAGATCATGTCTACAGACTGGATAAGGCACTTTATGGACTAAAGCAAGCTCCAAGAGCATGGTATGAAACCTTAGCTCAATTCTTACTGGAAAGTGGATTCAAAAGAGGTGCAATTGATAAAACTCTATTTTATTTGAATCATGGTAAGGAGTTGCTGTTAGTTCAGATTTATGTTGATGATATCATTTTTGGGTCAACAAACAATAAGCTGTGTGAAAAGTTTTCCAAGCTTATGCAGTCAAGATATCAAATGAGCATGATGGGAGAAATGAGTTACTTTCTGGGTCTTCAAGTTAAACAGACTGATGAAGGGATTTTTATTAATCAGTCTAAATACACAAGGAATTTACTGACAAGGTTTAACATGCAAGACAGTACTCCTGCTTCAACTCCCATAGCTACAGCTACCAAACTTGATCCTGATCAAGGTGAAGAGGTAGATGTAACTCACTACAGAGGAATGATTGGCTCTTTATTGTATCTCACTGCCAGTAGACCAGATATCATGTTTGCAACCTGTCTATGTGCAAGATTTCAAGCAAAACCTAGAGAACCACATCTGATTGCAGTCAAAAGAATTTTCAGATATCTCAAAGGCACTCCTTTACTTGGCCTTTGGTATGCAAGGGAATCAGATTTTGGGTTGTGTGGTTATTCAGATGCTGATTTTGCAGGATGCAAAATAGACAGGAAAAGTACTTCAGGAAGTTGTCAGTTTTTGGGTGGAAGACTAGTTTCATGGTTCAGTAAAAATCAAAAATCTATTTCCACTTCAACTGCAAAAGCTGAGTACATTGCTGCAGGAAGTTGTTGTGCTCAGATAATGTGGATGAGAAATCAGTTATTAGATTATGGCCTGTCCTACTCAAAAATCCCTATTTATTGTGATAACCAAAGTGCTATTGCAATGACAGGAAATCCAGTTCAGCATTCTCTTACTAAACACATAAGTATCAGATATCACTTTATAAGAGAACAGGTTCTGGAAGGAACAATTGAACTTCACTTTGTTCCTACTGATCAACAACTAGCTGATATATTCACCAAGCCACTACCTGAAGCTACTTTCAATAAGTTGGTGAATGAACTTGGAATGATGAATTTTGAGAATTTCTGAGGAAAAGCTACAGAGAGGAAATCCTGATAACTGTCAGATCCTGATAGTTATTCAGAAAGGTATGTATCTTTGATCAAATCCTGATAGGACTCAATCCTGACAGGAAGTCAACTGGTCAATCCTGATGTACAGGTCAGTATTTCATTACTTAATTTGTGCCTAATTTTTCGTCAGTATCTGCTGATGGACGGTTGAGTTTTAGTAGGACAACTGTATACGCGCGTGTGTTGCTCTCTTATAGTTATATCTATACATACACATAAAAAGCGGTGCAGTTTTATTTAATGACACACGTAATCTGTCCACTAATTGGTTATGCACAAATCATATTTTGCCACCTGTCATTGAGAGTAATATTTTGTTTTAACAAAATATTTTTCATTGTTTTACATCTTTCATTACTCTCTCATCATCAGTTTTTCGTTTTTATCTCTCTCTGTGCTTTCATACCCTAATTGCTTCAAATCTTAATTCTCGAGTTCTCAAAAGCATTATAATGGCGTCTTCATCATTCATAAACAAACAAACAGTAATTCGTGATATTACTTTTGCCACTAATAACTTTGTAGCCATACTAGACCATCAAGAATTGCCTACTGAGTTCCATATAATTCAAGATTTTCTTACTTCAAGCCCATTGAAGTATGCTTTAACAGAGCCTGCAAGTGTTTCTTTTAAGTCTGTAATGCAGGTTTGGAACACAGTTGTTTTTGGTCAAAGTTCTACAGGAACCATTCTGATGCAGTTCGAATCAAATGGGGTCACTCATCATGTCACCCTTGCTGTTATAGAAGAGGCATTGCATTTGCCTATTCTGGGTGAAAAAGTCCCTAGGGTGATTTCAGACTCTGCTCTATTTGAGTTTGTCAAGAAACTGGGCTACAATGGAGAAGTAAAGAGATATGGAAATCTCTTTAGGACAAAGCTTAAGAAGGAATGGAATTTCTTCTTTGATACAATCAGCCGCTGTTTCCTGAACAAGACATCAAATTTTGATGCTCTTCCATCAGGATCTCTTAAAATTGGGTACTCTCTTATCCATTCTACAGTGTTTGATTATGGGTTTTTTATCTTAAAAGCTTTAAGTGATAGGAAATCAGATAAGTTGGGTTCTGTCTGTTTTCTTAGATTTTTACAGTTGATATTTAATCACTTATGTCCTAATGTTGTTTTTGAGGATGATGTAGTTCTACCAATCTGTAGAATTACTGAGAATAATATTAAGTCCTTAGTCAACAGTGATAAGGCAAATGGTTTCATAGGAAATGCTTTTATTCCTGATGAGGTTAGGTTTTTCTTACATCAGAAAATGCCTACTCGTTATGGACTACTTTCTAATGCTATGGTACAAGGACCAACCCACCTTGTTCCTAACACAAGCATGCAACCTAAACAGTCTAAACAGTTAACAACCACCTCTACTGTCTCTCAAAAGACTTTAGTTGTAAAATCAAAGAAATCAGCTAGAACTGATGTGTCTGGAAGGCAATCAGGTTCAAAGGATTTTTCCTCTACACCACTCACTAAAAAGAAGATACAAGGGGGTGTACAAGGGGTCCTGGTCAAGAAAGCTGATAAGGTTGTTAAGAATGTTCCTGTGAAAAGGAAGTTAAGGTTGATTGATGAAAGTGATTCAGAGGATGACTTACCTATATCCTCTGTGATGAATGTGAACAAGGAAGTTGCTGATACTGCTACTAAAGCTGTGGTACCTTTATCAAAACCACAAAAGACAAGGAAATTATCAAAGAGCAGGTATCATATTCCTTTGACAGTGCAAATGAAGGATACTGATATTCAGACATCAAATCCTGATGTTAGTATTCCTGATGCAGCAACAAAAGTTGTCTCTATATCAGACTCTCCAGCCTCTCCATCTCAGATTCGAGGACATTCTTGGGAGAAGGTTTCTACAACTGCTTCCTTGGTTGGTCTTACACCTACATCAAAGAAAAAGAGGAATGCAGAAGAGTTAGTCTATCAGAGACAGAAGAAGCTGAAAGGATCAAGCCCATAAGAACCTGAATTTCAGAGTAATTCAGCAGCTACTGTTGATCCTGCCACACAAGAACCACTCAATCAAAGTTTGGGTGAAGGCTTAGCTAGTGGAATGGTCACACAAGAACCATTTTCTCAAAGGGAGAATGAAGACATCAACATTCCAGCTACACAAGAACCATCTTCTCAAAGTGAAGATGCAGGCAAAGCTACAGCTTCTGTTGAAAGATTGGTCGAGAACATTGTCAATGAGGGAAGCACACAAGAACCTTTAGCTCAAAGTGTTGAAGAAGCTTCTGAACCTCAAGCTCCACAAGAACCATTGGTAGCAAATACTGATGCAAGCATATCAAATCCTGACGATGTTCATCCTGACGCTAGTGGTGCTCCTGATAATGAACCTATTTTGTTACAGCCACTTCGTTCAAGACCAATGGATCATCCTATCTCAGAATCTCAGGATAAACTGAAAGGTATTGCAATTCCTGATCCTGATATATCTCATGGTTCTGATGATGATAATTCTGATGATGATAGTGATGATGATAATGAGAATAGAAAAGAGAAGGAACAGCTTGCTACAGCACTCAAGATTAGTCTTGGAACTAATTTTGGTTCATCAAGTACGTATATGGCTGGCAATGCTTTCACTGGGAAAGATCAGAGACAAGATTTTTCTACTCCTTCCTTTGATCCTGCAGAGGCATTTAGACAGAATGAATGGAACAATTCATGGCACAATTCTGATGAATCTATCAGCTTTTCTTCAGCTATTGAACATGCCTATAATGCAGTGAAGTCTATAGAGAATCAAGACTTGAAGAATCATCTGAAGGCTACAACTCTGTTATCCAAAAGCCTGAAAAGTGAGATTGATTCTATCAAGGGTTCAACTGAAAAAGTGAGGACTGATATCTTTAATAATTTTACAAAGGTGCCTACTACTTTTCAACTAAGGGTAGTGGAATCCCAAGTGAAATCTGTTGTTTCATAACAAACCTCAATCACTCAAAGAATTGATTCTCTGGATACTAAGGTAACTGAAATTCAAGCCTCTCTTTCCTTAATTTTGCAATTATTGTCAAATCCTGATGTCAAAAAGGGGGAGAAGGTTATTCAGACAAAATGTACACCTGATCTAGTATTAAGAAATAATGATGATGATACTGGAGATGATGGTGGTGACAAAGTGATACAAGGAGAAACCTCTGATGCTGCGGTTTTGAAGTCTACAATTCAAACTTCTCAAAGTCAGACTACGCAGTCAACTCATGTTTCTGATTCTGGAGTTAAGACAGTAAGAACATTGGTGCAATCTCAGATCCTGACGGAAGATCAAATCCTGACACCTGGTCATGGACACATTCTTGCTACAATTCCTGAAGGTGATGAAGATGTGATTATTGATAATCCTGAAGATGCATCAAATTTATTCCAGAAGTTTTCTACAAAAGACGGCAGAATTGTTACTCTATATCACACTGATAAAAGAGTTCAACAATTATATGCAAGAAAAGCACTCTCTACAGCAAGTGAAGAATATCCAGATCTCTCACATGAAGAATTCTTGAGACTACAAAGAGAGACAATGGAAAGCTATACTGCTCCTGCTAGAGGTAGAGGAAGCAGAGGTAGGAGAGGTGCTAGAAGAAATAGAAGAGGTTCTTCAACTCAAACAGTACCTAGACAGACAAGGTCTAGAGGGTTAAGAATTGAAGAAATTCCTGAACCTATTCAAACTCTAGTAGTTCCTGACAGATCTACTTTTGGTGATGATGGAATTGTTGAAGAAGAACCTGAATTGAGAAGAAAATCAAGAAAATCAACTCTCAGCAATACAAATCAAATTGAAGATTCTAATCCTGACAATATTCAAGATCCTGACGAATCTGAAATTCTGCAAGAGGTTGATTTGATAATCTTATCTACTGTTGTTGATTGTCACAACAAAGAAGTAGATGAAGAAGAAGAAGCCAGAAGAAGAGATATTACAAAGAGAACAAATGAAGATTTTAATCTCTATCTACAAAGGCTTAAAGTTTCAAATGGAAGAAAATGGAGAAATTCAAGCAGACAAGAATCTTTACTTGAAAGAAGCTACGCTCATGAAAAGGAGAAATACAAGAAGTGGAAACATATTAGCACATTAAGTTGTGATACACCTATCAATTTTCAGTCTGGTGGAATTATTACAAGCGCTTCAAGTGTTGTTGATTTGTCTGATATGGCTAGATCAAAAACACTCTGGTTAAAGATGTTTTCAAATCTGAAGCAATTGTCAAGTAATTCAAGAGGAGGTATTGGACACAGAGATGGTGAATATCTGAATATGTCATATGTTGATCCTTACTCCTTGACAGAAATTGGAGGTACTCTAACTTCTGAAAACCTGAACAATTTATTAGCTGTTGATATAGTTATAGATTGTCATGATGGTTTTGAAAAGAAAGAAAAGCTTTTGTACTTCATGAAAGATGGTAGTGTGAAGATTTTATCTATTCAAGATCTGCTGATGAAAACTACACAGGAACTGAAATATGTTCACTATCTGTTAAGATGGAAGAACCAAGTGTACAAAGAATGGAGTGACATGATTTTGTCAACTATAAGAAGAAGACTGGATGGAAACAGTAATTTCAATGGTAATTATACTCCCATGTACTTAAATCAAAGAGGTCAGGATGTGGAAATGCAAAGGGGTACTGCTGTTAAAGAAGTAAATTTTGGCATGACTCATCTTTCTCTCAATCCTGATGGGAAGGAAATTGCTTATCTTTTGCTTGAAGAGCACAGTCTACAGAGAAACTCCATACAGAATCTCAGAGCAGCTATCTACCAGATTAATGAGGAAGATGAAGAACTCAGAAATCTTAAGGAAAGACTGATTCAAATTCTTGAAGAAAAAGAAGAAAGTTTATTATCCAACTTCTTGAAGATGAATCTGTTCTATCACAAAGCTTAAACAGATAAGTTGTTTCTGAAGATACTCGTACATTTTGATACATGTTTTTGACATCATTGAATATTTGGAATCTATACTTTATTTCACAAAGTATGAGATTGGGGGAGATTGTTAGATCAGAATTCAATGATCGTCAGAAGCTAGACTCAACTGATCAGGATTGCTGACGTCATCAGTATTGCATGGTCATCAGTATTTGATCAAGCGTCAGTAACTTATTGATCATCAGGATTCCTACTCAGACTATGATCAGGTTTGATCATCAGGACTTGAAGCTGATCAGGATTCCTACTTCGAGTTATATTTGGAGTCTAGATAAACATGGAAGTTTGTTCCTGGTTTGTAGAATGCAGCTATCGATTAAAGATATGTTTCTATCTTTATTATGATTAGGACTTATCGTGTTATTGATAGAGAAGCTGTGTGCACTATATAAACACAGTTTTGGTTTCGATTTATGTATTCATTCGAGAGAGAACATAATCGGAGAGAAGCTCTTAAGAACAGAATTTCTTGAGAGAGTTTTTGTAAGCTAGCAGCTCTTAAGAACATCAGAATTTCTTAAGAGAGTTTGTAACAGTTTTATATCAAAGTTAATAAAGCTGTTATTGTTATTGTTATTGATCTTTCATATTTGTGTTATATAAAGTCGAGAATCTTATACAATTGTATTCAACCCCCTTCTACAATTGTTATTCACTGGGCAACATAATGTTAAAAAGAACAGGAATGGGAGGAAGAAGATTGTTAATCAGGAATTGGTTCCATCTTCTCCCATTGCATCTAGGAAGTTGTGTTCTATTTGTAATTCTGCTGGACACCTTACGCATGCATGTAAAAAGGTTAAAGTAGAAACTGCTAATGCTTCTGAAATGCATAACATGTCTGACATGCCTGATAATCATGAGCCCTGTGGAAAGAAAGAGTGTTTGCTATGTAAGTACAACATCATGCATGCTTATTTTAAGTTGATGTCTGATAGTAGCAATAGCTCTAGTAATGTTAAATCCACATATACTATGAATATCAAACAGGGTAAGACTAAATTGAATGTTACTCCTGTTAAATCATCTAAACCTTCAGGACCCAAACAATTTTGGGTACCAAAGTCCGCTTAATCAATCTGTGATTGCAGGGTAAGGTTAAAAGCTCAAAGGTTGTGTGGATTCTGGATAGTGGCTGTTCTAGACACATGACAGGTGAAGAGTCCCTGCTTACAGAGGTGGTTAAGAAGACCAGCCCGATTGTAACCTTTGGAGATGACAGCAAAGGATTCACTACGGGATATGGTAAATTGAAAGCTGGAAATGTCATCATTGAAAACATCTCTCTTGTTGAAGGATTAAAGCACAATCTACTAAGTATCAGTCAATTCTGTGATAAAGGCTACAATGTAGATTTCAGAAAGGACAAGTGCTTGATCACCAACAGGAAGGATGAGAAGCTTACTCTACTGGGAGTGAGAAAAGGAAATTTGTTTATAGCTGACTTAAGTTCTACCAGTGAAGGAGAAGTTACATGTTTCTATGCAAAGGCATCTTCAGAACAAAGTTGGCTATGGCACAAGAAGCTCTCACATCTGAACTTCAAAACTATGAACTCTTTGGTAAAGAGAGAATTAGTGAGAGGGTTGCCCCTGATGGAATTCAATCAGGAGGGACTATGTGAAGCATGTGAAAAGGGGAAGTCGAAGAAAGCATCACATGGAAGCAAAGGAATGACAAGCATTACTGAACCATTACAACTGATTCATATGGATTTATTTGGTCCAGTTAATGTTATGTCACTTTCAAGAAACAGATATGCATTGGTGATGGTGGACGACTACTCCAAGTACACGTGGGTGTTGTTCATACAAACAAAGGATGAAGCAACACAACTAATCATTGATCACATCAAGAAGATAGAAGTGGAAGCTAAGCTACCTGTGCGGACAATCAGATCAGACAATGGAACTGAATTCAAGAATGCAGTTCTAAATGATTTCTGCTCAGAGAAAGGAATATCAAGACAGTTTTCAGCACCAAGAACTCCTCAACAGAATGGAGTAGTGGAAAGGAAGAACAGGACCTTGGTTGAAGCAGCAAGGACCATGTTGAGTGAATCAAAACTTCCCACTTACTTTTGGGCTGAAGCAGTGAATACAGCTTGCTACACTCAGAATCGAACCCTGATCAACAAAGATCATGAAAAGACTCCGTATGAATTAATGGCCAACAAGAAGCCAACACTAAAGTACTTTCATGTGTTTGGTGCAAAGTGCTTTGTACTTAAAGATGGAGAACATCTTGGCAAGTTTGATGCCAAAGCAGATGAAGGCATTTTTCTGGGCTATTCTCTGGAATCTAAGGCTTTCAGGGTATATGTGATTGAAGATAAGAAGGTGTTGGAAAGCTTTAATGTAACATTTGACGACACTAAAAGACCAGGCCTGCAAACTGGAGAGAACTCTGAATCCTTGGTATTTGAAAATTTATCAGGAGATCTCTCTGACAATGAAGAAGTACCTGAAGTTGTTACAGTCATTAATAATAATCATAATGATAATGATTCTGGACCAAGTGGTGACCAAAGTGGAAATCCTCAAAATACAGGATCCACTAGTCAGTCTTCAGAATCGACATATCAAACCGTCAACAACTCAGGGGGAGCAGGAGAAGGATCAACTAGTCACACTCCACAACATCTAGAACAAGGAGAATCATCAAGATCGCATATGCCAAGACAAAGGGTATGGAATAGAGATCATCCCTTTCACTTGATCATTGGTGATCCGGACACAGGAGTGAGAACTAGGAGAACATCACAAAATGAATGTCACTATTCTGGGTTTCTTTCAGAAACAGAACCTAAGAAAGTTGAAGATGCTCTAGATGATCCAGATTGGGTAATTGCTATGCAAGAGGAACTCAATCAGTTTGAAAGGCAGAAAGTTTGGAAGCTGGTACCCAGGCCTAAGGGAAAATCTGTTATTGGAACACGATGGGTATTCAGAAATAAGTTGGACGAAGATGGCATTGTAACGAGAAACAAAGCCAGACTGGTTGCTAAAGGTTACTCTCAAGAAGAGGGTATAGATTATGATGAAACCTATGCACCAGTAGCAAGACTTGAGGCCATCAGAATGTTTCTGGCATTTGCTGCACATTCCAATTACAAGGTATATCAAATGGATGTGAAGAGTGCTTTTCTGAACGGGGAGTTAGAAGAAGAAGTGTATGTGGAACAACCTCCAGGTTTTGAGGATTCAAAACTGGCAGACTTTGTGTACTTTCTATTCAAAGCTCTCTATGGACTCAAACAAGCTCCAAGGACATGGTATGACACTCTCTCTGAATTCTTACTTGAAAATGATTTTACAAGAGGTGTTGTAGACAAAACTCTCTTTGTCAAAAAGCATAAAAATGATTTGATATTGGTGCAAGTATATGTTGATGACATAATATTTGGTTCTACTAATGATGATCTATGCAAGAGATTTGCTAAGTTAATGCAGAGTCGTTATGAAATGAGCATGATGGGTGAATTGTCATTCTTTCTTGGATTGCAAGTATACCAGAAACAAGATGGTATATTCATTTGTCAGTCCAAGTACATCAAGGATCTTCTTAAGAAGTATCAAATGGAAGACTCATCTACAGCAAAGACTCCTATGCCAACTGCCACTAAGCTTGATAAGGATGAAACTGGTAAGAAGGTTGACATCACAGGCTACAGAGGTATGATAGGCTCATTACTTTATCTCACTGCAAGTAGACCAGATATAATGTTTGCAACATGCTTGTGTGCTAGATTTCAGTCTGATCCTAAAGAATCTCATCTAATAGCTGTTAAGCGAATATTTAGATATCTTAAGGGGACCCCAAATCTTGGAATTTGGTACCCTAAAGATACAGGATTTGATCTTATTGGATACACAGACTCTGATTTTGCAGGTTGTAAGATTGATCGGAAGAGTACTTCAGGAAGCTGTCAGTTTCTTGGAAGAAGATTGGTTTCCTGGCATAGCAAGAAGCAGCATTCAGTGTCCACATCAACAGCTGAGGCTGAATACATTGCTGCTGGTAGCTGTTGTGCTCAGATATTGTGGATGAGAAACCAACTCCGTGACTATGGACTTCTGTTGACAAAGATTCCTATATTTTGCGACAACACAAGTGCCATAGCAATCTCAAACAACCCAGTGCAACACTCGAGGACAAAGCACATCGACATCAAGTATCATTTTATCCGAGAGCATGTCATGAATGGAACTGTGGAGTTACACTTTGTACCCACAGAGGATCAAATTGCAGACATCTTTACTAAACCGCTTGATGAATCCACTTTCAATAAGCTGGTTGGTGAACTTGGGATGTTAAATCTTTCTAATTGATTTTGATTAGAAGTCAGTAACTGCAGAGAGTCCTGGTGAATACATGAGTTTAAGAATCGCTATATCCTTAGGACTCGTGAATTTATTTTCTGGAGCAATTCTCGTAGTTAGGATTATTATACTAATTTTATGTCATAATTATGGATGATATATCTTCTGGCATTTAATTAGTTATTAATTCTAAAAATTATTTAAGTGCTAATATTTGTTCTAAATATTCAAGCATTTATTTAATTTGAATTAATTTGCTTTGTTTTTAAACATTGTAGATTAATGCAGCATAATTGATTAGATTTCAATTGGTTAATATCACTCAATGATATTTAATTGATTTTATTCTAAGAAAATTGTGAATTTTCTGTTAAGAATTGATTTTGGTAAATTTGAAAAGATTTATTAGAATTAAAACTAAGCAGGAAATAAAAATTCTGATTTTTAAAACAAGAACAGGTTTTAAAATGAAGACAGAAGCAAAAATATCGAATTTAGGAAATTCGATGGTTTTTCAAGTACATAGATAAATCTATCGAAATTAATTTTCAATAGTTTTTGAAAAGGAAAAGAAAAACTATCGAAAACAATTCTCGATAGTTTTTGAGTTTAATTTAAAATGTATCGAAGTGGATTTACTTTATTCAATATTTAAATCCTCGATAGATTTTGAAAAATTAAGAAAAATATCGAAGTGAACTTAATTACTTAATATTAAAGTTCTCGATAGTTTTTCAAAAGCATTTGCTCGATAGTTTTTCAAAGAAAAACACTTCGATAGTTTTCTGATAAACCTTTTAAAATTCTGAATTTCAAAAAATTCGATAGTTTTTCAAAAACCATCGAATTCCAGTTGACAGGTTTACCCCTTGCAGAAAACTATCGATAGTTCAATTAAAAACTATCGAACCAGGATTGACAAGATTACCCCTATAAGTTTTAAAAGGTATAAAATCGTGCCTTGTCTCTTTCTTTCTCATTTTTTTTTAGATCTGAGAACTTGCAAGTGGCCGATTATATATACATACATTTTTGATATAGTTTCAAGAACACATCTCGATAGTTTCTTCAGTTTTAACCGAGTAAAACTTAAAAAGATTACTGTTTTCACTGTTGATTCTCTTCTAACAGTGAATCCTTGATTGTTTTTGAGTTTCGAAACAAAGTGAAGGAGAAACCATCGAACCCAAATTGTGCACTTCAAAGAAATCTTTAACAGAACACTTCTTGGAATTTAATTGTTTATACAATTGAGTTCTTGTGATTTTGTTTGTTAGTTGGCTGTAACAATTAGGGTTTTATATCTTGACAGTTCTCGAAGTTGTGTTATCAAGAAAAAGGGGTATTTTTGTTAGAGTTTGATTAATTAATTAAATTAATTAATTAAATTTAAGTAAAAAAAAAGGAAAAATTAGTTTTGGTTTATTTGAATTTTCTGGAAATTTTAAAATGGCTGGAGAATTTATTGTTACCAAGACTAATCATGTCTCGTTTCAAAATCTGCAATCCATAACGAATCCTCAAATCCGTGCATGGGCAGAGTTTTTGAATACACGTTCGTTAGTGGCATACGCTGTAAGTACTCCCGTGGTCCTTTGCATTGATCAATTGACTGCGTTGTACACAACCGCCACGGATACAACTGAGAATAACATACGGTCCTTCAGTTTTGTTGTGCCAGGGGGCAGAACAATAAGGGTAACGGAACATGATTTTAATCGAATTCTTCATTTTCCAACAGAAAACCTTGTTCCGGATCCCTCAACTGAGGAAATACATGCTTTCTTCACTCTTATCAGAAGTCAACAACCTAACTTCTTGGTGGGAGAGTTCCTAAAGCATTACCTGCCAAAGCCATGGAACTTTTTCTTTCATACCCTGATACATGTTTTTACTGCCAAGCTAACAAATCTGCATGGCATTCCCTTATTCCTTCAAAAGATAGGGTTTGCCATTGCGAACAACAGGCATATTAACATAGGACGGATAGTGATTGATCAAGTAGTTATGTGCATGGGACCACTGGATGAAAGAACAGGCATAAATGAAGATGTGCTCTGTTTCTATCCTAGGTTCCTACAGCTAATTCTCAATGATATCTTAACAGATGATGAACGAGAGATCTTTGAAGGTGAAGCCAACCAGGAGTGCATGAGAATGAAGAGCAATGCCATAACCGCTCTCATTAGGAAGGACAACTATCTTCCAGGGGTACCCACTGTTCTCACTGAATATCTAAGAACGGTGCCCCTACCACTTCTACCCCCAGGGGAACAGGTAAATCAAGGTAATATTCCACAACCTGAACCTGTAATGGCACCTGTACCAATGGATGTTGATCCAGAGCCCTCAGTGGCCATTCCTGACCAGGAGGTTGCAAACCCACAACCTCTAACCACGGTCGAAGAGCCTTTGGAAGAGCCAAATGAAAACATAAACGAACCTCCTTCCCCTACTATACCCATTAAAGAACCATCCATGAGTGTAGAGGGAGATAGTGCCAAAGCAGCACCACATAAGGAGATACACCCTTCAACAGCAGCTCTGCCTTCCTCTAAAAGGAGAAGAACAGAAACTGAGGCAACTGCTGATACTTCATTTCTCTCATTCAAAGAGCCCTTTACTGATTTTTCTGATGCTGATTGGGCTACGCTAACGAAAGCAATATCTGAACCAATAGCTCAATCAAGTAAGGAAGAATTGACGGAAGCAACTGGTGTTCCGACCATATTACGGTCAGGTTCACTGGTTGAAGGTTCTCAGAACCAAGGGTCTTCACAGACGTCGAGAGAAGGCTTTGACCTAAATGCACAATCTAAAAGGTCATTGTCTAGCTCCCCAGATGGAACATATCTGGATCCTGCGGGTAAAGGGTCTGACGTAGGTGCAGATCGGCAACTCGTTGACAATGAATCAATTACTATTGAGGAGTCAACTGAGGTGAAGTCTTTACAGACTCACGGGGAAGATTCGGGATCTCTGCTGTTAAAAGAGCCTGTTTCTAACCCCCTAGAGATTCAAACTCTAGATCCTTCAAAGGATATATCATCTAAGGATGATCAGCAACTTGGTTTATCCAAGGACGGGGACTTGCGAAGCCCCATTGCACCACCGGTGACCTCCTTAAGGATGGCTACGGTGATCTCTTCTGCAGGTACAATCAGCACAAAGGATTTGAGTGAAACAAAAACACTTACACCTGGCCTGAGTGGGAAAAGAAAAATGATTCAAACACCGACAGAAACGTTGAGTGTACACCCAGAGCCAAATGTGAGGAGTGACACCCTAACCCTACCTAATATTGATGATCTGCTGTTACCAACAGAAAGAGAGCTACAAGTTCAATCTTCCCTCAAGGAGATGACAGTTCGAGACAAAGAAGGAAATCCACTTTTCAAGGTTCCACTGCGACCTTCCTTTGACCAAGGGATCTCCTCCAGTCAAGACAATGTTTCTTTAAAGTCTATTCAAGAGAAAGTTGACTTGGCTGCAGCTGATTCCAGAAGAACATTCAGGGTCATTGGCAGTGCATCTGGCACTATAACAGGTACGAAGAAGGCAGTGGACTCCTTAAAGAAGGAAGCTATGGAAGAACTAGTCGAGCTGAGGATGGACGTCAGGGAGCTTAAAGATGGATTCATGAATGAAGTAACTGCACTGTCTCAAGGACATGAAGCTTTGAAAGAAGACATTCTGGTTATCCGGGATGGTCAAGCACGGGTAAAAGATGCAATGGATTCCCTTTCACGAGTGGAGTCTAAGCTAAACAAGAGGCTGGATCACATGGAAAAGACTACCAACTCAAGATTGGAGAACATTGACCTGTCGCTAGCTTCTATAAATGAGTTTAATAAGCAGCTTATGGATTTCTTGGAGAATCAAGGTGACGGAGTACAGTCTATATGGAGTATGCTAAAGAACCAACAATCTGGACAACCTGGTTCTTCATATCAGCAACCTGATCCTTCTAATTTCTTTTATGCTGAGGATGCTTTTATCGGGGATTCCTCAACTAAGGGGGAGAAAGTTGGAGAGGGGGTGAAGGATAAATGGGGAGTTTGGGAGATTGTTGAGGCTATTCCAATCAGACAGTACTGGATTGAGGAGCTTGTAGAGGAAGATAAGAAAAGTGAAGAGGAATTTGAGGTCATGCATGAGCAACCTATTCAAGAGGAGCATGAGCCATATTATCCGGAGCCAATAGAACATCCTATCTTTG
This sequence comes from Heracleum sosnowskyi, assembly GCA_030848705.1. Classification (NCBI taxonomy): domain Eukaryota; kingdom Viridiplantae; phylum Streptophyta; class Magnoliopsida; order Apiales; family Apiaceae; genus Heracleum; species Heracleum sosnowskyi. The sequence goes on from CM061243.1 coordinate 50,216,909, forward strand.
ATGATGATATGGAAGAAGCAAATTCTCTATCACCTGAAGAAGAAGCTGCCTTGGAAGCAATAAGAGCTCAGAGAGCTGCAATAGATGCCAGGCAAGCTGAGAAGGAGAAACAGCAAGCAATTCTGAGAAGTGAAAAGCTAAAGAGAATGAAGGTGTATAATGAAGTGAGGAAGAAGAAGATGATAGATCTGGCAAAGAAAGATGGTACTGAATGGGAAATGGCTTATAAAACCTTTTGTCGAGTTGAAGACGGATTACAAGTCAACGACAATGCGGAGGTGGAAGTCATTATTCAGGACATCAGAAGTGCTAATCTTGAAGATCAGACTTACTTTAAAGCACTGAGAAGCTCTATAATCTGTCTGAATGCTGGGGTTAAAGCAAATGGTGCCTGGAGCTTATTAATCAGTTTTCTGGAGAAAGGTACATTTGTGATTTCTACTAAGTTTTTAGAACAGAGGACATATACAGAATTGCAGGCTATACTCATCAAGATCCAAAGAACCACAAGGCTAAATGAACTGCTCCGTGAGCATGTTAAGGAGATCGTGATGAAAGTCAGTCCAGAGATTACTGAAGATCCTCCAATGGTTAGATTCATGACGAATGACTTGTTCAGAATCTGCTATTTGGCTGAGGACAAACTGAGGGACTACCCAAGCAACTATCTAATCTCAGTTGAGAAGTATCTTAGATCCACTGGATTCTCATCAACGGAGAAGGACAAAGCAACAAACACTCTTAGAAGATTTCTAATGGAGAATGTTCCTTACTATAGGAAAAGAGTGGAAAGAGGATTAGAAGTGCATACCAGACTGCCAAACATGCCAAAGCTGAACAAGAAAGATGTTAACATTGCATGGTTATGGGCTGGAGTGGGTCAAGAGGTTGAATATATTGGAAGACACATCCAAGGAGCAATCCTTAAACCTGGAGAACCACTGCACTATCTATCAGTGATTGATTATCAAGCTGCTAACTCCGATCCAATGATTGAAGAAGGTGAGATTGGAATGGACTGAATTATGAAGCAAAGAACAAGAGAACTATCAGCTCAGACTAGAGGAGCAACTTCATTGTATAAAGTTTAATTGTTTTTTGATTTATGAAATCTGGAAATGTATATATATCTGATCCAGAATGCATTGATATTATTAAGCTGTCTTACTTTAAGTAGTTTAATGTTTCCTTAGTTAGTTGAGTTATCCTCGAAGTATTTGCTTGTCGAACTCTATCCAATCAAATAGGGGGAGATTGTAAAGCATAATGTAACATAAGATGTAAAAGAGATAACTACAACTCAACAAAGGACAAGACAGACAATAGTATTAATAGAAGCACAGGAATCCAGAATCAGAGAAGAAAAGGTAAACTCAAAAAAATCAAAATACGTTATGTATTCTTGAAGTCCGTAAACAGGTCACGGAAAGAAGTTCATGAAAATGTTCAAGCCTCAGTGACAGCAATAGAAACAAGACTTTGAAGACGACAGAAGTATGTGAATGATTTAGGGTTCAGTACCACGGGATTCCAGTGATGAAGCAACCAGAACGACAAGGGACGTATCAGCAGCAATGTATTGAAGACATAAAATAAGAATTGATCAAGTGTTATTCATCTGTGAACCAGACCAGTTGCACTAGGTGACGGCATTGAAAAGATCAAGTTGTTTTATCGTCTCCGAAGAAAGTGATACAGTTTATTTCTTAAACACCCAGGAGCTCAGTGGAATCATTAATGAACAAAAGACAAGAAAAGGAATTCGATAGTTTTTCTTATTAGAAAACTATCGAATGGTAGGTAAAGTGATTAATTGAAAACCAAAATAAGTTAATTTGGTATTCGATAGTTTTAATTAAAAAACTATCGAATGGTGAATTAACTTAATTAATTCGATGGTTTTTAAATCCATTCGATGGTTTTTAATTCATGGAGCAGGTGAAAAGAATTACTTGTCTGACAGGTTGAAGAAGATCCAACGGCCAGGATTGTTTCTACAATTCTAATTCGATGGTTTTTCTAAACAAAGCCTACAGTTAATACAGAGTGAAGAAGGTGTCTTCTTCAGTTAAGGGCATTCAACACAGACACATAACTGAGAGAGAGAAGAGCCGGAGAAAATTATCAGAGAAATTAATAGTGCTCAGAACTTGATTATTGTTGTGTATTTGTGTTACCTTAAACTCATTGACGCTAATCTACGGATTAGAAATTGTAGCACCCCTCGAGGTTTATATTTATAAAAAGATATATTCCCCGAAACTTGATTTGGTTTGGTGTGTTTGATTTCGTTATAGAACTGAAAGATTAATCCGCGAACGAAATTAAATTATTTGTGAGTATCGTATTCAACCCCCCCCCCCCTTCTACGATACTTTGGACCTAACAATTCCTTTCAAATTCATTTAACTCTTCCTGCATAGCTGTTATCCAGTTTGCATCTTGAAGAGCTTCTTCCACTTTCTTGGGCTCAGTTTGAGACAAGAATGCATGAAATAGACATTCATTAGTTGTAGCACTTCTAGTTCTCACACTAGCTTCTGGATCTCCAATTATCAAGTCAGGTGTGTGAGCTTGTGTCCACCTTCTTGCTGTAGGTAATTGGCTTCTATTTTCATTAGATCATCCCCCTTGATCCATGCTTTCCTGATCTTCTTCTTGACCATTTGCATTCTCTGAGGCTCCCCCTGAATTGAACTGCTCAGAGTTTGGATTTTCAGTGTATGACTTAGAGTTTGGGATAGATTCTTCAGCTGGCTCATTTTCAGAATTTGAGTCATCATTTTGAGATGTTGCTGAAGTATCTTCACGCTCCCCCTCAACTGGTTCTCTATTTTATTCTATCAGAGAAACTCCCTCAGTGTTTACCAGTAGAGGTTCAGAGTATGCTTCATCAGAGTTTGTTGGATTTGTTTCATCAGAGTTTACGTCATTAGAGTCTAGATCTACATTTTCATAGCGAAGTTGATCATGATATTCTTCATCTTCTATTCCAGTTATTTTATTGTCATCAAATGACACATGTATTGATTCCATGATCACTTTAGTTCTCAGATTGTAGACTCTGAATGCTTTAGTTGACAGCAGGTATCCAACAAAAATTCCTTCATCAGCTTTTAAGTCAAACTTGGTCAACTGTTCAGGATGAGTTTTCAGCACAAAGCATTTGCATCCAAAAATATGAAAATATTTCAAATTTGGCTTCTTTTCTTTCACCATCTCATATGGTGTTTTCCCATGCCTGTTGATCAGTGTTGCATTTTGAGTAAAACAAGCAGTTTGAACAGCTTCTGCCCAGAAATAAGTTGGCAATTTTGCTTAGGGCTGAGCATTCGGTCGGTTCGGTCCAGAACCGGACCGAACCAAAAGAACCGAGAACCGAAATTTGTAAATTTTATGGACCGAACCGGACCGAATTTATATCCTGGACCGAACCAGAACCGAACCAAAATAATTCGGTTAGTTCGGTTCGGTTTTGAGAACCGAAATTAATTTAAAGAACATTTTTGTTTATAATTTAAATTTTCACATGAATACAAAATAAATGCCAAACTTAAGTTATAACTTAAAAGTTACATCGAATATTCAACTCGAAGCAGTCAAGCATCGAAGCAAGTAGCGTCTAGCAAGCAAAAATTTAAAAGTCCAAAATAAATTAACTACAATCTACAAATGGGCACTGCCTCCAAGCATGAGAAAACTGGTCACTGCCTCCAAGCATGAGAAAACTGATATCAGTAGACAGTAGCTGGCATTCTTGATTCTGGCAAATGGGCATGGCAATCAGGAGTCAGGACTCCAACTCTCCAAGCAAGCAGGACTCCACAAAAGAATAAATCTAACAATTTAAACAAACAGTGAGTTAAAAAAACAGCATTCTGGTCCTTTTGTTTCTGCAATTCATTCAAAGTACTGGTCCTTTTGAGTTTTGACAATAAACAGAATAAACAGATTAAGAAATAAACAAATTAAAAAACAGCCGAGAGACCATGATAATGCCTATCTCTATATGCCAAAGCTTCTGCAATTTTAGGACCAGAACGCCCAATATTTTCCACGATATCCTGCTAAGGGCATGCCAGTTTCATGTATTAAAAATGGTCAGAATTTATTCACTTGAACAAACTACACAAATTCCTGTACAGAGCTGCAGAGCAGGAACCTTGAGCCAACTCAACAGTTGTTGTTATTAAAGGGACTCGATCACTAGCACTTACCAGGCATCACCAGTAAGTTGCTACTGAAAACAGCCTATCATGGATCAACTAAAATACAGCTAGCATAATAACAGAAGTATTGTCTTAAATCATGTCCTGATACCCAAAATGCATTCTTAAGCTAATTATTCTGAAAACATTAAGCTAATCATGTCCTGGTTACTCTGATTTGTTCTTTAGAATTTTAAATAGTGAGTCTTTACTTATATTGCATATGTACTGGAATACTGGAAACTGGAAAGGGCAGAGCACTGGAATCAGTCTACACTTACCAGTTACCAGTATGGCAGATTGGCAGTACCTATTCGTCGCTGTCCAGGCTTACAGCTGCATCACCATCCTTGTTCACACTAAGACTATGAGCTGAAAAAACTGTAAAATAAAAGAACACATCAATCGCATCAAAATACACTTACTAATTTAAATAGTATAATGCATAAACAATAATATACCTTCCGTAAATTTTTCTAGATCATCAATATCTTCTTCAATTGTCTTTGGACGGTTATATGAACGCAACCAATCTTGAGCGCAAAGTAAACCTTCCACAACTTTAGGCGATAAAGAACTTCTATAAGGATCAAGGACTCTTCCCCCCGCACTAAAAGCGGATTCCGATGCTACGGTGGAAATAGGGATTGCTAGCACATCACGTGCAAGTTGTGAGAGTATTGGAAATCTACTTGAATTAACTTTCCACCATTTCAAGATATCAAACTCATTATTTTTTGTAACAAAGACACTCTCTTTAAGATAAATATCCAATTCACACTTGGATTCTTCTTCTCCACTCTCCATTTTTTGTCTCATAAATCTCTCACCTAATGCCGATTGCGTTCTTGAAGTTGTACTTGAAGATTTATTTGAAGATTCACCTTGACTCACTTGAGCTTGATTATTTTTTGGTTGGAAAGTCTTTTTATACTCTTCAAACAACTCTTTAACCACTACTCTTGTGTCATTTGCCAACTTCCAACCAATTTCATTTCCATATTCTTCAACAAGTGCAAACTCAAGAAACTCTAATTTGTATCTAGGATCAACAACAACCGCCACATAAATGAGTTTGTTCATTTTATTTACATCACCCCAATATTTGTCATATTTCTCTTTCATTTTCCCACCCATAAATCTCACATCAACATCATCACTCTTCATCCACTCCCTCAATATCAAATTAACCGTGCTAATCTCATGATAGAATATATTAGATGTAACATACAAAGAACCCGATATCCTCAAAGTTAGTTCATAAAAATGAACAAACATGTCAACCAATCTTCTAACATTACCCCAATCCCAAGATGTAGGCACCCCCCCTTGTTCATTAAGTTCAATTACAAAGTATGGATCCATGCGTTCAAACAATTCAAATGCTTTTTCAAGTTTTTGGGCAACATTTAGCATCAAATAAGTGGAGTTCCATCTTGTACTTACATCCAAGCATAACATAGACTTGCAAGCAATATTTTGTAACTCAACACACTCCTTGAATTTGGCTAGTCTAGCCGGAGATTGATTAACAAATCTAACCGCCTTTCTTACTCTTTTAATTGATGCTTTCATATCTTTAAGTCCATCATTCACAATCAAATTAATTATGTGTGCAATACATCTCATGTGCATATACTTTCCATTCAAAAAATCAGCCCCCCTAGAAGACAACCTATCTTTCAATAATTCAATACAAGTATAATTTGAACTTGCATTATCAACCGTAATTGCAAACAATTTTGAAATTCCCCATTCCTTCAAGTACATATCAAGGTCCCTAGCTAAGAGCTCACCCTTATGACCCTCAATAGGGCAAAAGTTAATTATTTTTTTATGCAACATCCAATTTTTATCAATGTAGTGAGCTGTGATGCACATATAATTAATCTTTTGTATTGAAGTCCAAGTGTCCGTGGTAATACAAACTCTTTGACCCGACATCTTAAAATATGTAGTCAACTTTTTCTTTTCATCTAAAAAAATTTGGTAACAATCTCGTGCGACGGTGAAACGAGATGGCACCTTAAAAAGTGGTTGGGTGGTATACATGAAATCTTTAAATCCCTCACCCTCGACAAATCTAAATGGTAGCTCATCAATAATGATCATGGCGGCTAACTTGTGTCTAGAAGCTTTTTGGTCAAAATGCCATTTTTTTAGAATGCTCTCATTTTCTCCTATGGTTTGCAAGGACAATTGTGTTTGTTTTGATTCACCACTAAGTGGGAGTTTCTTGCAAACTTTAAGATGCTTTGCAAGTGAACTAGTTCCATTTGTAGTAGGGTCGGAATAATATACCTTTTCACAATATTTGCATCTAGCTCTCAAGAACCCTTCCGCATCCGTGAATTTGATGAAATGATCCCACACTTCCGACCTCTCGTTTGTTTTCTTTCTTTTTCGCTTCGAGCTTGCTTGAGTTTGAGTAGCTTGAACATTAGGATCATTAGAATCTCCCATCCCCGTGTCGGGTTGTGAACTTGGATTTGACATTTTTCCAAATTTTCAACTGAAAAAAAGAGAAATAAGTTTATTAAACAGAATTAGTAAAGCTAGTGGTAGTCTGGTACTACCTACTGCCTACTGGTACACAGTGTGATGATCAGCAAATTATATGCAGTGATATGTGAGAATCAGACTATTAGGTCCTTTACTGTTAACATCCAGGAGGACCAGGACTAGTTGGGAAATAATTACACATTAGTTTTCTTTGTTCCCAGTGCCTTTAAGAGCACTACTCTACAGTTTAAGAATGGGTTTTACTTCAGGTAACATGAGGGCTGAGGCTCTCTAGTCTCTAACAGGGAATGCAAGATAATTATACAGTTTCACCTGTTAACTGTTAGGCAGAAACTTATTCCAACGACCCAATCATACAGCAGACTTAAAATCTGTACCAGTAATATCTACTGTTTGTAAGATGACACCAAAGAACAAATTATGACTGCATCACAAAACATTTGCAAAACCGTGCTTAGAAGACACAAACTTCAAAACAAAGTGAAAACAGAAATACAGAATTGAAGAATAAACAAAGTGAAAACAGAATTGAAGAATTGAAGAGTTGTTATTATACACGAATAAATTAAAAATCTAACTGGACATCGAAAGATTTAAAACAAAACCTAGCTTAATTAGGAAGAACAATAAAAGATAACCTAGATTAATAATTAAGAGAACATACTTGAATGAATAGTTGAATCACTGATTCTCACTTCTCAGAACTTGATTTTCGAATATGATACTTGATTCTTGATTCTTGAATATGATTCTTGATTCTTGAATACTGATTCTTGAAAGTTGAATCTCTGATTCTTGATTCTTGAATATCAATTACTGTTTCAGTCTTTCAGAAAATGAATTGGGATTTGAATTACTGGCTAGGGTTTACTCGTGGTTGTCGTGAAACTAACACTGACTCATTGATATCTTATACATATAACTATATGTCTATATAAGATTAATATATAATAAATATATAATAAAAAAAAAGTTCGGTTTTTTCGGTTCTACCCGAAATTTTTTTAAAGGAACCGGACCGAACCGAATTGTATTTCGGTTTATTCGGTTCGGACCGAAAAAACCGAATTTTCAGAAAATAAGAACCGAACCGAACCAAAATTGCACGGTTCGGTTCGGTTTTTTGGTTCTGGTTCGGTTCTGCTCAGCCCTAATTTTGCTTCTTCAAGCATTGTTCTGGCAGCTTCGATTAAGGTTCTGTTCTTTCTTTCAACTACACCATTTTGTTGTGGAGTCCCTGGTGCAGAAAATTCTTGCTTCACTCCTCTTTCTTTGCAAAATTCTTCCATTATTGCATTTCTGAATTCAGTACCATTATCACTCCTGATAATTTTCACTTTATACTGTGATCCTTTGTCCAGTAGCTTTACATGATCCATCAGAGTTAAAGCAGTTTCATCCTTCTTTGCTAAGAAATACACCCAAGTGTACCTAGTGTACTCATCAACAATGACAAGAGCATATTTCTTTCTGCCAAGAGACATTATATTGACTGGACCAAATATATCAACATGAAGAAGATGATAAGGATCCACAACTGAAGATTCAGACTTACTCTTGAAAGATGACTTCCTTTGCTTGGCCTTTTGACAAGAATCACACAGACCATCTAAGCTGAGTATTGACTTTGGAAGTCCCCTTACAAGATCTTTTCGAATTAGCCCATTGATGTTGTTCAAGTTTAGGTGAGAGAGCTTCTTATGCCATTTCCAACTCTCTTCATTTGACATTTTTGCAGACAGACACACAGCTTTTCCTTCAGAGTTTGTTACCAAACTTGTTTCATAGATATTGTTACGTCTGTGTCCAACTAGAACAACTTTCCCTGTAGATTTACAAACAACCTCACAGTATTCAGGTTGAAAATCTACATGATATCCTCTGTCACAGATTTGACTCACAGATAGCAGATCATGCTTGAGTCCTGGGACAAGAGCTACATTTGTGATGATGACACTTCCAAGATTGATATTTCCATATCCCATAGTACGTCCTATGTTGCCATCTCCATAGGAAACTTTTGGGCCAGCCTTCTCCTCATAGTCTGATAGCAGGGATTTATTTCCAGTCATGTGTCCTGAACATCCACTTTCCAAGATGAGGGTACTTTCCCTTATGCCCTGCAATCACAAACAATTACAAAGAGTTAGATTTAAGGATCCAGACTTGCTTGGATCCTTTGGCTTTCTTAACATAGTTAGCTTTTGCAGCGGAAAAACTTTCAACAGAGTTTGAGCTAACTGTGTCAGACTTTACACTTGCAGAGTTTGCTCTCACCCATTTCAAGTTGGGTTTTAACTCATAATAGTTGTGATAAATGGCATGATAGCTCTTACAAGTATAAATGGAATGTCAAGTGCTCCCACAGTGTGTGCATAAAGTCTGTGGTCTAACCCTAACAAAATCATTCTTCACTCCAGACTTGGAGGGTAAAGAATTAATATCTTTGTTTTTCGTGCAGAAACTTGCCAGATGGTTAGTACTACCACAACTATGACATGTCTTTCTAGGAGCATCAGAATTAGGCAGATAATCATTTCTTTTATTAATGCCTACTTTTCCATTCCTATTCTTCCTGGACACTTTCTGTTTTTCAACAGACTTTACCTCTTTGAGCTTATACTTGAATTGTTTCTCTGTCATTAAACCAACATTCACCTGTTTAACACAAGTTTTTACTGATTCTTTAACAGCTTCTGTTTCAAGTACAGAGGTTTGCTTACTTGATTCAGAGACAAATTTCACAAGTTTAAGTTGTGGTTTAACTTTAACTTTATCTTTAAACCTAAGTTCATCTTTTTCACAGTAACCTAACCCAACTGTATCTGTTTGAAAAACTTGATGTGTGTCTTTTCCAGAATTAGTCCAGGTTTTAATTACCTTCCTCTCTTTTTCCAAATCAGATTCTAGTTGTCTAGTTCTCAATTCAGATATATTATCAATATCATAAGCATAAGTTGTTAGGGGTACCTTATTCTCAGATGTCTCAGATTTATCTTCAACAGTTGCCATAAGAGCATAGCTGACATCTTCATCAGAGTCTGAAGTGTCTGCCCAGTCTTTTCCTTTAGTGATGAGTGCTTTCTCAGATTTTCCTTTCTTGCACTCTGGAGCATAATGACCCATCTCTTTACACTTGTAGCACTGGATCTCAGACTTGTCTTTCTTTCCATACTTGGTATCCCTTCCTTCAGACTTTCTGAAACTCTTTCTTTCAGAGTTTGAATCTTTCCTCGAGAATCTTTTTCCCTTCTTGAAGTTCTTAAAACCCATCTTCTTGAAGGTTTTCACCATCAAAGCAGCCATTTGCATCAGTTGTTCTTCATCATCCTCAGATTCAGAAGAAGCATCAGAGTTTGAATCACCATCAGAGTTTGATGACTCACTTTCAGAGTTTATGACCAAAGTTTTTCCCTTAGCTTTCTTCTTTGATGTTTCTTTCTTCATGAGTTTTTCTTCAACTTTGAGAGCTACAGATTTTGTCTTCTTTCCAGACCTTCTGTTTCTTTGTTCTATCTCAAGTTCATGAGTTTTAAGCAACCCATAAATTTCATCAAGATCTGTTTCTGCAAGATCATAATTATCTCTTATTGATGTTGCTTTTAAATCCCATTTTTCAGGTAGAGATAGTAGAAACTTGAGATTTGACTCTTCAAGATCATATTCTTTATCAACAAGAGACAAATCATTCAACAATTTACAGAATCTGTCATATGTATCTGTCAAAGTTTCATCAGATCTAGAGTCAAAGTGTTCATATTCCTGTGTTAAAATAGTCTTCATGTTCTTCTTTATAGCACTTGTTCCTTGACACCTGACTTCTAAAGCATCCCAGATTTCTTTGGCAGTCTTGCAACCAATAACTCTGTTAGACATGACATTATCTAAGGCACTATGAAGAAGATGTCTAACTTTTGCATCCTTCGCAATTGATGAGATGTCCTCAGGAGTCATATCTTTCTTTTCCTTCGGAACAGTCTTTTGTTCTTGACCAGCAACTACAGGAGACAGTTTAGTTGGCATATGAGGACCATCATAGATTCTATCAAGGTATTCTGGATCTGTGGCTTCTAGAAACATGGTCATTTTAACCTTCCATATTGGATATTCCACTGGTTTGAGCATTGGAACCCTGATTGATTCATATCGACTTACAGAAGCAGATTGAACCTTTTGAGCAATAGAACCGTCCTGAGAGTTTTCAGTCATGATTATACTTGTGTTTTAGATCACTAAACTGTATATATTAAACAGCCTTGGCTCTGATACCAATTGTTAGGCCGAATACACAATATATAATCAATATATGTATGAGAATAACAATCAAGAACTCTGTTTATGAACAATAAACTGAATTATATTAAATAACTCTTCTCTCAGTGATGTAAATTATCACAGAGAGCTGCTAGGTTACAAGAATAATGTATTCAGTATTCGCATCCCTTTTAGGGTTAACCTATTTGTGTTTATATAGTACACAGCTACATAATCAATCTCTAATTGATATTCCTAGAAATTAGCTATACAATTTATATCAATTTAGGATTGCTTCTGTCTTCTGTCCCGTTTCTTTAGCTATCTCAATATATCTTGCTTCTTTCCATCTTCAAGATATATTTCTTCTAGAATCTTCAATGTCAGCACCGACAGCTAAATAAACTCTCATCCCGTCAGACTTTATCAAACTCTGACTGGCTTCTAGCATAAACTCTGATGAGTACCTGTTGCTTAAACACTGATAAATAATCATCAGCAATTATATCTAACATCTTCATCACTGTCAGTGTCATCCCAACTCTTACCTTCAGCAACATAGGCTTTCCCAATCTTGTTCTTCTTGCTAGAATCAAATGTGTTTCTTGTCACTTGCTTTGGCTTTCTACATTCAGTAGCAAAGTGACCCAACTTATTGCAATTGTAGCATCTAATTGTGCTCCTATCCACAGTTCCAGTTTTGTAGCCACCCCTTGTGCTACTTGAAGAGGAAGATCCACCTCTCTGAAATCTGGGCCTGAACTTAAGATTGGGATTCCTCTTGAATCTGAACTTCCCAAACTTCCTTACTATCAAAGCCAAATCACCATCCTCCAGCTGATCAAGTTCCTCTAAAGAATAGAAGTCACCACCAGATTGATCAATGGATGTTAATCCATATTCAGCATCAATAACATTCATGTTAGAACTGGAAGGTTGAACAGCCTTCACTTCCGGTTTCTGTGGGACTTCAGCAGCCAATGCAGTAGAGGTACTAACTATCCTCCCAGTTCCATATAACTCATCCTATTGAATCTGCTCCAGCTCATAGGTCTTCAGAAAACCATACAGTCTTTCCAAAGCAATCTCTCCCAGATCTCTTGCTTCTCTAATGGCAGATATTTTGTGCTCCAAATGACGTGGAAGTGTAAGTAGGAACTTCTTGTTAATTTCCTTGATAGTGTAGTGCTTCCCATTGAGATTCAGATCATTGATTAATTTGTTGTATCTCTCAAAAACCTCAAAGATACCTTCACCAGGGTTTGATCTGAAATGCTCATATTGAGAGGTGAGAATTTCCAGCTTATTCTCTCTAACTTCCTATGTCCCCTCATTGATTATCTCTATAGTTTCCCAAATGTGTTTGGCAGTATCACAGTTTAGGACATGATTATGCATGATAGGATCAAGACAATCAACAAGAATCAGCTGTAGACAGGCATCCAAGGTAACATCCTCTTTTTCATCAGGAGTGTAGTCCTTGGGATCCTTAGGGTACATCCTAGCAGCCCTAGTAACAATCTGATTCTCTATAAGTTCTCCCTCAATAATCATAGGGACTTTGGGACCATTTTTCAGCACATCAAAGTATATTTAGGATTAGCAACTTTAAGAAATAGGAGCATTTTCTTCTTCCACATCGGATAATGCTTCTTGCTGAACATTGGGATTTTGACTGCACCCACTTTCTGTGTAGTAGACATCTTTTGAGATTTTTAGGAATAATAAAAATTTCAGAGTTTAAGAAAAAAATCTCAAAACAATTGGATCTTTGATTTGTATATCAATCGAAAGGCTCTGATGCCAATTGTTAGGTCCTGATAAGTTTGTAGAAGGGGGGGTTGAATACAAACGATACCGTTTAATCGAATTTGTCCTTTTAATATTTAACAATTTAGAACAAATTATTGCGGAATAAAACTGAAACAATATTCAAGTTAAATAAAACTCTATTAAACTTGAAGGGTGTTACAATTCTGATCACTGATTACAATGAACTTGATAAAACAAACCTAGAATAAATTCGACATGAATTTATCTATTTTTGTAATAAAAAGGATCGAATACTAAAAAGTAGTTCAATGTAAAATCTAGGGATTATGATCCGCTAGAAAGACAAAGCAGTACAAGAGAATAACTTGTTATGAATTAAATGTTAAGAACCAAACAAGAATTAATTCTCTGGCCGGAAATGATTTGCTTTGCAGTTCAAGAAGTAAAGAAGACAGAGAGTTTTATATTGAATGCTGTGTCTTTTTGTTCTTCCTGTATTGAATGTAATGAGTGTATCTTCAAGTCCACTGCCTTGTATTTATCATTCCTTTTCTTTTAGCAAACCCACGTGCAAGCCACCACTTGACAGAATGCATTTTGTACTAGGAAGACTTACAGGAAAACTATGTTTTTGGCCTTGGAAGACTTTCGGGAAGACTACCATTGTACATGGAAGACAACCGGGAAGACTAGGGTTTGGCCTAGGAAGACTTTCGGGAAGACTCGCTTGTGAGTCTTCCTAGTTTAATAAACTGAGTCTTCCTAGTTCAATCCTAAGTCTTCCTAGTTCATTTTCATTCTAATTTAAATAATTAATTAAAAAAATTATGTATTAAATTAATTCTTTACAGAATTAAATTAATAAATAATATACTTAATAATATTAATTATTTATAAGAGAATAAATAGAATTAGTTGACTTCTTAAACAATTCCAAAATCACTTAAAACTTAGATAAATAACAAACACAATAGTACGTTGACACTCGATGCACTGTCTGGTTCATGAGTGACTAACGACAATGTCTGTTCTTTATCTGTTTGACTTTAAGCAGTGATTCACTTCCTTCTCATTCAAGAACTCCGTAATCAGTATCTTTTTCTGTCACCACTTGAAATCTCCGTCACTTTAATAAATCCACTGAGCTTGAATACTTCATTGAGGCTTGATCAATAAATTGAGCTTCTTTCAATGTAGACTCACTTCAAGTCTGTAGATGACTTTAATCTTCATTCTTTGACAGATATAATCTTCTGAGATTCCTGTGACAATTTGAATTATTACTTACTTATTACAGACTTGTTTAATGTTGAGTTAATTCCTCGATGTAAACAAATAGGCTAAAACATATGTCTTTCAATCTCCCCTTACTTGTTTGTTAGAGAATAACAAGCAAATACCTAGAGGATAACTCAACTAACTAAACAAGTAGAAATAAGACATTAAAAGCTAAGTAAATAATAACACAAAGTTCTGGATTTCATTTAACATTATCCAGATTCAAACATTACAGGTAAGTACAAGATAGATGTTCCTCTAGACTGAACATATGAATACATTTATCCTATCTTGAATCACCTAAGCTCTAAACATTTAATATTTACAAACAGAGCTTCTTCAAATTTCAGACTCAATCATCTCTGTTAATCCCAAATGACCAAACAGAATTGTAGAAGGGGGGGTTGAATACAATTCTAGATATTTTAAACTTGAAACAACTTTCGAAAAAAAACTGAACTTATAAAATAAAAACACAAGAACTTAAATAATTTCAGTTGGATTGTTTGATGATCCAACTGAAGTGTTTTTATTGCGGAAATAATCTGTGATACAAAATGTACACAGCTGCTCAGTTACAAGAATGTAGAGAAGTATGCTCCAAAGATAGCTAATACAATCTATTTGTTTTTCTTCTCTCACACTGTTTTAACTGCTACACTTGGTTATAAATATTCCCAAGTTTACAATGCTATTTTTGGCTACTCTAAAGTACACTAAAGGTAACCGCCAGTAGCTTGCTTTTCATCCCTTTTGTCCAATGGTCCTTGGAGATCTTTGCTTTTGTCTTTTTGCTTATTATGATCACTCCCAAGAACCTAATTGGAAATTGGAATGTTTCCTTATTTCCAGTGACCATTTTGATGGCTTCCAATGCAAAGTACACTTCCATATCTCCCTTTTGATCTGTCAGATAACTGTCACTATCACTTTGTCAACTATTCAGAAAAGCAATAATGATTCGTTGATAGTAGAGAGATGTGTTTCGTTGATAGCTTTATTCTTTGTTTCGTTGATGGTATAACCCTCGTTTCGTTGATAGAGTAGTCTTCATTCCGTTGATAGAGTAATCTTCATTCTGTTGACATGTCTTCACTTAGGCAAAATTACAAGGCATAATATATTTATAATTCACCAACCTATTTTGCCTATCTAGTACTTAGTCAACATGACTTAGAAAACCTATCTAATACCTACAACAAAATTCATATCAAACTATGAAGTATTGTACAATGTAGTTGTTGCATCACTCATTCCGTTGATGAGCTTCCTGTCAACGAAACGCTGCAAAGCATGTCATTCCGTTGACAGTTACAAAATGACTTAATACAAAATCTACTAAGTGTTTTTATAATTATCATCAAGAACAACATATTCCTAACAATCTCCCCCAATTTATGACTGATAGAATAACAGCCATAAATCAAGAGCCTTGATAATAACAAAAACACTCAGTCAAATTACACATGATAAAAATAGAAATTGCATTAAGCTTCATTGAATTTAATTGAAATACAAAGTAGGAAATCTTACAAAACAAGTGCACAGAGTTGCTCCTCTAGTCTGAGCAGATTATTCATCTTTGCCTCTGTGGTCTTGTTTTCTTCCCTTTTCTTGCATTGTTCTCCTCAATCTGAGCTTGAAGTCTTCTGTAGAAAATCTTCTCTTCTTCATCTTGATTCCCCAACCTGGATTGCATTAATCTGAGAGTTTCATTGGATGCCTTTTCCAGTTGGTCTTCTATTCTGAAGAATCTTCTACAGTTGTCCTTGTCTCTGAATTCCATCATCCAAAAAGGTTGGAGATGAATTTTATTTCCTGTTTGAGGGACCTTCAATACTCTGGGAAGTGCACCATGCTTGTTCCAGCTAGCTTTGATTTGGCAAATTTTGGAGACAACCTCAGACTTGGCCGTTTTGGTAAAACCAAAATCTTTCTTCGGACATTTAAACACAGATAGCAGTGTCTGAAAGTCTTCTCCAGAATCCTGTGTAGAGGCCAAACCTGTTCTCTCCCACCCCTGTAGACAAATACCAATCTCTCTGGTAGTTTGTAAGAAGCTGCTATTCCTCTCACTTCAACCAGGTCATCAAGATTGATATGTAGGTCAGACTCCTCCCTGATATCAGCAATGTAGATGAAGTCTTTTGGGTTGGTAGGGGGTTTCTCAGCTTGTGGTCTCCTTACAAGAATTGGCTTAGCCTTGGCAGCCCTCTGCTTAGATTTCTTCTTTGGATCCATTTCAAAGAGGAATTTTGGAAAGTTGGCCTCATCAAACTCAATTGGCTCTCCCTTTGGCTCAATTGGCTGTTCATGGAAATTGACAGGATGTTTAGGATCACAGGCTAACTTTACCTCAGAAACTGTATCAGGAATTGTTGGGGGTGCAATAGGTACAGAAGAGTCTGTTGCAATACTCTGAGAGTCATCATTCTCAAAGGCTATGTTTCTCCTAGCTCTTGCCTTTGGTTGCCTTATGCTCTTCTTTGTACTTCTTTCCTCTCTGGCTTTTTCTTCTAGTTGTCTTTCTTCTTCATCAAGAGACTGAGCAACTGCAAGTGCTTGCATTGCTGATCTTTCTGACTCTTCAGCCTTAGCTTCAGCAAAGTTTGGGTGACCAGCCCAAACACAGATTTCTTGTCCATTCCTGTAGACAATTGCCCTTTGCTTCCTTATCTCAGAATCATTGCTTTCCTTGCATTTTGTGATAAGTAGTCCAAGAAGCTTGAGCTCATCTGGATAAGGTGCGGGATAGAAAATCCTTGTTATGTTTTTGCCCTTTGGTTTAGCAGGGGACTTGGGAGATAAGCTTCTTTGAAGTGTAGCTTGTTCCACATCCCTAATGCATGAAGTTTGTCCTTTTTCCTTCCTTGGACCTTGAGTGACTCCATGTAGAAGGGGCTTTACCTCATAGAAAGAATTGGTCTGTGGCTCCCATTCCGTTGATACTAAAACCATGGCATTCGTTGATGGTGTTGTAGAAGTAGCTTGATCCGTTGATGAATTTGAATTCTTTGTAGTTTCAGCTATCTTCTTGACTCTTGCATCTATGTTGGCCCAATGGTCTTTTATCTGTTCAGCAAGTGTTAGCCTCATAGATTCTTGTTTAATCAAGTCAATACCATCCAGTTTATCCTTTCCTGACTCCCCCATAGCTAGTGGCTCCTTTGGCAGGGAAATGGCTGGGACCATAACTTTGTAACTTGAATTTTAAGCTCCTTAGATTTCTCCCCCTTTTTGTTATCATCAAAAGGAATGACTGGGAGTCCTTGAGCTGCCACTAGCTGGGCTAAAAGTTGGGTTTGCTTCTCCTGTTCCCTTTGCATTTGAGATAAAGTAGCTTCCACCTTGTCCACTCTAGAAGAGAGAGTCTTCAAGGAGGTAGCCACCT
This sequence comes from Heracleum sosnowskyi, assembly GCA_030848705.1. Classification (NCBI taxonomy): domain Eukaryota; kingdom Viridiplantae; phylum Streptophyta; class Magnoliopsida; order Apiales; family Apiaceae; genus Heracleum; species Heracleum sosnowskyi. Next base: position 50,234,336 of record CM061243.1, read on the forward strand.
CAGGTTCCTTAGAGAAAAACCTGTTCATCTTGGACACAGTGAGAAGAGGGAGCTTTTCATCAAGCCTCCTATCAGAAGCATCCTTCAGGTTCCCAATAGAATCCTTGATTTCCCTTGCTTCATTCCTAGTCTGCAGCATCTGTAGCCTTTGAATTTCCAGAGAATCCATGATGGCTTTGTAGAATTTCTTGTCAGTGACACTTGCAGACTCATGAGCCAGATAGGCCTCATTATACTGCCTAGTAATTGCAGTATCCAAGTTGATTCTTCCATGCATATCTTGAGAAAGCCAGTTTGGTGTAGGGGGCACCACAGAAGTCCCAGTCTGTGAAGTGATAGCCACATGTACATTGTCACCAAAACTGTCATCATCATCAGAAAAATCAAACTCACCACTTGTTGCAGCTCCTGGAGATAGATTGGTGATTGCATCCTTTGATCTTTGCATAGATGCAGTTGTATGGATTAGGTTGAAAGACCTTTCTACCTCCACATTGCCCTGCTGAGCCATAACTTGATAGGCTGGCACAGGATGAGTAAAGGTCTCAGGATCCAGGGAAATACTATCCAGAGTTTGTTGATAATGCTCTTGGAAAGTAAGTTCCATTTCTCCCTCATGAACCTCCATTAACTCACTTGCAATGGTTGCTTCCTCCCTTGCTGCTCCTGTAGTCCCTTCTCTCTCTCCTCTATTTTCTTGCATCATGGGCTCCCCATGGCTCACACCTCTCACACCCTCACCTTCACCTACTAAGATGGAACCCTAAGCCTCTCCTTTTGCCTGACTGGAAGAAATAGTCAGCCTCTCACTCTCAGCCTCTCCTTTTGCCTGGTTGCAAGCCAGCCTCTTAGTTTCACTCCCTCTCATTCCTAGAAGTGTTTCAACTACCACTAGATCATCTGCACTAGTTGTGGAAACAACTTGATTTTCAATTAGAGGTGCAGAATGAACTATCAACGGTATGGTAGTTTGAATTGTCAACGGTATGGATACCGTTGATGGAGAAACACTTATCAACGAAAGAGACTGTTTCGTTGATGAAGTCAAGAAAGCACTTTGAGAATGTGAAATTACAGTAGAATCTGTGGTGATTGATTTTAGAGATTGTTCCACAGATCCTCTTGTATTTTCAGAAAAGGATGATTGGTGGCCCAACAAATCACTTAACAAGTGATGGTCACCAATTTCAGAGTGGGGCTTCTCCAAGAAAAGAGTTGGAGAATCAGGGATAGATGAATGGATCATATCCACATCTAATGACTGAGTTGGTGAATTTTGTGGAGTAGGTTCAAGATTGATGTTTAAATAATGGGACTGTAACCCCAGAGTAATGATAGGGGTTACATCAAACTGAATTTGAGATACTGGAAGTGTTGCTTCCAGTGTGTGTGCACCCTGTGAAACCTGGGATTTTTGTTTCACTCTCCTTTGGTATTGGGAAAAAGTAGACTGTGGGCTTGAAGTGTCCCTTACCCTCTTGGAGTGTGCTCTTGGAGGAGAGCTTGTTTCAATAATTACATCCTTTTAGGAGGATGCAACTAGACTTGTGCTTAAATCCATATTACTCATTGTGCCTTGTTGGGAAGACACAATGGGGCTAGGCTGGATCTCACTCATCTTTCCTTCCTTATCCTTAGGGTTTCTTTTATGTTCACCCCTTCCCTCACCTCTTACAACACCTGCACCACTCCCCTTAGGTTGTGTAGTGGATTTTACAACAGGTGCCTTTTGGGAAGCACCTGAGGTTGGCTTGGAGGATTTCTTTGATTTTGGTTTTGTTGCTAGGGCAGGAGCCTGTTGGGTCACAACTACAGACTCCACAGCAACAGGGTTGGGTAAAACAGTAGAAGTAACAGCTATACTAGCAGGGATAGCAGTAGTTACCTCAATTATTGGCAGTTACACCACTGGAACATCACCATTGTGGTTCAGCCTCAGTATGTCTGTCAATACTCTCTTTTCTTGTACAAAGCAATCAAACCTAGAAACAGGGTTAGAGATAACCAATGGTGCTGGACTAACATGGTTAGCCAACATCATCAGAAATCTAGCATAATAGATATTTTTCTTCATATTTACCTTATCACCCAACTTAGCACCAATTTCATACATAAGTTGGGTGCTAAAGTTGTAATATCTATCAGTTAGGAGCATGGTAAATAGAATCAACATGGAATTAGTTAATGCATCAAAATTACTAATTTTACCAGAAAAGACCTTGATGAATGTATCAGCTAAATAACTGTATTCCCTAACCAAACCTCTCCTAATTATTTTACCCAGATTATCAGTAGGCAAAGAGTAGTTTATGGAATTTAGCATGTTAATCATTTCAGTATATGTAGGCAAAGCAGAGCAATTATTTTCAGGAAGGTGTAAGCATGCTTGCAACACATCAGAATTGACTATGTACTCATTACCTTGAATGGTGAATTGCAAAGTGTAATTTGTCCCACTGTACTCACATGAGGTCCAAATCTCCTCGATTATCTCATTGTAGAGTGTGTAGAGTGAAACATTGTGTAGCTCAGTTTGCAATTCATCATAAAATCCATCATCTTGAAGAAGATTTTGTTCGGGCTTTCCTTAATAACAAAAGGAATGGAGTTGTTCTTTTCGTAAATGAACCCTCCAGCAGACATGAGTTTCACGATGGGTGACATTGTTGAGTAAAGAAAGCTTGAACTGTGATTTTCTTTGAGAGAGAAAGAGTAAGAAGGCCTTTGGAATTTTTGAGAGCAGGTAGAAAAGAATTAAAGAAAATAGAATTTCTTAAATACTCCCCCAAAAATTCTCAAAAATTAAGTCCAATAATAAATATGAATTACTGGATTGGCTAAAAATGTAACCGTTACAATTAAAATATTACCATGATTTATACTTACAGGGGTGTATGCATAGATCGTGGTAAAAGATGTGACAATTTTCAACGGTTCAGATTAACTGCGCTATATCAACGAATCAGAATTGGCCGTTTAAGGTCCCGTCTATTTCGTTGATAAAGCTGCGTTTCGTTGATATAAAAGAGCTATCAACGAAACACCCAGAAAAATGCTAAGACTGTCAACGAAATGGTGCACTTCGTTGACATAGTAATTTTGACTTAGACAAAATTGCACTTTTTCCTGAGAAAATTAATTCACAGAAAAACATAGCAAATTTTTGGCTACATTGTAACTTGCAAAAATCTCAGAAATAATTAAGAGAAATTTAGCATACCTAGCTCACTTACTAATCTTGAGAATGTTGATTCATCAAGTGGCTTGGTAAAGATGTCTGTAAGTTGTTGTTCACTTGGAACAAAATGTAACTCCACAGTACCATTCATAACATGTTCTCTAATGAAATGGTACTTGATGTCAATGTGCTTGGTCCTAGAATGCTGCACTGGATTCTCAGTAATGGCAATGGCACTAGTGTTGTCACAGAAGATGGGAATTTTCTCAACTCTTAATCCATAATCAAGTAGTTGATTTTTCATCCATAAAATCTGTGCACAACAACTTCCAGCTGCAATATACTCAGCCTCAGCTGTGGAGGTAGAAACTGAGTTTTGTTTCTTGCTGAACCATGACACAAGCTTGTTTCCTAAGAATTGACAGGTGCCAGTTGTGCTTTTCCTATCAATTTTACATCCTGCATAATCTGCATCTGAATAACCAATTAGTTCAAAGCCAGATTCTCTAGGATACCAAATGCCAAGGTTTGGTGTTCCTTTGAGATATCTGAAAATTCTTTTAATAGCAACTAAATGGGATTCCCTAGGATCAGCCTGAAATCTAGCACAAAGACATGTAGCAAACATAATATCAGGTCTACTAGCTGTTAAATATAAAAGTGAGCCAACCATGCCTCTGTAACTTGAAATGTCCACAGATTTTTCCTTAGTATTCAATTCAAGTTTGGTGGCAGTAGGCATGGGTGTTTTGGCAGGAGAGCATTCCATTAAGTTAAATTTCTTTAATAAATCATGAATATATTTTGTTTGACTAATGAAAATGCCTTCATTAACTTGCTTCACTTGGAGACCAAGAAAGTAAGTTAATTCTCCCATCATGCTCATTTCATATTTACTTTGCATAAGCTTGGAAAACTTTGGACAAAGTTTTTCATCTGTAGACCCAAAAATTATGTCATCTACATAAATTTGAACAAGTATAGTAGAGCCATTCACAACCCTGTGAAAAAAAGTTTTATCTACAGTACCTCTAGTGAAGTGATTCTCAAGGAGGAACTGTGAAAGTGTGTCATACCAGGCTCTAGGTGCTTGTTTCAAACCATAGAGTGCTTTGAGGAGGAAGTACACATATTCTGGAAAATCATCATCTTCAAAACCAGGAGGTTGACTTACATACACCTCCTCTTCCAGTTCCCCATTCAGAAAAGCACTCTTCACATCCATTTGATAGACCTTGAAATTGGCATGGGCTGCATAGGCTAGGAAAATCCTTATTGCTTCTAGTCTTGCAACAGGAGCAAAGGTTTCATCAAAATCAATTCCCTCTTCTTGTGAATGGCCTTTTGCAACCAATCTAGCTTTGTTCCTTGTGACTATGCCATTTTCATCCATCTTGTTTCTGAACACCCATTTTGTGCATATGACACTCATGTCCTTAGGCTTGGGCACCAGCTTCCAAACATTGTTTCTCTCAAATTGGTTTAGCTCCTCTTGCATAGCTAAAACCCAATCTGGATCTAGAAGTGCATCCTCAACTTTCTTTGGCTCATCTTGAGACAGAAAGCTACTATATAAACATTCTTCTTGAGTTGCTCTTCTAGTTTGGACTTTTGAAGAAACATCACCTATAATTAGTTCAAAGGGATGATCTTTAGTCCATTTCCTTGAGGGAGGTAGATTTGCTCTTGAAGAAGTAGATTCATGATCATGGTTGCCTTGATTGAATATATGTCCTTGAGAAACTCCCCCTGAGTTTGTTGTCCCTAATTGATCACTTCTAGAGGCATTTTTGTGACTGTCAACGGTATGACCATTTTGACTGTCAACGAAACGCTCATCCTGACTGTCAACGAATCCTCCATCATGACTGTCAACGAAATGACCATTTGGTCTGCCAGCAGCTATTCTTTTCAATCTCAATGCAGCAATTTCACCTTCACTGCTGCTTTCTTATGTGCTAGATACAACAACTTTAGGCTGTTTCTCAATAGCCTTGACATGATTCACTTGATCTCCTTCCTCATTCTCAAAAGAAAGACTTGCATGGAAACCTTCATCACAGAGACCTTGAATTTGAGATCATCAAAAACAACATGTACAGATTCCATAACAATGTTGGTTCTGAGATTATAAACTCTGTAAGCTTTCCCTGCTGCATATCCCACAAATATTGCTTCATATGCCTTTGCTTCAAATTTCCCCAAATGCTCAGCTTGATTTCTCAGAACAAAGCACTTGCATCCAAAGACATGAAGAAAGTCCAATAGTGGCTTCTTTCTTTTGAGTAGTTGATAAGGGGTCATTCCCTTAGCCTGATTAATCAAAGAAATATTTTGAGTGAAGCAAGCTGTGTTAACTGCCTCAACCCAAAAATAAGTTGGTAACTTTGATTCATCTAGCATTGTCCTTGCAGCTTCAATAAGTGTTCTGTTTTTCCTTTCAACTACACCATTTTGCTGTGGTGTCCTTGCTGCTGAAAACTCATGCAAAATACCATTTTCTTCACAGAACACCTTCATGCTTGAATTCTGTCCCATTGTCACTCCTAATCCTTCTTACTTTGAAATCAGGATGATTGTTTACCATCTTGATGTGATTGATAATGATTTCACTTGCCTCATCTTTGGAGTGCAAAAAGAAGGTCCATGCAAATCTAGAAAAATTATCAACAATCACAAGACAGTATTTCTTCTTTGAAATGGACATGACATTTACAGGGCCAAATAGATCCATATGAAGCAACTCAAGCTGTTGGACAATTGATGACTCTGTCTTGCTTTTGAATGATGCCTTCTTTTGTTTCCCTTTTTGACAGGCATCACACAAACCATCCTTGGAGAATTCCACCTGTGGAATTCCTCTAGCAAGATCTTTCCTCACCAAATCATTCATAACTTTGAAATTCAGATGAGATAATTTCTTGTGCCATAGCCAACTTTCATCCTTGCTTGCCTTGCTGAAAAGACAAGTGATGGTGTCTGGACTTGTGCTACTAAAGTCAGCAATGTACACATTCCCTCTTCTGAATCCAGTCATGACCACATTGTTGTTCCCTACCTTAGAAACAACACAGGCTTCTTTTGAAAAAGTAACTAAAAATCCTTTGTCACAAAGTTGGCTGATACTAAGCAAATTGTGCTTAAGACCATCCACCAATGCAACCTCATCTATGATGACATTCTCTTTTGAAATCAAGCCATATCCCTTAGTGTAGCCTTTGATGTCATCTCCAAAAGCAATACAAGGGCCAGCTCTTTCCTGGAACTCTGTGAGCAGGGTAGAATCACCAGTCATGTGTCTTGAACAACCACTATCCAAGTACCAAAGATTCCTTTTGTCTCCCTGCACACAATAAAACCAAATCAAGTTGATTTTGGTACCCAAGTTTCCTTGGGTCCTGTTTTGTTAGCCTTTGACTTTCCTTTTAATTCATTTTTCACCTTGGGCTCAGATAGATTTAAATAAACCTTTATCTTTGGTGTTGATTTCTGAGGGTTGCTCACATTTTCATTCACAGCATGCATAGTTGGAGGAACAAACATGTTATTCACATTCCATGGCATTTGTGGCACATTAAACATATTCATGTATGGATTAGGCACAAATGGCATGCTAGCATATGGATTCTGAAATTGTGCATATGGAGCAAACATGTTAGGCATAACAGGCATTGTAGGCATAGAACCATTCATTGCAGGCTTAGGCATTTTCACATTAGCAGTCTTCTTAACAGATTTGCAGTTAGTAGATAAATGACTAACACTTCCACAATTAACACATGTCTTTCTAGGAGCATATTTATCAGGTGTGTAATTGTTATGTTTGTTAATCCCTACTTTGCCATTCCTGTTATTCTTTTTATTGCCCTTAGCCTCAACTTGAATTTTCTCTACCTTGTCTTTCAATTGCTTGTTAGACAAGTGACCTACATTAGCTTTTTCAACAGGCTTCTCAACTTTCTTTGATTTACTAGACTCACCTTGAACAAAGTTCTTGGTGACAGGACCATACTTGTTATTAAGTCTAGTGAGTTCTTCTTTTCTTTTCTCTGTCAACGAAACAGCCTGATCGGTTGATGGTTCATCTGTCAACGAAACTTTGCATTCCGTTGACATATCAACCTTCAACAAATGATCATTGTTGTTTGTTGACTCTGTTTCTGATTCTAAGGTTTCACCAGCATACCCTAGCTTCTCTTTGTTCTTTTTCCATGATTGCTCACAGAAAGATTCTATACCTTGAACATTAATGATGCTGGTAGCAACATTCCTAGAATCCTTCCATTTTGCAATCACACTTTGTTCTATTTCAAGTTGTGTTTTAAGAATTTCTTCCCTTTCTAACACTTTCTCAAGTTCCTTCTTAGCATCCCTACTAACACACCTCATTTTCTCAAATTCAATGAGTTGTGCTTCTAACATGGCATTCCTATCACTTAAGAGCAAATTAGTCTCTTTTATTCTTGAATTCTCTTTGGTAAGTGATTTAAGAGTAACACGCAAATTATATAGTACAGTAGACATTTCATTTACTGCACTATCGCATTCCTCTTTAGAAAGCTCAGAAAGATTAGTAATTGTTACCTGGTTGCTTGAGGAGCTTGCTTCCTGCTCATGATTGTTAGCCATAAGAGCCAAGTTGACATACTCAACATCATCATCAGAATCTTCACCATTACCAGCCCAAACATACTCCTGAGACATGAAAGCCTTTTCTTTTTGCTTGAGAAGTTCAAAGTATTTCTTTTTATAATCAACAGGCTCAAATTTCCTGTTACCCTTATCAACCTTGGGCTTTCTGCAGTCTCCAGCAAAGTGACCAATCATTCCACAATTGAAACATTTAGACTTAGACTTTTCAATCCAGTTATTTTTGCTAGGTTGAAAGTCTCTCCTTGGTGGCCTTGCTTCTGAGTTTCTCTTGAATTTGAACTTGGAGAATTTCCTTGAAAGAAAAGCAATGTGTTCATCAATCTCATCTAAGTCATCCAAGTTGGCTGGTTCTGGTTCTTCTTCTTCTGTCATCTTGCCTTTTCCCTTGCTAACATCACTCCTACAACTAGCTCGACTAGTTGTGGCTTTTGCAGCTTCTTCATTGTCATCTTCCAGTTGGTTCACAGATGCAATCAATGCAAAAGATCCACCTTTCTTCTGTACCTTTTCAATTTCTTCATCTTGCTCCATTTCCAACTCATATGTCTTTAAAGTTCCATAAAGCCTTTCAAGAGTGTAGTCTTTGTACTCTTGAGTGTTTCTGAGAGAAACAGTCATAGGCTTCCATTCTTTTGGAAGAGCTCTAAGAAATTTAAGGTTTGAATCCTTGGTTTGATAGATCCATCCATACAACTTTAATCCATTCAAAAGCTTTTGAAACCTACTAAACGTGTCATTTAGGGTTTCACCAGCTTTGAAATGAAAGTGCTCATATTGTTGTATGAGAAGTTGCATTTTGTTCTCCCTAACTTGCTCAGTTCCTTCACAGAGAGTTCTAACAGTGTCCCATACTTCTTTAGAGGTTGTACAGTTTATGACATTGTCAAACATCTCTTGCTCCAAACCATTAAACAGAATGTTCATGGTTCTTTTATCTTTATGGATTTATGCAACATCTTCAATAGTCCATTCTGAGACAGGTTTTGGAATTTCTACATCAGGAGCATCATCTGGCAGTCCAACTCTAGATGCAAACTTCATGGGAACGTGTGGACCTTTCTCAATGCAGTCTACATACCTCTCATCCATAGACATGAGATGTAAATGCATCTTTACTTTCCAGTGAAAGTAATTGTCCTTATCAAGAACTGGTATCTTTACACCTGCATCCTTCTTCACCATGGTTACTGTTTTGGTCTTGATCTTTAAACTTCTTGTATGTTAGAAGCTTGCTCTGATACCAATTGTTAATCCCAAATGACCAAATAGAATTGTAGAAGGGGGGGTTAAATACAATTCTAGATATTTTAAACTTGAAACAACTTTCGAAATAAAACTAAACTTATAAAATAAAAATACAAGCACTTAAATAATTTCAGTTGGATTGTTTGATGATCCAACTGAAGTGTTTTTATTGCGGAAATAATCTGTGATACAAAATGGACACAGCTGCTCAGTTACAAGAATGTAGAGAAGTATGCTCTCAAAGATAGCTAATACAATCTATTTGTTTTTCTTCTCTAACACTGTTTTAACTGCTACACTTGGTTATAAATATTCCCAAGTTTACAATGCTATTTTTGGCTACTCTAAAGTACACTAAAGGTAACCGCCAGTAGCTTGCTTTTCATCCCTTTTGTCCAATGGTCCTTGGAGATCTTTGCTTTTGTCTTTTTGCGTATTATGATCACTCCCAAGAACCTAATTGGAAATTGGAATGTTTCCTTATTTCCAGTGACCATTTTGATGGCTTCCAATGCAAAGTACACTTCCATATCTCCCTTTTGATCTGTCAGATAACTGTCACTATCACTTTGTCAACTATTCAGAAAAGCAATAATGATTCGTTGATAGTAGAGAGATGTGTTTCGTTGATAGCTTTATTCTTTGTTTCGTTGATGGTATAACCCTCGTTTTGTTGATAGAGTAGTCTTCATTCTGTTGATAGAGTAAGTCTTCATTCCGTTGATAGAGTAATCTTCATTCCGTTAACATGTCTTCACTTAGGCAAAATTACAAGGCATAATATATTTACAATTCACCAACCTATTTTGCCTATCTAGTACTTAGTCAACATGACTTAGAAAACCTATCTAATACCTACAACAAAATGCATATCAAACTATGAAGTATTGTACAATGCAGTTGCTGCATCACTCATTCCGTTGATGAGCTTCCTGTCAACGAAACGCTGCAAAGCATGCCATTCTGTTGACAGTTACAAAATGACTTAATACAAAATCTACTAAGTGTTTTTATAATTATCATCAAGAACAACATATTCCTAACAATCTCTCCTTCTTCAAGTGCTTCAAGCAAATCCTTGTCCAGAACACGATCAGATTCAGAAGTAATGCCACTAGGTCTGACAGGTTGAGTTGTGACTTTCTTCAGCCTATTCTTCATTTGATGATATCTTTTGATATTTGCTATGCAATAGTCTTGAATCAAATCAGCAACTTCTGTCTTCTCTTGTGTAGCAAATCCTGAAGTCCTCAACATGTTCTCCAAGTAGACAAGATGCTTGGCAGGAAAATCTTTCAGAGAGATTGGATCCACACCACAAGTCTGAAGTGCCCTTCCTTTAAAAAATTTTACTTCATAAGGCACTTCCACTACTTGTGGACTAGCTTTCATTGCAAAGTCTCTTAGCTGATCATGCAGCAGCTCAGCTAATGGAGAAGTTCTTTTTACTTTGCACATGAAGACTCATAGTTCAGAGAGAGTTCTGCTTTCCAAAAGATTGAGAGACACTAAGAAAGTTCCCTCATTATGAGTGTAAACATAGATCTTTAACTCCTCTCTAACTTTGTCATATCCAGTTGAGATCCTTGAAACCTCTGCATGAAGAGCTTTCATATATACTGTGTAGTCTGGATTGACCTTCTTGTATCTTTCCAACATCCCAAGAAACTTTGCATCATTGTTAGTTCCTTCTTGATGTGAAAACATCTCTCTAGCCTTGTCCCATTCTTCTCCTTGCTTCAGCCTCACATACAATTTTCTCTCATTGACCTTCAAATTGTGAAGCCTTTGCTTTTCTTGTTGTTCAGCTTTTTGAATGACAAGATGCTTAGAAATGATGTCAGATACCTTTACATTCTCCTCCTCTCTTCTTTTCAGATCAGCCTTCTGTCTCACTAACTCAGTTTCAAAGACAGGATCAACATTTGACTCTTCTTCCCAGCCAGCATAATCAGCTTCTTCTTCCACCTCCACATTACCAAAGATATCTTCAGGGGCTTCTTCAGATTCTACATAGTCAAAATCTCCCTGTTCACCTTGATAATAGTCAGCATCAGAAAAAGTTAACTTTTGCTTCCCTTTGTCCTTGTTTGAGCCTCCAGCCTGATCTCCTCCTTGTTTCTCCACATTCTCCCCCTTAGTTGAGGAATCCTCTACAGATTTTACTTTAGTAGCTCCAGGATTCACCTCACTTCTTCCCCTTATTGCTCCTTGATCATCTCTATTTCCTCCATCTCCTCCTTCATCATCCTCACCCTCATCATCATCATCATCTCCCTCAAATAATGTTTTTTGTTCTTCAGTAGGTTGATGTGATTTCTTTATCATATTATACAAGTGCTTCATACCTTCATTCAGATGCTCCATTCCTCCTTCTATCCTTGAAATCCTTTCTTCATTAAACGTTTGATTTTCATCAGCTGTTTGCAGAATAAAGTCCACCTTGGTAGAAATGGCAGCAATCTCCTTGACACTTTCTGAAATTTGAGCATTTGACGTTGTTAATTCAGAAATGTCCGAAGCCACTAGTACATGGGATTGTTGGATGGAATTCAGCTTCGGGAGCAGAGTATTCTTTAATCCTTCCAGGTCATCTTTCACAGTACCCAGCTGATTTGATACAGAGGTGGTATATTGTGCAACCACTTGTGCTTTCAAAAGATTATTCTCAGCCTGGGTTTCTTGTAACTTCCTTTGTAGATCAGCTAGCTGGTTCAACAAAACAGTGTTTGTGTCAGTGTGTGCACTCACTTCAATTGCTCTCAGTGGTGTTTCACTCAACTCACGTGCTTGTGTATCACTCGGTGTTTGACTCATATCTCTCACCACTAACTATCTTTCTAGATTTTCAGAAGATGTACCTGCATGAAAAATCACCGTCTGATAAAACAATGTGTAAGCTGAAGCTCTAGTCGTCCTTGAAGGTCTTCAATGGCTCCTTACATTGACGTATGACACAGTAGTTACTGAGTCTGATCCCTTCTTCACCGTCTGAGCTTTACATTGCCCCGATGATAATATGTTGGAAGTTGGTAATATTTTGAACGTCCGCCGTACTATATTGGATTCTAGACCAGGCTTCTCAGTTTCTTTTGTTAAAAGACAAGCAAATGGGGTTGCTCACTGGTAGTTAAATTCCCATGTTCTCTAAATTGTCAAAATGTGTTTACGTCTCCTTCAAACTTATTGTTGGAGTATCTCTTGTACGACATTTCTTAGTAATGATATTTGTCTTTTATTCAAAAAAAAAAAAAAAAGTTTTAGACTTTATTCGAGATTACTATTAAGATTTATTATTATGCTGTTAAAATAAGTGATATTACGAAAATCAAATAATTTTTTGATAATATTTTTGATATATGCATATTTTGTGAAAATTATAAATAAAATAAAGTTTTTGGTAAGTTTTAATTTTGAAACCAATAACTGTTTATGGAAAAACTGAAAAATAACCTTTTTCAATATATGTGAGATCTTACTTTCTCTAAAATCAATTTTTAAGCGCTATTCAAAAAAGTTATTTTAAAATTTACCAAAGAATGTTTAGTTGCGTGTATTGCAACTACAATGCTAAACAGACTCTTAGTCCAAAATAATTGCTCTAAGAGCATCTTGAAATATTTTTCTAATAGTGTTATTTATATTTTTTGTTTGATAAAATTATATACCAGGGTTTCATTGATTCAACAAATATAATAAATCAAAAATGGTTATCTATATTTTTTTGCTAAGAGCTATATGATTGGAGTGCTAAATCTTTTACATATTATCTAAAAAATGATACATAAATGCTACATGAATTATTTAACTAAGAATTTTATATCATTGGAGATGCTGGGTTAAATATCAAATTGGTCACTGAAGTGGAGGTCATATATCAATTTCTTCATCAATTTTAACGGGGTCTCATTTCAATCACTTAAGTCATAATAAATATCAAACAGATACCTCCAAATGTGTGATCGAGAAGTAAAATAAATTTTTGTTGAGTTCTATACATTTTTCTTAAATGCCATCATAACCAAATAAAAAGTCATGAACTCTAGTATTTTAGATAATAAATTTAGATTTTTTAAAATTTGTTTAAAATTTGTTTTTAATTAAATCAAAGAAAATAACTATAAAATCAAAAATAAATTTTAAATAAAATTTTAAAAATCTGAATATATTATCTAAAATACTAGAATACATAACTTTTCATTTGGTTATGGTGGCATTGAAGAAAACTGTATAGAACTCAATAAAAAATTATTTTACTTCTTAATCACATATTTAGAGCTATTTGTTTGATATTTATTATGATTTAAGTGATTTAATTGAGATCCCGTTAAAATTGATGAAAAAATTGATATATGACCTCCATTTCAGTGACCAATTTGATATTTAACCGGCGAGGAATTCATTCCCATATTTATGAAATCGATTTAGCTTTCCTAAAGTTTACCTTACCACGTGCTTTAAAAAAAAAAAGTTTACCTTATAATGGATTTAGATAACTGTAAAGCGAACAACATTTTGAACCTACTGGTATACAGGTAATAATGAACATATATACAATATTTATTTAATATTTAATTTTAATCAATAGAAATCAATATAAAAAATATAATTAGAGTAAAATAACTTTTTGATCTCTTATATCTTATCTTAAATAATTGTTATTTTACTATATTTTAGAGAACCATCGGAAATACTCTTACATACTCCATATGTCCCTCTCATTTCTTTACACTTTCCTTTTTGATACATCTCTCTCATTTATTTACATACCGAAAATAGTAACATTTTATAATATAAAATCCAATCACATTCACTACTTTCTTTCACTATACCTACTTTATACTCACTTTATACATTAAATATTGATTGATCCCACCACTTTATTCATTTTTCTTACTTTTCTCTATTAATTTACACTTTTTCTTAACCTCCATGTCGTCCCCTCAACGTAAAGAATTGAGGGGAACGGAGGGAGTAAACTAGTAAACTAGGTCGGAACAAATGAGGACAGTTCAGTACAAGATGCTTTGTCAAAGGTTTGAAAATGCGAAGTACTTGAGTCGTAACTATATATTAAATTAATTTGAAGAATTAAAAGCGCCCATAAACTTGTTGCTTTTTTTTCAAGTCCCATAACCTTTCCTTTTTTTATTTAAACACACACCCACCTTCTTTTTAACAACTTTCGAACCCTCGACATCCCGTGAAAGGTGGAGTAAGATACCACAACAGAGGTGTTGGGTAAGTCAGTAAGATACCACTACAGAGGTGTTGGGTAAGTCCCGTAACCTTGTTGCTACTAGAAAGTAAAGTATATCTTCCACAGTTGTTTTAATGATGCAAGGGGAAAGTAAAACTTTTCCTTAAAAGAGTTATTTTGACATGCTACAACCAGGATCAAAATCAAAAGCTAGAAGAGGGCCATGAAGACCATGCTCTTATACAGCTAATATTGGCATGCACATGCAACCATGGTAAAGGCCAAAAAGAATCAGACTTGCACATAGAAAGCACATTTTTACACAAAACTGCTATGAGGCACAAACCACGAACTTTAGGATAATTTTAGGTGGACGCACAACCCAGAATAAAATGGCTAATAAGTTCATGAACTCACATGGCCACTATTTTCTGTTCAAAGTTCTACTCGTAACACTTGTGACTACCAGAATTGCAGCTCACCCGTCATCGTCTCTAATCACCATCACTCACCTGCATCTCTGCAGAATTTTCTCTTATCGGACTCGACTCAGGCTGTCGCATAATTGGTTCATCATCCTCAGATTCTGACCATGCCCTCCGCTTCCTATTTGTAGCTGATGGATTTTCCACCTTTAACAGATAAAGAACAAAAACATTATACAAAAAGCTAACCACGGATAATCTAATTAAATACAAAGGAGAAAAAGACAGACATATCTTGTGTAGCACTCTAGGGAGAACTACCTTATATAGAGTCCAGAAGAGAACCATTATATAAATATACATAACAAATATATTTATCTGATTTTTCATTAAATTTAATTATAAATTTCAATTAGTAAATTAAAAAAAACGAAATTATACAATTTTTTAAAAAATAATCGTTGAAAATTAATGAAATAGTTCAAAGTAATTCTACAGTAGAACAAATTTATGTAAGAGCTTTATGCTCGTACTCACCTAAGTTAGGTGAGTACAAAGAGCTTTTTCATTTAAAAACATAGGGGGTACTTTAGTAATTGCAGGATTTTGTCAAATATTTACAATTATGCCATTAAAATGAACTATTTACTCCCGTAAGCCCCCCCTAAGTAGGGCATTTTTCTCTTTATCTAAAATGATTCTACAGTAGAATCAAATTTACAATTAATATTTTTTTCAAATTTGAAGTGTTAATGGTTGGTATTCTACATTAGAATCAAATTTTATGAAATAAAATTTGAAAATTAGTAATGAGATTCTATAGTGGAATCGATGGTTCTCTACGGGACTCAATATCAGAGGATTCTCTCTAGAACAATGGCATATTTTACATTATTTACATGCATATATATAAAGAGAGAGAGTGAGAAAGAGGGAGAGAGATTACTGTATCAGCCTCAGCATCAGAATCTTCCAGCCCAGCAGCTGCAAGAACGTCCTGTGGATTCTCTTCAAATTCATCACCATCATCATTCACTGCATTATCAGCCTGCTTGTAGTTCCTATTAACATATTCATCTTCCACTTCTTCTTGATCGTCCATGTCGCCTGCTTCCTCTGTCTCATAACGCGACTTCTTCTCTCTTTTTCTCTTCTTTTCCCCCTTCCTTCTCCTCTTTTCGCCACGCCCACCATTTTCATCTTCAGCATGTGTCCTATCCTTACGCTTGGAGGCAGAAGTGTGCTTCCATTGTTCCTGGTTTAGGTAATAGGCAAATCAAGTTAATGTTGAAACAGAGGAAGCAGCAGCTTGCTAAGTCAAAAAAGAAGGTATCTCTTCATTACAGAGAAAAAAAAAATTTACTTATATGGCAATACTAAAAAGTGGAATCCAGTGTTACCCTATGTTATGTCCCACGTACATTTGCGAAATTAATGTTCCACTTTTACTGAATTTCAAGAGATTTCATATTTTACCAATCATTAATTACCAATTCCAAGAGATTTTATAATTTCATAGTGGCTGCCTCGCAAGTCGTAAACAATATGCTTGCAGAGTTGCAGTGTGCCAGACACAGACAATGAATGCCCAATTGTCCATGCAACATCCAATCAGTCAAAATAGCAGCTAAGGCAAGAATTAGTGACGATGGTAAAGCAGGAAATTTTAATGCTGCCTTCCAAACTACCACAGAATAGAAGTATATTGGAAATTGGTACTTCTTTCGACTTGTAAGTTAACAAAACGGGCAACAAGCCTGGTTCTACAGCAGATTTAATTATATACAAAAGCTAAAGGCAGCCTCAGATTGAGAAGAACATGACAGTACTTAAGTCAGAAATTATAATGCTGCCTTCAAACTACCAGAAACCAGGTAGTACACTGAAATTTGGTACTTTCAACTTATAAGTTAACAAAACAGAGACCGAGCCTGGGTGTAACAGCAGATTTAAATGATTTACAAACTGTAATGGCAGACTTAGATCAAGAATATGAAAATATGAAGACTAACGTACAGGATAGTCTGATACCAAACATTGTGGACAAGCAAAATTCTTCAGCACAATCACGACTTCAATGGACATATAACTTAAAAATGGATTGTCTATAATTTGTACCTTCATACGCTCTAAATGCTCCTCCTGTTGCTTCATTTGCTTAAGCTCTTCCTCCTGTTTTCTTCTCTCCAACTGTTCCCAATATAAACATCAACAAACAGTAAGACAAACAGTTTCAATAGTAAGAGAGAAGTAGATAACATGAAAAACATTGACCTGCAGTTTCTTCTGTTCTTCAGCTTTGCGACGGTTTTCCTCGGCCAATGTAACCTGGCGAGCAAGTTCCTGTCTCTCCTTAATTTTCTGGTCTTCACGCTCAGCTGCATCTAGATGAACTTTTGCAGCCTCAAGTAAGTGCTTGCAATATCCAACATGAGTTTCTATTTTCTTTTCATCAAATCCATGAATGTGAAGGTTGGAGGCGGCAGACAGCTGACTAAATAAACGGACTGCATTCGTAAGCTCGGCAACAGTTGCACGTACCTATTATACAAGAAAAAGTAAGCATCCACGCAAGGTTACTAGAATATCAAAACCAGGATATGTTAATTTATAATCAAATAGCTGCAACTTGCACGTTTCCACATACATATAATGATCTTTGTTTTGTTCTGTGATCCAGGAAAAGGGGAAATACCCACACATTCTCTTGAGCTTTCCCAACAATAACCTTAAGGGTTTCACCAACCACTCACCTCGTCTATATTATTACTAGATCGAATGCAAAAACTTATCCAAAAAGGTAATTTGCATTCTTTACCTCTTCTACAGTCCTTTTTGTTTTCTGTAAAGTGGATGCTGAGAACTTCTGCAATGTGACACCAGCATCAAATCTCAAAGTGTAATTTGAAGGAGCCAAGTGAATCGCTCTTAGTAAAGTCCTCTTACAGTCTTGCCACTGTTCAGCTTCATAATGTGTACGAGCCAGATAAAGAAGAACATTACTATCTGTATTGTAGAAAAACCTACGCAGGCAATTTTGATACTGCAAAACAAAGAATAAGACATTGCAACTAACAAGGTCAATATCCAGAGAATAATTTTCTCACATAGGTAATATAAAGCAAATAAATTGAAGAGGAACAAACCATCTTGATGGCCAGAGCGAAATCTCCTTGAGCAAAATGTATATGTGCTAAATTTATCCACACACCTGGCATCTGGACAAAAATGCTTCCACTTGCAGCCTCTTGAACCTAAAATTTAGAAGTACAAACTTGTGTAAGACAGTAGCAATGGTGCAGCTTTTTCTGCAGCAACACCTAAAGCAGTCAAAACTGTAAGACATAATCTAGCTGACCTGTGTAAGAAGTTCCTTTGCAACATCATAATGACCTTTTTCTGCCAATACCACACCAGCGCCATTGGCAGCATACAAATTTGAAGGATGCTGAACCAGAACCTGGTAATTATGTATATTAAGAAGAGTTATGAACGTATGTTATGCAGCTTTTGCCAGTATTCCAGTGCAAATCTTAAAGACGAGAATCACAGTAGCATTAATACCCTAAACATGTGTTAAAAATCAAGGTCCACCAGTCATAAACTATTGTAGACATTGCAAAAGAACATTAAAACAGTGTTTTTCTGAGGAGAAAAGAAGATTATATTTGATTTAAGACAAACCTAAATTATATTAACCAGAATACAACCATGATTGAAACTTAAACAAGTAAACAGAAAAAAAAAAGAACATTTGAAATGCTGCCCTCCATCCACTATAAATCTGAAAATAAGAGGCTGCAAGATGATCTCATATAAGTTAACAACTGATGACAAACGGATATGAACAGAGCAACAAAAACAATGGTAAAGATCATAACATGCTTCAATCACATGCATGTATGTCCAACAGTAAGTACTTGATGGATCATGCCTACAAGCTGAAAAATAAATATGCTTAATGTTTTACTAAGGAAATATTATTCCAGCACTGCAGGATGAAGACAAGCACAGACATCAGAACAATACTCCCAAAACAAATAAATAAAGATATTTAAAAACAATAAAAATTATTAGTGTAAGATCTAGAACCAGCTACTAAAGTCATCCAATCAAGAATAGATAAAAAGTTTTAAAATATGAGTAGACTGTGGTATCCATGGAACGATAATTACTTTTGTGTAAAGTTCTTTAGCTTTTTCCAGATGTGTTGCTTCCAACTTTGCATTTCTTTTGTCAAAACGAACAGCTGCAAAGTAATTCCAGTTTCCCTATCCAATGTCAAAACAAAATGATGAAATTACAAAAAAAAATCCACTACATATAATCAAAACAATTGACACCACTAAAGAGAAATAATACTATCATTAGTGCACATTCCTTTAGGATTTCTAATCAGCAGGTCTAATCATTTATACTTTTGCAAGGAATGCACAGAAGACAAGCAAAAATGTATCACGCGTCACACATTGAGATTTTAACATATACACACCAAACAAAGAGTAGCATAAGAATCTTTTCCATCGGTAGCATCATTAGCAGCTTTAAACGTTTCTTTTGCCTTGACCCAGTCATCATTTTTAAGCTCCAAGTCACCAAGCATTAGTAATGCATTTGAGCATTTTTCATCTACTTTTAAAGCATCACGAACCTGTTACATTAGAATATCCAATTTTTAGATAGCTTGCAAACAATAAACCAAGAAGCAACAAAAAAAAAAGAATTAATTTGGAAGCTACAGAAGAAGTAACAACCAGTTTAATGCTTAGGGGAAAATTGTTTTGAGCTTTTGCAATAGCAGCGAGACGGAGATAAGCATCTACGTACTCAGGATACTGTAAAAGTATTGGTTAGAAGATTTCCAGCAATATATACCAACGAAAACTTTACACAGGGACTGTTAACAACAACACACACCCTCAAACATCCAATATAAACAGCATAGGAAACTAGAAACAACATTATGCCCCCAACAAAACAAAAAAAAAACACCTTCACATTCAAGAAATCTCAAAAAATGCAAAACTTAGATCCCTAGAGAAAAAGGACTTGGCAAGATCCAAAACAATTGTACAAAGAAAGCCTCAACAATCCAAAGGAATAGAAAGGTTTCAAAAATATGTTATTAAGCAACATTATTCTTTTTTCCTAAAACCGATCATCACATTTCATCCTTTTTATCAAACCAAATTAAACCGCCTTCTCATATCTTGCAAATCTAAGTCCCCTGTACTCGCCTCTTCAGCTTGTGCATCAATGCACCAGCTTGTGCATATTGCTTCTTTTTCACATTGTCCTTGGTGGATTACTGGAAGACCAGCCCAGTAAAGAGTCACAATTATTTTATTCTGTTGAAACTATGCAAGCTCACTCTTTGAGCTCTCGCAGAAGCAAATATGTGAAGGTGATCGGTGTAAATCTGCACAAAGAAAGCTTTGTGGGGATCTTTGCTCTAATGCTGAGTAAAAACTGGTTCTCCTCTAATCCTACAAATGGATAGATCTAAAGTTCACAATAAAACTGTCAAATAGATTCTATTTTAGAAAGGAGCTATTTGATCACAGAGGTGAAGTTCAATCTACTTATCTGCCTTGAAGTGCTTATAGCCTCTTTAATGGTGAGAACATAAGTTGGAAAGTATGGCTTTTAGCACACTTCACATCTTTACAAAGACTAAAACCCTAGATTTGCAAGAGGCAAAATCCGATGGACTACATACCTTAAACAAAATCAGACGGTATAATATGCTAGCCGATTCAGTTTTGTGCAAATGTTCTAGCAGTAAACCAAGGTTAAATAGTGTTGAGATCTTAATCCAAGGCAGTTCTACAGAAATGCCGGCTTCCTCAAGCTGGTTGAACAACTGTGTGTCCCTATACTTCTCAACAGATGCACTAGCATCCAATGGTTTGTACAACGCTTCATTAATAGGATCAGACTGCTGTCCATTTTTATCAGTATCAATTAACATTCGCCATACACCATCACCTAGAGCCTCCTTGAATGCCTCTTCAGCAAGCTAAAGATTAGACAAGATTAAGTTATGAGTTCTCCGTCAAAAATCTGAGTAATATTTAAAACAGTATATCCTCAGCAATTCTACATGTATACAAGTAAAATAACAAGAATTTGCAGACCTCGTATTCTTCCCTCTCAAAATGAAGGACCCCAATATTATTGAGCAGATCTATTGGTATCTCTTCATGACCCTTTTTCAATAGACTACGTGCCTGTAGAAAAAAGGCTACTTAAGCAAAATTTCGTGAAAATTACGAATTCATGATTCAGAAAATAGGGAAGTGTTCTGGATGTAGACTGTGATGCAATAAAAAACAAAACATTTACAATACGACGAAAGGGGGATGCAGCAACTGTAAATTATATTAATACGTTGTTTACATTATTTAGGAACTGAATATACAAGATCTGAACTCCAAAATAATTTCTAAAAACTATAAAAGCCCCTTGACTTTTACAAATTAAACTAACAGCCCCTTCTCTATAATTTGCAAATTTGCACGATTCAAGTTTCCTTGGAATGAAGATGTCTTAATTTTCACGTATTGCCAAGGATTACGCTATGATATTTCAGCTGAAGTATCGCTACGGTGCTAGTAGATACTTTATTTTAAAAAATGCTAATTTAGTTGCATATTCCATCGAGTATGATCTCTATAAAAAAATACATTATTTAAGTTCCTCACTGCACCGCATAGCAAAAGAAAAGAATATACATGCTAAAAAGGTATACAAACCATAATATCAGACATGCCATGTGGACGAGGTCATGACAGCTGTTAGATCCATAGCCAAAAAAAATAGTTCACAACAGCTACACAAGCTCCAGGTATTATTTTTTTATTGGCAGAGTGGCAATACAAGGAGGCAAGAAAGTTACTAGGTAGAAAGAGTCATTACAGTTTTGAAGGCATCTAAAGCAGCTACAGCATCAGTTGAAATTAGCAACTCTCCCAGATCTATAAATGCCTGTACAAAGTTAAGTTAAAGAAAAAGAAAGTCGAAAATTAGTAGAAATACTTGATAACAAGCACCGTGGAAATAGTACCATACTATTTTCACGTAACAAACTGATATGCTGTTTCAAAATTTCCTTCAAAATATGAATGTAACTATTTCATCATGACAATAAAGATAATTACAATAAAACAATTAATAAATATTAGTGCCAATTAGATGATAAAGTTGTTACACAGATGCAAAACAATCAATAAAGAGTAAAAATAAATCAAACACTTCACACAGATATTTCCAGTGAAATAGATGAATTATGTGTGTTCACCCCATAACACCATTGATCCGAAATGCACACTGTTATATGAATTTGAGAAAAAATTGATTACCTCATGATCACGTGGATGGAACTTAGTAGCTTTTTTCAAGTATTCAAAGGCCTTCTCAGTCTGTCCAAGCTGAACGAATATATGACCAACAGCCTGTATTACAATAATATATACATTCATGTCAGTGTGGTAAAAACAGAAAATAGATAATCGAGGATAAGGGGCTTGCCAACATCCACAACTCGCTTGTATACAATTGCCACATAGGATGAATGGAATGGATATAAGTGGTAGAGAATAATTACATAATGATTTGACATGGAAAGAAGAAAGTCAATGCAGTAGATATATGGTATTGACATGTGGGAGTGAAAGAGAGTGCCAAAATAATAAATAAATGTCAAAGAGAGATATAGTGAATCAAAAAAGAGAGATCAATAATGAAATCAAATGAAAAATCAC
This sequence comes from Heracleum sosnowskyi, assembly GCA_030848705.1. Lineage (NCBI taxonomy): Eukaryota > Viridiplantae > Streptophyta > Magnoliopsida > Apiales > Apiaceae > Heracleum > Heracleum sosnowskyi. Next base: position 50,256,800 of record CM061243.1, read on the forward strand.
ATGGCTGTGCATGCAAGAATGTGCAGACTTACGCAAGCCCTGTGCCTCTGATTTATTAATATATATCATATATTAAGTGCAGAAAAGAACTAGGTGCAATAATAATAAATAAAAAATAACCAACAAATCTTTTAACACACTCACTTTCAGCGTCTCACAGTTTTCAGGGGCCACCTCCAAAACTTTTTCATAGTTTGACAGGGAACTTCTCAAATCTCCCAAATGCAGTTGAACTTGTGCGAGGCCTGTTGGAAGGTAAGCAGTATTATTTCTGAGCTGGCATTTATAAAAAATTTAACACGAAGTGATGACAAACAAAGAAACAAAGTAATGCTTATCATTTACTCCCTCTGCCCCACCCCCCCCCCCCCCCCCCAATTTCTTCACATTCTGATATTGGATGTCCCTCTCCATTTTTTACATTCTATGTAGCAAAGTTTTAACAATACAAAAACTATTTAGACCCTCTACTTCCCTCCACCTTTCTAATATTGTACTTTATTTGTTAAATATTGATTGGTCCCACTATATTCATCTTTCTTAACATCCAGCCGTGCCCAGCCATATGTAAGAAATTGGGTTGGATGGAGATAGTACTATCTATTGCTAGCAGGTAACATGTGTCGAGCAAGGTTTAGTTCAACATGTTTTTACATAATATAAATTTTATAAGAAATTATGTTTATGGTAAGGATATTCGTTGTTCAATCAAAATTCAAAGATAATAAAAATTGATTGCAGGACCATTTTATTCATACTTCAAAATATATAATAAATTACTAGTAACTATGAAATTTAGCTAATAGTTATATATAATTTACATAAATTAATTTTCTTTTTTTTTTTACAAAAATTTTCTAATTTATCGAATTATAAAATAGGTAGGAATAATATAATTTAAATATGAATCCTAATATATTAGGTTCATAGATATTAAAAAATTATAAATTAAAGAATATAGAATTTTAGCAGAAAACAAACTACAATAACAAATTTCATTATACTTAGTAACAGCATCATTTCTATCTTAAGTAGCTTATAGGTGTACATCTGAAACTTAACCGTTTTTCAGTTTTTAAATTCCTATAATAATTGGTTTAAACAACACATAAGATTTAAAAAAGGACAGAAAACTGGACAATTGGTGTTAGTTGCACAAAATCTGGTAAATACTTTAGCAAGATTCTAGAGAAAAATATTGAAAAATAAATTCATAATTGAACTCGTAAATTCTGCTAGGATTCTAATGGGAAAATATTAACAAAATATTAATATATATAATTCTAATAGGACTTCTACTATAAATTTATAATAAAATTTTGTTGCTATATATTATACATTACATTCTAATGAATATAGAATCATAAATTCTAAAGGAATTTGCAAATTCGACTAGGATTCAAATAAAAATAATGTAGACAAAATATTAATGATTCTAATTCCAATTTAGAAAGTTAAAATCATTTGTTATATATAACATACTACATATAATCTTAACCATATGGCGTACTACATACCCATTAAAGAAGGGTTTTCGTCTTTTAAAAACGAAACAAAATAAAAATTAATTCAGTTACAGATTTCCTATCATAATTGGTCTAACCAACATTTAAGTAATGATTATTTAGTAGCATCCCAATGAAAAATGTAAAAAAAGAAACTACATTTACAATCAAATTTGTGAATCCTAATAAGTTCCCTAAGGAAAAATTTAAAAACAAAATATTATTTTGGAATTCTGAAAGGATTCTAATGTCAAAAATAAAAAGAAAAAAAATTAATTAGATATTATCACTATAGATAAATAAATTAATAACTATAGATAGCTCAAGTCTGATCTGTAAGTTTCCTTATGTAAGCTTTCCTGATCTGTTTTTCCAGTAAGTAACTCGTGATCTGTCTACCTAAGCAGCGGCATAGCCAATTGTGGGGGCCAAGTAAACTTCAAATTTATGAACTAATACTTGTATGCTTATTTTCGGCCTACTAGGGGATATATTATTGGTGTTATATACTCCTGTATAGCTCCGCCATCTAAGAATTACAACTGATGTCATCAAATCTCCTAATACAATCATACTATTCTCAGCAGGACTAACACTGGACAGCTACAATGCCAAATAAGAGTAGTTACACCACGTAAAGAATAAAAATGACAAGACACAATGATAAACAGCTTCAAAATTCACTCACCATAATAAGGTAAAACAAATTCTTTAGGCTTCTCAATTTCTTTTACAGATGCCATGTAGTACAGTCCAGCCTTTTCAAAGTCCCCCTACAGCAGATAAGAAAATCAATATCTTAACATTACGTTAGAAAAAATTATCTAGATTTGATGTTAATTTTCACACAAATTCAGCAATCAGCAAACAGCAAACAGGTAGTAGTAGAAAAAATAAAGTATATATTTTGGAGTTGAAACAAAGGGAAAAAGTACAAGACCACTAACATTCATATAATCAATATAGAGAAAAGGATTTAAAACCCACCCTTCACTAAGTACAGATGAAACTGTAGGCAAAAGAGATTAGGCTAATAATAGGCATAAGAAGTTAAATCTTACACACCTTACTATGGTAAGAACGTGCCAGATTATAGTAAGAGTGTGCCCTTGTTGGCCCATGATTGGTTACAGCAAGAGCAGTTTCAGTGAGCTGCTCAACCAGGAAATGCTGACCAGTGAAGAAGAAATGATTTGCTAGATAATTAAGCGATGTTGCACAGTACGGATAAAATTCAAAAGCTCTTTGCATCTTTTCCATTCCTCTTCTAATACCACCAGCTGTGTGCATAAAGTTGATTCCAAAGTTCAAATCAAAATGATATATTCAGCTATAGGAATGTGATATCCAAATTGGTCTATGCATGATAGGGAAACAAGTTTCTGTTGAGCATTTTCAAAACATAGGGAATATAACATAATTCACCTTCATTAATTTGCAAGTCCAAAATTCCAAGGGCCACAAGAGCCTCAACATTTTCGGGGTCCAACTATAAAATTATTTGACAAAATAAAACATTAGCACCAGCACATAATGTGCAGTAAACAGAGAATATAATCCAAAACTAAAAGGTTACATTTCCCTTGCCTGCAAAACGCGTCGAAATGCTTGCTTAGCCTTTTCATGTTGACCCAATTTATAACGACACATGCCAATGCCAAGTCTTACAGCTGCAGGGCACTCTGGATTTACTTGCAAGGCCCTCTTTACAAACATTACATTTTAACAGTCAATAGATGGAAAAAAAAACTCTTCACCGAATAGGACAAAAAAATGATCCCTTCCCACCACAAAACCAACCATCCCACACTTACCACATAAGCTTCCAAATCAACCAAGATAAGTTCAAATCTTAAACTACAAAACTTCGGTGACTTTTTTATTGCATATTTGCATCTCAATACATAACAAAAGATTGACAAACCTTGTACAACTCCAGAGACTCCAAATATTTTCCACGGCTGAACTGCACACATGCCTGTGAAAATGCAGATCCAGTCATCTTAAATAGGAAACAACAGATTCAACTAAAATCTGCTCTCCATGGTGAGTAATGGCTACAGAAATTTAGTCACTCATGAATCGCAATACAGTAGTAAGAAAGAGGTTCTTGAACCAATCTGAAGTAGCAAATAACATTTCTGATACTTGTGTCACTTGATATAATTTTTCTGGTTGACAAAAAGTTGTGCATTAGGCCGATTTCACATTAATTTGCCACCTACGGACAATCATAAATGTTTTGTTCTTGTCGAAGAGCTACTCACTACTCAGCGAGCGATCAAATGACTACTAACTCGTTAAAGAAAAAAAAATTGAGACCTTAGTCAACTACTGCATATACATGATATATTGTATTACAACACCTAATAACTATCAATAAAAGCTGTGCTAAGAGGAAATGCTGATGACAGTAAATACCTGACCAAGAAGGGCTGGAACATGTTCCCGGTCTCCATCCAATACAATCCTAAATGCAGCAGATGCCTGGTCTAAATCACCTTTAGCAAGTAAAAGTTGACCTACAAACAAGCACAGTACAAATGATGTGCTAAATTTTTTAAAAATGCATTTGTTTAATACATATTAGCTTCGTAGATGGTCCATGATATGGTAAAAGTAACATTCTACACTAACATATGCACACTCTATAAACTCTTCCCGGGTAAGAAAAATAAAGAATAGCATCACCCATCAATAAAACTTAAACAATAGACCTACACAAACCTGAAAACTTGAACATCAAACATGCTTGCAACTAAGAACAAGCAAAAATTCTTGAGGATACACGTACATATAGATTGACAAAAGACACAGTGCATGGAGGAAAAAAAGGAGCATTGCATGATTATATGGTGCTGCTTTAATTACTATCAATGAAATGGGAGAAAAAAAACTTGGCCAATTATAGAAACTATGTTCCAAGTAATACTAAAACCGAACAATCCTCAATGCTTATCAATCACCTTCCAGACCTCCCTCTGCCCTCCACTCAACTTTTGATAGTTTTATATGGGTTGTCAATATATATATGGCAAAAGGCTGAGCCAACTAATGTAACTAGTAAATGATTATATAGGTACAAATCCAAAAGCTAATTGTCACATGGTTTCAGTATTAATTCTCAGCCTTGTTGCAGTCAACTAGAAATTAATCTAAATCAATATTTAACATCGTACTCCAACCTCCATTCCCATCATCTTTAACACACACACACACAAGAGCAACAATTACTTTAGACTTCAAATAGCTAAATAGCACCACAGCTCAAAAAGTGGCTACAACTCCATTTTAAAAGATTCTGAGCCTATCTTACCCATAGAAACAAGGATTGGGGGACGGACCACGTTTTGCGAATCAGATCGTCCGCTCCAGACCCGGCAGAAATGAACTCTTGGCACTTATATAGGTGGCCAGATGGGTGGTGGTGTTGCAGTGAGGGTATTAAATAGTGATGAAAACAAGAAACAGAAGAGAGGTGGCTAGGAGGGGGGAAAATACTAGGGTTTATTAGCAAGGAGTGCCGTGGAGAAGATACCCTTTTCAAATACTTGTGCAATGTATCCGGACGCTTTTCTATCTAATATCCAAGACAACAAGCTAGCGGTTCCCCACCAACTATTTTGTTTTCTTGAGTTGCCTATTATACATGTTTGAAAAACAAAAAGTTTTACTTTCCAACATTTATGTTCCAAAATAATACTTTTTTTAATATTTATATATCCATTATATAATAAGTTTAAGCTTTTTATCAAAAAATATGCTTTTTTTGTATATGTAATTATGTATTATAAAAATGTGTATTGTAATAGAATATGTAAAATGAATATAGCAATAGAAATATGTATAATACAGTATTAGAGAAAATTAAGTGAAAACAAACATATCATTCCCAGACATATCGTTCCCATACAACCCAGCGTACACTAGTGTTCCGTCATTCTGAATTCATAGAAAGTAATGTTCCACGTATCCATTTTCCTACCACATTTCGAATCGAACCCCGTTCTATGTAAAACTGATCTAATCAATTGTACCGCAATCGCTAAGTTGCCTTCTTGTGCATTTACAATTGTTCATTAATAGAAAGCAGTGAAAGTAAGGATACCTTTGCCAACCCAAGTAGAAGACTCGTGCATATCTATTCTTGACGCTTTATTGTAGTATTGCGTAGCTTTAATAAAATACTCCTCCTTTTCTCGTTTGGTCTCAATTTTTCCCAGATGGCTGTAGTAGGCTCCTAGAGCATTTAATATGGCAATCCTCTCATATCTAACATCAGCATAGTATTCATCAATCTCTGCAAGTCATGAACGCTATTAACAGGCCACACATATTCAAAAGCAGGAAACATATTATATCATCTGGATCTAGTTATCTCTAACATACTCGAACATGGCCTCATAACAAACCAAATGTTCAAAAAAAAAGACATACCAGGACTAGACCCTTCTTCCAAAATTTGGCGAAACTGCTCAACCTTTCCTTGTTTGAAGTACTCCCTCTTCATCAAAACCGGTTAAAACTGTTAGAATAAGAACTGATACCACAAAAATATTTTATTTCAGACTGCATTATTAATGTCCAGTGGAATCGGACACATGTACCGTATTTGAAAGTCAGATTCTCAAATTTAACAGATATTAATCAGACATAAAATGTGCAGACTCGGAATGGCAGTATAACATGAAATCTAATGCAGTCATTTAATTGCCTGAAATAACGAATATCCTCGATAATTATTAGGTTCCTGCCCTTTCCGCAAGATTCTAATATCCCCGCTCGCGCCAAATTTATGTCTACAGTTCATAATCCAGTAGAAAGAGACTTTTAATAAAACAAAATACATCTCGTAAACTCAATTAATGTTATCTACCAACTCAATGGATGTTAAACCAATAGTTGCTACCTAGAGTCCTCGAGCAACTAATTTATCTCTCTCCCTTGGTCCACATAAGTAACATTCTGAAATACAAAAACTAACCTTACTTTATCATATACAATCTCAAAACCTGAGTCAATTCAACTGATAAATCAACACGAATTCAAACAACAAATATAGCTTCGAGTAGATAATCACATAGAAAACTTGAAATTAAGCAGAAAACATATAAACCAAATTAGATTATATATATATCACGGGGGAGAGGGAGGGAGAGAGAAGAGAGAGAGAGAGAGAGAGAGAGAGAGAGAGAGAGAGAGAGAGAGAGAGAGAGAGAGAGAGAGAGAGAGAGAGAGAGAGAGAGAGAGAGAGAGAGAGAGATGACTCACAGCAATGATAAGCCAGAGATCGAGAGGAGCTTGCTCGGCTTTTAAGATATCGAGAATGTCGGTGGCGTCTCTTGGAAGCTGATCGAGAGAGACTCTGACCTCCTCCTCGGAGTTTTGTACCGGAATATACACACACGCCATTCTTCAACACAATTTTCCGACCCAATTAAACCCCTAGGCAAAATAACAAGACGCTTACGCGAGGCAATATCTGTTTTATATAACCCCCCTCTGTAGTCGGTTAACTGGGCTCAAACTGGGCCTAATTTTTAAATATTACTCCCTCGTCTTCTTTTTCACGCATACTAATATACTCAGGTTTACATACTTGTAAATGATTTATTTTTTAATAAAAATATAGATTTTATACTTTTATATAAAAACAAATTTAAAAATATTATTTGTAAGAATCTCATCCAAACACATTAAATTACGTGAAAAAGTTAGAGGATCACATTTTATGGGACGAATGTAGTAAATTTTTTACTATTAAATATTTTTTCACATGACATTCAAATTTTCAATTTTTTGAATACAAAGATAAATAAATTTAATTTTTAACATAAAATAAAATTAAAGTTAGTGTTGAAAGAATAAATATAAGTGTATAAAAATAATATGTTGAAACATAAATAATAGAAATCTAGAATTCACATTATATATTATTACTAGTTTATATCCCGTTTTTAATATATTTTATTAATAATTGAAGGATAGAGTAAATGGTCTTTTAATGTGTTTTAAATAAAAAAATTATATTTAATTAATGATTAGAATATACATGTGTTTTTGGGATGTATTAGTGAATTGTCTCAAGACTTTTTTTCTTATTCCGAATGTCGCATTTGCGGTGCCTAGTTAGAGCCCAGCTATGCCAAACTAGCACTCAACTAGTTAGCACTCTGTTCTGCCCGACCAAGGTTAGATTTACAATGGACAGATAATATATGCAAATGATTGAACAACACACAATCGTTCGAGAACCACCCGTATATTTTATTGTCTTCACTATAATTCAAAGATCTTATGTGTTCGCCTGTTCATAATGATTACAACTCTTTGCCCTAGCAATGTGTTCACTGTAATGGACTCAAACATCTCACACATCTCTCCTCGGATATAGTATAATTGATATTTATATTACTTATATTATTTATAATTTAATAATTAGAATAAAAACCGAAACCAAAAATTTCAATAAAATGTAACGTGCTTTAATTAGAAAAAGTAACCGTTCAGTTACCATTACTTATAATATTTTGTTATTTATTAATTAGAATAAAGGAGAGAAAAAGTAATCGATCGAAAACAAAATATCAAAATTTTCAATATTTCGACTTAATATAATAGTCTAAATATAGTATAGTCTTTCTTATTATCATAATTTCAAATATTATTTATTTCATTTTATGAAAAGTATAGAATTAATTCAACTGACATCGATGTTAAGATATTTTAAAATATCACTATAAAACTCGAGATGAACAATATTTATTGTAGTTTCCCATGCACTTGTTTAACTTGTTTATATTTGGGAAACAAAATAATTCGTAAAAGTATAATAAATACACAAAATGGGGAAAAATGACTAAAACCTATATATTAGATTTATATTTGATATGTGTAAAGCATAATGTAACATAAGATGTAACATAGATAACTACAACTCAACAAAGGACAAGACATACAATAATATTAATAGAAGCACAGGAATTCAGAAGTAAAGAAGAAAAGGTAAACTCAAAAAATCAAAATATGATAAGTATTCTTGAAGTCCGTAAACAGGTCACGGAAAGAAGTTCATTTATATGTTCAAGCCTCTATGACAAATAAAGAAACAAGACTTTCAAGACTACAGAAGTATTTGAATGATTAAGAGTTAGTACCATAGGATTCCAGTGATTTAATTGAAGCAACCAGAACGACAAATGACTTATCAACAACATTGAATTGAAGACATGGAAGTATTGATTGAGTGTTAGTCATCTGTGAACCAGACCAGTTGCATCAGTTGTCAGCACCTAAAAGATCAAGATGTTTATCGTCTCGGAAGAAGTTGATTTAAGTATAAATCTGAAACATCCTGAAAGTCAAAAGAATATTACAAGGTATGTTTAGGTTTAAATGGAAGTACAATATACTTCCTGTAAAAGGAGAGAATCTTCAAGGGTCAAACTGCATAAGGAAAACATTCGATAGTTTTCTATTAATAAAAACTATCAAAATTGATCATGTGGATTTGGATGAAAAACCATCGAAGAAGTAATTCTTCATTCGATAGATTTTTCGAAGGAATAATTAATTAATTCCTTCGATAGTTTTTAAAAGAAGGAGCAGGTGAAACTTGTATCACTTTGTTAGGTTGATTGAGGAATTGGACGGCCAGGATTGATTTGATTTTGGTTCGATAGTTTTTCAAACCAAGACTACAAATACGAGAATGAAGACAGTGTTCTTCTTCAGTTGGTTGGCAGTTGATCAAAATACACAGAAGAATTTAAGAGCTCAAGAACTTTGACAGAAGAAAATTTATAGTGCCTTAATTTCTATAGTTTATATTGATTACGTTAACCTGAACTCATTGAAGCTAATCTATGGATTAGATTTGTAGCACCCCTCACGGTTTATATTTATAAAACGATATATTCCTTGACTCGTGTTTTGGTTTGGTGCATTTGATTTCGTATTAGAACTGAAAGTATTAGCCGCGAACGAAATTAAATAATTTGTGAGTATCGTATTCAACCCCCCCCCCCTACGATACTCTGGACCTAACAATATGTTTCTCACTCCCAAATATTGATTAGTTATGCTAATAAAATAAAATCTCAACAATATGAAATAAACACAAGTGCTCGTTCAAAATAATTATTATAATGCTCTAATTACTAAAATTATTACGAAATTTAAAGTATCTTATGTAAATTATAAAAATACAAGAATACCCTGTACAAAATTACTAGACATTCACAAAAGGAAAAAAAATCAAATTTTGTATCTCTTGTCAAACAATAAAAATTTACTTATTTCTCTAACACAATCATAATAAGCAATACTTTTAGTTATAGATTCAGTAATTTGTTCTGGTTAAGTGTGTGTTTGGAGTACGAGATAAGTTACTTGAATTGGTTATAAATTAACTTAATTAGATTATGTACCTTATATTATAAGATATGACAATAATACACATAGATGAGATTTTTATTCTATTTTTAAGTAAAGATGTAAATTAGCAAATTATATTATAATATCGACTAATGATTATAATATTTAGGTGAATACCTTACACCTCAACAAGATTGATAATATTTATATATAGTAATATATTAAGTTCTTACATATAAGTATAATTTAATTACAATATTGCGAATTTGATGTTGGTGTTGTACATATATTTGAATTTATTACAGTACAATATCGAAGTTATTAATAGTATTTATATCAAATTTTAACAACCGAAAATAGAATTTCATTGAGAATACTAGGTCACATAAAATAGTACATATAGTATATTATGTAATTTTAAAATGTGTTTTCCTTTGAATGAGTATGATCGGAAGGCGTAATACATGGGGTGTTGGCCCTCTACGACACAATTTAAAGAATTATGGCCTCAAATAGCACAAATTAAAAATATGACCACAAATAGCACAAGGAAACGCAACTTAAGATGTGTTTACAAGAAACGTGAAGGTGTGTTGCGTTTGTGATGGATACGTATATTTTATTATAAGAAACGGAAATTGAGTTCATGTTTTTCGATAGGAAAATGTAACTTAAATTTACATTATTCATTTAATTGTTTCAGTTTTCACGCGATACACTGATACTTATCCTTGAGGACCCCACACCCCTACCATCATCAGCATTTTCCACAGTTTTCATCCTTGCAATGTACTGTGCATTGTAATGTGTATTTTAATATATCATATATGTATGTACGCAATTTTGTTTATGAATCATAAACGTTAAACGTTATGGTGTTTTTGTGTGCCATAAGGGGTCATATTCTCAAGATGTGCTATTATGGACATTTTAACTTCAAATTGTGTTATAGGGAGCCTTTTCTCCAATACATGATTATTGCATCTTAAGTTAAATTATGTGTTGAGAATATCTTAATGTTTGGCATTGAACTAAAATCAAGAATCATCTTCCACTAATATGTTAATCATACAAAAAATGATACATGAAATGTACAAAGGCGCAAAAAAAAAACATCTGAAATATTTTTTCCCAGCGAACATTCAAAGTATGTTATAATTTTGATGATAATTAAAGGACACCTCGAAATGTGTAAAATTAATTTAATCAATTTTATCTTTCATGTAGATTAATTATCGAGCGAGCATTCAAAGTATGTTCTAATTTTGTTAAATATGCCAAATTGTAAAATAGATACAGGAATTGATATTGTTTGAAATATGAAATTTAATTTTACATTTAGAAAACAAATGCTAATGATGGGGTTAAATATCATTCACGGAGAGACAATTAATATTGCATGAAATATAAATTAGTCAAACCTATAAATTAAGTTATTGACCGAACCTTTAGCATGTTTCAACTTCGAATGACTACGAGGATCATCCCAATATTATCTGATATCAAATATTACGACACCAAGTTAGGATCTTATATGTTTTAAAAACACATAATAATTATAGATAATCATATACCCTAATAAATTATAATTCAAAATAGTTTTTCATGATAAGATATTTCACAATAGTTATATGTGATGTGTGAACAACCCTAAACTTTAATTACACAATTTCCTTTTTAGGACAAGATATTTCAAAATTGTGAAACACGACATAATGCATAAATATAAAAATTGGTAAGTTAATTAATTGGTCATGAGACAGCTCATAGTAAATTAATTAGTAAATGTGCAGGAAAATTACTTTATTTTGATCATTTACAACTAAGAGTAATATAGAGAAAAATCACAGCGTGTCTAATTTTTTTTTTAAAAAGGTGGAGAAGATGGGGGGAAGCCGATCGGTGCCCATTATAAAGCAGTACAGAATAAAGGAACACATTTGTTGCCTTAATGATAAAGTAAATGATGAATAAAAAAGAAGTGTTGATGAGGCTAGATGCTCCAAAATCTAAAAGTAAAAGTGCATCATGTTCGAAGCGCGCTCAGGTAAAATTAATTTTATCATTTGAATATTTATTATTGTTTGAAATTTTTTGTACAAAAAATGTTATATGAAAAAGTTGTTTAATTCTTGGAGTAGAAAAGTACTTTATTTTTGCAAATAATCTTCTCAAATCACGAATCCTCCTATAGCATCTTAATTTTTATGCAGAGTCAATGTAAAATCTTAGGAATTATGATCAAGAGCTACATCCTTATATTTTGGGATGCGTCCTTAGAAAATGGAGGCAAGTTTAAAGGACCATCAAAAAAATATGTTAATATATGTCTTCAATATGCACGCTAAAATTACGGTCGATACACTTCCTAATTAAATAGTATTGTTTAGTTCTTCTTGGCGCACCAATGAGGTAAACGATTAATATTTCAATTACTTGTCATATTTGTTAACTTTTGTAGGAAGTTATATGAAGAAAAGGCATAGAATTCTTAGGATGCATTCTAGTCAAACAGGCATTGCCAGAATTTGTCAATGCAACCCTTTTCCACAAGTTGACGCTCTTATTCCTTTCGAAGGGCGTTCACATGTAAAAATTAAATTTTGTCTCTTTTTTTGTGGTGATTACCTTCCACACGATGTGATAGCCTTCAGGGATTTGCTTGAATGGAAGGAACCTCTTGGAATTAATTTACAATAGAGTCACATCTCAATTTATTTCTCTTCATGAGATATCCCAACAAGGGAGGATAATATAGAACAATTATATTCATATCAAATACATCCCTTGAATTCTTCATCGGGGTGGTATATCCACACCCTCCAAAATGATATATTTTCATTACGTTATAAGTCACGGAACTAGCACGATTAGAGATTTTATGAATTTTATATATTCAATGGGTTGAAAGTCTTGAGGCTGACACATCGGAATTGATGTAATTGAATAATTTGAAAGAACTATAAGTTGTGGTAGATGTTATAGGTAGTGTAGGTCTCTAACTACCTATATGTGAGAAATATTATAAGTAGTGCGGAATTTTGGCCACTTACTTTATAAAATGAGAAATATTACAATTATGTGTGAGATTGTGGCAAATATTATATGACATGAAAATTTTTATGACTAGTAGTACGAGTCGTACACCGCCTACTTGTTGGGATGCTATTATGGTAGTACATCGTACACCTTTGCTAAGACAAAATTATATTTATTTTATTATTTTCTCATTCGAGCTAAAAGTTGTGGGATCAGTGTAATTTTTACGCTAAAGCGTGTAATAATTTGGATGCGCCAACAACATTTGGGACACCACTTATTAAAATCTTAGTTGGCACGCTCATATGAGCATTTTCTTTCAAAATTCGCATAACAGATAACATAAAAATAATTTCAAGAGATGACCTGTAAAATGATCAATAAATTTCAAATGAAAATAATTTGTGAACTAAGCAAGGTTTAGTTTTTAGGAAGCTATGCTTATAAATACTATGTACGTCGGCACATTGAAGTGGTGAAAAGTTTTAAAATTTTGAGAGGTCGCCACCACTCTTTTCATCTCAACCATAAAAAATAATTATCGTAAATATTACTTCCCAAAAATAACCTCAAATTTTGATATTGCATCACCAAAATTTTTCATTAGTAATTGTACACAAATTACAATTTTTTATAAATTTAAGATACACTTTGTTAATTTAATAAATAATAGATACACAAAATTTGAAGTTGATGAACATCGTGTACACAAATTGTTATTTAGTCTAAATGTTATAATCACTTTTAAATATTCGCATTAGATTGATTTTTTTTTTAATATTATCCGAAAATCTATTGTAAGCTTGTTCTTTACTATTGTTGTCTACCATGCTTGGAAACAAAAGAACTTTAGAGCAGCTGCAACTGGGATTTTTTTGATGCCCACTTCCCACCTCGGGAAGATAAATGTGAACTTGGGCATAGTAAAGTTGGCCAGCAACATTGGAGTGAATGACAAAACCTGTCCCCTGCCCTCTTCGGTGGCCATTTCCCACCTATTCTGGCACGTACTTCAATGAAGCACTTTATTCTTTTAAAACTTATTATATACTTGTAATCTTACCATTATGTATATATGTAATGTATCCAACCATTTTATTTTTCGTTGTAGTTTTGGGTTATAATAGTTTGTAGCTTTCATTCACTTATACTGCAATCTCTCTTCATATTCCTCCTTATTTATTTTTCTCTCTACAATGTATTTATCTAAAAAGTATTCTAATAATTCTCAACCTCCAAATTCACAAAATTCAAACCCTAATCCTCAAGCTCCAAATTTAAATTTTCCATTTCAATTTCCAAATTCATATTTTTCATTTGTTCAAAATGCTAATATTAAGAATACTCAATTTTCAAACCTATAAAATCAAAATTTCAATTCTCAAATTTCCAGCCCTTCATTTCCATTTTCAAATAATTCATTTCCATTTTCACAAAATTCACAAATTTTTAGGTCCTGATATGTTAGTAGAAGGGGGGTTGAATACAAATTATATTGTTTTCTCGAATTTATTCGGTTCGTGATATGATAATTCAAGAACAAATTAAAGTGGAATAAAATGAAACAAGATTCAAGTTAAATATAACTTATATTAAACTTGAACGGTGTTGAAAATACAATACAGATTACAAGGTTTCAATCTCAAACTAATTAAAACAAATCTAGTTAAAATTCGACGTGAATATATCTATTTTTGTAATAAAAAGATCGAATACTAAAAAGTAGTTCGAGATAATTCTAGGGATAATGTTTTGCTAGATAGTCAAAGAGTACAAGTAAACAACTTCTAGTGCTTTAGTTGTAACAATCCAAGCTAAAAATTAATTCACTGGTTGATCTTTAAGTTCGACAATTGTAGTGTTTAAGAGCAGAGAGAAATAGATGTTATTTTGAAAATGATTCTGTCTTTTCTTTTTGATCAACTGGTGTACTTGTGAAATGTCAACTGCCTTGATATTTTGTACGCCCCATCTTGAATTGGAATGACTACCTTTAATAGAATACCAATGACATTCAGTATGACTCATTGAGGCTAACATGACTTCCAATTCCTTCTTGAATGACTATCGGCATGACTATCCACTGAACTAGGATGACTTTCGGTATGACTATCATTGTACTACAATGACAATCTGTATGACTGTCATTGTACTACAATGACAATCAGTATGACTATCATGATAGTCATACCAAGTCATTTTCAGAGTCATAATAGTACAAATCAAAGTCATTCTAGTATAATATTAATTCTACTTTAATTAACTGATCAATTAATTTAAGGAATAAATTAATTCTTCTTGAATTAATTTATTGAATTAATTAACTAATTGATTTAGTTAATGAAAAGAGAATTAATACAACTTCTTGATAGCAGAATCATCATTTGAACCACTGAATGTACTGACGAACTTCCACTGAATGATGTTGACACTCTATGTACTGTCTGGTTCATCAGTGACTAACTGCAATGACTGTTCTTCATCTTTTGACTTTAAGTTGTGGTTCTTTTTCTTTTTCCTTTAGCAAACTCTGTAACCTGTACACTTCTTGTCACACTTCTGAAATCTCTGTCACTTTAAATAGATCCACTTTCTTGAATACTTCATTGAGGTTTGATCAAATTACTGAACTTCTTCCAGTGTAGAATTACTCCAAGTCAGTAGATGACTTTAAATCTTTATTCATTTGACTGATAATACCCTATAAGATTCATGTGACCTCTACTCTAATATTTACTTATTACATTCTTGTTTAAGTTGAGTCAAATCCTCGATGTTTACAAATAGGCTAGTGCATACGCCTTTCAATCTCCCCCTATTTGTTTGTTAGAGAATAACAACCAAATACCTAGAGGATCACTCAACTAAAACCAAGAAAAAGATGAGACTCTTAAGACTAAGTAAATAATAGAAAGTTCTGGATCAAATATGACATTTCCATATTCCACCAGTAAAGATAAATACAAGACAGATGTTCCTCTAGACTGAACATATGATAACATTGATCTTGTCTTGATTTACCTAAGCTTCCTTTATTACCCTGAAACTCCTCTTTTTCCTTTTATATCTTTTTCAGCTCCCTCTTCCTAGCTTCTCCCCTTAGTTGATGAATTCTCTACAGATTTAACCTTTTGAGTTCTGAAGCTAGTCGGAGTTGAGATTGTTGAATGGAGTTAATCTTGGGGAGTAAATTTGTCTTCAAGTTTTCTTTGAGCAGTCCCAGCTGATTGTTGACAGAGGTGGAAGAAGAAGACCGTTCAACCACTTGTGCTTCCAAAAGTTCTTTATCAGCCTGGGTTATGGATAGGTGTTCCTGTAGATCAGCTATTTGAGCTAACTACATTGCAGTGTATGTGTCTGTGTGTGCACTCACTTGAATTTCTCTTGTAAGTGTATCACTCATCTCACGTTCATGTGTTTCACTCATTTTTTGACTCGCATCACTCAACATTAGCTATTTGTTTGCTTCTTTTTGATCGGTACCTGCATTGAAAAACACCCTAGCATCTTCAAGAGAGGTCAGTGGTGGTGCAATGGGAGTTCGTAGATCCCGATCCTCAATCATGTCTATCAAATCACTTGGAATTGAAATCTGAATTGCTTCAGTGATAGACTTGTTAGTGCTTGTGCCCTAGAGACAATACTATAATGTTCTTAGGGAAGACATTTTGATTATTAATAAATATGTTCTATGGATTTTCTTTCAATTATTTATTATGTCTTTATTAACTGCGATATAAATGTTAGAATAATAAATGTCCTTGGAATATAAGCATGAATTCTATATATCTAAGTATGTGACTTAGAAATGAGATTATATGAGTAGCGTTTATAATCCTAAAAGATCCCTAGTCGAGTATTATTATTTGAGGACAATAATAATACATTAAGACTAGTATGTTTGTTGACTGATGACCACATCTCATTGGTCATAAGTATGGTGATGCTAAAGTCAAAGACATAAGTGCATGTTAGCAGAACATGGCACTGGATAGACCCACCGTGTGAATTCTTCATAGTAAATGTTATCAAGTGTCATAAGTAATTCTCACACTGATAATGGTGTAATGATCCTTAGACTTGAAATCATTATATTTCTATATGAGAATTAATATACTTTGATTCTATTCAAAGTTACCTTTGACCGGGTAATGATAAAGGTGGACATTGGGTATATTATGAATCATATGAGAAATATGAATGATAGATATAGGATTTAACCCTCCTATTTTAGGAGTGATATTATTGGCCTCTTGATTGAGTGAGACTATGAAATGCATGGCCATGCTCAAATTGTGATTTGTTTAATAGTCTACTCATCGATCAAGTAAACCGGGATTAAATGTTGAAGAGGATGACATAAACCATGCCTCGAGTTTAATCTATAATATGAGGTTAAAAGGATTATATTACATGGAACATTATTCATTAAAGGTTTAATTGGATCACCAATTATTATTATTACTTGGGTAGCAATGATGTATTACTAGATGTCACTCATTGTTTATAATTTTATTATGAGATATTAAAATTATTGTCAACGTAATAATAACCTAAAGGGTCACACACAAAGAACGTTTTAAACGAAGCATTAATTAAATTTCGAATTTAATTGAATTATTATTATATTGAATTATTGGATTAATTAAGTAGGACTTGATTAATTATATATAATTCGAATATAATAAGAAAAACTACTAATAATCAGATTGGGTTTTGGAAGCCCAATCAGATTAGGTAAAGGCCCAGAATTCTCTCCATATAAATACATTAAGATGTATTGTTTTAGGGTTACAGATACATAATTCGTTTTTCTAAAAAACCTAGCAGATCTACATCAAAGAGAGGCTAGAGAGAGAGAGAGAGAGTTCCGAGGGCAGTTCTTGGCTAGTACCAACTCCGGTGATCGTTGGACGATCGGGCGTTCGTGTGGACTGATTAGAGACGTGTATCGCAAGGCGGGACACATGGTGATCATAGCAAAGGACCTCCATCTGTCAACCATTCGTAAAGCTCATTAAAAGGTAAACAATTATGTTCACGAATTAAACATCGTGTTTCGCATGGATCCTGCGGAGGGTTTCGTTATTTTCTGTTTTACGCGTTTTTCCGCTGCGTTTTCATGCCCGAAACCCTACTAAGACTGACCAAGTTGCCTTCCACTTTCTCCAGATAAATCTGCGAGTGGAAAATCCCTTAGGGGAGCTAGAGATGTTCCTTCTGGGAGGGGAGAAAATGATTCAATTAAATTTGGCAAAGAATCAGATTTTCTCTCTGATGCCTGTGAAGGCACTTCTACCGTAACAATAGTAGACACTGTAACCAGTTGCAGGTGCTCTGCTCTCACTATGTCCTGAGTTTTATCTAATGGTATGTCTTCTCCCATTGTGAGTAATGAGAGTGTGTTTGACTCGGTATAAAGTGTCATGGTCCTATGCCGAATTTCAATAGATACATCCTATTGAGAGAATGTCTCTAGAAATAGTTAATTGGCCATTTCAAAGTCCATATCATGTTGGGAGGATACATATGGGCTGATAGATGCCTCGGTATATGTCCAATTTTTCTTTAGAGGAGGCAGAGCTGTGGGATCACTCATTGTTTCAATCATACTACTTCTTTGTCTAAAAGTTAATTTATGTTCAGGCTGAGAGGTCAAGAAAGTTGTACACTCATTGTTTGGCTCTATGACCTGGGATATAGATTGTGGATCTACAATCCTTTGGTCAGCCCTAACAACCACTTGGGCTCAGCAACAGTAAAAGAAGTAGATTGAGAGATAGAAAGTAATACCTGTAATGGATTTGGCACTGAAGTTCCAGCTAAACAAGAACTAAAGCAGAAATAATAATAACATATACAATATAATTACAACAACTAAAACAAATAGAGAATAAAAGAAAATAAATAATAAAAATAAAAATAAACATAAAATAATATATACAAAAACTATCAGTAGAAAACTAAAGAAAGAAAATAAAATAAAATAGAGTGCAGAAAATAATTTACATGAACTGTACAAGAATATTTGGATATTTTAAAATAAAAGTTTTTCAATAAAAATAGATTTCTCTAAAATTTTAACTAGTAAAATTTGAGAAAAATATTTTCAGAGAAAATAATGTATCTTAACTTATCCAAACTAAGAAGCTTAATAATTAGTCAAGGCATGGCAATAATATACAATCAACATACATAAGAAAAAATGAGATGATAAAATAAAATTTACAAGTGATTTAAAAAATATATACAACAAATAAACACTTGTAAATTTAATTATGAACGAACATAAAAAATAAACAGAGTTAATCACTAAAACTATTTAACATACCCAATTTACCAACTAACTTGGTAAATATGGATCCGTCAAGAGATTTAGTAAAGATATCTGATGTTTGTTCCTCTTTGGGTACAAAATGTAAGTCCACAGTACCATTCATGACATACTCTCGGATAAAATGATACATGATGTCGATGTGCTTTGTCCTCGAGTGCTGAACAGGGTTGTTGGAGATTGCTATGACACTTGTATTGTCACACATAATATGAATTTTGTTCAATACAAAGCCATAGTCCTTCAATTGATTCCTTATCCATAAGATCTGAACACATCAACTTCCAACATCAATATATTCAGCTTCTGCTGTTGAATTCGAAATTGTTTGTTGTTTCTTACTATACCAGGAAATTAATCTGCCACCTAGGAATTGCCAACTTTCAGAGGTGATTTTCCTATCAACAACACTACCTGCATAATCTGAATCTGTATATCCAACAAGGTTAAAACCAGAATCTTTAGGGTACCAGATACCTAGATTAGGTGTACCCTTAAGATATCTCAAGATTCTTTTAACAACTTGGAACTTTGCGCATAAGCATGTAGCATACATAATATCAGGTCTACTTATAGTAAGATAGAGTAAGGAGCCAATCATACCTCTATAGCTTGTAACATCTACCTTGATAGAATTATCACAAGCTCCAAGCTTGACAGTTGTAGATGATGGAGTCCTTGCTGAAGCTGAATCCTCCATGTGATATTTCTTGAGGAGTTCTTTGAGATACTTGGATTGACAAATAAATAAACCATCTAACCTTTGACTTACTTGCAATCCAAGAAAGAACTTCAGCTCACACATCATACTCATTTCAAACTTACTCTGCATTAGCTTAACAAATCTCTTATAGAGATTATCATTAGTAGACCCAAATATGATGTCATCCACATAGACTTGGACTAATATCATATCATTTTTATGCTTTTTAGGAAAGAGAGTTTTGTCTATGACACCTATAGTAAAACCATTTTCAAGTAGAAAACCAGAAAGAGTGTTATACCATTTTCTCGGGGCTTGTCTGAGACCATAGATAGCCTTGAAAAGAAAGTAGACAAAGTCCAGCAATTCCTGATTTTCAAAGCCATGAGTTGTTCTACATAAACCTCTTCATCCAGCTTACTATTCAGGAAAGCACTCTTTGTTAGTATTTGTGCCCTAGAGACAATACTATAATGTTCTTGAGAAAGACATTTTGATTATTAATAAATATGTTCTATGAATTTTCTTTCTTTATTTATTATGTCTTTATTAACTGCGATATAATTATCAGAATAATAAATGTCCTTGAAATATAAGCATGAATTCTATATCTCTAAGTATGTTACTTAGAAATGAGATTATATGAATAATATTTATAATCCTAAAGATCCCTAGTCGAGTATTATTATTTGAGGACAATAATAATGCATTAAGACTAGTATGTTTGTTGATAGATGACCACGTCTCATTGGTCATTAGTATGGTGATACTAAAGTCAAAGACATAAGTGCATGTTAGAATAATATGGCACTGGATTGACCCACCATGTGAATTCTTCATGGTAAATGTTATCAAGTGTCATAAGTAATTCTCACAGTGATAATGGTGTAATGATCCTTAGACTTGAAATCATTATATTTCTATATGAGAATTAATATACTTTGATTCTCCTCAAAGTTACCTTTGACCGGGTAATGATAAAGGTGGACGTTGGGTATATTATGAATCATATGAGAAATATGAATGATAGATATAGGATTTAACCCTCCTATTTTAGGAGTGATATTATTGGCCTCTTGATTGAGTGAGACTATAAAATGCATGGCCATGCTCAAATAGTGATTTGTTTAATAGTCTACTCATTGATCAAGTAAACCAGGATTAAATGACGAAGAGGATGACACAAACCATGCCTCGAGTTTAATCTATAATATAAGGTTAAAAGGATTATATTACATAGGAACATTATTCACGAAAGGTTTACTTGGGTAGCAATGATGCATTACTAGATGCCCATCATTGTTTATAATTTTATTATTAGATATTAAAATTATTGCTAACGTAATAATAACCTAAAGGGTCACACACTTAGAACATTTTTAAACGGAGCTTTAATTAAATTTTGAATTTAAATAAAATATTGTTATTACTTTGAATTATTAGATTAATTAAGTGGGACTTGATTAATCAAATTATAATTCAAAATTAATAATAATAAAACTCAGAATTGGACTGGGTTTGTGAAACCCACTCTAATTAGGGTTAAGCCCAGATTTCTCATCCATATAAATACATTATGATGTATTATTTTAGGGTTACTTCTTGAATTCGTTTTTATTGAAAAACCCTAGCTGCTCTACAACTTTGAGAGGCTAGAGAGAGAGAGATAGAGAAATCGTGAGTGCTTCTTGGCTAGTACCAATCTTCGTTGGTTGTTGGACAATCGGACGTTCGTGTGGATACCTCTAGCGCGTAGATCGTTCAAGGCGGGATACGTGGTGATCAAACAAACAAGGACCTCCATCTGTTTTAATTAGCAAATCTTCAAAAAGGTAAACTTATTCTAATCCACGAATTAAATATCGTTTTTCGCATGGATCCTACGGAGGGTTTCATTAATTTTTCTGTTTTAAGCGATGTTTCCGCTGTGTTTTCATGCCCGAAACCCTTTCACTCTTAACATCCATTTGATATACTTTAAAATTTGAGTATGCTACAAATGCTAAGAACATCATAATGGCCTCAAGCCTTGCCACTGGTGCATAGGTTTCATCATAATCAATGCCTTCAGCTTGTGAATACCCTTGAGCAACTAGTCTTGCTTTGTTTCTTGTTACTATGACATCTTCATCTAATTTGTTTCTGAATACCCACCGAGTATCAACTACTTTCTTGTTCTTTGGTCTAGGTACCAGCTTCCAAACTTGTTGTTGTTCAAATTGATTGAGTTCATCTTGCATAGCAATCACCCAATCAGGATCACCTAGTGCTTCCTCAATCTTCTTTGGGTCCATTTCAGAAAGAAACCCTGAATAGTGACATTCATTTTGAGTAGCACTTCTAGTTCTAACTCCAACACCTGGATCACCAATAATCAACTCAAAATGATGATCTCTATTCCAAACTGTTTGTCTTGGAAGATTTGATCTTGATGATTCGCCTTGAAATTCATTATGATATTGTGAATGTCTAGTTGACCCTTCATTATCTCCCCCGAGTTGTTGTCAGATGGTCTTGGTGATTCTTCTCCAGTGTTAGTGGTATCTCCATTATTACCAATGTGACGCCCCCAAATCCGGGGTCAGGGAATTTGGTCGTCACGCTAAAATCTCAATTTAAAACAACCTCTTAAATATTAAACCAATACAAATATAACATCTACGACCCCAACTCTACCAAGATCTTTTAGGCTATAGTGCTAGAAACAAGAATCCAAAATTTTACAAACTTTAACTTTCTTTTACAACAATACTCTTTGCACAAATTCTATAACACTAGTATAACTTCGATAAGAAGTATACCAGGCAACTAATCTTATACAATATAGTATTTACTATAAATCAACTTTATACAATAACCTTACACTAGATCCAAATGCTCTGCATCAACTCGTCTTACCAACGTCATCTTGACTCTTCTCGTTCCATAGTTATACGATTAAATACTGCCAATCTACCTTTCACTGGAGGGTTAAAAAGGTGAAACAAGCAAGAGTGAGCAAAAGAAGCTCAGCAAGTATATAGTATTGCACATGATAATTAATAATGCAACAATGGCAATATATGAAAAATAATCAACTCAGCTGGAAAAAGAAAATGGGAATATATGAAAGGAAATCAACTCAGCTGGCAAAATGAACAACAACAATTGTGTCAAACTTTAAATTAGAATTGGATTTTTACTGTGACGCAGCGAGTTAAACTGGATGATCAGTCACACTAAAACTCCGGATCATACCTTACGGTATATCTAAATACTGAACTAGATCTAAGGCCACATTGGCCACATAATAATATTCACACTCTGACCGGCGTCTGCAGTCCTTAAAACATTTCATTTTAATAAAACTTCCAATTCCAATCTAGTACTCAGATTAGGTGTCGGAACAATCGACTACCTGGTTAACTCAAATTAATAATTTCAATGTCTGATTCAGATTCTCAGACTATGTTAGATAAAAACAATTACACATGAATCAGGTTTCAATAATAAAGAATTAGGATTAAATCTGGCAATCACAAGATGCTGCAAGGTATGAATTATGAACCAAAATAGAACTGTCAAGTAAGAAATAAATAGGTTGTCTCAATCACAGGATAAGAATAGGAACTGGTTATGCAACAAGTAATTAAATGAAAATTGAAACAGGAATCTTGCTACGATACTCCGAACAAAAGAGTACGAGTTAGTAAACTTGCCTTTGGTCCTTAGCTATTACGTAAAACTAAAGTAATACGACTCTCTTCTTCTTCCGTCCCACGTCATCACCATCTTCTATTCCGATAATTCTTGGGTCCGGCGCATATGCGGTTGCTACGAGTCTGCACTATCGAGATCGTGCCCGCCCAACTATTCCTATAGTTAAATATAAGATGTACTTTAGTCTTCAGAATTCAATTTCTATATAATATAAATGTTTATAAACTTAAGCGAATGTATTTTCTACAGAAAATTGGGCATGACCTATGCGTAAAATGAACTTTGCCCTGTTTAGTATCACCTTAAATACTAAACCATTCATCCATAACAATCCATAATTCATTTCAATATTCCATCCATCTCCAATCTCAATTCATCTATATAAAATATCAATACGAAATTTGCCTTGACTTGCAGTTATACTATTAGAAAATAAATCGAACAATTAATCCTCAATAAAGAAATATAAACCAATGATTATAATCTATACATTAAATCTTATAACGTTTACCCGTAATGACGTTCATCCATTACTACAATAAAAATTTAAGAAGAAATTTCCAATTTTAAGGCCTCCAAACAAAACCGGCAACAGGGTACCAGACCCTGTTCAGGAACTCTGCGCACAACACACTATCCCTTAACAATTAAGGTTTAGCACGTAACACGTAGCATGTAATAATACATGTAACATACCACAAATAGTCTAGCGATCACTTATATTAGCATAAAACCATACGTCTAGTCATAACACACAAAATAGCTATCGAACCTAAAATTCAAGTTGACCAGTTTCGAAAGAATGACATTTTAATACATCTAGATGGTCTCAAATAGAAAAGTTTAAAACATAAAAGTTGTAGAGTTTTACGAGACCTTTCCGGATTGTTATGGCTCGTTAAAAATGACCAAATAAAGAATTCAGAGATTTTAAAACAAGTTGCTGCAGAAGCAGATTCGGCCATGTTCACACAGGTAATTCAGCATTTGAGATTCTTAAATCACCGAATCTGTTAATGGAATGTAAACAACACTTGTAACGCTCGAAAATATCTTTTCAGATTGATAAAGCCCAAAGTCATAGCCAAAACAGTGAATTTGCTACAAACTTTTACAGAACAGGGTACCATTTTCGAAATTCAGCACATAATTGACAAAATCATGAAAATACAAATATTTTGAAATCGAACTGAATAAAACTCAAAGAGCGAAAGTTGAAGAAAATTCCAAGATCTTTCTAACAGATGCTAAATCAAAATATTTCAACAAATAATGAATTAACTACGGAGTTTATGTCAGCCCAGTTTTATCAATCTGCGCATACTATACCAAAATAACTATATCTAATAGCTCACTAATCGAAACTCTACCAATATTTCACATGCTAACACTAGGCTCTGAAGAGAACATGAATCTCGGAAAATCACAGCTTAATCATGATCTTAAACGGTTCGAAACAGGGCTCCACACAGAGGCAGTGTTGCTGCAAAAACCCCAACGACAAGTAATTCGATAATTCACAAACAATTTCATACTAACCATAACCCTTAATAATTTATTCAATTCAACACAACATACACCTTAAATAACAGTTCCTACTCAACAAATTTCCAAAATTAGACTCCAATTAAACTCCCTAATTCATTTAAACACATAAATAGCAATTGACTCCCAATTCTTTTTAACAAAACAACTTTTACACCACTATCTATATGTATCAAGTAAAAACTCATGAAACCATCTATGTTCGAACATGAAATCAAGTTAACGCAAATATCAAGCTACCACCACCAGAATCCATTTATCAATCATATGCAATCAACCAAGTATAAACTTATACTAT
This sequence comes from Heracleum sosnowskyi, assembly GCA_030848705.1. NCBI lineage: Eukaryota > Viridiplantae > Streptophyta > Magnoliopsida > Apiales > Apiaceae > Heracleum > Heracleum sosnowskyi. The sequence continues at coordinate 50,282,299 of CM061243.1, forward strand.
GCACCAACCAAGAAAGAAAACTAGAGTCAAGGGTACGAACATCCCTCACTCTATGATTTTTAGTAAATTGAATATTTATTATTTTTATACGAAATTTTTATGAGACACTCCTAAACATTACTCCAACTTACAGTAAAAGTTTCAGCTCAAAATACAAAGCTTAAGTAGGTAAAATGTGGCTTTAAAAACAGTAACCCGAGAGGTTGGAAAATTCTGCACAAGCTATACTAAAACCTTAATATCTCCTTGCTCGCTAATCGGAATAACACGATTCTTTCGTGTGCATAAACTAGAGACTAAATGCAACATAACCTACACAACCCTACTACTTAAACATGGCTTAGAGACCTCCAAATAAATTGCTAAAATAGAGACAGTGTTGTGGGTGCTATTAGTGTGCTACAACTGTTAGAAAATGGAGTTTGGGAGCATAAGTATTTATATGTTCTTGATATTAATTCCGGATTTTAACGATTGGAAATTGTTCCTTGTTATGGGGACTCAAATTTTCATATATGGATCTAAGTAATTTTCTTAGTGAAATCCATAGAGAAATAGAGTTGAAGTTAGTAGCTTGAAAGAGCTTGAAATGAGAATGTGTATTTGTCCCACATTGGTCTAAATAAAGGGGGTTGTTGGATTTATATAGTATCACACACATGGGTAGTATACAACTACTAAGGTGTGTGATGGTGCATGGTGTTAGTATGTGCTTCACGCGTACACACACACAAGCGCCCGCCTCGCCACGTCTCGTCTCGACTCGACTCGACTCGGGTCGGCTCGGTCGAAGGGCGATTTGGGCGAATGTCTCGGCGTCTCGCGTTCGCGAGGCGACCTGGGCGAGGGATTTTATTTAGGTGCTTTAATATTTTAATTAGAATTAATTTATCAAAATTGGGTTCGAATGAACCTGGACAGGATTTGATATTCGAATGAACCTGGACATGATTTGATATTCGAATGAACCTGGACATGATTTGATATTCAAATGAACCTGGACAGGATTTGATAGATATATTCGAAAATATTAAACTGATATGTGGATTAAATATGTATTAAATGTAAATCGTCAGTTACGATTCTAATATTAATTAGGGTGGTATCAGTTACGTTTAGCCTCTACTATAAATAGAGAGCTAAGTTGCTGATTATTTATTGTAGCACCACACCTTACATTCTCTACACCACTTTATGCTCTCCCCTCAATATTTAGTTTGAAGCTTGTCCGCTTGTGGTTTCTCCGGCGACTGAGGTGCTAGTCGAAGTTGAGCATTGGAGTTGCTGTGAACCCGTTGCTCGGAGCTGTTTTATCCTGGAGGAGGTGTTGCAAGCATCCCATCACAGTAAGTGGAGGCAATTATCTCTTCAAGAGCAGTCAGGACTTCTTGCAAGGACTGGCGACTCAGCTGATTTTTGTTTTAAAACTTCTTTTGTACACTGTTATGGCTATGGCTCCTGGTACACCTCTCTTCTTTTCTTTGTTTATTCAGTCACTGATATGCATGTTATTTACCTTCATGATTTGTTTCGTTAATTGTTGTCTTGGCCTGGACTTGTTAAATAATTTATATAACTGCCTCAATGTTGCTGTAATTGTTAATATTTCCAACATTCTTGAAGAGATAATTTGTTATATATTATTTAGCATAATGGTTAACGAGAGTGAAGTTCCTGCTAGTGGTAGTTCTGGTGCATCTGCTGGGGTCATTGATTGGACCACTTACAATTTTCCATAACCCGTTGAATTAACTGGCTTGCCAGAGAAATTCAATGGAGGCATCGGCTTTTCTCGTTGGCAGAAAAGGATGAAGTTGTGGTTGACTGTAAAGGGTTTGTGGCCTGTTGTGGAGTATGAGAAGCCGGTTGTGGATCAAGAAAAGGCTGACACAGTTAAGGCTTTTGCAAAGTGGGGTGAGAAGGACGGGGTGGCTAGGGCAGCTATTTTGGCTGCTCTAACGAACACCTTGTTTGATGTTTACTCATCAGATGACTACTCTGCAAAACTCTTATGGGAAAAGCTGGACCAGACACATAATACTGACTCACAAGGTCTGGAAAAGTATTCTGTGGCTAGGTTCTTTGAATTCAAGCTGGTGGACAATAAGTCCATGACTGATCAAGTGCATGAATTCGAGATGATAATGCATGCTTTGAAGGAGTCCGGAATGGACCTCCCTGAAAAGTTCAAGGTTATGAGCGTGATTGAAAAACTCCCGAAATCTTGGGAAGAGTTCGCTCTCTCCCTGAAAAGACATAAATGAGAGATCACTTGGACCAACCTTATGCTGGACATCTCGGTGCAAGAACAACACAAGTCCAAACAGGGACATGTGATGCCAACTGAGCACGGAAGCTCGAAGGTGAATATAGCGACTGTAGGACATAAGAGGAAGGCTGTCGCTAAGAAGGGTAATAGTAATAAACCTAAGACTGACAAAGACAAGGCCAAGAAACCAAAGGCAAACAAACCATGTTGGTCTTGCGGGAAGGTTGGGCACTGGAGTAAGGACTGTCCTACAAAGAAAGCGAAGAAAACCGAGGTGGTAGCGCAAGCGAATGCTGTGCTTGGAACCGCAAGTGGGCCTGTAGTGAACATGGTTGTTGGTGAGGCTACGGCTTCTGAAACCAACGTGGACCGGTATGTTACCTACAACCCTGTACTATTTTCCACTTATCTGTTACATGAATGGTTGATTGATATTGGAGCTAATGTGCATATTTGTGCTGACATTAGTTTATTTGTGTCTTATCAACAGAGTCATAGCTTGACAGTGACGATGGGGAATGCTAGTGCTGCTCAAGTACATGGAGTAGGAAACGTGGACCTGAAGTTCCCTTCGGGTCGTATTCTATCCCTGACTAGAGTGCATCATGTTCCCGACATGCGTAGAAACATAATAAGTGGAAGCTGTTTAGTTTCTAATGGTTTTGAAATCTCTCTCAAGTGTAATAAAGTAGTTCTTATTCATACTGGTACATTTTTTGGCAAGGGTTACTTGTCAAATGGTTTATTTGTAATAAATGTTGAGCCCGTTTTGGGAACGTTGATTAAAGATATTACTCCTTCTGTCAACTGTGTTGAATCTTCAAATTTATGGCATGCTAGACTTGGTCACTTAAATTTTGGTGCTCTTAAGAATATGATGAACTTTGAGTTGATTCCAAGACATACTATAGAAAAGAATTCTAAATGTCAAGTATGTGTGTCTGCTAAACAAATAAGGAAACCTTTTCATAATATTGTTAGGGATTCAGACTTGTTAGATTCAGTACACACTGATATTTGTGAATTTGGCGGTGTGTTGACTAAGGACCGGTTTATATATTTCATTACCTTTATAGATGATAGTAGCAGATACTGTTATGTTTATTTACTTAGACATAAGGATGAAGCACTTAGTAAATTCATTATTTATAAAACTGAAGTTGAAAAACAAACTAGTAAGGTACTTAAAAGATTGAGATCTGATAGAGGTGGTGAGTATACGAGTAACTCCTTTAATGAATTTTGCGCAAGCAATGGTATAGTTCATGAAATTACTCCACCATACACTCCTGAGTCTAATGGGGTTGCTGAGCGAAAGAACAGAACATTTAAAGATATGATTAATAGTATGCTTATTAATTCTGGGTTGCCTAAATACATGTGGGGAGAGGCTCTGAATACGGCTTGCCATATTCTGAATAGAGTCCCTCTAAAACACATGGACAAGACACCCTTTGAGTTATGGAAAGGCAAGAAGACTAGTCTTAAGTATCTTCGTGTGTGGGGGTGCCTTGCTAAGGTACTTGTCCCTGAACACAAGAGAAAGAAGCTAGGTCCGAAGACTGTTGATTGTATCTTTCTGGGCTATCTTGAAACCACTACAGCTATGAGATTTTTAGTTATAAAATCTGACATAGACGGTATAGTGGCTAACACGATAGTTGAATTTCGTGATGCTACATTCTTTGAGGATGTCTACCCTATGAAGACTGGTATACCTCAAGATGCTTCTGAGGAAGATCCTGCTCACACATCGAGTTCTATTCCTGATCATGTGAAAAAAATGACAAATGTGGGGGCGGAACCTAGTAGTAGCTCTACAACTAGGGAAGTAGAGGAACCAAGGAGAAGTAAGCGTGCAAAGGTGGTCAAGGATTTTGGAGGTGATTTTATCACTTACAATGTCGAGGATGAACCTTTAACTTTCCGACAAGCTATGGATTCTTCAGAGTCTAGGCACTGGAAGGGCGCTATAAAGAGTGAAATTGACTCTATTGTTTCTAATGGGACATGGGAGTTAGTTGATCTCCCTCCCGGGTGTTCTACTATCGGGTGCAGATGGATCTTTAAAAGGAATATGAACCCTGACGGCTCAATAGATAAGTACAAAGCTAGGCTGGTAGCTAAGGGTTTTAAGCAAAAGGAAGGCATTGATTACTTTGATACGTACTCTCCAATTGCTAGGATGATAACAATCTGAATGCTTATAGCATTAGCTTCCATCCATGGTCTTATCATCCATCAGATGGATGTAAAGACAACTTTTCTTCATGGTGAACTTGAAGAAGAGATATATATGGATCATCATGAGGGATTTGTTGCATCTGGAAATGAAAGGAAAGTATGTAATTTGATCAAGTCTATCTATGGCTTGAAACAACCTCCCAGGAATTGGCATAAAAAGTTTGATGAAACCTATTTTGCCTTTCAGTTTTACTATTAATGAAAGTGACAAGTGTGTCTACACCAAAGTTAAAGGTAGTGAATATGTCATCTTGTGCATATATGTAGATGACATATTACTGTTTGGGACCAATATTGAGATTATTAATGAGACAAAAGCTTTCTTGAAAAGGCATTTTGAAATGAAGGATATGGGTGAGGCTAGCGTGATTCTTGGACTCAAGCTGACTCAGTCAGCCGAGGGAATAACTTTATCACAATCTCATTATATAGAGAAATCTATACTTGCGAAATATGGTTATTCACAGTGTAGAATCGCTAGTACACCGTATGATCCTAAAGTTGCCATTGTCAAGAATACTTCAGGTGTACATGTGTCTCAGTTAAGGTATTCTCAGATTATTGGGAGCTTGCAGTAACTGTACTAGACCAGATATATCATACTCTGTGTCTAAGTTGGCTAGATATACAAGCTGTCCAAACAGAACTCATTGGGATGCTCTTGATAGAGTACTTAGATATCTGAAAGGCACAATGTACCTTAGTTTACACCATAGAAGATTTCCTGGTGTACTTGAGGGGTACAGTGATGCAAGTTGGATAGCTAAGAAGTCTGGTTCCAATGGAGTGACTGGATACGTATTCACCTTAGCGGGTGCAGCAATATCCTGGAAGTCAACTAAACAGACTATTGTTACTCGGTCTACTTTTGAGGCTGAGTTATGTGCACTTGATGCCACTGGGACGGAGGCTGAGTGGTTACACGGACTTATGTCTGCGATACCTGGAGTAAGCAAACTGCTTCCTGCGATTGTTATTCATTGTGATAGTCGAACAACTATTGACAAGATTAGCAGTAAAAAGTATAATGCTAAAACAAAGAGACACATCCAAGTTAGACTCAAGTCTATAAGGGGTTTAGTGTCTGATAGGATTATAGCTATAGAGTTCATAGGAACTCAGAATAATATAGTTGATCCTTTGACTAAAGGACTGGAACCTGCAGTGGTCCTTAAGTCAAGGTTGGGAATGGGACTGTCAACCCATCATGATTCATCAACAGTGGAAACCCAATACACATGAAAGGAGATCCCTTGAAAGTGTATTCAATGTGGTAATAACAAGCTGTAAGAATGAATTGGTAGTACCTTTGCTACATAAATGATACTTTTGTATCTGAGTCTATTCCCTGAAAACCTAGAAGGTACTGACACTGCTATGAAAGCAAGAGTTTTATAACTCTGAATGGGGTCAAGTCATTTGACGAGATGGTAGCAGTACATCTCTGGAGATGCCCAGCTAAGCGAATGTAATTGTGTGGTCGCAGTTAGGGGAAAGGGTTATTCTCTGAAGCATTCGACGAACAGGATCGAGACAAGACCATTAATGTCTCAAAGCCGTAGATTGGCACCATAGCCTTTGACTTGTCGTCGTTTATGGTACATGGTTACATCAAACAGATTAAGATTCAAGGTGAAACATTCCATCTGAATCCGGTAGCCATCGAAGTAGGGGACTCAGGAGGGTTCAAACCCGGAAGGGTACCGACTCTGAAAAACAAGTCATGATGAGAAACCTGAATGCATTTCTGTATGGATTTGTGGGGGATTGTTAGAAAATGGAGTTTTGGAGCATAAGTATTTATATGTTCTTGATATTAATTCCGGATTTTAACGATTTGAAATTGTTCCTTGTTATGGGGACTCAAATTTTCATATATGGATCTAAGTAATTTTCTTAGTGAAATCCATAGAGAAATAGAGTTGAAGTTAGTAGCTTGAAAGAGCTTGAAATGAGAATGTGTATTTGTCCCACATTGAACTAAATAAAGGGAGTTGTTGGCTTTATATAGTATCACACACATGGGTAGTATACAACTACTAAGGTGTGTGATGGTGCATGGTGTTAGTATGTGCTTCACGCGCGCACACACACACACAAGCGCCCGCCTCGCCACGCCATGCCACGTCTCGTCTCGACTCGACTCGACTCGGGTCGGGTCGGTCGAAGGGCGATTTGGGCGAATGTCTCGGCGTCTCGCGTACGCGAGGCGACCTGGACGAGGGATTTTATTTAGGTGCTTTAATATTTTAATTAGAATTAATTTATCAAAATTGGGTTCGAATGAACCTGGACAGGATTTGATATTCGAATGAACCTGGACAGGATTTGATATTCGAATGAACCTGGACATGATTTGATATTCGAATGAACCTGGACAGGATTTGATATTCGAATGAACCTGGACAAGATTTGATAGATATATTCGAAAATATTAAACTGATATGTGGATTAAATATATATTAAATGTAAATCGTCATTTACGATTCTAATATTAATTAGGGTGGTATCAGTTACGTTTAGCCTCTACTATAAATAGAGAGCTAAGTTGCTGATTATTTGTTGTAGCACCACACCTTACATTCTCTACACCACTTTATGCTCTCCCCTCAATATTTAGTTTGAAGCTTGTCCGCTTGTGGTTTCTCCGGCGACTGAGGTGCTAGTCGAAGTTGAGCATTGGAGTTGCTGTGAACCCGTTGCTCGGAGCTGTTTTATCCTGGAGGAGGTGTTGTAAGCATCCCATCACAGTAAGTGGAGGCAATTATCTCTTCAAGAGCAGTCAGGACTTCTTGCAAGGACTGGCGACTCAGCTGATTTTTGTTTTAAAACTTCTTTTGTACACTGTTATGGCTATGGCTCCTGGTACACCTCTCTTCTTTTCTTTGTTTATTCAGTCACTGATATGCATGTTATTTACCTTCATGATTTGTTTCGTTAATTGTTGTCTTGGCCTGGACTTGTTAAATAATTTATATAACTGCCTCAATGTTGCTGTAATTGTTAATATTTCCAACAACAACTCCATATCTTAACTCAAAATCCATGCTAACTCTAACCCCCTATTTGAACCCAAACTAACCACAAACAATTACAATGGATGTTACAATCCCACAACTGCAAAACGAATCAGAAACTAATAAACTTCTGGTGACAACTTAAAATTTTCCGGTGAATCAAACCAAAAATCCAACTAATTCAAAACCAAACAGAAAATAACGAATCATACACGAAATCACATCTACGACTGTGATACATGCTTATTCTTAATCCAATTTAACAAACAATTAATCAAAATGGTAATCCGACTAACTCAAAGTTTCCGATGAACAAAAATTACATCAAGAAGAACAAAAACTGCACATGTAAGCATATATATCTATCCTACTAATCATTTAATCACATGTCAACCAACAAATACCAATAATAATTACCATCCATGATCAAACATGCCCAAAAATCAAACCCCAAAATAAAACCCCAATTTTTCGAATCCAATAAACCTCCACGAAATTGACATGGTTCAGTAGAGATTTAAAAGGTCTTCTATTTGATTATAAATACTACGAATGTAAGTAACGAAATCAATTATAAGTTGAAGACAGAAAGAGAGAGATTTGTAAGGGAGAGATGAGAGGAGAATTGGGGGGAAAAAAACTGATCGTGAGGGTTTTTGTAACCCCGAGGGTATTTTGGTAATCTAATAATGCTGAAAACTAATTTTTAATAAAAGAAAACCAATAAATAGTATTTTTAAAATCCTAAATAAAATGAAAATAATAACTAAAAATCAAAATCTTTATTTAAAAACAAAGAGCACATACTTACAAGCTCACACATATTTTTAAAATATTTTTGTGATAAAAAATGAATTAAATATGAATTTTTCAAAGTTTAAACCACAAAATGGAATTTAAATCGAAAAAATCATTTTTAAATCCTTAAAACCAAAAATAAATTCCTCCATCAATTTTAGAAAGTAATAGAATATAAAAGGAGAGTAATGAGAAAGATTTCACAATTAACAGAGTCTCCGATGATTTTATAAAATTCCCGGAAAATCAAAAGGATTTGATTTTTAATAAGAAAATCATATAAATGCAACTAAAAGCATGCACATAAATTTTAACTCATACCATTCACCAGGTAAACATATAATTACCATATTTCAAGTATCAACCTTTCACAAAAAGTTCACATGTCACAAATCTCAAAATATTATTAAATAATAATAATAATATTGATAAATCCTGAACATTTGGGTTACTACAACCAATGTTTCCACCACCATCACCACCACCATTATCATCATTGTCATTATTATCACCAGCAACAACCTCACGTGGATTCATATCATCTGAATCTGAATCTGACATGTCATCAAACTTCAGTTTCTCAGATGGATCTTCTGTTTGGATACTTGGGAGTTTAGTGTCATCAAATGTAACATTGACACTTTCTTTGACTTGGTGTTGATCAATTATATACACCTTGTAAGATCTTCTGGAGTAACCAACAAAGATTGCTTCATGTGCTTTAGCCTCGAACTTGCCACGACGAACATTTGCATCTTTAAGCACAAAACATTTAGCACCAAATACATGAAAATATTTGAGTGTTGGTTTCCTGTCATTCATAATCTCATAAGGTGTTTTCATTAAGTCCTTGTTGATTAAGGTTCAATTTTGGGTATAACATGCAGTATTAACAGCTTCAGCCCATAAGTACATAGGAAGTCTTGATTCACTGAGCATTGTTCTTGCGGCTTCAATCAAAGTACGATTCTTCCTTTACACCACTCTATTTTGTTGAGGAGTTCTAGGGGTTGAGTATTGTCTTGTTATCCCTTTGTCCGCACAAAAGTCATTTAGGACTGCATTCTTGAATTCAGTTCCATTATCTGACCTCATTTCTCTAACCGGAAACTTAGAATCCAACTCAATCAACTTTACATGATCAATCGCCATTTGTGGAGTTTCATCCTTGGAATGTAGGAATAAAACCCATGTGTATTTGGAATAGTCATCGATGATCACAAGAGCATATTGTTTCTTTGACATAGACATTACATTAACTGGACCGAACAAATCCATGTGTAGTAACCGATGAGGTTCAGTTATTGTAGATGTGTCAGTGCCCTTGTGAGATGTTTTCGTTGACTTCCCTTTCTGACATGCCTCACACAGTCCTTCCTGTGTAAATTCCATTTGAGGCAACCCTCTCACCAATTCCCTCTTGACTAGAGAGTTCATTGTTTTGAAATTGAGGTGAGACAACTTCTTGTGCCATAGCCAACTCTCATTTGATGAAGCTTTAGCATAAAACAATTGACTTCATCCTTGCATCCAGAGTACAAGTCAGCTATGAACAAGTTTCATTTCCTTACCCCTTGAATAGCAGGCTTTAGATTCTTCTTGTGTAAGATCTGACACTTCTCTTTGTCAAAGTGAACAGAATATTCCCTATCACAGAATTGACTGATACTAAGAAGATTGTGTTTACGACCTTCCACAACAGATACATCTTCAATGATAACATTTCCAGTTTTCAAACAGTCATATCCTTCAGTTATACCCTTGCTGTTATCTCCAAAGGTAACCATTGGGCCAGCTTTCTCAACCACGTTTGATAGCAGGGCTCTATCTCCGGTCATATGTCTTGAACATCCACTGTCTAGAATCCACACAACCCGGTTCACCTGTTTCACGCCCTGCAATATCAAACTGATTAAACCTTCTTCGGAACCCAAATGGCATACTTAAATAAATGACCTTTGTCAGGCAAAACAACATTCTTGATTTTAACCACTTCAACTTCCTTAATGAAAGAGCATTTCCACTTATAACCAGCCTTAACAAATTTCTGAGTAGGCTTAGATATAAATGTGACCACTCTAACTTTAGGAGGACTAGCAGTTTTGGATCTAGCATGCTTCTTATGATTCATATGTTGACGGGGAGCAGTCTTATCATTTGATGCATGCTTACTGTTGTGAGAGAAATTTGGTACAACACAATTGAGAGAATCTCGCTGGAATATTCGTGAAACACGTCCTTGATTATCGAACAGAGCTTACAGGTTCAAAGCTCGAAACCTGAAGCTCACGGTATGAACAGAATAATTGAAGTATGTCTCCGGGGGCTGAGTTGACAAACCACCGGCCGAAATAAGCAGCGTAAATCCTACACCACCAATAAATTCGCCGGAATAAGTATCACTGAGGTGCACGTGTCTTATGCTTCTCAAAAGTGAAAATCCGAATCCTTTAGTCAAGTGCCTACATATCCTATTTATAGGAATCAAGCCCCATGTAGTTCTATTAGGTTTACACTTCTCAATCCTTGCGAATTCAACCACTTTAAGATAATCCATCTTAGAGTTATAGTCGAATTATGCACCTGTAGCTGAGCTTTCCAGTGTTCTAGTCCGCATCCATCACTAAGTCCTATAAATCCTCGAGTAAGTAATGTATATCCGAGACAACCAATACATGTCCTATATTGATTGTAATTGCTCCAGCCAATGCGTTTTAGTAAACTTAGAAGTCCTTTACCAGTACTACTTCCGTGCTCCTACAACGTAGATAAGCGAGTCCTTGTCCTACTAGTACTCCGCCTTCCAGGGATTTCGACTACTCATCACCTGTGACCAGCATCGAGGTTCATACCACCTGAACCTTAATGCCCTTTACCTGAACCCTGACACCTTGATCCTGCCTAGGCAGCCTGCACCTGCCCTTCGACGCCTTGAACCTATATCCTAGTTCACACCAACCTAGCCCAATACACCCCTACTGGACCTTTAATACACATGGGCCTTAAATTGAGCCCATGCAAGATTTTGGGCACAACAACTACCCCCGGTTCCTTGCAGTATTGAATACAAAAGGAACCAAAACCTATTTTATTGTCGAGTGACCAACTCTTAACCTCATAACCTGCTGCAATCCCTTAGTCGAACAAAAATCCTCGGCGCATATACCTCCTTTTTCCGGAAAATTAATCCCGTATCTTAATTAGCTTCCAAGAAACGTTCATTTATCCACAAATTATCCTTTGTTTTTCGAAAAGAATTTGAATTTCAAAACTTGCAACAAACCTCTCATATTCCTCCTAGAAAATTGAACCATGCATTAACCTTTCACATTTTCCGTTTTTCTTTTCTTTTTTTTTACCTATCCAAAAACACCACCTGGCTCGGCTGTTCCTCTTCCGTGTGTACTTAAACACACATTCACCCCCCTTTCTCTCTTTTTATCTCACTTTTCCACACAAACTATTCATTCTCCCCACTTCCTCTCCGGCGAAAGGCTTCCAGACAGCTCCGGGTTCCGGCGATACTCCAATCTTCGACCATCCCCACCTGCATCACTCTGTAAGGTATGAATCTACCTTTATCTGCTGTTTTTACTCCCGATTTGTCATTGCATGCTGCTATTGAATGTACTCAACTCGTATACATATGCATATATACATACATACACAATCATATATGCACACCCACACTCTCGTATCATCTGTGTTGTCAAATAGAAGATCTAGAGGCTGCATATACCCTCCTTTTGTGACTTGTAATTGCTCAACACTGCTGCCATATAATCAAGTAAAAACCATAAAACCCTTTTAACTCTTGTTTTCCCTGGTGTTACGAGTTGCATGCAACACCGTGTCCCTTCGTCTTCCTGTTAGTTCTTACTTGCCTGTATAATCGACTGTATGTATCATACATATCCCGTCATGTTAGCATTGCTGGGCGACCTCGTAAAGAGATTTAAGTTGACAATTAAAAAACTTTTCCTGTAGCTTTAGGTTTAGATTTCTTATGTACCACAACCTATCCCAAGGTGAAGACCCCTATGAACCTTTATCTGTCCTTTAGATGTGGAAGCAACCTTGTAATTTGTAATTCTCGAACCTTGGGAACTACTGCGACCACCACCTGTTCGACCTAGGTCCTCACAACAACCCTCGGAAAAGCCCCAATCGAAGACCTTCGTAAGTCTTTCGGTTTTCTTGTCCTTTTGCTTGCCTGATTGCGAAGAACCTTGTTGGCTGTTATCTTACCTTGCATCATCTTTTTCAGATGTCAGGGAATTTAACCCCTGCAAGCTCCCAACAGTCAACGGCCCACGAGGTGCAGACTCCCATTGACTCTGATCCTCTATCTGCCAGAACCCTTCCATTAAATCCCCTTACTATCAAACCAGTCAGTACCAGGACTCGTTCTAAAGTCAAAGTACTGGTTCCTGAACGAGCTATTGTATCCGTTCGAACCAATCTCTTTTCCCACAAAATCAGAGATTCTCAACCCATTTCCATTCGTCAAACATCTTCCGACAACTATCCACTCCCTGATTCGGAGGTTGAGGTCGAGGTTTCCTCATAAGATGAAACTCCCAATGAATCCCAAGGCATAATCCCTGCTTGTGAGGAGCTAGACACCTCAATGAACGCTAACAGAGTAAAACTTCTTCTCCAAAAACACCGTCCCAAGTGCCGCTTGGTGGTACCTTCCCCTGGGGAAAGGTGTCATCGCTTTGACAACTTTGAACTTGATCAACAGATACCTTGTGTTGTATTTTCCGCCACGTTTTTTAGAATGGGTTTGTCCATCCCTCTACACCCTTTCATCAATGATATCATTACCTACTATGACATTTCTCCCCTTCAAATGACCCCGAACGCCTACAGAATGGCCATGTGTATGTATGTCCTTTATGACCAGCAGTTTGAAAAGAAGATGTCCACCCGTGAGCTGGGTTTCTTTTACCAGCTCAAACAAACGGGAAAAAATTCTGGTTTCTTTTATCTGTCCGCCTGGAATGTCCATGATGGACAGTGCATCAAGGGAAACAGGAAGGGAATGACCGATTGGTTACCCCAATTTCTCTATTGTTATGATTGTCCAATATACCGAACTGAATTCAACAGGAACCCTAGTAAGTAATGACTCCATATTTTCCTTATTCCTTCCAAAATAATTTAGATATTGCACTCTAACCCACACCTAATCCTTATATAGAGATTCCAAGTAAGACAACGCTTAAAGGTCATTCCTTGGAAAGGGCTCTTGAGGCCTTGAAGCTGTCAGCAGAGCTAGGAGATGGTGCTAGTCTGTTGACAGATCAAAACCTTAAAAGATGTGGTTTTTTGCCAAATAAGAAATCCTTGAACCTGGTTTCTACAGAGGATTCTGAAGTCGAAACGTCAAGTAAAATAGGTTCCCTATCATGTCTTTACACTTTACGTTATCATTTGTATCTTCTTTCCACGCTATTACTTTGCTTACATACTTTGTTGCTCATATGCTAACCTTTGATTTCTTTTGCAGACATGGCTTCTGGTGTGCCATCTTTTGTCAACAAATCCGCAAGTTATGATGACCTCTTTGGAGATGATGAGAAAGATCTTATTCCGATAGACGCTACCCCTATATCCAGAATGAAGTCAACCCCTGCTTCCCAAGACAAGTCTACCACTTCTTCCAAAAGGAAACTGCCACCATCTGCCGCTGCTGATTCTGCTAAAGGCCTGGGATCTCGCTTTAGCAAAAAGTCCAAGCCATCACCCCCCAGTACTCCAAGTGAAGGTTCTAGCTCCTTAATCCGAAAGTTTTTTACTATGGCAGGAAACCAGATTCCAGAAGAAGCTATCGCTGAGTGGGATAAGATGAGCTTGCCTGAAGCCGCGAGGGCCACCACCTGGTGTGAGGCTCAAAGTCTTTTTCACACCCTGAAGCGTAATGAAGAAATGGTGGTAGCAGCACGCAGCGATCAGAAGCTACTTGAAGAAGTTAGGCAGTTAAAAACCCTCCTTAAGACAAGTGAAGATGAGAAGAAGAAGTTTACTGATGCCAGCAAGAAGCTTAAGGCTTCCGAGGCTAAGCTGTTGAAAGAATGTGAACAGTTGAACACCTCCATCGTGAACCTTGATGCTGAAAAGGACGCTTTACAAGCTTCTTATACCTGAAAAGTTGGAGATTTCAAGAAGAAGTTAGACTCTCTTAATACCACCATTGCTTTGGAGCGGTCCACCCGTGAGGCAGCCAAATGCGAAAAGTTTGAGGCCGGGTACAGCTGCGGGGTGAATGATTATATCGAGTCCACCTACGACCATTTCCCGACTCTAGACTGGGCCCTGCTTGGGGATGATGCCATGAAGCTGGTGGAAGAGATTAAGAGGAATGAAGCTGCTGTAGCTGCTGAGCAAGAGAAAGTTGTTCCCTCCGAACCTGAGGCTGAAGCACAGGTCGTGGTCGAAAGCTCCAACCCGGATGCTCAAATGGAGGAGGTGGAGGCGGCTGACCCCGTTCTTGGACAGGATGTTCCTGTGGCGTCTCCTGACAACCTTGCTTCATAACTGCCGTCTTTTAATCATGAGTTCTTTCGTAAGACATTCATACCCTTGTTGGGGTTAACATTTATGGTTTTTTAATAACATTTCCGGCGTTCGCGCCGTGGGTTCCCAACATTTGGATGAGGGTGCGGGTACCTCAGAATACCTCGCAAGATGTAACCTTTAACTTTGGTTTTCATCTTTTTAAATTTTATCGTACTTTATTTTCTTCATGCCTGAAATCCATGTTTAGATTTTCCATGCTATTTCATGTGGATGATCATTAGGTTACCATATTGGGTCTAAACGCAAGTAGCTATAGCTTCATGCGACATCCCAGGTGTGCCGGTCAAACCTGGCCTGCATCCTCAGATAACTAATATTCCTATACTGGTGAATAGTTATGTGCCAATCCCAGAATATCCATGACATGTACCATATAGGTAACCACTAAGATCCATACCCTAAGATCACTTTTTACATAAAGTTCACCAACACGCATATTTGTGTTATGCAGCCATAGACCTGAAGCTCACCCGAGCTATTTTCTACCTCTTGACAGGAGATATAAACCGTAGATGATAAAAGTTATTCACAACAAAATTATTCCAATAATCTGATGTGTAAATAAACCACTCTTGCACCTAATATCCTTAGGCACATAGTCCATGTTCCATAGATTAGAATATCCATAAGCCATTTTATCAAATGCCTTAGAAAAAACCGATTATCCATGCGTATCCCTGCCTAGGGTAATGCGCCTTTAAATTCCATGTACTCCATAAACTCGTATGAAGCTTAATCTGTGCCACAGCTTCAGGGGTTTGCCAACCTTAAACCTCCCTAGTGTAGTTTTGACCTGTTTAGTATTCCAGCTTGCAGTCGTGCAAGGAGTTTAATCCGGGGGTGGCCTGTGTTTGGCTCCCACACTTTACCATAGCGTTTATGCCTAGTATCCCTAGGGCTTATACGAGCTGTAATGAGCTTTATTTGTTTTACAACAATATCAAACAGAGGCTTCGTTAAACCAGTTCTCTGGTGGAAGCATGAGCCTGTGACTTATAATCCGTAAGTCTTAACCTTCACCTCATAATCCATGAGTGTGAGCTTCCAACCCAATTAAATCTATTCCAATAGTAATAAATCCAATTCAATAATATCAAATCCAATCCAATAATAATAAATCCAATCCGATAATATTAAATCCGATAATAAAATTTTAAAATTTAGTGTTTAAACATGTACGGAATATATCCACTACCCCCAGTTCTTTATCATATAATCGTTTATGGTGAAGAACCAAACAGAGATAATCATGCATCGAATCTTTATCCACATGTAAATCCTACAGTGAGCACATAAAGAATAACAAAGCATTCAAGTAAGAACTGCCATATGAACCAGAAGTAGAGGTTTCATTAATATTGCAAAATTTGTCAAAAGACATCCAATAGGTAGGGTGTGCATACACTACCCCCCGAGTGCTCAGAGAACAAATGAAAATGTCTTACTATGAACCTAAAACAAAGTACTTTGAATCTGATCCAAACAGCTGTGAAGTTGAGACCGACAACTATGAAGCTATACCTAAGCATGGCAGTTACAACTAATAAACTGCTTTTATTATTCCTATGCCTGAAAGAGGCCTACAGAAATAGTACCTGATGATTTACTGGTAGTATTTCTTAAGATGTTCACCATTCCATGCCCTTGGAATGAGCTTTCCATCCAGATCCGTGAGATGGTAGGTACCTTCCCAAAGGACAGCTTTTATGAGGTAAAGACCCTCCCAATTTGCACCGAATACGCCGTGACCCTGAACCTTCGTGTTGGGCATCATCCTCCTTAGAACCAAATCGCCAACCTTCAATGGACGAGCGCGAATCTTGCTGTCAAAGTACTTCCGAGTACGTTTCTGGTATGCAGCTAGCTTCAGCTACGCCGTGGCTCGAACCTCCTCTACCAAGTCCAAATACAATCGATGATTGACCTCATTATTCCTGGGGTCATAGTTGTCCCTTCTGAATGATCCAGCCCCAATTTCCACGGGTACCATTGCTTCACAACCATAGGTTAAAGTGAAGGGTGATTCTCCTGTAGTGGTTCGCGGTGTAGTATTGTATGACCATAAAACCATAGGGAGTTCTTCAGGCCAACACCCCTTGCTTTCTTCCAGTTTAGCTTTCAAAGTATGTTTAATAATCTTATTGACAGCCTTTGTCTGTCCATTACTTTGAGGGTGGTAAACTGCCGTGAAGCCCTTCTGAATCCCAAGGTCATCACACAGCTTTCGCAGCTCCTTGCTGTCGAATTGTTTCCTATTATCTGAAATTAGCTTGTAAGGAACTCCGAACCTGCAAACAATTGCTCTGAACACAAATTCTTTTATTTTTGCAGCTGCTATTGTAGCCAGAGGTTCAGCTTCAGCCCACTTGGTAAAGTAATCTACAGCCACCACAGCATATTTCACTCCCCCTTTACCTTTAGGCAGCTCTCCAATCAAGTCAATTCCCCACACAGCGAAAGGCCATGGGCTGGTGAGAGGTTTCAGCGGGACAGCTGGAGTGCTATTGAAATTTGCAAACCTTTGACAACGATCACAGGCCTGTGCGAACCTATGAGCACCCTTTTGAATCGTGGGCCAATAATATCCTTGACGGAGTATCTTATGTGCCAAGGAGGTTCCACCCGAATGATTACCACAAATTCCTTCATGGACTTCTCGCATGACGTACTCGCACTCGTCCCCCGATATGCACCTTAGAAGCGGTTTATTGAATCCTCTTTTGTATAAAGAGCCATCATAGATAACATACCTTGTAGCCTGGTATCTTATTCTCATAGCTTCCTCCTTTCTTTCTGGAACGATCCCCTTTGTGATATAATTCATAATAGGTGTTGTCCACAACGCCTCAGTCGCAGGTTCCAAGTTCATAACCTCGAGTCTAGGAATGCTAGGTTGAAGTTGAATCTCCAAAGGTATAACCCCTAACATAGTAGCTTCCCTTTGTGAGCCCAACTTTGCAAGTGCATCCACATCAGTGTTTTGTGTCCTAGGGATCTGTTCAAGGTTCACTTCTTTGAACCTGCTAATCAGCTCTTGAGAGTACCTCATATAAAGGTCAGTACGAGGACCTCTAGCCTGGAATCCTCCCCGAATATGCCATACAACCAACATAGAATCACTGAAAACAGACAGGTTTTCCACCCTCATTTCCAAAGCAAGCTTCAAACCAGCTATCACAGCCTCATACTCTGCATCATTGTTGGTCGCGTTGAAAGCGAAGTGAATGGAGCTTTGAAGCTTGTGGCCCTCCGGGCTAATAAGAACAATACCAGCTCCTGCCCCGTGTCCATTTACTGCTCCATCTACATAGAGTGTCCACCATGGTGAGCAGTTTTCAACCATCTCTTCGGGGGCTATAGGTTCAGCTATGCACTCATCGCCCTTAACCTCGAATGTTGGAGGGAATTCCAGCAAAAAGTCTGCCAGAACTTGCCCTTTTATAGCTGTCCTTGGCCTGAAGTCAATATCAAATTGTCCCAACTCCACAGCCCATTTCATAAGCCTTCCCGAAGCTTCAGGTTTGTGCAAAACTTGTCTTAAAGGGAATGAGGTACGTACCTCGATTCGGTGTGCTTGAAAATAAGGCCGAAGCTTCCTTGAAGCCAAGATCAAGGAATAAGACAACTTTTCCATGTTAGAATACCTTGTTTCAGCATCCAACAATCTTTTGCTTACGTAATAAACCGGGTGTTGAACCTGCAGCTCCTCTCGGACCAGTACAACACTGATATAGTATTCCGAAACTGCCAAGTACAATATGAGGACCTCTCCATCAAGAGGTTTAGATAGCAATGGGGGGCTTCCCAACTGTTCTTTTATTTTTGTGAAAGCAGCTTCACATTCCGGGCTCCATTCAAAGTTCTTCCCCTTCTTGATTGCTGCAAAGAATTCTCTACATTTATCCGAAGATTTAGACACAAACCTGTTTAGAGCTGCAATCCTTCTGGTAAGACTCTGAACCTCCTTTATGTTTCGAGGAGACCGCATCTCGATTAAAGCTTTAATCTTGGCAGGGTTTGCTTCAATTCCCCGATGATTGACAATGAAGCCTAGGAATTTTCCTGACTCCACGCCAAAAACACATTTTTGTGGGTTAAGCTTCATTTTGAACCTTCGTAATATGTTGAACATTTCTGATAAGTGTAACACATGGTCAGCTGCAGCTCTAGATTTGACCAGCATGTCATCAACATAGACTTCCATAGTTTTCCCTATCTGATCTTTGAACATCTTATTAACCAGCCTTTGGTAGGTAGCTCCTGCATTCAAAAATCCAAAAGGCATGCCAATATAGCAGTATAAACCTCGATCTGTGATGAAGGATGTATGCTCCTGATCAGATTCATACATGGGGATCTGATTATAACCCGAGTAAGCATCCATGAAGCTTAGAAGAGCATGTCCTGCCGTAGCATCAACCAGTTGGTCAATACGTGGGAGTGGAAAGCTGTCCTTAGGGCATGCCTTATTTAAATCTGTAAAATCCACACATGTTCGCCATTTTCCGTTAGGCTTCTTGACAAGAACTGGGTTTGCTAACCAATCCGGGTAGAATGATTCTCTCACCAGTTTGGCTTCTAGTAACCTGTCAACCTCTTCTTTGAGGGCTAAAGCTCTCTCACCACTTTTTGCCCTTCGTTTTTTTCTCACAGCAACCCTTTCGGGGTCAATGTTGAGGTGATGACACATCACCCTGGGATCAATCCCCACCATGTCAGAATGACACCAAGCGAAAACATCTAAGTTATCTTTCAGGAAACGAGTCAATGCTTCCCTAGCTTCAGGTTCTAACTGCTTTCCAATTTTTAGTTCCTTGGAGGGGTTGGTTGCATCTATTGGGATTGACAAAGTGTCACCAGCAGCACCTGTTGTCTCCCTAGTCTCAGGCATCCGGGGATCTAAGTCAAACTTCACGTGAACCTCCGTATCCATTCTTTTGGGCTGTAAAGGGACCTCGGGGAAGCTTTCCACATGGCCATCCTCGAAGTCACTATCATTTACCTCTTCAACAGTACCTTCGATAAAATGTTCACCGTCTTCTACAATTTTTGGTGGGGATGCCTCCAGCATCCGTACCTCATTCTGGGTATCTACCCCCGAAGAAAAGACAATATCCATGGAGCTCTCTTCACCTGGATGTTGTATAATCATAATCACATTGCACAAATTATGTACCTCCTGTGAGGGTTCATTCTTCGTTGATGCCTTCTGGTACCTATAGCAATTATCTGTGGTGCCTCCGTCAACCAACAATAAATGCTTTGAAGCCTGCTCGGCAGTGCGCAGGGCCTTACTATAACATTCCCTTGAGTCCACTTGACAACCTTTTAGACATCCAATTCCGTTAGGAGTAGGAAACTTCATGGAGAGATGGTAGATAGAGGTTACCACTCTCATTTCCTTCAAGAGGGGTCTGCCAACGATACAATTATATGATATGTCTTCATTCACAACCATGAATTCTGTCACCTGCATAGCTCTCATAGGATCAGCCCCCAACACAATAGGAAGCTTTACCCTACCCACAACTTGTACTGGTCCACCAGTAAATCCGTATAAGTCATTGTAAGCAGGGGACATCTCCTTATCTGCGAGTCCCATCTTTTGATAAGTGTCATAAGCCAGTATGTTACAAGAACTTCCATTATCCACCAAGACTCGATGCACATTTAGCCCTCCAATTGTGATAGTCACCACCAATGCATCGTTGTGGGGGTGATGCACATGTCTTGCATCGTCTTCGGTGAAGGTGATGTCCGCAGCTTCACCTCTAAACAGCTTCGGGGGCCTGTCTGCCAAATGATAAACATTTGTGAGAGGGTTTCCTCTAGCCTCACGTGCATAATTCTTCATTGCATTCCTACTGAAACCTCCAATGTACGGTCCGCCAATGATCGTGTGGATACTACCAGCCCTGGTAGCTCGTTCAGGTGCAGACTTCTCTTCATCTCTCTTGGACCTATCATCTTTGTATTTTTTCGCCTCCTGGGCCACAAATTCCGTGAGGAAACCTTTCCTAATTAGGTCCTCAATATGATCTTTGAGGTGTCGGCAGTCGGCCGTCTCATGCCCATTAGCATCATGGAAAGCACAATATCTAGCCAAATCTTTTCTTCCGGGAGGTCCCGTCCTGGAGGGTTTCCTGAACATCCCCGACTTATCACCAACTTCAAATATGTGTTCCACAGGTGCTGCCAAAGGGGTGTACTCCGAGTACCTCCTACTACCCTTAGATGACGGATATTTGTACTCTACTGTCCTCTTTGAACCTGTGGTGTTTACTGACAGAGGTGCAGTCTTCGCCTCCTTGCTGATATCCCGACCCTCTGCTGAAGCTGTGTTATAGGTTGTCCGCTTGCTGTAGTTTCTTTCCTTCGGGTTGTACGACCTATTCCTCTTGTTCCTGTTCCAATCTCGTGAAGCATTATCCTTCTTCAAATTCTCCGAGGATTGTTCCACGACTTTATGCCTTTCTGCCTTGGCGTAGAAGTCAGCCAAGGTAGTAGGTTCCCTACTCTGCAGCTCTTTCCAGAATTCAGTCCCGGGCTTAACCCCAGCTATCAGGAAATTTTTATAAGTCTCGTCTGTGGTTTTCCTCACCCTTGGAACCTCAGCATTGAACCTCTTGAAATAGTCGTTAAGTGTTTCGTTGTCACGTTGCTTGATATTCGCCAGGGTGTTAGCCGGAGGTGCAAATGTGACTGAAGCTCTAAACTGAGTTACAAACATCTCACCCATCTGTCTCCATGACTTAATAGAGTTGGAGGGAAGCCTCTTGAACCACTGATGAGCACTATCCCTTAGAGTCGCAGCCAGCAATCGACATTTTGTGCGATCCTTGATTTGATAGACTTCCATCTCCGTGTTGAAACGACTGAGAAACTCTACAGGGTCCGTGGTCCTGTTGAATTTCAAGTCTCCCACTCCCCTGTAGCTACGGGGTAAGGGCGAATCCCGCACCTTCTTAGTGAAAGGTGATCCCACCGTCAATCCTGACTGGGGACCTTTTTCTGCCATAATCTTCTCGAGGACCTTCCTGAGATCCTCCTCCTTGTATTTTCCATCACCTTCAGCTGACTCAGAGGTGTCATCAGTGTCACTCCCATCGTTGGAGCTCCCATCAGAACTGTCATCAGCTTTATAGGACGAGCCTGAGCTATGCTCATCTTCAGGTTTAGAGTGGGACTTATCCTTGTGACTCCTTGACGCCTTAGACAGTGACTTCTCACTTTGTACCTTCTTGGGACCCTTCTGCTTTGCCTCAAATAGCTTAAGCCTTAAATCCTTACTTGTTAGCTTTTTTCCCATTCAGTCGAATACAGTTACACTCCTTGTAACCGAAGGTTCAGGGTCCTCCTTATTCTTGAGCTCAGCTTCAGAGTTCCAGTCTGGATTACTCTGATCAGTTTCGACGTCAGAAAAAGTCTTCTTGGTTTTTTCCTTCTCAGGTCCTTCCTCCTCACTGCCAAAATTGAGACGAGTAGGTGTAACCTTTGGAGCCTTAGGACGTTTTTCCGAGGATCTTTGCTTCTTTCGCCATTTTTTCATCTTTTCAGACTTTTTCTCCAAGGAATCCACCCTTTCATCAATTTTCTTGAGGTGATCGAAAATATCCTTGTTCGTCACTTCGCCATGAGGGCCTGTTCCACGGCCTTCTTCACCGTTAGTTGGTGTTTGCGTATTTCTGGAATCATCCGACATCTTTTCTCTCTCAAGATTTCTGATGGAGTTCCCCTCCTTCTAGCGCCACTTATGTTGTGAGAGAAATTTGGTACAACACAATTGAGAGAATCTCGCTGGAATATTCGTGAAACACGTCCTTGATTATCGGACAGAGCTTACAGGTTCAAAGCTCGAAACCTGAAGCTCCCGGTATGAACAGAATAATTAAAGTATGTCTCCGGGGGCTGAGTTGAAAAACCACCGGCCAAAATAAGCAGCGTAAATCCTACACCACCAGTAAATTCGCCGGAATAAGTATCACTGAGGTGCACGTGCCTTATGCTTCTCAAGAGTGAAAATCCGAATCCTTTAGTCAAGTGCCTACATATCCTATTTATAGGAATCAAGCCCCATGTAGTTCTATTAGGTTTACACTTCTCAATCCTTGCGAATTCAACCACTTTAAGATAATCCATCTTAGAGTTATAGTCGAATTATGCACCTGTAGCTGAGCTTTCCAGTGTTCTAGTCCGCATCCATCACTAAGTCCTATAAATCCTCGAGTAAGTAATGTATATCCGAGACAACCAATACATGTCCTATACTGATTGTAATTGCTCCAGCCAATGCGTTTTAGTAAACTTAGAAGTCCTTTACCAGTACTACTTCCGTGCTCCTACAACGTAGATAAGCGAGTCCTTGTCCTACTAGTACTCCGCCTTCCAGGGATTTCGACTACTCATCACCTGTGACCAGCATCGAGGTTCATACCACCTGAACCTTAATGCCCTTTACCTGAACCCTGACACCTTGATCCTTCCTAGGCAGCCTGCACGTGCCCTTCGACGCCTTGAACCTATATCCTAGTTCACACCAACCTATCCCAATACACCCCTACTGGACCTTTAATACATATGGGCCTTAAATTGAGCCCATGCAAGATTTTGGGCACAACACTTACTATTAAAATAAACATACATGACATTAAAAGCACAAGACATGCAATTCACAACACCACATGCTTTATGCGATAAATCAACCGTAGGCATGTTATGCATGTTAGATATGTTGTTGTTTTGTTCCAACTTATGAGTGTCTAATTTGGACCCCCGTTGTTGGAACAACTTTGACAGAACCCTTAGGCACACATTTGTTAGAATGGACAATCCCATTGGCAATGTCCTCAGTACACATCTCTTCTTGAATAATAATAGAAGATTCATTCAGAGGTTCTGCTATAGATTCTTTAAATAAAGGTTTGTCAATACCCTTAAGCATATGTGGTATACCCCTTTCTTCAGCACTGACTCTATTTGGGGTATTAATGCTTAATTCTCCAATAGCCTCCTTATAGTCATAACATATTCCAACAGTTTGACTAATAGCTTGCTTATTGAAGATCTCTTTAGCTGTTTTGCAAGAATTATAGTAAGCTCTGACCTTAGTCTCAAGTTCAGTAATCTTATCTTTAAGAATGGTTTCTAAATGTCTATAACAATTCACCCATTCTCAAGAAAAGCTACTTTCTTAGTAAGTTCATCTTGATTAACATGCACTAATCTTAATTCTTTAACTTCTTTTTCAAGAGTAGTGTTCTAAAGAATTATTCTATCATTTTCACTACGGGCACAAGATAAGGTACTACCAAGATGATAAACCATTTCAGCATCAGTAAAAGTTACCCCAGACATGTAGAAGGAAGATGGAGTTGAAGCTTTGTCTCCTAATGCCACAAGTGAAATATTTCCAACTTCTTCATCATCACTGTCTGAGTCATCCCAGCTTTTTCCTCCAGCAAGATAAGTTTTACCAGACTTGTTCTTCTGATTTGTATCATGAGAGGTTTTCTTTGCTTGCCTTTGATTTCTACATTCAGTTGCAAAGTGTCCCAACTCATTACAATTAAAGCACTGAATCGTGCTTCTATCAACCATCCCTGTTTTATAGCCACCCCTTGTGCTATTTGAGGATGAAGAACCACCTCTCTGGAATCTGTTTGCATTTGTCTTAAACTTGAAACTAGGATTTCTCCTGAACCTGAAGTTTCCAAACTTCTTCACTCTCAAGGCCATTGATTAATCTTCCAACTGTTCAAGCTCATCCATAGAATATAAATCACCATCAGATTGACTTGTAGATGTAACACCATACTCAGCTACAATCACATCCTGCTTCTGTGGGACTTCAGCTACTAGTGCAGTAGACGTACTGACCACTCTTCCTTCCCCGTAGATTTCCTGCTGCTGAATTTGTTCCAGTTCATAGGTTTTCAAAACACCATAGAGTCTATCTAATGAAATCTCACTTAAATCCTTTGTTTCTCTAATGGCTGAATTTCTTGTTTATTTCTTTGACAGTGTAGTACTTTCCATTAAGGTTCAGATCATTGATTAATTTGTTGTATCTCTCAAAAACTTCAGAGATACCTTCCCCTGGATTTGATCTGAAGTGCTCATATGTAGAGGTAAAAATTTCCATTATGTTCTCTCTTACTTCTTCAGTCCCTTCATTGATTATCTCAATTGTTTCCCAAATATGTTTGGCATCTTTACAATTCAAAACATGATTGTGCATAATGGGATCCAGACAATTAACCAAAATTAATTGTAGGTTAGCATCCAGAGAAGCATCTTCCTTTTCATCATCTGTAAAATCTTTTGGATCTTTAGGATAAGTCCTTGCAGTTTGAACAACAAGGTTATTCTCAATACGCTCATCTTCAATAATCATTAGGACTTTTGGGTCTTTCTTTAATACACCAATATACTTTAGATTTGCCACGTGAAGAAATAAAAACATCTTCTTCTTCCACATCCCATAGTGCTATCTACTAATGTGACAACCCGGGTTAAATCCTGAGCCTTTTTCGAAAATCGGGTCAAGTCCCGATTCCGAGTCAGAATAAGCCGAAGCCTATTGGCCCAAACGCAGCCAACTTGGGTAACAACTAGCCCACCACAGGCCCCCAAAAGATCATGATTTTGTTGGTGCTAATTAGTAGTAGTACTCTGCCTTATAAACTGAACAGAAGTCCCAAATCTACTCGATGTAGGACTGGGTGTTACAAACTCCCCCACTTAAACTCTTGACGTCCTCGTCAAGCCTGAACGGATATCCCATAGGGTCCAAGATCGTTCCTCTCTAGCCATTGTGGAATAATACCGGTTGGTTTCGTGTCCCCACCTCTGGACCTCTATCCATTGTGGGATAATACCCCCAGCCTTCGTGTCCCCACCTCCGGCAACTTGACGCATCAAGCTTTCGAGAGTCGGCTCTGATACCATATGTGACAACCCGGGTCAAATCCCGAGCCTTTTTCGAAAATCGGGTCAAGTCCCGATTCCGAGTCCGAATAAGCCGAAGCCTACTGGCCCAAACGCAGCCAACTTGGGTAACAACTAGCCCACCACAGGCCCCCAAAAGATCATGATTTTGTTGGTGCTAATTAGTAGTAGTACTCTGCCTTATAAACAGAACATAAGTCCTAAATATACTCGATGTGGGACTGGGTGTTACAACTAAACATAAGAATTTTGACGGATCCAACTTTTTGAGTAGACATCTTGAATTTTTAAGAAAAATAAAAATTCACTTGTTCTTGATAAATCACAAAAGTATGGATCTTGATTTGTGTGTCAATCAGTAGGCTCTATACAAATTTTTGGGTCCTGATATGTTTGTAAAGGGGGTGGGGAGTTGAATACAAACTATATTGTTTTCTCGAATTTATTCGGTTCGTGATATGATAATTCAAGAACAAATTAAAGTGGAATAAAATGAAACAAGATTCAAGTTAAATATAACTTATATTAAACTTGAACGGTGTTGAAAATACAGTACAAATTACAAGGTTTGAATCTCAAACTAATTAAAACAAATCTAGTTAAAATTCGACGTGAATATATCTATTTTTGTAATAAAAAGATCGAATACTAAAAAGTAGTTCGAGATAAATTCTAGGGATAATGTTCCGCTAGATAGTCAAAGAGTACAAGTAAACAACTTCTAGTGGTTTAGATTTAACAATCCAAGCTAAAAATTAATTCACTGGTTGATCTTTAAGTTCGACAGTTGTAGTTTTAAGAGCAGAGAGAAATAGATGTTATTTTGAAAATGATTCTGTCTTTTCTTTTTGATCAATGGGTGTACTTGTGAAATGTTAATTGCCTTGATATTTTGTACGCCCCATCTTGAATTGGAATGACTACCTTTAATAGAATACCAATGATATTCTGTATGACTCACTGAGGCTAACATGACTTCCAATTCCTTCTTGAATGACTATCGGCATGACTATCCACTGAATTAGGATGCCTTTCGGTATGACTATCATTGATAGTCATACCAAGTCATTTTCAGAGTCATACTAGTACAAATCAAAGTCATTCAAGTATAATATTAATTCTAATTTAATTAACTTATCAATTAATTTAAGGAATAAATTAATTCTTTTTGAATTAATTTATTGAATAAATTAACTAATTGATTTAGTTAATTAAAAGAGAATTAATACAACTTCTTGATAGCAGAATCATCCTTTGAACCACTAAATGTAATGACGAACTTCCACTGAATGATGTTGACACTCTATGTACTGTCTGGTTCATGAGTGACTAACTGCAATGACTGTTCTTCATCTTTTGACTTTAAGTTGTGGTTCTTTTTCTTTTTCCTTTAGCAAACTCTGTAACCTGTACACTTCTTGTCACACTTCTGAAATCTCTGTCACTTTAAATAGATCCACTTTCTTGAATACTTCACTGAGGCTTGATCAAATTACTGAACTTCTTCTAGTGTAGAATTACTCCAAGTCAGTAGATGACTTTAAATCTTCATTTACTTGAGTGATAATACCCTCTGAGATTCCTGTGACCTCTACTCTAATATTTACTTATTACATTCTTGTTTAAGTTGAGTTGAATCCTCGATGTTTACAAATAGGCTAGTGCATATGCCTTTCACAAATGTATCCTTTCCTATATGGCCAAAATTTTCCAACTTCATTTCCACAAAGAGTTTTCTAAGGAGATGTTCTATTGCACATCAGTGTAGTGATATCTATTGCACATCTTATTATCAGCAAAACATCAAATATGAATAATAATTTTGGATATTTATAAAGAGTTTGCTAAGGATATGTTCAATGATGATGATGACGAATATGAAAAATATCGACTTAATCTCTTTAACAAACTTCATGGGGAATGATCTTCATCAACGCCTCGAAGAACAATACATAGAGACAGTGAAGCGGGCCATGAACGTCTTGTGAAAGATTATTTTGCAGAAAATCCAATCTATACTCCAGAAACATTTCATAGAAGGTCTGAATGGGAAGACATGTATTTCTTCGCATTGTCGATGCGCTCTCAAATTTTGATCCATATTTCCAACAAAGGGTTGATGCATTTGGTGTATTACAGTCTCGTTTTGCAATTGTACGTGGCCCTGTGCGGTTCTGGAATAAAGGAGGTCTCACTAGAATAATGAGAGCATGCATCATACTTCACAATATGATTGTCGAGGATGAAAGAGACACATATGCTACTTCATTTGGTCCGCTACTATCTTACGATGACACAACAAATGAAATACCATAACCAAATTCATGTGATGAGCCTTTCATTCCGTATGAAAACTATATCGAGTGAATTATCCAGATTCGTGATCAACAAAAATATCACCAACTGCAGGCTGACTTGGTGGAGCACATCTCCCAATTCACGATACCCGTTAAATTATTTGAAGTTTTATGTTTTGAATTATAACTATATTGTTCTTGTAACGTTTTTTTTAATTACATGTCATGTATTTGATTTATGAAAAATGTTTAATTTCTATCTTAAAATTTATGTATATTAAAAATATTATTTAATAAGTTTTAATTATATACTAACTAAAATATTTCGTTTAATTATGTAACAAATGTTTAATATATAAGGATTTAGTGGAATCTAAGATTTTGAAAAAGTAATGTTAAAACAATGAAAATTCGTGCATCACGGTTGGAGGGAATTGCCCCACATTTACTCAGGGACAACTTTTGTTTAGGTGGCACATTTGTGGCGTCTAGAAAATCGGAAAGATGGACGTTTGTGGTGGAGTTGATCTTAGCATAAATTAATTTTTTATTTTATCTCTCTTCCATATCAACTTCGGTAACATTTGTTCAAAAAACACTTCACTATTTAGCAACCTTTAAACGTTGCCTACGTGATCCCATATTTTTACATTGTAAATAACTTTTAAACTAAAATAAGTATTCAATGTATGTAATACTTGTACTTATATATGTGTTTTAACCATTTTGGGAAGTTGACAAAAGTTGGCAACCTTTGGGCAATCAACCAACTCTAGTAGGTATGTTAGTTCAGAATTCAATGATCGTCAGGAGCTAGACTCAACTGATCAGGATTGCTGACGTCATCGGGATTACATGGTCGTCAGGATTGAGATACATATCAGGACTGGGATCAGGATTGATCATCAGGACTGGAAGCTGATCAGGATTCCTACTTCGAGTTATATTTGGAGTCTAGTTAAACATGGAAGTTTATTCTGTCGGTTCCTGGTTTGTAGTATGTAGCTATCAATTATAGATAGGTTTCAATCTTTGTTATTGATTAGGACTTATCATTGATAGAGAAGCTGTGTAGTATATAAACACAGTTTTGGTTTCGATTTATGTACAACACACAACGTGAACATAATCGAATAGAAGCTCTCAAGAACATAGAATTTCTTGAGAGAGTTTTTGTAAGCTAGCAGCTCTCAAGAACATCAGAATTTCTTGAGAGAGTTTGTAACAGTTTTATATCAGATTTAATAAAGCTGTTATCTTTCTTTCATATTTGTGATATATACATTAAGAAGTCGATTATCTTATACTATTGTATTCAACCCCCCTTCTACAATAGAGTATTACTGGGCAACAATTGGTATCAGAGCAAACTGATTTATTTCTGAATCAAATACGATCTAAAGATGTCGACAACCAAGTATGAAAGCATGAAGATTCCCATCTTGAAGAAATCAGAATATCCAACATGGAGGGTAAAGATGCTGATGTACCTGGAGGCTATGGATCCTGACTATTTGTACAGGATTCGTGATGGACCATATATTCCTACAAGGATTGTAGGACGAATAGATACAGTACCTGAACATTATGTGGTCAAGGCTAAAAGTGAATGGACTCCAGAAGAAAAAGCTCATGTACTCAGGGAACCAAAGATAAAGAATATCTTACACAGTAGTCTTGATGTTGTCATGTCAAACAGAGTGATTGCATGCAAGTCTTCAAAAGAAATCTGGGATACTTTGGAAACTCAGTGCCAGGGATCTGCATCTGTCAAGAAAAACAGAAGGGCTCTTTTGATTCAAGAATATGAACAATTTGATGCAAGACCCGATGAGAGCCTAACTGATCTATATGATAGATTTCTGACACTATTGAACAGTTTATCTTTAGTTGACAAGGAATATGAAACTGAAGATTCAAACACCAAGTTTCTAAGAGCTTTACCTGAAGAATGGGACACTCAGACCTCGATCATTAGACATCAGTATGATCTTAACACTGTGTCTCTTGATGAAGTCTATGGGATGTTAAGAACTCATGATCTTGAAGTTCAACAGAGAAAGAACAAGAAGAGCAGCAAGACAAAATCAATTGCTTTGAAAGCAGAGGCTAAATCAAAAGGAAAAGCTATGGAGATCTCTAGAAGTAAAACAAGAATAGTTGAGTCAGATCCTGATGACTCTTCATTAGATATTGATGGCAATGCTGATGCCAATACTGATGATGATTCTTCTGACTCAGACATGGAAGAGATGGTTGCTATGATTGTCAGAAACTTCAGAAGGATGAAGTTCAGGAAGGATAGAAGACAAGGCAACTTTCAGAAAAAGGCTTTCAATCCAAACAAAGATAAGTATATCAAAAAGGACAGCAAGGGTAGCAAATTTGACAAGTCAAAGGTTAGATGCTACAAGTGCAATGGTATGGGTCACTTTGCTTCTGAGTGCAAGAAGACAAAGGCACTTATCACATCAAGCAAGGATTGGATGGACTCTTCCTCAGAATCTGATACTGAGGTGGTCAACTATGCTCTAATGGCCAATGCTGATGTAACTGCTGCTCTTGATGATAAGGTACTAAATACTATCTTTGATTTTGATACTGATAATGCTTCTGAGTTAAGACGTTTTCTAAAGTCATTACATATTAGCTTTAGAAGTCAAACTGCTGAAAATACTAGGATCTTATTTGAGATGTCTGAACTTAGAAAAAGGAATGATATATTAGAAGCTGAATTTTCTCGTATGCAAGAAGTACAAAAAGAACGTGATAATGTGAATCACATGTATTTAGAGATGAAATCCAAATGTACTGCTCTTGAAAAGGAACTTGAAAATGCTAATGAGAAAATCAGAACCTGGACATACTATGGTAGGAAATTTCATGAGATTTATACCTCTAAGAATTGGAAAGAGTGTCTAGGATATAAGTCAGATGAGGATAAGAAATTGAAAGAGAAAATTGTCATTGATGAGACAGTCAGTCCAAAGACCTATAGACATGTTATAGATGCAACCAAATCTAAGATTACTCCTGTTAATTTTGTTTTTGGTAAGGATTCCAATTCTACTTTTGAAAAGGGATCTACTTCTACTCAAGGAATTAAAATCATAAAGTCTAAACCTGTCTTGAATAAAGTCATTAAGAATGTAGGTCTATTGTCTCAGAAACAGCTTAAGGATAAAATCTGTGAGGTGACAGATAAGAAAAAGGAAGCTACTATTAAGAGAAACATGAATGGTAAAGTTGGGATCAACAAAGAGAATGGTTACAAATATATCCCAAATGCACCTAGAAAGTGTTGTTTTAACTGTGGTAACTCTAATCATCTTGCTATTGATTGTAAGAAGAGTAAGAAGAAGATTACTGATATTCCTAAGTCTGATGTAAGGAATAGATCAGTATTTTATAAACCACAGAAGTCCTGTTTTCATTGTGGTAGTATATGACATTCTATTTATACTTGTAAAGATTATCATGAGTTGTACTATAACTTTTATGATCCATTGCCTAAAGTTGATAAAAATAGTGCAAACTCTGGTAGCATTAAGAATGTCAAGTTGGAACATGCTTTTGTTAATACTGATATTGACAAAGCAAATCCTGATGAAGTAAATCATGTCAGGACTGCTAAGGTCAGAAAGTCTTCTGTTGTGAAAGTTAATAAATTGCATGGAAAAGGAACCCAACAAGTATGGGTTCCTAAATGTTCTAACTAGTGTGTTTCTATTCTGATTGCAGGGTAAAAAGAAAAATGTGTTAGTCATGGATAGTGGATGTTCTGTGCACATGACTGGAAACAAAGCCCTGTTATCAGAATATGAGGAAAAAACTGGCCCAACTGTGTCTTATGGAGATGGCAACATTGGACAAACCTTGGGATATGGCAATATAATCATTGGAAATGTCATCATTGAAAAAGTAGCTCTAGTGAAGGGACTAAAACACAACCTGTTGAGTATTAGTCAAATCACTGACAGAGGTTATCATGTCAACTTCTATTCCACTCATTGTGAAGTAGTCAGTAAAGCAACAAGCAAGATAACACTGACTGGCTACAGGCATGGTAACATATATGAAGCCAACATTCAATCAAATACTGATGACTCCCCTACCTGTCTGATCAGTAAAGCTTCAGTAGATGAAAGTTGGAATTGACACAAGAAGCTTTCTCATCTCAACTTCAGCAATATCAATGAGTTGGTTAAGAAAGATTTAGTGAGAGGATTACCAAAAGTGTTATATACTCCTGATGGACTCTGTGATGCATGTCAGAAAGCAAAACAAAGAAGGACATCATTCCAGAGTAAATCAGAATCCTCTATTGGAGAACCATATCACATGCTACATCTTGATCTATTTGGTCCAGTCAACATCATGATCATCAGTAAGAAAAGGTACACTCTTGTAATTGTTTATGAATATTCTAGATTCACCTGGGTGTATTTTCTGCACAGAAAAGATGAGACTCCTGAAGTTCTGTTGGATCATGTAAGAATGATTGAGACAACCACAAAGTACAAAGTCAAGATACTGAGAAGTGATAATGGTACTGAATTTAAGAATTCAAAGATGGAAGAGTTCTGCAAATACAAAGGAATCATTCAACAATTCTCTGCTCCTGGCACACCTCAGCAAAATGGAGTAGTTGAAAGGAAAAATAGAACTCTTATTGAAGCTGGCAGAACTATGTTGGAAGAAGCAAGATTACCTACATATTTCTGGGCAGAAGCAGTCAACACATTATGCTACACTCAAAATCTCACATTAATAAACAGACATGGTGTTACTCCTTATCAGTCACTCAAGGAAAAGAAACCAAGTCTGAAGCATCTGCATGTGTTTGGCTGTAAATGTTTTGTTCTCAGAACTCATCCTGAACAGCTAGGGAAATTTGAAACAAAGGCTGATGAAGGAATTTTCATAGGCTATCCTGCATCAAGAGCCTTCAGAGTTTTTAATTTGAGGACAAGGACTGTCATGGAGTCAATACATGTATCTTTTGATGACAAGAAGATAGCTGGAATCAATGAAGACTCTCATGATAGATTGTTAATCCCAAATGACCTAACAGAATTGTAGAAGGGGGGGGGGGGGTTGAATACAATTCTTGATATTTCTTAAATTTAAAACAACTTACAAATAAAAACTGAACTTAAAGTAAAAATCACAAGCACATAAATAATTTCAGTTGGATTGTTTGATGATCCAACTGAAGTGATTTTTATTGCGGAAATAATCCGTGATACAAAAGTACACAGCTGCTCAGTTACAAGGTTGTAGAGAAGAATGCTCTCAAGGATAGCTAATACAAACTATTTGTTTTTCTTCTCTACTCTTAAAGTAACTGCTACACTTGGTTATATATCCCCAAGTTTACAACCCTATTTTTGGCTACACTAAAAGTACAATGAGTAACCGCCAATAGTTTGCTTTTCATCCCTTTGTCCAGTGGTCCTTGGAGATCCTTGCTTTTGTCTTCATGCTTATTATGATCACTCCCAAGACCCAATTGGAAACTGGGATGTTTCCTTATTCCCCATGTCCATTTTAATGGTTTCCAATGCAAAGTACACTTCCACATCACCTTTAGATCTGTTCAGTAAACTGTCACTATCACTTTGTCAACTATTCAGAAAAACAATAATGATTCGTTGATAGCAGGGAGATGTGTTTCGTTGATAGCTTTATTCTTCATTCCGTTGATGGTGTTTCCCTCGTTTCGTTGATGAGTAAACTCCATACCGTTGACAGAGTAATCTTCATACCGTTGACATGTCTTCACTTAGGCAAAATTACAAGGCATAATATATTTACAATTAACCAACCTATTTTGCCTATCTAGTACTTAGTCAACATGACTTAGAAAACCTATCTAATACATATAACAGAATGCCTATCATTTGAGAAGTATTGTACAATGCAATTGCTACAACACTCATTTCGTTGATGAGCTTCCTGTCAACGGAATGCTGCAAAGCATGCCATTTCGTTGACAGCTACAAAGTGACTTTACACAAATTCTACTAAGTGTTTTATGTTTATCATCAAGAACAACATATTCCTAACAATCTCCCCCAATTTATGACTGATAGAATAACAGCCATAAATCAAGAGACTTGATGATAACAAAAACACTCATATACATTCTAAATTACAAAAGTAGAAAATGCATTAAGCTTCATAATATTTTGAATAAAATACAAGACTTACAAGACTAATGCCAAGAAGTGCTCCTCTAGACTGAGCAAATGATTCATCTTTGTCTTCTTTGTGGCATAGTCTTCTTCCCTCTCTTAGAGTTGTTTTCCTCAATCTGAACCTGTAGCCTTCTGTAGAAGATCTTCTCTTCCTCATCTTGATCACCAAGCTTGGATTGCATAAGCTTTAGAGTTTGATTAGATGCCTTATCCAGCTGGTCTTCCATTCTGAAGAACCTTCTGCAGTTGTCCTTGTCCTTAAATTCCATCATCCAGTAGGGTTGAAGATGGATCTTCTTTCCTGTTGAGGGCACTCTAAGCATCCTGGGAAGAGCCTCAGGCTTGTTCCAGCTAGCCTTTATTTGACATATTTTGGAGACCACCTCAGACTTGGCTGTTTTGGTGAAGCCAAAGTCTTTCTTCAAGCATCTAAACACTGTGAGTAGTGTTTGGTAGTCTTCTCCTAAAATTCTGTAGAGAGGCCATGTTTGTTCTCTACCACCCTTGAATGTGAAAACTAATCTTTCAGGCATCTTTTGAGAAGCTGCAATGCCCCTTACTTCCACCAGGTTGTCTAGATCAAGATGTAAGCTAGATTCTTCCCTGATGTCAGCAATGTACATGCAGTCCTCTGGATTTGTAGGGGGTTTCTGAGGTTGTGGCTTTCTCACAAATACTGGCTTTGCCTTGACAGCCCTTTTCTTTGACTTTGTTGGCTGATCCTTTTCAAATAGGAATTTTGGAAAATAGGCTTCATCAAATTCAATAGGCTCCTCCTTTGGCATGATTGGTTGATCATGATAGTTGACAGGGTGTGCAGGATCACAGGCCAACTTTCCTTCAATAGGTAGACCAGTAGGAATTTTATGTGCACTTGTTGTGGAAGAGGCTTGAGCAGTGTCCTGAGAGTCCTCTTTATCAAAGTCCAGATTCCTCTTAGCTCTAGCCTTTGGTTGCCTTATACTTTTCCTTGCTTCCTTAGCTCCATCCTTGGCTTTATCTTCCTGTAGAGTTTCTTCATCTTCAAGTGCTTGAGCAACTGCCAATGCTTGCATTGCTGCCCTTTCAGATTCTTCAGCTTTGGCCTTAGCAAAATTTGGGTGACCAACCCAAATGCAGATTTCCTTGCTGTCCCTGTAGATGATGGCCCTTTGATTCCTTATGCTTGGATGATTGCTTTCCTTGCACTTAGTGATCAGCTTCCCTAGGACTTTGAACTCATCTGGCTTTGGTGGAGGATAAAATGTCCTTTCAGTGTTCTTGCCTTTGGGTTTGATAGGTGACACTGGAGAAATCCCTCTTGCATCCACATTCCTAAAGCATGAAGATTGGCCTTTCTCATTTCTTGAATCTTGAAGGATTCCATGCTGAAGGGGCTCTATAGCATAAGAGCTCTTGAACTGTGGCTCCATTTGTACTGTCACCATTGCATTTGTTGATGGCTGATCTGTCTTTGAAGAATCAGTAATTTTCTTGAACCTTGCTTCTATGTTGGACCAGTGATCTTTGATCTGTTCTGCAAGTTTCATCCTCATAGAAGCTTCCTTAATTAGATCAATACCATCCTTTTGCTTCTTTCCAAACTCCCCCATTGCTAATGGCTCTTCTGGTAAGGAGATGGTTGGGACCAAAACCTTTGTGATTTGTATCTCTAGCTCCTTAGTTTCCTTAGTTTTCTCCCCCTTTTTGTTATCATCAAGTGAGATGATAGGGAGTCCTTGAGCTGCCAGAAGCTGGGTAAGTAGCTGAGTTTGCTTCTCCTGTTCCTTCTGCATGTGAGAAAGTGTAGCCTCAACTTTGTCCACTCTAGAGGAGAGAGTTTTCAAAGATGAGGACACTTCAGGTTCCTTGGTGAAAAACCTTGACATCTTGGAGACAGTGTGAAGAGGAAGCTTTTCATCTAGCCTCCTGTCAGTAGCATCCCTAAGGTTGCTAATTGAATCCTTTATTTCTGTAGCTTCAATCCTTGTCTGCAACATTTGTAGCCTTTGAATTTCCAGAGAATCCATTATGGCCTTATAGAATTTCTTGTCCCTTGCAGTTGCTGACTCATGAGCTAGATATGCCTCATTGTATTGCCTTGTAATAGCAGCATCCAAGTTGGATCTACCATGCATATCTTGAGAAAGCCAGTTTGGTGTAGGAGGCACCACAGAAGTCCCAGTCTGTGTAGTAGTGGCCACCTGTAGATTGTCACCAAAGCTGTCTTCATCATCAGAAAACTCAAATTCTCCACTTGCTGTAGCTCCTGGAGGTAGATTGGTCAAGGCATCCTTTGCTCTTTGCATTGATGCAGTAGTATGAATTAAGTTGAGTGACCTTTCTGCCTCCACATTGCCCTGTTGAGCCATAACTTGATAGGCTGACACATGATGAGTAAAGGTCTCAGGATCCAGGGAAATACTATCCAGAGTTTGTTGATAATGCTCTTGGAAGGTAAGTTCCCTTTCTCCCTCACTGACCCCCATTAACTCACTTGCAATGGCTGCTTCCATCCTTATTGCTCCTGTAGTCCCTTCTCTCTCTCCACTCTTTTCTTGCATCATGGGCTCCCCATGGCTCACACCTCTCACACCCTCACCTTCACCTACTAAGGTGGTACTCTCAATCTCTCCTTTTGCCTGGCTGCAAGCCAGCCTCTCAGTTTCACTCCCTCTCAAACCTAAAAGTGTCTCAACTACCACCAGGTCATCTACACTAGTTGTGGAAACAACTGGATTTTCAATAAGGGGTGTAGATTGACCTATCAACGGAATGGTAGTTTGAACTGTCAACGGTATGGATACCGTTGATGGAGAAACACTTGTCAACGAAAGAAGCTGTTTCGTTGATGAAGTCAATAAAGCACTTTGAGAAAGTGAAATTACAGTAGAATCTGTGGTGATTGATTTTAGAGATTTGTCCACAGATCCTCTTGCAACTTCAGAAAAAATTGGTTGATGGCCCAACAAATCACTTAATAAGTGATGGCCACCAGCTTCAGAGTGGGGCTTCTCCAAGATCAGAGTTGGAGAATCAGGAATAGATATATGGATCATGTCCACATCTAGAGATAAAGTTGGTGAATTTGATGGAGATAGTTCAAGGTTGATGTTTAGAGAATGGGACTGTAACCCCAGAGTGATGATAGGGGTTACATCAAACTGAATTTGTGAAACTGGAAGTGTAGCTTCCAGAGTGTGTGCACCCTGTGAACCCTTGGACTTTTGTTTCACCCTCCTTTGGTATTGGGAAAAAGTAGATTGTGGGCTTGAAGTGTCCCTTACCCTCTTGGAGTGTGCTCTTGGAGAAGAGCTTGTTTCAATAATTACATCCTTTTGGGAGGATGCAATTAGACTTGTGTTTAAATCCATATTACTCATTGTGCCTTGTTGGGAAGACACAATGGGGCTTGGCTGGATTTCACTCATCTGTCCTTCCTTATCCTTAGGGTTTCTTTTATGTTCACCCCTTCCCTCACCTCTCACAGCACCTACAACACTCCCCTTAGGTTGTGTAGTGGATTTTACAACAGGTGCCTTTTGGGAAGCACCTGAGGTTGGCTTGGAGGATTTCTTTGATTTTGGTCTTGTTGCTGGGGTAGGAGCCTGTTGGGTCACAACTACAGACTCCACAGCAACAGTACTGGGTGATATAGTTGAAGTAACAATTATACTAGAAGGGATAGCAGTAGTTACCTCAATTACTGGCAGATACACCACTGGAACCTCACCATTGTGGTTCAGCCTCAGTATGTCTGTCAGTACTCTCTTTTCTTGCACAAAACACTCAAACTTGGAAACAGGGTTAGAAATAACTAATGGTGTTGGACTAACATGATTAGCCAACATCATCAGAAACCTAGCATAATATATATTCTTTTTCCTATTAGCCTTATCACCCAACTTAGCACCAATTTCATACATAAGTTGGGT
The DNA here is from genome assembly GCA_030848705.1 of Heracleum sosnowskyi. Taxonomy (NCBI): domain Eukaryota; kingdom Viridiplantae; phylum Streptophyta; class Magnoliopsida; order Apiales; family Apiaceae; genus Heracleum; species Heracleum sosnowskyi. The sequence continues at coordinate 50,320,570 of CM061243.1, forward strand.
GCTAAAGTTGTAATATCTATCAGTTAGGAGCATGGTAAAAAGAATCAACATGGAATTAGTTAATGCATCAAAATTACTAATCTTACTAGAAAAGACCTTGATAAATGCATCAGCTAAATAACTATATTCCCTAACCAAACCTCTCCTAATTATTCTACCCAGATTATCAGTAGGCAAAGAGTAGTTTATTGAATCTAGCAAGTTAACCATTTCAGTGATTGTAGGCAAAGCATCACAGTTATTTTCAGGAATATGTAAACATGCTTGCAATACATCAGAATTAACTATGTACTCTTTACCTTGTATGGTGAATTGCAGTGTGCAGTTTGTTCCACTATACTCACACGAGGTCCAAATCTCCTCGATTATCTCATTATAGAGAGGAGTTGAGTGAAACATTGCATAGCTCAATTTGCAGTTCTTCATGAAGTCCATCATCTTGAAAAAGATACTGTTTGGACCCTCCTTGACAACAAATGGGATTGAGTTGTTCTTTTCATAAATGAACCCTCCAGCAGACATAAGCTTGACTATGGGTGCCATTGTTGTGTGAAGAAAAGCTTCGAGCTAAATTGCTTGTTAGAGAGAAGAAGAGAGAAAAGCCTTTGGAATTTTTGAGAATAGGTAAAAAGAAAATAAAGAAAATAGAATTTCTTAAATACTCCCCCAAAAATTCTCAGAAAAAGAGTCCAATAATAAATGTAAATTACTGGATTGGCTTAAAAATATAACCGTTACTTTTAAAGAATTACCATGATTTATACTTACAGGGGTGTATGCACAGATCGTGGTAACGGACGTGTCAAATATCAACGGTTCAGATTAAAAGCGCTAAATCAACGAATCAGGATTGGGCGGTTAAAGTCCCGTCTTATTTCGTTGCTAAAGCTGTGTTTCGTTGATATAAAAGAGATATCAACGAAACACCCAGAAAAATGCTAAGACTGTCAACGAAATGGTTCGTTTCGTTGACATAGTAATTTTGACTTAGGCAAAATTTCACTTTTTCCTGAGAAAATTAATTCACAGAAAAACATAGCAAGTTTCTGGCTGCATTTTAACTTGCAAAAATCTCAAAATCATTAAGAGAAATTTAGCATACCTAGCTCACTTACTAATCTTGAGAATGTGGATTCATCAAGTGGCTTGGTAAAGATGTCTGCAAGTTGTTGTTCACTTGGAACAAAATGTAACTCCACAGTACCATTCATAACATGTTCTCTAATGAAATGGTACTTGATGTCAATGTGCTTGGTCCTTGAATGATGCACTGGATTCTCAGTAATGGCAATGGCACTAGTGTTGTCACAGAAAATAGGAATTTTCTCAACTCTTAATCCATAATCAAGTAGTTGATTTTTCATCCATAAAATCTGTACACAACAACTTCCAGCTACAATATACTCAGCCTCAGCTGTGGAGGTAGAAACTGAGTTTTGTTTCTTGCTGAACCATGAGACAAGCTTGTTTCCTAAGAATTGACAGGTGCTTGTTGTGCTTTTCCTGTCAATTTTACATCCTGCAAAATCTGCATCTGAATAACCAATTAGTTCAAAGCCAGATTCTCTAGGATACCAAATGCCAAGGTTTGGTGTTCCTTTGAGATATCTGAAAATTCTTTTAATAGCAACTAAATGGGATTCCCTAGGATCAGCCTGAAATCTAGCACATAGACATGTAGCAAACATAATATCAGGTCTACTAGCTGTTAAATATAAAAGTGAGCCTACCATGCCTCTGTAACCTGAAATGTCCACAGATTTTTCCTTAGTATTCAATTCAAGTTTGGTGACAGTAGGCATGGGAGTTTTGGCAGGAGAGCATTCCATTAAATTAAACTTCTTTAATAAATCATGAATATATTTTGTTTGACTAATGAAAATGCCTTCATTAACTTGCTTCACTTGAAGCCCAAGAAAGTAAGTTAATTCTCCCATCATGCTCATTTCATATTTACTTTGCATAAGCTTGGCAAACTTTTGACAAAGTTTCACATCTGTAGACCCAAAGATTATGTCATCTACATAAATTTGAACAAGTATAGTAGAGCCATTCACAACCCTGTGAAAAAGAGTTTTATCTACAGTACCTCTAGTGAAGAGATTCTCAAGGAGGAACTGTGAAAGTGTGTCATACCAGGCTCTAGGTGCTTGTTTCAAACCATAGAGTGCTTTGAGGAGGAAGTATACATATTCTGGAAAATCATCATCTTCAAAACCAGGAGGTTGACTTACATACACCTCCTCTTCCAATTCCCCATTCAGAAAAGCACTCTTCACATCCATTTGATAGACTTTGAAATTGGCATGGGCTGCATAGGCTAGGAAAATCCTTATTGCTTCTAGTCTTGCAACAGGAGCAAATGTTTCATCAAAATCAATTCCTTCTTCCTGTGAATAGCCTTTTGCAACCAGTCTTGCTTTGTTCCTTGTGACTATGCCATTTTCATCCATCTTGTTTCTGAACACCCATTTTGTGCCTATGACACTCCTGTCCTTAGGCTTGGGCACCAGCTTCCAAACATTGTTCCTTTCAAATTGGTTTAGCTCTTCTTGCATAGCCAAAACCCAATCTGGATCTAGAAGTGCATCCTCAACTTTCTTTGGCTCATCTTGAGACAGAAAGCTGCTATATAGACATTCTTCTTGAGTTGCTCTTCTAGTTTGGACTTTTGAAGAAACATCACCTATAATAAGTTCAAAGGGATGATCTTTAGTCCATTTCCTTGAGGGAGGTAGATTTGCTCTTGAAGAGGTAGCTTCATGATCATGATTGCCTTGATTGGATATTTGTCCTTGAGAAACTCCCCCTGAGTTTATTGTCCCTAAATGATCACTTCTAGAAGCATTTCTATGACTGTCAACGGTATTACCATTTTGGCGGTCAACGAAATGCTCATTTTGACTGTCAACGAATCCACCATCATGACTGTCAACGAAATGACCATTTGGTCTGCTAGCAGCTATTCTTTTCAATCTTAATGCAGCAATTTCATCTTCACTGCTGCTTTCATCTGTGCTAGATACAACAACTTTAGGCTGTTTCTCAGTAGCCTTAACATGATTCACTTGATCTCCTTCCTCATTTTCAAAAGAAAGACTTTCATGGAAACCTTCATCACAGAGACCTTGAATTTTGAGATCATCAAAAACAACATGTACAGATTCCATAACAATGTTGGTTCTGAGATTATAGACTCTGTAGGCTTTCCCTGCTGCATATCCCACAAATATTGCTTCATCTGCCTTTGCTTCAAATTTCCCCAAATGCTCAGCTTGATTTCTCAGAACAAAGCACTTGCATCCAAAGACATGAAGAAAATCCAATAGTGGCTTCTTTCTTTTGAGTAGCTGATAAGGGGTCATTCCTTTGGCCTGATTAATCAAAGAAATATTCTGAGTGAAGCAAGCTGTATTAACTGCCTCAGCCCAAAAATAAGTTGGTAACTTTGATTCATCTAGCATTGTCCTTGCAGCTTCAATAAGTGTTCTGTTTTTCCTTTCAACTACACCATTTTGCTGTGGTGTCCTTGCTGCTGAAAACTCATGCAAAATACCATTTTCTTCACAGAACACCTTCATGCTTGAATTCTTGAATTCTGTCCCATTGTCACTCCTAATCCTTCTTACTTTCAAGTCAGGATGATTGTTTACCATCTTGATGTGATTGATAATGATTTCACTTGCCTCATCTTTGGAGAGCAAAAAGAAAGTCCATGTAAATCTAGAAAAATCATCAACAATCACAAGACAATATTTCTTCTTTGAAATAGACATGACATTTACAGGGCCAAACAAATCCATATGAAGCAACTCAAGCTGATGGACAATTGATGACTCTGTCTTGCTTTTGAATGATGCCTTCTTTTGTTTCCCTTTTTGACAGGCATCACACAAACCATCCTTGGTGTAAAACCCCAGATTTTTGGGTAGAATTAAAACTTTTATTGTATGACGATGTATATATATATATATGTGGATGGTGGTAATGGTTTTTGGAGAATTAAGTATGAAATGAATATGGATGTCAGTTTTCAAACATTTTGAGAATAATAAGAAGGGACTGATCATGTAAATAAGAACAATCAATCTGGAAGGTAAGAATACAATACTCCAGGGAAGAAAAGTATTTTTATGTCATCCAAATCAATATCTGGAATACATCCGACAACTCCGTAAACAAGATAGCGTATGCCCGAGAAAGCACTAGAACGTTTTCTAAGTGCAAAGAGTAAAGAGAAGTAAACCAGGAATATTGGAACGAATACTGATCCAAAGGATTATAGAAAAACCACTGATGAATAGTAACTTCTGATGAATAGTAACTTTTGATGAATAGTAAATTTTGTCGTTTAAAAGTTTTTCAGACCACCCTATATACGGGTCGATATGATGAACTTTCAAAGCCGTATTAGTGATCTACGATGAAAATAAAGGAATGCAAAAGCTGTCAGAATCGGAAAAATAGCATTTCCGTTTTCTCCGAAATTTCACCATTAACGGACGGATTAATTATTATTTGAGAATAATTGAGAATTTAAATTATCAATTCCATGGATATGGATTTAATAAAAGAATTAGAGATATTAAGAACGATTACGATAAACTACTTCGATAGAACACTTAAGAAACCCTGCGAACTTTTTACGCGATTAAACGGAGACGGAACAACGGGACACTTACGAGGTTAAATACAGACATGGAAGTAACATGTAACAAGATTAAGTCGAGGAATGCAACATTTGGATCATCCATGTGAAAGGAAACAAACCAATAAAGCAAACCAGTAAAGCTACTTTATCAGGACTCCTGCATGTGCGACACGTGCCCCTGTGACAAGCCAAAACTTGATGACTCACCATTTGGCCATCAAAATATCAGAATTTCTATCATTATCCAAGGCAAGAAAAGAAAGAACAACTCCCCCATCTTCAAGAAAAACCATTCGGCCCTTTTAAGAAAAACAAGTATACATTTTTCAAAGATCAACTTCCAAGCATCCATAATTCATGTTCTTGGATTCAAAAGCTTCCATATTTCACAACTAAGGTATTCTCTAAATCCTAGAACCATCTATTAAGGTTATCATGTTCAAATCCTTGATTATAGATGAGGATGAATAGTGAAATGAATAGTGATTTCAAGAACTAACTTTTGATTCTTGGTTTCTTTTGATGATTCAAGCTAGCTTAAGGTTATATAAGGACTATACAAGGCTTATTACGATCATATACACTCCAAGGAAGGTATAATCTCTTGAAACTCTTAGTTATAATATGATTTATATGGTTAGTTTTGAGTATACTTTAGTTGGTATAATCATAAGGATGATTGAGTGGTTTTAACGGAGGTTTGATGAAAGTTTGATGTTGTTTTGATGATAAGCAAGTAGATGTTGGTTTTGACTGATTTGTGATGATTATGAATTAGTAAGGATGTTGAGGACTTGACTTGGTGATTTGGTTTGGATTGGTCTTGTAAGTTTATGATTAAACTTTGGAATCGTTAAAACATAGCCGTTATAATGCCCGATTTTCCCTAGCTCTGTTTTGTCTGTGATGTTCGGACATAAGGACTTCTGTCCAGAGTCACCACTGCCTAGTATTGTGTAGGTATTGTTTCAAGGTTCGTTTTGATATAAAGATCATGTGATTCCGAATTACGGTTTAGGAGAAACAAGTGTTTTAGTTAAGGATGTTTCGAGAAACCGAGCTATACCACTTAGCCAACTTTGAGGCAATGATCAAACCCCTTAAGTGACCAATCAGAATGTGAAACTTTGTGTTAACATGCTAGGTATTTTTAGGAGGACCCTCGAAAAGATTTCGTGTTAAAAAGGATTTAATCTCTATTTTATAAAAATGTTCGAGTCGAGCGTGCGCAAGAGGATTCTTAAGGAGTTAACTAGAAATCATGTCTTGGTTTAAGTGAAGTACATACTTAGTTTCATGCAAGTATTCAAGTGATTAACCTTGGATCTTTTGACTATGTATAGATCGCCGGACTGACTCGAGGCACACTACCCCTACCTCACCACCAGGCAAGTTTTCTAAACCTATACTACTGTTGTTGTGGTAATAACTGTTTTCAATTATGATATGCGATTGCGATATATATAAATTGCATACTTGTTTTCGAATTGCTATATATAGCAATACTTGAGGATATGATTGATGTGGGGCTTATAAGCTAGATATGGGATATCAGTTATAAGCCAGTCTTGTATAATGCCCTAGAATAAGGGCGGGTGATTTTCTCTAAGATCAGAAATAATTATATTTCGGTATATGTTAAAGGTTATTTCCGATAAGATATCGGGTAACTGTTATTCGAGGATTAATTATTAACTTAAGAAATATCATTTATATTCATTCGAGGATTATTGACTTTAATAATATTATTACCGTATATTCACTCGAGATTTAGTATTTAATGAATATTATTTTCAAATATTCATTTGAGGATTATTTATTTATATAATGAATATTATTTTCAAATATTCATTTGAGGATTATTTATTTATATAATGAATATTATTTTCAAATATTCATTTGAGGATTATTTATTTATATAATGAATATTATTTTCAAATATTCATTTGAGGATTATTTATTTATATAATGAATATTATTTTCAAATATTCATTTGAGGATTATTTATTTATATAATGAATATTATTTTCAAATATTCATTTGAGGATTATTTATTTATTTAATGAATATTATTTTTGAATATTCATTTGAGGATTATTTATTAATGAGTATTACTTTTGAATATTCATTTGAGGATTATTTATTAATGAATATTATTTCTAAATATTCATTCGAGGTTTGTTTATTTGATGAATATTATTTTCGAATATTCATTTGGAGGTTTACTTGTTTAATAAAGGTTATTAATTGTTTTCCAATCAAAAAGAGGTTCCCAAAACACTGTTTTTCCATTTGAATCTGTCTTTTAAAGAAGATTCAAATGCTCGCTCAACTATCAAAAATATGGGAAACCTGATTTAAGTGACTACTACTCTTTTTAAACTTTCAGTTCAAAAACTGTCAAGGGACAGATATTTTCTCAAAGCAATTTGGTTGCTGCAATTTAAATATTGTGTTACCACCTCAACGATCGAGGGGTAAATTCATGGAACAAATCGATGTCCATTAACAAGCAATAGCTTGGGAAATATTGGAGAATCTTCCTTTCCGACCTAGATATAACTATTTAGTGGAGTCGTATCAACAAGTGCTACACTTGGGGAAAGGAGGACGATCCTTACGTTTCAGAGTCATGGATTTCATCTGAACTAGGAGTGGTGTAAGTGGTCTAGTTGCGCGGACCCATCCAACTTTTATTGGCCCAACCGTTGGCCGGGAGGTCACTGTAAGGCGGTAGACAATGTCAGGCTGTCGTGATTCTTCCATCTACATGTAGAAAACTATTTGAGCGGTGCGACCTGCTACTGATCATAGCAAGGTTAGGCACAGCGGGCGCGGTAGCAACTCCGGTATTGGTTCATCATCCAATTTGGATATTCCTGCAACATGTATTGGGGTGAAGAACCAAACTTGTTGGCAGGGGGTCGAAAAGCGTTTGGGAATGAAGTGACAACAAATTCATGCAACTTCATCTTTTATTCTATAAGTTATGACTCTGGTAAAACCTGATTAAGGATATATATGCATAAGTGGATTTTGGGTTACGAAAATATCCCATTAATTTTCCTCGTAACTTCATCCTTTACGCTATACTAGTTTCTTATCTGTTGAAGGCATAACATGTGACTGCAATATATCTTTGAATTGTTATATTTTTGTAATCTGTTATAAGTTATTTTTGGTGGGCTCTATTGCTCACCCTTGCTTTATTTATTTATATCACAACAACAGCTAGAGCAGATGGCCCGCAACAGTCACACCCCGCGAAAGCGGGTAGCAGTCGTCAGAGATTTACCCGTTGATGTCGTAGCCGCCATAGCTGAGGTAGTAACCACTAGTGTTCTAAGCTTCAGCTTTTGTGTATCAGACTTATGTATCTTATGATTAATGTAATCAACGGCAAGAACTTTTAAATGCTCTGTAATCTTTTGGGTTTGTAATAACTTATAACTTGTGGATCATATGACTAGATACTTATTCCAATTTCATCTCTGGAACTATAACTTGTTGTGTGAGTGGTGTTGTTATTGTGGGGTCACAACATGTAGTTTAATTGTTTTGATTCAAGTGCAAGTATTATTGATGGGAATTGAGACCGTAACGACCGGATCCCCGACCCCGGATCTGGGGCTGTTACAGAAATGGTATCAGAGAGTTAGAGTTATAAACCCCAGAGATGATGCGACGTTACAATAATAAATTCACTAAGATAATAAGGACTCTTGCCAAGTTCGACTAAAACCCTTATGGGAACTTTAATATCATGATAGTAACATAGTTCGTTATTGTGTAGGTGAGCGATATCTCTGACCCTGCGGCTTATGAGAGACAGCACGACGAGGACTTGCTTAGGACTTCAGATCCATACTATGAGGATATTGAGGAGGACCCGGAGGAGGTCCAGGTAGATGCGGATACCGAAGATATTGAGGATTCTGATGATGAGGATCCAGAGGAGGATCAGACCCTAGCGGATACTGAGGGTATGGAGGGGGATGCTGAGGACCAGCCTCCACTTCCTACTGAGAGAGCCCCTACCCCTCCACCACTGCCCTTGAGCCCTTACCCTGATGATCATGAGGAGCCTACCCCTGAGCCACAGCAGGCAGAGGCTGCACCACCAGCCGAGCCGGTTACCCCACCCCATGTTCCGTTAGAGGGGATACCAGTGTGTGTGCACAACTGGACCGTGAGCAGAGTTCAGACAGATTTGGTGGTAGCTGAGGCTAGACTAGCAGAGTCCCGGATGCAGCTAGCAGTAGAGAGGGATGCCAGGATGGTACGCCAGGGCGGCGGGAGGTCTGTGCCCCCTCGGGTTGCCCGGAGGGCGATGACTCGCATTGAGTTGAGGGCACGGATGAGGATTCGAGCTTTGCCTACTGATGGCAATGGCAAGATATCTAGGGTTGATGCTGAGGAGATCTTTCGCCTAGCCATGGCGAGGGTGAGGGCATGGCACCGCACCAGTGGCTGATTTCAGAGTTAGTGATATGGTAGTCTAGTCTTCTAGTCACGTACGGACATAGTAGTGCCGATTTTTGGTGGGATTGTTCCATTGTATATGTTATCCCTTTCTGACTAGAAGGATAGACCATGTATTTCACTTTTGACTAGATGTTGGTAGAACAGTTGTACTTATAAACTGTTGATGTTGACCCAGACTTTGTATCTTCAGTACCATGTATATATTTGTTTCCTTTCAGTTGAATCCAGTCCTGTTATGACTCGATCACAAGTTTACTATACTATTGTCTACACCATATGATAGAATTGCGATAAAATATAGAACTGCAGAAGTCTACTTCCAATTATGTAACGACTGTGTTTGTAACCCAGAAGATGAGCCTAATGTGAATTTTCCAAATTTCAGTAGGATGCCTCCACGAAGAGTGGGAACTAGGGCTAATCCCCCTGAATCTGAAGATCAAGAAAGCCATAATCAAAATAGGGAAGACCCTGAGTATAATGAAGAAATGGATGAGGATTATAATGAACAGGACGACTCCCAGTATGGGGAGGCTGAGGAATCCTTTTTCACCGCAGACGTTGAGAATGAAGAAGAGGAAGTTGAAGAGGAGCAAAGAATAGAGGACCAGGGTGGAGATCCCATGGGTCAGTTCATGAATCTACTGAGGCAAAATTTGGACCGTTATCCCCAACCACCCCAAGGAAACAACAATACCATAGCGAACTCGTTCAGGGCATTTAAGTCACTCAAGCCCCCAGAATTCCAAGGGTCGGCTGACCCAGTAGAGGCAAGAGCCTGGATAAAGGAAATGGAAAAGTCCTTTGAGATTTTAAGCATTGAAGAGGCGCAGAAGACCGTTTTTGCCACTTACCTACTGAAAGGAGAGGCCAACTATTGGTGGGAGGCCAAAAAGAACATGGAGACGGATGTTATCGTGACTTGGGAAAGGTTCAAGCAATTGTTTCTAGAAAAGTATTTCCCAAGGTTTATGAAGACTCAGATGGAGCTTAAGTTTTTGGAGCTAAAGCAGAATAACCTGACAGTGGCTGAGTATGAGGCAAAATTTACCGAGCTATCAAGGTTTGTGCCAGAGTTTGTAGATACCGAAGAGAAGAAAGCTAATAGATTTCAACAGGGATTGAAGCAGTGGATTCAGAATCGCGTGGCGATCCTAGAGATTACAGACTACGCCACATTGGTGCAAAAGGCTTCGATTGTGGAAGCAGGGAGTGATCAGATGCTTAAGGAAAGAGAGAAAGGGGGAATAAAACGAAAACATGCAAGTATGGGTGGAGGTTTTTCAGGAGGAAACCCCCAAAATAGGTTTAACCGCGGAGCAGTCTCCCTACCTAAGAGGAATACGGGTTTCAAGCGAACCGTAAACTCAAGTGTGAACCAGGGCGGCAACCCATCAGTAGTGTCCCGCTCCTACCAATCTCGACCTCCATTACCAGTATGTACAACTTGTGGAAGGAAACATCTAGGTGTGTGCAACCAGAAACAGATAACCTGTTTTAAGTGTGGGCGAGGGGGCCATTATGCTCAGAATTGTACCACGACTAACCCTTTCGTCAGCACAAACCTCACTTGTTTCCACTGTGGACGTCAAGGTCACATGAGGAAGGATTGCCCCAAGAACCGACCCGCAGCTTCGGGGGTGAGCAAAGCTGCCTCCAACAAACCACCAACTGCTAGGACTTTCAACATGACAGTGCAGGATGCCGTGAGGAACACGGATGTGATAGCAGGTACCTTTTCTCTAAATTCAGCTAGCGCAAATGTTTTATTTGATTCTGGAGCGACTAAATCGTTTATATCGAGGGATTTTGCGCATAAATTGAAACTTAAGGCCCAACCATTAAAGGATTCCCTACAAGTAGAAATAGCTAACCACGACATAGTCCTAGTTAATCAGATTCACCCCAACTGCAAATTGGAAATAGGGGAACAGTCTTTTTGTGTGGATTTGATTCCTTTTAAACTAGGAGAATTTGATGTCATTTTGGGGATGAATTGGTTGTCTCGCAATAACGCGCAGATAGATTGTAAAGGGAAGAAGGTTAGATTGAATACCCCAGGAAAGAAGGAAATAGTGTTTAGGGGGATGAAACAGACACAGAAGTTTCTAACCATGGCGCAGACCAAAAGATTGTTACGAAAAGGAAACGAGGCTTACTTAGCTTATGTGGTAGACACCCAGAGAGAGGTGCCTAGGTTACAGGACATTCCAGTAGTCAATGAGTTCGAAGATGTGTTTCCACAAGATTTCCTAGGACTACCACCCGATAGGGTAATTGAGTTTGCTATCGAATTAGCCCCGGGGACGGCGCCAGTTTCGAAGGCCCCGTACCGGTTAGCCCCAGTAGAAATGAAAGAGTTAGCTACCCAGTTAAAGGAACTGTTGGATAAGGGTATGATAAGACCCAGTGTGTCGCCGTGGGGGGCACCAGTGTTGTTTGTTAAGAAGAAAGATGGGAGCATGAGGTTATGCATCGACTACCGAGAGTTGAACAAGCTAACTATAAAGAATAAGTACCCATTACCCAGAATAGACGATTTGTTTGACCAGCTAAAGGATGTTGTGACGCCCTCCCGATCTGGGGTCATGATCGGGGAGTCACTACCACCTCTATACATATTAAACCCATAAACAATATAATAAAAGCATGCAGACTTGACCCCAACTCTACCCTGGATCTTTAACAGTTGATGGTGTGAAACAAGCATCCACTATCTAATTCATTAATACATAAGTCTCAAAAGTTATTACAACCAAGTCTTAAAAGTTCTATGCTCTCTATTGCAGAACACCTTCTAGATATGGCCATCACCTACCTGAGCTGGCATCCCAAAAACAACCCTATAGGAAGACTTCCTAGCTGTCTGAAATGTACGTACCATCTTCTCGTTTCACTGTGGGTTAGAATAGGGAAAAAGAATGAGCCAAATGCCCAGCAAGTAATAATAATATGACCATACAGTTATCCACTGGGAAACAGTTTCAATATCAATATGTATGACATGGGTATAGCAAAATCCGTATCAATGGGATTATCAAAACAATGAATTGAATATATAGCTTCAAAACAGTTTCCAATATCAATATATATGGCATGGTTTTAGCAGAATCCACATTACGGATTTATCAGAACAATGGCATAAATATGCAATTTCAAAGGGTAAACCAATTTCATTTTCAAGATATCCGTTTCAAAAACAATAAGTAATTTTGGAGATTTTTCACAACGCACCGGACAATACGGGTGATCAGCCACGTAAAGTCCCCATACCGGACACACAGTCCCTCTGGTCCTTGTATTGGGTCCCATTAGGCACATATTGGCCTTTAGACTAGTCCATCCCTAGTCCATTTATTATAATTAAAAAGTGTTGGACCGGCGTTACTCGGCCTCTTACGCCTCCAATCTTAGGAATCCGTGGAAACCATAAATCAGAATTTAAATGAGTTCAAACCTTATTCCTTTTTAAAACATTTTCAGATATAAAGAAGTCCTTTGGAAATCAGATAAGTTCAATCAAAACAATCTGGATTTCTATTAGCGGAATATCAGAAATATTTATCATTGGGTATGTTCTGGAAATGTACTAAAATGAGGTATAGGTGTATTCACTTTCAGGTATAAAAGGGTTTGAATAAGTATATGATCAAATTCAGGTTACAGAATCATAGGTCATCAGGGTTCAATTCATGGATATGAACAGGGTATAAAGAACTAAACAAAGCAGGGTATACAGATCAACATGGTATATATGAACAAAGATAAGGGTTATCAATGAACAATAGGTGTTTTCAGAATTAAAGGTATATCAAGGCAAGATAACAATTCATATGTGTCAAAATGAAACAATGGAATCGAAATACGAAAGCAAGTTTGTATTACTTGCCTTAAGTAGATAAAGGGTAATGAGCAATCACTGGTTTTCCACCTTAGTCTTTCCCTTGTCCCTAAGTTCCACTTCCTTGAACTCTCTAAGTTCCACTTCCTTGGACTCTACAAAAGAATATAATCTATCTTAGAATTCCCTCTCTAAGATGTCAATCCTTTATTCTAAACTACCCAAACGCATCCTAGCGCGTAAACATATAATAGTTATACCATAAAACAATTATAACCACGTAATAGACAATCATCCGTATAAACTCACATCGTCATTTAAATACACATAACATGTTCCTTATACATATATACATATAATAATATACCTTTCAAATCATACCACATTTGGTATCCCTTAAATCAATTTAACCAATGCTAACTATATCCTTAATACTTTCACAACAATGTTTTCATCTCAAAAAGCTGAAAAATCTGCTGCGCATACTTTACCAAAACATTTTTCATAATTCCAAAACTAATCAAACAATTACCAAATTTGACAGGATATTTCCTGATTACAAAACCAACTTAGCATAAAAGTTTCAACTTCAGAACACTTTATTTAGTATAAAAACGAACTGTATAAAGTAGGTACTAAGCACAGAAAAATCCTTGCTGCGCAAATTTTAGTAAAACAAACATAACTTTATATTCGTAAATCCTATCGATACAAGGTTAGCGCGTGCACAAACTAGATTCAATTTAGAACATTGACATCCTAAGCTCTCTGTCTAAAACAGGCAGCAACATTTCGAAATATGGCAAAACAGAACAGGCAGTTTTTCTGGAAAAATTCAGCATGGTGTTTTTCTTTATAAATCATTCCAAACACAAACTCATTCACAACTAACCATCCAATATTACAATTAGAACTCATGTTCTCAAGAATCACTAAACTTATACATGCATTTATCAAATAAACAAGTTAACAATTCCATTACTTGGAATTTCACTACAATTCCCAAATCTATACTTTTAACTATCCAAAATCTCACACTAACCACACTTAACACAATAAATCAACATGCATTCATTATAAACCGAAGTTAACAATTAAACAACATCATAAACAAATTTCCAAAACCGAATTCTAAAAAGGAGAAAAATCGAATTTTGAACATGCATTTCGATTTCTTCACATGCAACTCAAAATCGAACTAAATATAGGTATTAACACAATAATCGGACTCAAACGCATCATCATCGTCCCCGTCGGCTCGCCGGAGCTCATTGCCGACGGCGGCAATGGTTGGAGGTGCCCGGAAAAATCGGGTTTCCTTCACAACCTCACCAATAAGCAATATTAATCGACCAACTAATCACAAAATCATCACAAGCAAGCTTCCGGGTTTGAATTAAATCAAAAATTGCCGAAACCCCTTGCATGCAAAAACCGATACACACATAGACACGCACACACGGCCATACACATACATACACACACGATTACATATATATATGTATGTATAATCATCAACATATGTGAGAGAGGGAGAGATTTTTACAGAAAATCGAGAGGGAGAGATAACCGAGAGAGAGAAGAGAGAAAAGAGAGAGATGAGAGTTGAGTCGGGAGTGAAGAAGAGGGGAAAAGAACTGAGTGCTGGGTTTTATAAGCCCAGGGGCAAAATAGTAATTTCATAATTAAAAATCTGATTTTCTAATAAACAAAACCAACATAAATGCTTTTCTATAATTCGAAATAAACTGAAGGTAATGTCTAAAAATCAAAATTTTATTTTTAAAATAAAGAATACGAATTTACAAGCTCACCCATATTTTTAAAATATTTTTATGATCAAAATTGAATTAAATATGAATTTTCCAAGTTTTGATCACTTAAATGACATTTAGCTCATAAAATCGTTTTTAAATCCTTAAAGCCAAAACTAAATTCCTCCACTAATTTTAGAAAATACTAGCATATAAACTAAAGGTTGTGAAAAAGATTTCACAATAAAAAGAGTCTCCGATGATTTTATAAAATTCCCGGATGGTCAAAAAGTATTGATTTTTAATAAGAAATTCACATAAAATGCATTTAAAAGCATACACAAGTATTTTAATCCATACCATTCGCCAAGTAAACATCTAATTATCACATTTTCACATATATACTCTTCACACAATATTCACATATCATAGAACTCAAATATTATTAAATATTAATATTGTACAATCGTTTTTCTGAGTCGTTATAGATGTTGTGTACTTCTCTAAGATTGACCTGAGAACCGGATATCACCAATTAAAGATTAAACCCGAAGATATTCCGAAGACTGCGTTCCGTACTAGATATGGACATTATGAGTTTTTAGTGATGTCGTTTGGATTGACCAATGCCCCAGCAGCTTTCATGGATTTAATGAATAGGGTGTTCAAGAAGTATTTGGACGAGTTTGTTATAGTTTTCATAGATGATATTCTTATCTACTCAAAGACAGAGGCAGAACACGCAGAACATTTGAGGATAACTCTAGAAATACTCAGGAAGGAACAATTGTATGCCAAATTCGCAAAGTGTGAATTCTGGCGAAATGAGGTTCAGTTTTTAGGACATGTGATCAATAAGGAGGGAGTGTTGGTTGACCCCTCCAAGATAGAGGCAGTTTTAAATTGGGAACGACCAACCACACCAACAGAGGTGAGAAGTTTCATAGGGTTAGCAGGGTATTACAGAAGATTCGTTAAGGATTTTGCGAAGATCGCAGCCCCGTTAACCCGACTTACCCGAAAAACTGAGAAGTTTGAATGGACGGAAAAGTGCGAAAGTAGTTTCCAAGAGTTAAAGAAGAGGTTGGTGACTGCCCCTGTGTTGGCATTACCAGATGGAAAAGGAGATTTTGTGATTTACAGTGATGCTTCGCATAAGGGATTAGGGTGCGTGCTGATGCAGCACGGTAAGGTAATCGCATATGCGTCAAGGCAATTGAAGGAATATGAGATTCGATATCCTACTCATGATCTAGAACTAGCGGCAGTAGTTTTCGCTTTAAAGATTTGGAGGCACTACTTGTATGGAGAGAAGTGCGAGATTTACACTGACCATAAGAGCCTCAAGTACATTTTTACCCAGAAGGAGCTCAACATGCGCCAGAGAAGATGGTTAGAGCTGATCAAGGATTATGACTGTGAGATTCTGTATCACCCAGGGAAAGCCAATGTGGTGGCTGACGCCCTTAGTAGGAAAGAGAGACTCAAGATGATAATGACATCAGAAGAACTGATCAGAGAATTTAAAAATATGGAAATAGAAGTGAAGGTGACCAGAGGCGGTACCGAAAAGCTGTTTGAGATTTCCTTGCAGCCAGAGTTGTTAGAAAAGATAAGAAGGTGTCAGGAAAGGATGATAAGTGAAGACAGGCAGTCAATGACCGGAGAAGAGATCCACACTGTCGAGGATGATAAAGGAATAAGGAGGTATACTTACCGAATTTGGGTTCCGAATGTTCGAGAGCTGAAAGACGAAATTTTACACGAGAGTCACAGTTCTAGGTATTCAATCCACCCAGGAAGCACCAAGATGTATGGAGATTTGAAAGAATACTACTGGTGGCCTAACATGAAAAAGGACGTAGCAGAGTGGGTAAGCAGATGCTTGACCTGCCAACGAGTGAAAGCGGAACACCAAAGGCCCAGTGGACTTTTACGACCCTTAGAGATTCCCGAATGGAAATGGGAACATCTAGCCATGGATTTCATAGTGGGTTTACCAAGGACCAAGGCCAATCACGATGCCATATGGGTAATCATAGACCGATTAACGAAGTCAGCCCACTTTCTTCCGATCAACGAAAGGTACACTGTCGACAGATTAGTGGATATCTACTTGAAAGAGATAGTGGCGCGGCACGGAGTCCCAGTCGCCATAGTATCTGACCGAGATCCCAGATTTAACTCCAGATTCTGGAGGAGCTTCCAGGAATGTGTAGGAACCCGGCTGAACATGAGTACGGCCTATCACCCCCAAACAGACGGACAAAGTGAAAGGACCATCCAAACACTAGAGGATATGTTAAGGGTCTGTGCTATAGACTTTAAAGGGAATTGGGATGATCATCTACCACTGATTGAGTTTTCCTACAACAATAGTTTTCATTCAAGTATAGGAATGCCACCTTACGAGGCCCTTTATGGGAGAAGATGTCGATCCCCCTTGTATTGGGATGAAGTTGGGGAGCGAAAGATGCTTGGACCCTAAGTGGTCCAACGGACTAAGGACATAGTAGAACTAATCAAAGGACGGCTGGTAGCAGCCCAAGATAGACAAAAGAAGTATGCTGATTTGGCCCGGAAGGACAAGGAATATGAAGTGGGAGACCTAGTTTTCTTAAAGGTATCTCCTTGGAAAGGTTTGATGAGGTTTGGAAAGAAAGGAAAGTTGAGTCCTAGATACATTGGACCATTTGAGATCTTAAGACGTATTGGAAACTTAGCATATGAGCTAGCATTACCCCCAAACCTGCAACAAGTGCACAATGTGTTTCATGTTTCAATGCTGAGGAAGTACAACCCGGATGCTAAGCACATAGTGGAATACGAACAAGTAGACATGCAGCCAGACCTAACCTATGTGGAGCAACCAGTGGAAATCATAGATCAAAAGGAACAAGTGCTCCGAAACAAGATCATCAAGCTAGTCAGAGTTTTGTGGCAGAACCATAATGTGGAAGAATCGACTTGGGAGCTAGAGAGCGAGATGCTAGAAAGACATCCCCATTTATTTTCAGAGTGATTCCGGGACGGAATCCTTTTAAGGAGGAGAGACTGTAAAACCCCAGATTTTTGGGTAGAATTAAAACTTTTATTGTATGACGATGTATATATATATATGTGGATGGTGGTAATGGTTTTTGGAGAATTAAGTATGAAATGAATATGGATGTCAGTTTTCAAACATTTTGAGAATAATAAGAAGGGACTGATCATGTAAATAAGAACAATCAATCTGGAAGGTAAGAATACAATACTCCAGGGAAGAAAAGTATTTTTATGTCATCCAAATCAATATCTGGAATACATCCGACAACTCCGTAAACAAGATAGCGTATGCCCGAGAAAGCACTAGAACGTTTTCTAAGTGCAAAGAGTAAAGAGAAGTAAACCAGGAATATTGGAACGAATATTGATCCAAAGGATTATAGAAAAACCACTGATGAATAGTAACTTCTGATGAATAGTAACTTTTGATGAATAGTAAATTTTGTCGTTTAAAAGTTTTTCAGACCACCCTATATACGGGTCGATATGATGAACTTTCAAAGCCGTATTAGTGATCTACGATGAAAATAAAGGAATGCAAAAGCTGTCAGAATCGGAAAAATAGCATTTCCGTTTTCTCCGAAATTTCACCATTAACGGACGGATTAATTATTATTTGAGAATAATTGAGAATTTAAATTATCAATTCCATGGATATGGATTTAATAAAAGAATTAGAGATATTAAGAACGATTACGATAAACTACTTCGATAGAACACTTAAGAAACCCTGCGAACTTTTTACGCGATTAAACGGAGACGGAACAACGGGACACTTACGAGATTAAATACAGACATGGAAGTAACATGTAACAAGATTAAGTCGAGGAATGCAACATTTGGATCATCCATGTGAAAGGAAACAAACCAATAAAGCAAACCAGTAAAGCTACTTTATCAGGACTCCTGCATGTGCGACACGTGCCCCTGTGACAAGCCAAAACTTGATGACTCACCATTTGGCCATCAAAATATCAGAATTTCTATCATTATCCAAGGCAAGAAAAGAAAGAACAACTCCCCCATCTTCAAGAAAAACCATTCGGCCCTTTTAAGAAAAACAAGTATACATTTTTCAAAGATCAACTTCCAAGCATCCATAATTCATGTTCTTGGATTCAAAAGCTTCCATATTTCACAACTAAGGTATTCTCTAAATCCTAGAACCATCTATTAAGGTTATCATGTTCAAATCCTTGATTATAGATGAGGATGAATAGTGAAATGAATAGTGATTTCAAGAACTAACTTTTGATTCTTGGTTTCTTTTGATGATTCAAGCTAGCTTAAGGTTATATAAGGACTATACAAGGCTTATTACGATCATATACACTCCAAGGAAGGTATAATCTCTTGAAACTCTTAGTTATAATATGATTTATATGGTTAGTTTTGAGTATACTTTAGTTGGTATAATCATAAGGATGATTGAGTGGTTTTAACGGAGGTTTGATGAAAGTTTGATGTTGTTTTGATGATAAGCAAGTAGATGTTGGTTTTGACTGATTTGTGATGATTATGAATTAGTAAGGATGTTGAGGACTTGACTTGGTGATTTGGTTTGGATTGGTCTTGTAAGTTTATGATTAAACTTTGGAATCGTTAAAACATAGCCGTTATAATGCCCGATTTTCCCTAGCTCTGTTTTGTCTGTGATGTTCGGACATAAGGACTTCTGTCCAGAGTCACCACTGCCTAGTATTGTGTAGGTATTGTTTCAAGGTTCGTTTTGATATAAAGATCATGTGATTCCGAATTACGGTTTAGGAGAAACAAGTGTTTTAGTTAAGGATGTTTCGAGAAACCGAGCTATACCACTTAGCCAACTTTGAGGCAATGATCAAACCCCTTAAGTGACCAATCAGAATGTGAAACTTTGTGTTAACATGCTAGGTATGTTTAGGAGGACCCTCGAAAAGATTTCGTGTTAAAAAGGATTTAATCTCTATTTTATAAAAATGTTCGAGTCGAGCGTGCGCAAGAGGATTCTTAAGGAGTTAACTAGAAATCATGTCTTGGTTTAAGTGAAGTACATACTTAGTTTCATGCAAGTATTCAAGTGATTAACCTTGGATCTTTTGACTATGTATAGATCGCCGGACTGACTCGAGGCACACTACCCCTACCTCACCACCAGGCAAGTTTTCTAAACCTATACTACTGTTGTTGTGGTAATAACTGTTTTCAATTATGATATGCGATTGCGATATATATAAATTGCATACTTGTTTTCGAATTGCTATATATAGCAATACTTGAGGATATGATTGATGTGGGGCTTATAAGCTAGATATGGGATATCAGTTATAAGTCAGTCTTGTATAATGCCCTAGGATAAGGGCGGGTGATTTTCTCTAAGATCAGAAATAATTATATTTCGGTATATGTTAAAGGTTATTTCCGATAAGATATCGGGTAACTGTTATTCGAGGATTAATTATTAACTTAAGAAATATCATTTATATTCATTCGAGGATTATTGACTTTAATAATATTATTACCGTATATTCACTCGAGATTTAGTATTTAATGAATATTATTTTCAAATATTCATTTGAGGATTATTTATTTATATAATGAATATTATTTTCAAATATTCATTTGAGGATTATTTATTTATATAATGAATATTATTTTCAAATATTCATTTGAGGATTATTTATTTATATAATGAATATTATTTTCAAATATTCATTTGAGGATTATTTATTTATATAATGAATATTATTTTCAAATATTCATTTGAGGATTATTTATTTATTTAATGAATATTATTTTTGAATATTCATTTGAGGATTATTTATTAATGAGTATTACTTTTGAATATTCATTTGAGGATTATTTATTAATGAATATTATTTCTAAATATTCATTCGAGGTTTGTTTATTTGATGAATATTATTTTCGAATATTCATTTGGAGGTTTACTTGTTTAATAAAGGTTATTAATTGTTTTCCAATCAAAAAGAGGTTCCCAAAACACTGTTTTTCCATTTGAATCTGTCTTTTAAAGAAGATTCAAATGCTCGCTCAACTATCAAAAATATGGGAAACCTGATTTAAGTGACTACTACTCTTTTTAAACTTTCAGTTCAAAAACTGTCAAGGGACAGATATTTTCTCAAAGCAATTTGGTTGCTGCAAGTTAAATATTGTGTTACCACCTCAACGATCGAGGGGTAAATTCATAGAACAAATCGATGTCCATTAACAAGCAATAGCTTGGGAAATATTGGAGAATCTTCCTTTCCGACCTAGATATAACTACTTAGTGGAGTCGTATCAACAAGTGCTACACTTGGGGAAAGGAGGACGATCCTTACGTTTCAGAGTCATGGATTTCATCTGAACTAGGAGTGGTGTAAGTGGTCTAGTTGCGCGGACCCATCCAACTTTTATTGGCCCAACCGTTGGCCGGGAGGTCACTGTAAGGCGGTAGACAATGTCAGGCTGTCGTGATTCTTCCATCTACATGTAGAAAACTATTTGAGCGGTGCGACCTGCTACTGATCATAGCAAGGTTAGGCACAGCGGGCGCGGTAGCAACTCCGGTATTGGTTCATCATCCAATTTGGATATTCCTGCAACATGTATTGGGGTGAAGAACCAAACTTGTTGGCAGGGGGTCGAAAAGCGTTTGGGAATGAAGTGACAACAAATTCATGCAACTTCATCTTTTATTCTATAAGTTATGACTCTGGTAAAACCTGATTAAGGATATATATGCATAAGTGGATTTTGGGTTACGAAAATATCCCATTAATTTTCCTCGTAACTTCATCCTTTACGCTATACTAGTTTCTTATCTGTTGAAGGCATAACATGTGACTGCAATATATCTTTGAATTGTTATATTTTGGTAATCTGTTATAAGTTATTTTTGGTGGGCTCTATTGCTCACCCTTGCTTTATTTATTTATATCACAACAACAGCTAGAGCAGATGGCCCGCAACAGTCACACCCCGCGAAAGCGGGTAGCAGTCGTCAGAGATTTACCCGTTGATGTCGTAGCCGCCATAGCTGAGGTAGTAACCACTAGTGTTCTAAGCTTCAGCTTTTGTGTATCAGACTTATGTATCTTATGATTAATGTAATCAACGGCAAGAACTTTTAAATGCTCTGTAATCTTTTGGGTTTGTAATAACTTATAACTTGTGGATCATATGACTAGATACTTATTCCAATTTCATCTCTGGAACTATAACTTGTTGTGTGAGTGGTGTTGTTATTGTGGGGTCACAACATGTAGTTTAATTGTTTTGATTCAAGTGCAAGTATTATTGATGGGAATTGAGACCGTAACGACCGGATCCCCGACCCCGGATCTGGGACTGTTACACTTGGAAAACTCCACCTGTGGAATTCCTCTAGCCAGATCTTTCCTCACCAAGTCATTCATAACTTTAAAATTCAGATGAGATAATTTCTTGTGCCATAGCCAACTTTCATCCTTGCTTGCCTTGCTGAAAAGACAAGTGATGGTTTCTGGACTTGTGCTATTAAAGTCAGCAATGTACACATTCCCTCTTCTGAATCCAGTCATTACCAACACAGGCTTCTCTAGAAAAAACACAGGCTTCTCTAGAAAAAGTAACTAAAAATCCTTTGTCACAAAGTTGACTGATGCTAAGCAAATTGTGCTTAAGACCATCCACCAATGCAACCTCATCTATGATGACATTCTCTTTTGAAATCAAGCCATATCCCTTTGTGTAGCCTTTGCTGTCATCTCCAAAAGCAATACAAGGGCCAACTTTTTCCTGAAACTCTGTGAGCAGGGTAGAATCACCAGTCATGTGTCTTGAACAACCACTATCCAAGTACCAAAGATTCCTTTTGTCTCCCTGCACACAATAAAATCAAATCAAGTTGATTTTGGTACCCAAGTTTCCTTGGGTCCTGTTTTGTTAGCCTTTGTTTTCCCTTTTACATTATTTTTCACCTTGGGCTCAGATTGATTTAAATCAATCTTTACCCTTGGTGTTGATTTCTGAGGGTTGCTCACATTTTCATTCACAGCATGCATAGTTGGAGGAATAAACATGTTATTCATATTCCATGGCATTTGTGGCACATTAAACATATTCATGTATGGATTAGACACAAATGGCATGCTGGCATATGGATTTTGAAATTGTGCATATGGAGCAAACATGTTAGGCATAACAGGCATTGTAGGCATAGAACTATTCATTGCAGGCTTGGGAATTTTCACTTTAACAGTCTTCTTAACAGATTTGCAGTTAGTAGATAAATGACTAACAGTTCCACAATTAACACATGTCTTTCTAGGAGCATATTTATCAGGTGTGTAATTGTTGTGTTTGTTAATTTCTACTTTGCCATTCCTGTTATTCTTTTTATTTCCCTTAGCCTCAACTTGAACATTCTCTAACTTATCTTTCAATTGCTTGTTGGACAAGTGACCTACATTAGCTCTCTCAACAGGCTTCTCAACTTTCTTTGATTTACTAGACTCACCTTGAACAAAGTTCTTGGTGACAGGACCATACTTATTATTAAGTCTAGTGAGTTCATCTTTTCTTTTCTCTGTCAACGAAACACCCTGATCGGTTGATGGTTCATCTGTCAACGAAACATTGCATTCCGTTGACATATCAACCCTCAACAAATGATCATTGTTGTTTGTTGACTCTGTTTCTGATTCTAAGGTTTCACAAACATACCCTAGTTTCTCTTTGTTCTTTTTCCATGATTGTTCACAGAAAGATTCCATACCTTGAACATTAATGATGTTGGTAGCAACATTCCTGGCATCTTTCCATTTAGCAATCACACTTTGTTCTATTTCAAGTTGTGTCTTAAGAATTTCTTCCCTTTGTAACACGTTCTCAAGTTCCTTCTTAGCATCCCTACTAACACATCTCATTTTCTCAAATTCAATGAGTTGTGCTTCTAACATTGCATTCCTATCACTTAAGAGCAAATTAGTCTCTTTTATTCTTGAATTCTCTTTGGTAAGTGATTTAAGAGTAACGCGTAAATTATATAATACAGTAGACATTTCATTTACTGCACTATCACATTCCTCTTTAGAAAGCTCAGAAAGATTAGTAATTGTTACCTGGTTGCTTGAGGAGCTTGCTTCCTGCTCATGATTGTTAGCCATAAGAGCCAGGTTGACATATTCAACATCATCATCAGAATCTTCACCATTACCAGCCCAATCATACTCCTGAGACATGAAAGCCTTTTCTTTTTGCTTGAGAAGTTCAAAGTATTTCTTTTTATAATCAACAGGCTCAAATTTCCTGTTGCCCTTCTCAATCTTGGGCTTTCTGCAGTCTCCAGCAAAGTGACCAAGCATTCCACAATAGAAACATTTAGATTTAGACTTTTCAATCCAGTTACTTTTGTTAGGTTGAAAGTCTCTCCTTGGTGGCGTTGCTTCTGAGTTTCTCTTGAACTTGAACTTAGAGAATTTTCTTGACAGAAAAGCAATGTGTTCATCAATCTCATCTAAGTCATCCAAGTTGGCTGGTTCTGGTTCTTCTTCTTCTGTCATCTTGCCTTTACCCTTGCTAACATCACTTCTACAACTAGCTCGACTAGTTGTTGCCTTTGCAGCTTCTTCAGTGTCATCTTCCAGTTGGTTCGCAGATGCAATCAATGCAATAGATCCACCCTTCTTCTGTACCTTTTCAATTTCTTCATCTTGCTCCATTTCCAACTCATATGTTAGGTCGAATACACAATATATAATCAAGTATGTATGAGAATAACAATCAAGAACACAGGTTTGTAAATCAACAAACTGAATTATATTAAATAATTCTCTCTTAGTGATGTTAATGAATCACAAAGAGCTACTAGGTTACAAGAATAATATATTCAATGTTCGCGCGTCCCTTCTAGGGATAACCTATCTGTGTTTATATAGTACACAGCTACTTACAATCCATCTCTAATTGATATTCCTATAAATTAGCTATACAATTATTATCAATTAAGGATTGCTTCAGTCTTCTGTCCAGTCTCCTTAGCTGTATCAATATATTCTGCTTCTTTCCATCTTCAGAATATATTGCTTCTAGAATCTTTATCTTTGCACCGACAGCTAAGTCAACTATCACCCTGTCAGACTTTAACAAACTCTGACCGGCTTCCATGTAAACTCTGATATGTACCTGGTACTTAAACACTGATGAACAAACGTCAGCAATTATATCTAACAATCTCCCCCAACTTGTTCATAATAAAAATGTACAAGTTAAAAAGATAATTGATGATGTCAAAACATATAACAAATGCAGTGTTTAAAATATGTCAGAGTTTAATTTTAAAACAGAGTTTAAATTTAACTTAGAATAGAAAACATAAAAAAAAACTTACAGTCAGACTTTACTTGACTTCTTCCATATCAGGTACTGTCCTGAGATAATCAATCAGCAGCTTTCTCTCAGCTCGATCTAGTTCAGCAATCATATCCTTCTTCAGCTCCTTCAATTCTGGTTCATCTTCACCAATTTGATAAATGGCAGCCCTTAAAGAATAGATGATGTTCTTGTTCATTTCATTGCCAAGTCTGATATAAAAAACCTTATCAGACTCTAGATTGAACTCTAGAACTTTCTTATTTAGTGCAGTCCTGAATCTAGCACTATTTTTCTTCATTTCCACCAACTTTCCAGTATGATCCCTATACTTTGGAATGTAGACACTTGATACTCCTCCTCCAAGCATAGCTTTAGATCTCAGCATCTTTTCTCTCAACACTTGAGCAACATCATGAGTATATCTGTTTTTGACTTTTAAAAGATAAAGTACATACTCCAGTTCTTCCCATGATTTGAGATTAACATCAGATTCTCCAACTTTATAAACTCTTCCATCACTCATGAAGTATAACAAAAACTGCTTCTTCAATATTCTGTGAAAAATCAACTGAACAGATTCTAACTTATCAAGATTTTCTTGTGTAACCCCAATACCAGATTCTGCCAGTGAAATGTTATCTTGAGATCTGTTATTTATTCTTCTCTCTCTGTGTGATCCCAGTCCAGATTTATCAAAAGCTTCTTTTCCCAATACAGTTCTGGTTTCTGAGAATTTCACAGCTTCAAGCTTTAAGTCTTCAAGAATTTTAGGTTTGGTGAATCCTGAAAGTTGTGTAGATTTCTGTACAACTTGAGCAACGTCAGAGGTTGTCATAACTTTAGTAGAAACATCAACTTGAGCAGCGTCAGAGGTTGATTTAGCTAATCTTGTTTCAACTTGAGCAATGTCAGAGGTTGAATAAATCTTCTTAGGTAACTGTTCTTCTTCTACCAGTTTACCTTTTCCTTTGTCAGCATTATTAATCACAGGCCTCCTTGAGTACTGTAAGCTCTGATCAGAGTTTACATTCTCTTTGATAACATTTCCTTTTTCTTTCTTTCTAGGAGCCTTGATTTCCTTCTTTTTGTAGATTCCAGCTTCAATATTCTTCTTGTGTTCTTCAGCAAGCATTTGCTCTTCAGCTTGGATATCTTCAATTGTAATACCTTTTCCATGTTCTGCCATAAACATCTTAGCAGCAATTTCCTCATCAGTAGATGGCTTATCAGAGATTATCAAACTTTTATATCTTGAACCACTGGCAGAGTTTACATGTCCCTTTCCAGAGTTTGATCTTTTATCAGAGTTTGATCTTCTTGAAAGTAATCTTCTATCATCATTTGATCTTAAGCTCTTTCCATCTCCTCCCTTGTTTCCACCATCATTACCATCATCCCTCCGTCTCAGAGTTTGAGTGTCTTTGCATTTGTCACTTGGTACACTCTCCCCTTTTTTGACATCATCAGAAAGTAGTACTGATGTCAACAACTCAATTGCATTAGAAATTGATGTTAGTTGGGCAGACATAGCATTCTGGTTGTCCTCAACTTTCCCAAGCCTCTTCTGAATATCATCAGAGTCCTTAGCTTGCTTCTTGAACATGGAATTGTAGTAAGTCCTATCATTCTTCAGAGTGAGATCTCTCAGACCAACTTCATTCCTCAAAGTAGTGACTTCCTTATGAGACTCATCAAATCTGTTGTGGAGAGATTTAATTTGAATCACAGTAGCCTTCAGACTTGTAAGAATATCAGGACTTGAAATTGTCTTCACAGAATCTCCAAGAAAATCAGCAGCCCTCTGTGCTGAAAAGATACAATCCGCAGCAGCCCATCTATTGTAGTACATATCTTGAAAATGCTCAGCTGTAGCGCGATTAACCTCTCTTAGCTCATCAGAGTTTGCATGACTCTCAAATAACTCCGCTTGAGAATGATTAGAACTATCATTATCATTATCAGTATCATTCTGTGATGTATTCTCTGCAGGAATATTCTCAGCATCAGGTTCTGGAATCTCAGAGTTTGCAATATGCAGGAACTCTGCTTCTTTTGTGACAATCTCAACAACAGATTGTTGTAGAGCTTGAAGAACAAGAACATCCTCAGAGTTTACAATAAACTCTGCTTCAACAGGAACATTCTCAGTTGCATCCTTATCAGCAACATCAGAATTTGTAGCAACAGTTTCTGTAGCATTAGCATCCAAAGTCTGATCGACTTCCTCACCCTTCTCAAGATCAAAAGAAATTATTTCAGTGTGAGAAGCCATAGATTCTGCAAGTTCAACAGTATCTTGATCAGCTTCCAAACCCTCTGCGAAATGTTCAGAGTTTATAGAGAGATTTGCTTCAATGTCCATATAAAATCCTTGTGGCTCAACATTTTCTGTAGCCTCCTGAACAAGAATTTCAGGAGCTTCATCTGCAGCTTCACGTGCAGCTTCCTCAACTACATCAGCATTTGATGTAGGAGCTTCATCTTGAAAAACAGTCTCCATAAAAACTCTGTCCTCAGGAACAGCTTCATCATTTGGAATCTCAAGATTATCAGCAACAGTTGAAGAGATATTCTCAGCACCAAACAACTGTGCTGCTACCAATCGTCGTTTTCTCTGATGAAGAGTTTCTTCATCAGTTTCAGTCTCTTCATCAAGAATAGCAGACTTTGCCCTATTGGCTCTTCTTTTCTTCATTCTTTTCTTCTGAGGCATATCATCAGCATTTGATGCCCCAGCTTCAGCGTTTATCCTGACAGACTTAACAGCCCTCTCTTTAGATTTCTGTGACCTTTGTGGTTGAGACACAGAAGGTCCAGCTTCAGCGTTTATCAGTTGTGGTTGTTGTTGTTGTTGTTGTAAGTTTACCAAGAATTGTTGCACAGACTCAGGCAACAGTAACACACCAACATCTCCTTTCTTGTTATCCTTGTTAGTGAGATCAGAAAATATGCGTTTATGCAATTTAAATGAGAGGATAACATCATCCTCTACAATCTCAACATTAGGGCAGCAAAAATTGAATATCAATTGACAAAATCTAGAGAAATAAACAACATTTCTATTCTCTAGCATTTTCTCACCAATATTAGTTAAAACTAATCTAGCAACATCAAATTGACTGCCATAGAGAAGAGAATACCCGATCTGTAGACTATCCGTGGGAATCGCATCCCAATTCGTGCACTTCTTTCCAAAAGCCCGAGTAATGCAATCGAAAAAGAAACTCCATTCCTTGCGCAAAAGAGGCCTTTTGAGTTGACCTATCTTTGACAAAGGTCCAGAGTATCCTATCTCCCTCATCATTCTGACTAACTCAAAGTCTCCAACAGTTGTGAATGCATTGAAATCTTCAAGACCCAAAGCATCATGAACAGTAGTAGGAGTAACAATAAATTCTTCTCCTTGAACCTCAAAAATGATAGATGGAGATCCAGACTCTCCTCCATCATCATAAGTACCTGTCTGCCAAAAAGTCCTTATTTGTGACGCAGACAGCTTCGACGGTGCGGTGAGAGCAGTGCCGATATCAGAGTTTGTCAAGAAACTCTGAATCAAATGAAACGCCTCCGGTGCGTTCTCATTTGCTAAAGGAGCCGAGTAATTGTTAGGAACAAATTCAAACCCAGAAGCAATAAACATTGTTGTAGCCATTAGAACAGTTTAGAAGAAAACAAACAGAGAATAGATTGTATGCAGTGAAAGTGTTTGAGACAATGTGTGTAAGTAAAAGCTTATGAAAAGTTGAGGTGTGTAAAAGAGTGAACCGTTTATGTGTAGTATATTTAAATAATAACTGTGAAGATTAAAACTCAAACGTTTTAATCATTACTACACACAGCAGGCGTCTTTGAAAAGTGTGTGAGTGGGACAGGTGTCAAACGTGTATACGCTGACAGCTGTATGTAACAACTTTCAATACACATGCGCAGTAAAAATAGCCATAATTACCGCTTATCACATTGTTCAAAACACTCAACCTCTCTCTCTCTCTGTTTAATACAAATATGAACCGTTTGTTATCATACTCCTTTGAATTTCAAAACAAATGTCTAATCTCAAAATTATAAAATGTCTGAAACAAAGAAATCATTTTAACCATCAGAGATTAAAACAATGTTACCTCGGCGTATTTCACACAATACATCAGTGTTTACCATTTGTCCTTCTTTGTCAATAAACTCTTTTCTCAATCTGTACAGGTGTGAATAATTGTGTGTGCAATAGCAGAGTTTACCGAAATCAATATTTAGATCATCTCAAAGTGCATAAAATCCACAAACTAAAGCAGTAAAAACTGGTTGCCTAAACTCTCATGTATAAAATAAAATCTGATTTTATATCTAAACTCTGTAATACTGATATCCTTTCATTTGGATATATCTTTTATTTTTCACCCCCTTTATATATATATATTTTTTAATTAATTTTTTTTTATTTTTCCAGTAATCAGTGGTTGGCACTAGTCACCAAAAATCAAAGATTTTAGCCCTTATTTCATACAATAAGTTCCTGGATCTTCCTAGGCACAACATGATCTCAAAGGAATTTGTGCTCTTTTTGGCATCTTTTGATTTGAGGGTGAATTATTTGCAATTAATAATCAGAGTTTAGACTTTTCATCAGTTAATACAATTAATTTATGAGAGAAAATGCAAACAGCTAATACAGACTCAGTGTATAGGATCAATAAACTAAGAGATGCTATAAATATAGAGACAGTATCATGCTGTGTTAACTTACTGCACATATTTGAGATCAGAATCTATATAACTATTAAGGATTCATAATTACTTACTGAGAATTATGCCTCATACAAATTTCTTCATTGGTCCATATGTTTCAGACAAAATTACAATCAGAGTATAGCATTAGACTCTTACTATCAGAGTATGACCAACACTTTATGACTAACAAAGTTTAGCAGCAGAGTTTACTTTCAGAGTTTATGATACTGGTACTCATAACAGTTAATACATGCAAGGAATCATGAGCAAAAAAAAATAATCAAACATGTATAGTTTTTTAGTCTAACCCGTATCTCTAGTCGAAACCAGAGATCATTCCAAGTTCATTTACCAATCTTGTAAAAGTAGCTTCACTCAAAGGTTTGGTGAAGATATCTGCAAGTTGTTGGTCTGTAGACACAAAATGAAGCTCAATGTTTCCTTCTTCCACATGTTCTCTGATAAAATGATACCTTATGCTGATGTGCTTTGTCATGGAGTGCTGTACTGGATTTCCTGTCATAGCAATAGCACTTTGGTTATCACAGAAAATAGGTATTTTAGAGTACCTCAAACCATAATCCAGCAACTGATTCTTCATCCACAGAATCTGTGCACAACAGCTACCAGCAGCTATATACTCTGCTTCTGCAGTGGATGTGGAAATAGACTTTTGTTTCTTGCTATACCAAGAAACCAATCTGTCACCTAAGAATTGACAGCTTCCACTTGTACTTTTTCTGTCTATCTTACAGCCTGCAAAATCTGCATCAGAGTAACCAATTAGCTTAAACTCTGATTCTCTAGGATACCACAAACCCAAGGTTATGGTTCCTTTGAGATATTTGAAAATCCTTTTTACAGCTGTTAGATGAGGCTCTCTGGGATCTGCTTGAAATCTTGCACAAAGACATGTTGCATACATGATATCAGGTCTACTTGCAGTAAGATACAGTAAAGACCCTATCATTCCTCTGTAGTTTGTCATATCTACTGAGGCTCCTGTGTCTTTGTCTAGCTTTGTTGCTGTAGCCATGGGAGTTGTAGTAGATGAACTATCAAGCATACCAAATTTCTTGAGAAGATTTCTAGTATATTTTGCTTGATTGATAAAAATACCATCATCTGTTTGCTTGACCTGTAAGCCTAGAAAATAACTAAGCTCTCCCATCATGCTCATTTGATACCTGGATTGCATAAGCTTTGCAAACTTCTTACAAAGTTTGTCATTAGTAGATCCAAAGATAATATCATCTACATAAATTTGAACTAAAAGCAAATCATCACCAGAATTGAAATAAAACAAGGTTTTATCAATTGTACCTCTTGTGAACCCACTTTCTAAAAGAAATTGAGCAAGAGTTTCATACCATGCTCTTGGTGCTTGCTTTAGTCCATATAATGCCTTGTCAAGCCTGTAGACATAATCTGGATGCTTGGGATCTACAAATCCTGGTGGTTGTTCAACAAACACTTCTTCTTCAAGCTTCCCATTGAGAAAAGCACTCTTTACATCCATCTGAAAGACTTTAAACTTCTTGTGTGCAGCATAGGCCAGAAAAATTCTTATGGCTTCCAATCTTGCAACTGGAGCAAAGGTTTCATCATAGTCAATCCCTTCCTGTTGTGAATAACCTTTAGCCACAAGTCTAGCCTTGTTTCTTGTAATCACACCTTCACTGTCAGTCTTGTTTCTGAAAACCCACTTTGTACCTACTATTGATCTATTCTTTGGTCTAGGTACAAGTGTCCAGACTTCATTTCTTTCAAATTCATTTAACTCTTCTTGCATTGCTGTAATCCAATTAGCATCTTGAAGAGCTTCCTCCACTTTCTTTGGTTCTGTTTGAGACAAGAAAGCATGATACAGACACTCATTATTTGTTGCACTTCTAGTTCTCACACTAGCATCAGGATCTCCAATTATGAGATCAGGTGTGTGTGCCTGTGTCCACTTTCTTGCTGTTGGTAAGTGGTTTCTTGCATCATTATTGGATCTTCCCCCTTGATCCATGCTCTCCTGATTCATATGTTGACTTTCTGCAGTATCTGAGGCTCCCCCTGAATTGGATGGCTCAGAGTTTGAACTGTCAGAGTTTGAATCAGTTTCCTCAACTGACTCACTTGCTGTGTCTTGTTGAGCTTCTTCACGCTCCCCCTCAACTGGTTCTCCATTTTGTTCAATTTGAGAATATTCAGTTTCTCCAGTATTTACCAGTAGAGGTTCAGAGTATGCTTCGTCAGAGTTTGTCAGAACCGCTCCATCAGAGTTTGTCGTTACTGTTTCATCAGAGTTTACATCATCAGAGAATAAACCTTCATTTTCAAAACGCAGTTGATCATATCCATCTAAGTCATCAAGTCCAGTTATTTTCTTGTCATCAAATGACACATGTATGGATTCCATGATCACTTTAGTTCTCAGATTGTAGACTCTGAATGCTTTTGTTGACAATGGATAGCCAACAAAGATTCCTTCATCAGCTTTTAACTCGAACTTGGTCAACTGTTCAGGATGAGTCTTCAACACAAAGCATTTGCATCCAAATATATGAAAATATTTCAAATTTGGCTTCTTATTTTTCACCATCTCATATGGTGTTTTCCCATGCTTGTTGATCAATGTTGCATTTTGAGTAAAACAAGCAGTTTGAACAGCTTCTGCCCAGAAATAAGTTGGTAATTTTGCTTCTTCAAGCATAGTTCTGGCTGCTTCAATTAAAGTTCTGTTCTTCCTTTCAACTACACCATTTTGCTGTGGAGTTCCAGGTGCAGAAAACTCTTGTTTCACTCCTCTTTCCTTGCAGAAAGCTTCCATGATTGAGTTTCTGAATTCAGTTCCATTATCACTCCTTATAATTTTGACTTTGTGCTGTGATCCTTTGTCCAGTAGATTTACATGATCCATCAGAGTTTGAGCAGTTTCATCCTTCTTTGATAAGAAATACACCCATGTATATCTAGTATATTCATCAACAATTACTAGAGCATATTTCTTTCTGCCCATGGACATCACATTCACTGGTCCAAAGAGATCAACATGAAGAAGATGATAAGGTTCCACTACTGAAGATTCAGATTTGCTCTTGAAAGATGACTTCCTTTGCTTGGCCTTTTGACAAGAATCACATAGGCCATCTAGACTGAGTATTGATTTTGGGAGTCCCCTTACAAGATCCTTTCTTATTAGCTCATTTATGTTGTTCAAATTGAGATGAGAGAGCTTCTTATGCCAATTCCAACTCTCTTCATTTGACATTCTTGCAGTCAGACACACTGTTTTTCCATCAGAGTTTGTTACCAAACTTGCTTCATAAATGTTGTTGCGCCTGTGTCCAACTAGAACAACTTTTCCAGTAGATTTACTGATAACTTCACAGTATTCAGTATGAAAATCTACATGGTTTCCTCTATCACAGATTTGACTCACAGATAGCAGATTATGCTTGAGTCCTGAGACTAGAGCTACATTCGTGATGATGACACTTCCAAGATTAATATTGCCATATCCCAGAGTGTGTCCTATGTTGCCATCTCCATAGGAAACCTTTGGGCCAGCCTTCTCCTTAAAGTCTGATAGCAGGGCTTTATTTCCAGTCATGTGTCCTGAGCATCCACTGTCCAAGATAAGTGTGCTCTCTTTTATACCCTGCAATCACAAACAACCACTAAGTGTTAGTTTTAAGGACCCAGACTTGCTTGGATCCTTTGTCTTTCTTAACAGTGTTAGTTTTTGCAGCGGAATTACTATCAACAGAGTTTAAACTAACATTGTCAGACTTTACACTTGCAGAGTTTGC
Organism: Heracleum sosnowskyi; assembly: GCA_030848705.1. NCBI lineage: Eukaryota > Viridiplantae > Streptophyta > Magnoliopsida > Apiales > Apiaceae > Heracleum > Heracleum sosnowskyi. The sequence goes on from CM061243.1 coordinate 50,354,212, forward strand.
TCTAACCCACTTCAGATTGGGTTTTAGCTCATAATAGTTGTGATAAATAGCATGATAACTCTTGCAAGTATAAATGGAATGCCAAGTGCTCCCACAGTGTGTGCATAAAGTCTGTGGTCTAACCCTAACATAATCATTCTTTACTCCTGATGTAGAAGGTAAAGAATTGATATTTTTATTCTTTGTGCAGTAATTAGCAAGATGATTAGAACTACCACAATTATAACATGTTTTCCTTGGAGCAGCACCAGTAGGTAAATGATTATTTCTTTTATTTATGCCTATCTTTCCATTCCTATTCTTCTTGGACCCTTTTGGTTTCATGGCAGATTTTACCTCTTTCAGCTTATGATTGAACTGTTTTCCTGTCATCAAGCCAACATTAACCTGTTTTTCACAAGTTTTTACTGGCTTTCTAACAGCTTCTCTTTCCATAAGTTTTTCTGTTATAATATTTTCCTGTCTTTCACAGGCTTCATCTGATTCCATATCAGCTTCTCTTATTACAACAGATTTTAACTTATTGGCTTCTGAAACAAATTTCACAGGTTTAAGTTGTGGTTTTACCTTAACTTTGTCTTTAAACCTAAGTTCATCATTTTCACAATAGCCTAAACCTACAGAATCTGTCTGAAACACTTGATGAGTGTCTCTTCCAGAATCTGTCCAAGTCTTGATTATTTTTCTTTCTTTTTCTAGATCAGATTCTAATTGCTTATATCTTTTCAGCAACTCCTGTTCTACATAAACAGCATCATCTCTTTCTTTTTGAATCTGCTTCATATTTTCAAGTTCTCCTTCAAGAAACTTGTTTCTATCTTTAAGGCTAAGATTCTCAGATTTAATTCTCTCATTTTCTAAAGTCTGATCCCTATAACTAACATGTACGCTTTTCAGATATACTCTCAATTCAGATATATTATCAGTATCATAAGCATAAGTAGTTAGGGGTACCTTATTTTCAGATGATTCAGTCTCATCTCTGACAGTTGCCATTAGAGCATAATTTTCTCCATCATCAGAGTCTGAAGTATCTGCCCAGTCTTTGCCTTTAGAGATGAGTGCTTTCTCAGATTTGCCTTTCTTGCACTCTGGAGCATAGTGACCCATCTCCTTACACTTGTAGCACTGGATTTCAGATTTATCCTTCTTGCCAGACTTGGTCTCCCTTCCATCAGACTTTCTAAAACTTTTCCTTTCAGAGTTTGAATCTTTCCTTGAGAATCTCTTTCCTTTCTTAAAGTTCTTGAATCCCATCTTCTTGAAGGTTTTCACCATCAATGCAGCCATTTGCATCATCTGTTCTTCATCATCCTCAGAGTCAGAAGCTTCATCAGAGTTTGAGTCATCATCAGAGTTTGATGACTCACTTTCAGATTTAATAACTAAAGCCTTTCCCTTGGCTTTCTTCCTTGATGATTCCTTCTTAATGGGCTTCTCCTCAACTTTGAGAGCAACAGATTTTGTCTTTTTGCTCAATCTTCTATTCCTTTGTTCTATCTCCAGTTCATGAGTTTTCAACAACCCATAGATTTCATCAAGATCTGTATCAGCAAGCTCATAATTATCTCTTATTGTGGTTGTCTTTAAATCCCACTTTTCAGGTAGAGATAACAAAAACTTGAGATTAGACTCTTCAAGCTCATATTCTTTATCAACCAGAGACAGATCATTCAATAGTTTGCAAAATCTGTCATAAGTCTCAGTCAAGGTTTCATTAGTTCTTGAATCAAAGTGCTCATACTCCTGTGTGAGTATTGTCTTTCTGTTCTTCTTAATAGCACCTGTTCCCTGGCATCTGACTTCTAAAGCATCCCATATCTCTTTGGCAGTCTTGCAGCCAATTACTCTGTTAGACATAACATTATCTAAAGCACTGTGGAGAAGATGTCTAACCTTTGCATCTTTTGCAATTGATGAGATGTCCTCAGGAGTCATATCTTTCTTTTCCTTTGGAACAGTCTTTTGTTCTTGACCATCAACAACAGGGGACAATTTAGTCGGCATATGAGGACCATCATAGATTCTGTCAAGGTATTCTGGATCAGTAGCCTCCAGAAACATGGTCATCTTCACCTTCCAAATCGGATACTCTACTGGCCTGAGAATTGGAACCCTGATTGTTTCATATCGACTCACAGAATTGGGCTTAACCTGTTCAGCCTTAGGAGCAGTTTGATTTTCTTCAGACATGATTATTACTGTGTTTGAATCGTAAAACTGTATATATTAAACAGCCTTGGCTCTGATACCAATTGTTAGGCCGAATACACAATATATAATCAAGTATGTATGAGAATAACAATCAAGAACACAGGTTTGTAAATCAACAAACTGAATTATATTAAATAATTCTCTCTTAGTGATGTTAATGAATCACAAAGAGCTACTAGGTTACAAGAATAATATATTCAATGTTCGCGCGTCCCTTCTAGGGATAACCTATCTGTGTTTATATAGTACACAGCTACTTACAATCCATCTCTAATTGATATTCCTATAAATTAGCTATACAATTATTATCAATTAAGGATTGCTTCAGTCTTCTGTCCAGTCTCCTTAGCTGTATCAATATATTCTGCTTCTTTCCATCTTCAGAATATATTGCTTCTAGAATCTTTATCTTTGCACCGACAGCTAAGTCAACTATCACCCTGTCAGACTTTAACAAACTCTGACCGGCTTCCATGTAAACTCTGATATGTACCTGGTACTTAAACACTGATGAACAAACGTCAGCAATTATATCTAACATCATATGTCTTCAAGGTTCCATAAAGCCTTTCAAGAGTGTAGTCTTTGTACTCTTGAGTGTTTCTGAGAGAAACAGTCATAGGCTTCCATTCTTTTGGAAGAGCTCTAAGAAATTTAAGGTTTGAATCCTTGGTTTGATAGATCCTCCCATACAGCTTTAATCCATTCAAAAGCTTCTGAAACCTACTAAACGTGTCATTTAGGGTTTCACCAGCTTTAAAATGAAAATGCTCATATTGTTGTATAAGGAGTTGCATTTTATTTTCCCTGACTTGCTCAGTTCCTTCACAGAGAGTTCTAACAGTGTCCCATACTTCTTTGGAGGTTGTACAGTTTATGACATTGTCAAACATCTCTTGCTCCAAACCATTAAACAGAATGTTCATGGTTCTTTTGTCTTTATGGACTTTTGCAACATCTTCAACAGTCCATTCTGAGACAGGTTTTGGAATCTCTACATCAGGAGCATCATCTGGCAGTCCAACTCTAGAATCAAGCTTCATGGGAACGTGTGGACCTTTCTCAATGCAGTCTACATACCTCTCATCCATAGATATGAGATGTAAATGCATCTTTACTTTCCAGTGAAAGTAATTGTCCTTATCAAGAACTGGTATCTTCACACCTGCATCCTTCTTCACCATGGTTTCTGTTTTTGGTCTTGATCTTTAAACTTCTTGTATGTTTGAAGCTTGCTCTGATACCAATTGTTAATCCCAAATGACCTAACAGAATTGTAGAAGGGGGGGGGGGGGTTGAATACAATTCTTGATATTTCTTAAACTTAAAACAACTTACAAATAAAAACTGAACTTAAAGTAAAAATCACAAGCACATAAATAATTTCAGTTGGATTGTTTGATGATCCAACTGAAGTGATTTTTATTGCGGAAATAATCTGTGATACAAAAGTACACAGCTGCTCAGTTACAAGGTTGTAGAGAAGAATGCTCTCAAGGATAGCTAATACAAACTATTTGTTTTTCTTCTCTACTCTTAAAGTAACTGCTACACTTGGTTATATATCCCCAAGTTTACAACCCTATTTTTGGCTACACTAAAAGTACAATGAGTAACCGCCAATAGTTTGCTTTTCATCCCTTTGTCCAGTGGTCCTTGGAGATCCTTGCTTTTGTCTTCATGCTTATTATGATCACTCCCAAGACCCAATTGGAAACTGGGATGTTTCCTTATTCCCCATGTCCATTTTAATGGTTTCCAATGCAAAGTACACTTCCACATCACCTTTAGATCTGTTCAGTAAACTGTCACTATCACTTTGTCAACTATTCAGAAAAGCAATAATGATTCGTTGATAGCAGGGAGATGTGTTTCGTTGATAGCTTTATTCTTCATTCCGTTGATGGTGTTTCCCTCGTTTCGTTGATGAGTAAACTCTATACCGTTGACAGAGTAATCTTCATACCGTTGACATGTCTTCACTTAGGCAAAATTACAAGGCATAATATATTTACAATTAACCAACCTATTTTGCCTATCTAGTACTTAGTCAACATGACTTAGAAAACCTATCTAATACATATAACAGAATGCCTATCATTTGATAAGTATTGTACAATGCAATTGCTACAACACACATTTCGTTGATGAGCTTCCTGTCAACGGAATGCTGCAAAGCATGCCATTTCGTTGACAACTACAAAGTGACTTTACACAAATTCTACTAAGTGTTTTATGTTTATCATCAAGAACAACATATTCCTAACATAGATTGATTTTTGAAAATGAAGCTACCAAGGAACCTGAAGAAAGTGAATCAGATCCTGTCAATACATCAGATCCTGATGGGTCACCAAATCCTGATGACACACCAGATGCTGATGGTGCAAATACTGATGATGCAATCAATAGTGATACTTCTAGTAGTGCTAATGTTGAGGGGGAGCAACATCATTCTACTACAAGTTCAGAGTCAACACAATCATCAGGACAGAATTCTTCAGATACTGATTCAAGTGATGATCCTGATAACTTATCAGGAGGAAATAGCAATAATTCAGGGGGAGCTTCAAGACAAGCAAGTTCTTCAAATCAAGACAACACCAATCCAGGGAGAGCATCTACGTCAAGAAACAATTTAACACCAGCGAGGAAATGGACTGCAAGTCATACTCCTGATTTGATCATTGGGGATCCTGATGCAGGTGTTCAAACAAGAAGTGCAACTCAGAATGAATGTCTATACAATAACTTTCTATCCAAGGAGGAGCCAAAGAAAGTTGAAGATGCACTTAAAGATGCTGATTGGGTTACTGCAATGCAAGAGGAACTGAATGAATTTGAAAGAAATGAAGTCTGGAAACTGGTACCAAGACCAAAGAATAGATCAATTGTTGGTACAAAGTGGATTTTCAAGAACAAGACTGATTCTGATGGAGTAATAATCAGAAACAAAGCAAGACTAGTTGCAAAGGGGTATTCTCAACAAGAGGGAATTGATTATGATGAAACGTTTGCTCCTGTTGCAAGACTAGAAGCCATCAGGATATTTCTTGCTTATGCAGCACATGAGAAATTCAAGGTTTTCCAGATGGATGTTAAAAGTGCTTTCTTAAATGGAGAACTGGAGGAAGAAGTCTATGTTGAGCAACCTCCTGGTTTCATTGATCCTAAATATCCAGATCATGTCTACAGATTGGATAAGGCACTTTATGGACTAAAGCAAGCTCCAAGAGCATGGTATGAAACTTTAGCTCTATTCTTACTGGAAAGTGGATTCAAAAGAGGTGATATTGATAAAACTCTATTTTATTTGAATCATGGTAAGGACTTGTTGTTAGTTCATATTTATGTTGATGATATCATTTTTGGGTCAACAAACAATAAGCTTTGTGAAAAGTTTTCCAAGCTTATACAGTCAAGATATCAAATGAGCATGATGGGAGAAATGAGTTACTTTCTTGGTCTTCAAATTAAACAGACTGATGAAGGGATTTTTATCAATCAGTCTAAATATACAAGGAATTTATTGACAAGGTTTAACATGCAAGATAGTTCTCCTGCTACAACTCCCATAGCTACAGCTACCAAACTTGATCCTGATCAAGGTGCTGAGGTAGATGTAACTCACTACAGAGGAATGATTGGCTCTTTATTGTATCTCACTGCAAGTAGACCAGATATCATGTTTGCAACCTGTCTGTGTGCAAGATTTCAAGCAAAACCTAGAGAACCCCATCTGATTGCAGTCAAAAGAATTTTCAGATATCTCAAAGGCACTTCTTCACTTGGCCTTTGGTATGCAAGGGAATCAGATTTTGGGTTGTGTGGTTATTCAGATGCTGATTTTGCATGATGCAAAATAGACAGGAAAAGTACTTCAGGAAGCTGTCAGTTTTTGGGTGGAAGACTAGTTTCATGGTTCAGTAAAAAGCAAAAATCCATTTCCACTTCAACTGCAGAAGCTGAGTACATTGCTGCAGGAAGTTGTTGTGCTCAGATAATGTGGATGAGAAATCAGTTGTTAGATTATGGTCTGTCATACTCAAAAATCCCTATTTATTATGATAACCAAAGTGCTATTGCAATGACAGGAAATCCAGTTCAACATTCTCTTACTAAACACATCAGTATTCGATATCACTTCATAAGAGAACAAGTTCTGGAAGGAACAATTGAACTTCACTTTGTTCCTACTGATCAACAACTAGCTGATATATTCACCAAGCCACTACCTGAAGCTACTTTCAATAAATTGGTGAATGAACTTGGAATGATGAACTTTGAGAATTTCTGAGGAAAGCTACAGAGAGGAAATCCTGATAACTGTCAAATCCTGATGGTTATTCAGAAAGGTATGTTTTCTTTGATCAAATCCTGATAGGATGTTATCCTGACAGGAAGTCAACTGGTCAAATCCTGATGCTCAGATATTGAAGCTGGTATGAAAACCAGAAGTTCTAAGACAATTTGTCAACAACACTCCTGGTAAACGCTGACAAATAAGATCATTACTTAGTCTTTGATTAAGTTATTAAGTCTTAATTTTCAATTACAATTATATTTTTGTCAGTGATTACTATTCGTTATATTATGTATCAAATGCAGTGTTACTAACAAATTGTGCAGGAAAAGTAAGAAGGACAAGAACAATTGAGCAAATTGATAATTTTCATTAAATCTTGAAAATTCTTTACAAATGAAAATGGAAATTACATATTCTTTTCCTAGTCTACTTTTTTACTCAGGAACACGTGCCCTGCAAATAAGCATGAACACTCCTGATGGATCATAACCAGGCTTTGATCCATCTAGGGCTTCTCTTGTTCCATCCTTAAGAGACAAGAAGAGGAGCTGATTTACTTGAAGGCGGATCGTCACCGTGACCACCGGGACGCTTCCGTGCCTCCAACTTGCATGACATACAAGCATCACGGATTCTCTTCTTTCTTTTCTCAAGCTCTCGAACGAGCTCTTCATCATCTTCATCCTCATCCTCTTCATCATCCTCATCCTCTTCATAGATGAGGTTATCAAGCGGATTCCAGTCAGGATTGGCCTGCTGGAAATTGTGCAACAGTACATCGGCCATTGCGTTAACAAAGGCTTCGTGTTCCTGAGGGCCAGGAACTGGTTGAGGCTCTTCATCTTCTGCAATTTCTGCAAGCACCTGATCCAACTCCTGCCAGATTATTTCTAATTCATCAAGTTCTTGATCAGGTAAGTCGTTTTGTTGTTGGTTGGCAGCCATTGAAAAACAAAGAAGGTGAAAGGTTTTCGTAAGTTTTTCTCTGGAGAGGGTTTGTGTTTTAATAGATAGATGATGTTATGTTTAACAGTTCTATTTTATAGAGAAAGTGTGTTAAGGATGCAGGTCATTTTCTCAATATCGAGGAGACTGTTCAGTTTCTCATAATTACTTTGCCTCGTTAATTGGTAAGAATGGTTACATGGGTATTATGCTATTTGTTTTGTAATCATTTTTTTTAAAAAAAAACAGCATTTATCAGGATTGTCAAAATAAATTTTGTTTTCATAAATAAAATTTTATTTTACTTCATATTAAAATTTTTGTGTTTTTCAATCCTGATAAGGCAAATGGTTTCATAGGAAATGCTTTTATTCCTGATGAGGTTAGGTTTTTCTTACATAGGAAAATGCCTACTTGTTATGGTTTAATTTCTAATGCTATGGGGCAAGGCCAATCACACCTTGTTCCTAACCCAAGCATTCATCCTAAACAGTCTAAACAGTCAACTGCCACCTCTAATGTCTCTCAAAAGACTTTAGTTGTAAAAGCAAAGAAGTCAGCTAGAACTGATGTGTCAGGAAGGCAATCAGGTTCAAAGGACTTTTCCTCTACACCTATCACTAAAAAGAAGTTACAAGGGGGTGTACAAGGGGTCCTGGTGAAGAAAGCTGCAAAGAGAGGTGAGGCTGTTTCTGTTAAAAGAAAATTAGTGCTCAGGGATGAGACTGACTCAGAGGATGATTTACCTATATCCTCTGTGATGAATGTGAATAAGGAAGTTGCTGATACTTCTACTGCAGCTGTGGTTCCATTGTCTACACCACATAAGTAAAGGAAGTTATCAAAAAGCAGGTATCATATTCCTTTAGAAAAGAAGCAGGATACTGATGTACAGGACACTTCTATTCTGAATGAGCAATTAGTTTCTACTGCTCAAGCAAATCCTGATGTTAGTATTCCTGATGCTGCACCAAGTCAAGTGGTTAATATTTCAGACTCTCCAGCACAGGACTCTCCAACAAAAAGACATGTTGATATTTCCTGGGAGAAGTATGGTGCTGCTGCTTCCAATCTTGGGATAAAACATCCAATGGAAAAGCTAAGGAAGGCAGAAGAGTTAGTCTATCAGAGACAGAAGAAACTGAAAGGATCAAGCCCACAAGAACCTGAACCTCAAAGTGGTTCAGCAGCTCTTTCTGATGATCCAGCCACACAAGAAGCACTCAATCAAAGTTTGAGTGAAGGCTTAGCTAGTGGAATGGTCCCATAAGAACCATTTTCTCAAAGGGAGAATGAAGACATCTACATTCCAGCTACACAAGAACCATCTTCTCAAAGTGAAGATGCATGCCAAGCTACAGTTTCTGAGAAATTTCCTGACAATGCTCAAGGGATTTCTGGTGCAGATGAAGTTCAAAGATTGGTCGAGGACACTGTCAATGAGGGAAGCACACAAGAACCTTTGACTCAAAGTGTTGAAGCAGCTTCTGAACCTCAAGCTCCACAAGAACCATTGGTAGCAAATACTGATGCAAGCATATCAAATCCTGACGGTGTTCATCCTGACGCTAGTGGTGCTCCTGATGCTGAAATTATCCTGATACAGCCACTTCGTTCAAGACCAATGGATCATCCTATCACAGATTCACATGATAAAATGAAAGGTATAGCTATTCCTGATCCTGATGATACTCATAGTACTGATGATGATGACTCTGATGATGATGAGAATCGAAAAGCGAAGGAACAACTTGCTACAACACTCAAAATTAGTCTTGGAACTAATTTTGGTTCATCAAGTACATATATGGCTGGCAAAGCTTTCACTGGGAAAGATCAGAGACAAGATTTTTCTATTCCTTCCTTTAATCCTGCTGAGGCACTTAGACAGAATGAATGGAACAATTCATGGCACAGATCTGCTGAATCTGTAAGTTATTCTTCTGCTTTGGAACATGCCTATGATGCAGTGAAATCTATAGAGAATCAAGACTTGAAGAATCATCTGAAGGCTACAACTCTGTTATCCAAAAGTCTAAAAAGTGAGATTGATTCTATCAAGAACTCAACTGAGTTGGTGAGGAATGATATTTCTCAAAATTTTACAAAGGTACTGCTTTTCAGCTAAGGGTAGTAGAATCCCAAGTGAAATCTGTTATTTCTGAACAAACCTCTATCAACAGAAGGATTGATTCTCTGGATACCAAGGTAACTGACATTCAAGCTTCTCTTTCCTTAATTTTGAATTTATTGTCAAATCCTGATGTCAAAAAGGGGGAGAAGGTTAGTCGGACAAAATGCACACCTGATCTAGTATTAAGGAATAATGATGATGATACTGGAGATGATGGTTGTGACAAAGTGATACAAGGAGAAACTTTTGATGCTGCTGTTATGAAGTCTACAATTCAAACTTCACAAAGTCAAACAACGCAGTCAACTCATGTTTCTGATTCTGGAGTTAAGATAGTAAGAACGTTGGTGCAATCTCAGATCCTGACGGAAGAACAAATCCTGACACCTGGTTATGGACATACTCTTGCTACAATTCCTGAAGGTGATGAAGATGTGATTATTGATAATCCTGAAGATGCATCAAATTTATTCCAGAAGTTTTCTACAAAAGATGGCAGAATTGTTACTCTATATCACACTGATAAAAGAGTTCAACAATTATATGCAAGAAAAGTACTCTCTACAGCAAGTGAAGAATATCCTGATCTCTCACATGAAGAATTCTTAAGACAACAGAGAGAAATGATGGAAAGCTTTAATAACCCTGCTCCTGCTAGAGGTAGAGGAGGCAGAGGTAGGAGAGGAGCTAGAAGAAGTAGAAGAGGTTCTTCAACTCAAACAATACCTAGACAGACAAGGTCTCGAGGGTTAAGAATTGAAGAAATTCCTGAACCTATTCAAACTCTAGTAGTTCCTGACAGATCTACTTTTGGTGATGATAGAAATATTGAAGAAGAACCTGAATTGAGAAGAAAATCAAGAAAATCAACTCTCTGCAATACAAATCAAATTGAAGAATCTAATCCTGATGTTGTTCCTGATAATATTCAAGATCCTGATGATTCTGAAATTCTGCAAGAGATTGACTTGATAATTTTATCTACTGTGGTTGATTCTCACAACAAGGAAGTAGATGAAGAAGAAGAAGATAGAAGAAGTGAAATTACAAGATCAACAAATAGAGATTTCAATCTCTATATACAAAGGCTTAAACTCTCAAACAGAAGAGTGTGGAGGAACCCAAGCAGACAAGAATCTTCACTGGAAAGAAGCTATGCCTTTGAAAAGGAAAAGGATAAGAAGTGGAAACATATTAGCACATTAAGTTGTGATACACTTATCAATTTTCAGTCTGGAGGAATTATTACAAGCGCTTCAAGTGTTGTTGATTTATCTGGGATGGTTAGATCAAAAGCACTCTGGTTAAAGATGTTTTCAAATCTGAAGCAATTGACAAGTAATTCAAGAGGAGGTATTGGACACAGGGATGCTGAATATATAAATATGTCATATGTTGTTCCTTACTCCTTAACTGAAATTGGAGGTACTTTAACTTCTGAAAACCTGAACAATTTACTAGCTGTTGATATAGTTATAGATTGTCATGATGGTTTTGACAAGAAAGAAAAGCTTCTGTACTTCATGAAAGATGGTAGTATGAAGATTTTATCTATTCAAGATCTGATGATGAAAACTACACAGGAACTGAAATATGTTCATTATCTTTTGAGATCGAAGAATCAAATATGCAAAGAATGGAGTGACATGATTTTGTCAACAATAAGAAGAAGACTGGATGGAAACAGTAATTTCAATGGTAATTATACTCCCATGTACTTAAATCAAAGAGGTCAGGATGTGGAAATGCAAAGGGGTACTGCTGTTAAAGAAGTAAATTTTGGCATGACTCATCTTACTCTCAATCCTGATGGGAAGGAAATTGCTTATCTTTTGCTTGAAGAGCATAGTCTTCAGAGAAACTCCATATTGAATCTCAGAGCAGCTATCTACCAGATTAACGAGGAAGATGAAGAACTCAGAAATCTTAAGGAAAGACTGATTCAAATTCTTGAAGAAAAAGAAGAAAATTTGTTATCCAACTTCTTGAAGATGAATCTGTTCTATCAAAGAATTTAAACAGATAAGTTGTTGCTGCAGATTCTGTACATTTTGTATATATGTTTTTGACATCATTGAATCTTAGGAATCTATACTTTATTTCACAAAGTATGAGATTGGGGGAGATTGTTAGTTCAGAATTCAATGATCGTCAGGAGCTAGACTCAACTGATCAGGATTGCTGACGTCATCAGGATTACATGGTCGTCAGGATTGAGATACATATCAGGACTGGGATCAGGATTGATCATCAGGACTGGAAGCTGATCAGGATTCCTACTTCGAGTTATATTTGGAGTCTAGTTAAACATGGAAGTTTATTCTGTCGGTTCCTGGTTTGTAGTATGTAGCTATCAATTATAGATAGGTTTTAATCTTTGTTATTGATTAGGACTTATCATTGATAGAGAAGCTGTGTAGTATATAAACACAGTTTTGGTTTCGATTTATGTACAACACACAACGTGAACATAATCGAATAGAAGCTCTCAAGAACATAGAATTTCTTGAGAGAGTTTTTGTAAGCTAGCAGCTCTCAAGAACATCAGAATTTCTTGAGAGAGTTTGTAACAGTTTTATATCAGATTTAATAAAGTTGTTATCTTTCTTTCATATTTGTGATATATACATTAAGAAGTCGATTATCTTATACTATTGTATTCAACCCCCCTTCTACAATAGAGTATTACTGGGCAACAAGGTAGCCAACGAAGAATGCCATGCTCTTAGAATTCACAACTCGAGATCTGGGCATCGAACTTTGGAGCTTACTTGTACCATAAAAAACATTGTCTAGGAAAAATCCTTCTCGAGCAACAGTTTCAAAAAATGGGTTCGTAACGACCCATCTCTAGCTATTCTGATGGACTCCTGATGTAATTGTTTACTCTCAGTACTGCTAGTTATATATAGTGTGGACGCTGCTTGTTTAGCGTGCGATTCTTTTCCTGCCCTTTTGAATCTAAGGGCCTGTTTGAATGTCCCTACTTATACATTATAAGTCTATAACAGCTTATGAGGGGTGTTTGTCAACCCAACTTATAAACCAACTTATAACTTATATGTTCATAAGTTGAATGTTAGTAACAACGTACATTTTCCTTAACTTATTGACTTACTGCTTGATTTCTTTGTCTTTTAATACTTCATATTTTTACATTTGTATTTTTAAATGTTTTTTTAATTTAAAATGCTTGTATTTAGCTCATTGTATTTAATAATTATTTTTAAAATGTAAATTAGCAAATTTGTAACTAACTTATAAGTAAATTTATCAAAACATCAATACAACTTATAAGAATTCATCCACTTATCACTTATATGACACTTATTCATTTTAAGGTATAAGTCAACTTTTTTAAGATACCCCAAACATGCACATTATTGGGGCATGCCTATCTTATTCTTGTAGCTTTTTTTTCTTTGTTTTGGAGTATAATTTTACTTAGCAAAAAATAAATAAAAAATCAATTCAGATTCTGAAATATTTTAACGGATTGATAACAATTGATGGATTTTTAAAAATTGTTATTGATTTTAATTCTACGCAGAGTTTGACGGATTTGACTTGAAATCCCGTAGAGTATATGCACAGTCTTGCTGATTTTAGTAGAATCCTTCAAAATCTTATAAAATTTGGCTAGATTTCAAAAAATATAAAAAAACACTAACAAATCCTTCAAAATATATCATTTTATAGAATTAAAAAAATCCATGACTTTTTAAATACCTTGGGATTTTAAAGAATTATTTTAAATCTTGATTGAATACCACCAGATTTTAAAGTATTTTAAATCATAATTGAATACCCCAAGATTTTAAAAAACCTCTTAAAAATTCAAATTGAATATCTTCATATTTCAATAAATTATTTAAAATCTAAATTCAATACACCCGAATTCTCAAAATCCATAAAAATTCATCAAAATTTTGAAAGAATACACCCCTAATATTTTTTAATTAAAACTAGCTTATAGCCCGTGCGATGCACAGTTACTTAAATTTTATTTATAATTATTATGTTTATAATTATATTTTTATTATCCATGCAACACACGATTGTTTTTTAAATATTTATAATTATATTTATTTATGAATATTTTAATATTTAAAAGTTATTAGTTTACATGATTAAATTATTGTTAAAAAAGATTTAGCCAAAAAAATTATAGTTAAAATTTTGATATTTATTATATTTTACACGCTAAACTATTCTAAAACTAAAAAGAGAATAAAGTGACGAAATTTAATGTTGAGAATTCTATTCGATTTAGGAAATCTACTTATATGTAGTTTAGATTATTAGAATACCCTTTATTAACCAAATACAGTTTTTAATGTTAAACCTAACGGTTTTCACCTATCTATTTAACATTAAACGATTTTGATTATTTTGGTATTAAATGAGTTTCCTTATTTAATTACAACTATTTTTATGTTTTTACTTTTTAGAAAATCCAATCCTAATATAATATCTTTTAACTTATATCATTTTTAGACAATAACTTCTTTTTATATGATATAATCTTGATCATCTATTTTTAAAAGTATCGGATCTAACGGTTGAGAATGTTTTGGCTGTATTTAGAAACAAACTACCATGATAACATCATTAATTTTTCTTAATATTTATAATTTTTTTAAATATTTATTGCTAAAATATAATGTACTCTTTTTTGTAATATGTTAAAGATGCGGGAACTTTGAACTTTTGAGAAAATAAATTATCAATTAAAATATAATTTTTTTTTTGTAATAGTTCTTTTAAAGTAGTACACCATGATCAAAATTCTGTATAAATTTCATTTTTTTTATAGTATATCCGGTAAATATCTATGTTATTATATTAAAGACTAAATAATGAAAGCTTCCTTATAAGTTATGTTTGGTCGCTTTGTTTGATCACTCAATCCATAATCGTTGGATGTTTCAAATTAAATTGTTGAAAAACGTTAGATATAACAGTAAAATTATCATGTAGAATGATCTAATATTTGAATCTACCAACAACATATTAAAATTTATAGGTTTTTTTTAAAATAAAGAATTTTTTCATTTTTTTTTTTGCAGACATAGGTTATTTGATAATATTTTTTGTAAAGTACGATTTTTCAGAAAAGTACTATACTAATTGATTAAGAAACTTTAAAAGTTTCGAATTTAAAAATTTACAATGTATATATGTTAAAAAAGTTTGGCCTTTGTAGCTGAGTCTAAAATTTCAAAATACGATTTTTTTTAATATGAATATAGTCCTGCAAACAATGAAATTAGGTATCTATGAGTTCTTATAAAACAAAATCACCATTTACGTATAATTTATTATTTAATAATAAATAATATTTGATTAGTTATGATCTAAAACTTAATAAAATAGGATTAAAAATATGCACAATTTTATAAAATTTTATCCTCGTATTATTATATTCTTTGTTGATTTGAATTTTTCTTAGATTGATTTTAATTTTTGAACATAGATTTCTAAATTTAAAATAGTTAGAAAAAAGTGATTAAATTGGTATTAAAATAATGATGACATAATAATTATTATTAAAATTTAAATATTCACTTTACTAATTTGGGCTTTATCTTGTGTTTTAAAAATCAGATTTTGACGATTTTATACCCCACATGAAGATAACTAAATTATATTTAATTAAAAGATGGTTTAACAATTTTTATCTAACTCGAATTATCCATGGAAGAGAAAAGAAAGTCACGAATTTTTTACATGGAGAATTCTATTCAATATAGAAAACTTATTTATATTTGGTATATTTGGTTTAAATTATCAAAATACACCTTTTAGAATTTAAATATAATCCTATTATTAATAAAATACACTTTTTAAATATTTGATCTAACAATTTTCATTTATCTAGTTAAGATCTAATGGTCCTTATTAATTTGGTTATCTACGATCAAAATTTTGGATAAGATCCCTATTATGATTATTATATATAAGGATTTAATATAATAAGGATATCAAGTATATACTGATATAAGTATCTTACTAACTGCTTTTACTTTTAATGTTTCGGTTTTATTTACAGTGTATATAAAATTTTAAAATACATTATTACTTAAAAATTATTAAACAGAATAAAAATTATGTTATGATTATATAAAATTTTATTCTCATATTATTATATTCTTTATCGATTTGAATTTGTTCTTAATTAATTTTGATACTTTTTTGAAAGAAACATAAAATTTCTCTATATTTAAAAGAATTAGTGGAAAAATAAATCAATTGGTGCTACAATAATAAAAAATATTTATTAAAATTTAGATACAAACTTTACTATTTGGGTTATATCCTGAGTTTTAAAAATTGAATTTTGACGATTTTACAACCCATGTGAAACTAACGAAATTATCTTTAATTTAATGATGGTTTAATAATTATTATCTAACTTGACCGGTTGACCTACTCATAAAATAAATTGAAAAGAAAAAATGGTTAAGAAGTTTTACATAAAAAATTCAATTCAATATAGAAAATCAATTCATAATTGGTTTAAATTATCAAAGCACACTTCTTAGTATTTAAATATAATCCTACCTTTAATCAAATACACATTTTAATATAAGTATTATATTCAAAATTATCGTTTATGAATATGAAACCCTCAATATTTTAATAATATTTTGATATTATCCTTTTATGTTTGTTATATGTAAAATAATATAATTATAATTTGGATTAATCTGTTATGTTTCTTCAGAAAAAAAGTGTTTAAATTTATTCAAGTTCTCCACGTAGGTCCACGTGTATCATTGTAATCGATATGAATTGTTATCTTGATATTTGGTTTAATAATTATTATCTAACTGTAACTATACATAAATTCAAGAGAAATACAGTAAACAACCAAAGTTTTTGATAAGATATTAGGAGTTAATTTGCCAACCCATGATCCGAAATTTAAACCTCCGGACCCAAATTCATCTCGTTTTTACTCTTAAATTTACGGCTATCCCACCTAAAAACCGGAACGGTGAAATAAAAACAATTTTGAGCCCAGCTGAGAGCTCAAGAACAATCATTCCAATTAATTAATCATCCCTATATCTCTCTCAAAATCCAAACATTATGCCTGTAAAATGGTAATACATCTATTTAATCTCTCCCTCTCTCTCTCTCTCTCTCTCTCTCTCTCTCTCTCAGATTATTGAAACAATTCTTGTTTTTTTCTAGGGTTTTGCATTGGCAACCAAATGCAGGAACATCAGTGAACAGTCAAATCTTGACTGAAGTATCTCAATGTGCTGAGAGCATCAATGGAGTCAAAGGTGGAAGATGGAAAGCTACTCTTAATTTTTACAGACCTATGCTTAAAGGTACAAGCTTTACATATATATGCATATAATTGTATCTTTTTTTTATTATTTGTAGAAATTAAGTGTTTCTTGTAATCAATTTGGGATGTAATTGAGTGTAGTTTAAGTTGTGTGTGTAAGGGCTAATTTTGGTTTTGTGTTAATGGTTTGAACTATTAGAGCAAGTGAATCCGGCAGAGTTTCCGCGTGATTTTTTGGGGATTTCGCTCCAAGAGCAACCTAGTAAATACTATTTTGTGATTCGAGGACAACGGATAGTTCTTGAGGCGGATTCAAATATTCAGGGTATAATGGAGAAACTGCAGTCTTATAAGTCCAGGGTGGCTCTTAATTTTGAGGTGTGTTTCTCTGACAACTTTTTTTTTGAAGTCGATTGTCAAGTTTTTTATAGTTTATTTATGGGATAGATTCTTTTACTACTCCGTGTGAGGAGATAATACTATTCGGTACATAATACAGACATGAAGTTTAAGCTGCCATTGCTTGACTTGCAAAAGTTCTAGTTGGACATTGAGCCGAGTAAGACTAGAGTATAGGTTGAGAAAATAATTAAGCTGTGTATCTGTGGCATATATGTTGTCTAAACAGTAAAGACGTTTGATTATTTATGGATGATAAAATGCAGTATTCGACCTGTGAAAGATTTATATAGGATTTATGTAGATGAGAGTCTATCATCTGTTGTGCTCTTTCATTGCTTTTACAAAGTGGTAGTTTTGTAGTTATTGATTACATACCAGAATCAATGTAATCATCAATATGTAATGCCATTTTTTTCCCCTTCTTATCGTACTCAAGTTGCGACTTACACTTTCTCAACCTGCAGGGCTTCCAATATCAACTTGGAGACTTCCAGTTGAGAGTGGGGAAAGTTGTTCCAGTTCACTCTGAAAGTTTGAGGGGAATAGTGATGGAGGTATGTAGATTTTCTCCACTGTTTGAATTTTCAATTGGTTAATTTTTTAGTACAGATCATTGATATCATCTATCGTTTGTTATATACTCCCTCTGTTCTGTTTAGCTTGTTCCATTAACTTTTTCTTGTTGGCATACTGGAGTATTTAGTTTCAATTTGAGACTCTTATGGTGGGAGATCTTCTTGTCAGTGAGAAGATTTCTCGTAGGATGTTATGGGAAGATTTTGGTATTAGTGATGTTAAATATTGGTAATTTGGTTAAGTGATATTGGGAAGATTTTGGTATTAGTGATGTTAAATATTGGTAATTTGGTTAAGTGATATTGGGAAGATTTTGGTATTAGTGATGTTAAATATTGGTAATTTGGTTAAGTGATATTGGGAAGATTTTGGTATCTGGATATTAGAAGACTTCAGTATTAGTGATTATGGAAAGACTTCGATATAAGTGATAAGGAAACTAGGAAGATATCTTTACTTGCCTTGAATCTTGATGTATGTCTTGTTCAGAAACTTTACTGGATGAAATGGGAAGGGTTAGGCACATCAGAATTGTTGCAACTGAGTGTTGGCTCTAGAAATGAGATAGCTCTCTTGAATATCAAGGAATCGTTTTGCTTATTAACTCCTTATATATAATAAGCGTAAGGGAGATCTTATCCAAAACTTTGGTCGGTCACTGTACTACCAAAATTATACGATCCGTTGGATTATAAAACTATAAATATTCAAATCGATGAGGACCGTCGGATATAATATTAAAAATTGTATTTGATTAATAATAGGATAGTATTTAAATACTAAAAGGTGTATTTTGATAATTTAAACCTATTATAAATGGGTTTTCTATATTGAATAGAAATCTTTATGTAAAAATTCGTAATTATCTTTTCTCTTTATTTTATGGATAGTTCCAGTTAGATAATAATTATTAAACCATCATTAAATTAAAGATAATTTTGTAAGCTTCGCGTGGGCTGTAAAATCGTTAAAATCTGTTGTCTAAAACTCAAGATAGAGCCCAAACTGTAAAGTTATTATCTAAATTTTAATAAATATGTTTTATTATTGTAGCACCAATTTAATTTTTGTTCCTAATTCTTTTAAATTTATAAATTCTTTGTTTATTTCAATAAAATATTAAAATCAATTTAAGAAAAAATTAAAATCGATCTGGTCCGTGTACGATCAGTATACGACCAAATTAATAATTATAGATCGATGAGAATTGTTAGATCTAATATTAAAAAGTGTATCTGATTAATAATAGAATTATATTTAAATACTAAAAAAATGTATTTTGATAATTTAAAATTTTTCTATGTAAAAATTCTTAAATATCTTTTCTCTTGAATTTATGTATAGTTACAGTTAGATAATAGTTGTTAAACCAAATATCAAGATAACAATTCATATCGATTACAATGATACCCTACGTTATTAGAGACTTAGGAGAACTCATGTAAATGAATAAATTTAAACACTTTTTTTTCTGAAGGAACATAACAATTCGATTAATCCAAATTATAATTATATTATTTTACATATAACAAACATAAAAGGATAATATCAAAATATTATTAAAATGTTGAGGGTTTCATATTCATAAACGATAATTTTGAATATAATACTTATATTAAAATGTGTATTTGATTAAATGTAGGATTATATTTAAATACTAAGAAGTGTGCTTTGATAATTTAAACCAATTATAAATTGGTTTTCTATATTGAATTGAATTCTTTGTGTAAAACTTCTTAACCATCTTTTCTTTTCAGTTTATTTTATGGGTAGGTCAACTGGTCAAGTTAGATAATAATTATTAAACCATCATTAAATTAAAGATAATTTTGTTAGTTTCGCATGAGTTGTAAAATCGTCAAAATTCAATTTCTAAAACTCATGATAGAACCCAAATATTAAAGTGAGTATCTAAATTTTAATAATTTTTTTTTATTATTGTAGCACCAATTTATTTATTTTTCCACTAATTCTTTTAAATATAGAAATTTTATGTTTCTTTCAATAAAGTATCAAAATTAATTAAGAACAAATTCAAATCGATTAAGAATATAATAATATGAGAATAAAATTTTATATAATCATAACATAATTTTTATTCTATTTCATAATTTTTAAGTAATAATGTATTTTAAAATTTTATTTACACCGTAAATAAAACCGAAACATTAAAAGTAAAAGCAGTTAGTAAGATACTTATATCAGTATATACTTGATATCCTTATTATATTAAATCCTTATATATAATAATCATAATAGGGATTTTATCCCAAATTTTGGTCGTAGACAACCAAATTAATAAGGACCAATAGATCTTAACTAGATAAATGAAAATCGTTAGATCAAATATTAAAAAAGTTTATTTTATTAATAATAGGATTATAGTTAAATTCTAAAAGGTGTATTTTGATAATTTAAACCAAATATACCAAATATAAATAAGTTTTCTATATTGAATAGAATTCTCCATGTACAAAATTCGTGACTTTCTTTTCTCTTCCATGGAAAATTCCACCTAGATAAAAATTGTTAAACCATCTTTTAATTAAAGATAATTTAGTTATCTTCATGTGGGATGTAAAATCATCAAAATCTGATTTTTAAAACACAAGATAAAGCCCAAATTAATAAAGTGAATATTTAAATTCTAATAATAATTATTATGTCATCATTATTTTAACACCAATTTAATTACTCAATTTAGAAATCTATGTTCAAAAATTAAACTCAATCTAAGAAAAATTCAAATCAACAAAGAATATAATAATACGAGGATAAAATTTTATAAAATTGTGCATATTTTTAATCCTATTTTATTAAGTTTTATATCATAACTAATCAAATATTATTTATTATTAAATAATAAATTATACGTAAATGGTGATTTTGTTTTATAAGAACTCATACAGACCTAATTTCATTGTTAGCAGAACTATATTCATATTAAAAAAAACCTTATTTTGAAATTTTAGACTCAGCTACAGAAGAGGCCAAACTTTTTAAACATATATACATTGTAAATTATTAAATTCGAAACTTTAAAAGTTTGCTAATCAATTTAGTATAGTACTTTTGTGAAAAATCGTACTTTACAAAAAATATTATCAAATAACATATGTCTGCAAGAAAAAATGAAAAAATTCTTATTTTTCAAAAAACCTATAAATTTTAATATGTTGTTGGTAGATTCAAACCTTAGATCATTCTACATGATAATTTTATTGTTATATCTAACGTTTTTCAACAATTTAATTTGAAAGATTCAACGATTATGGATTGAGTGATCAAACAAAGCGACCAAACTTAACTTATAAGGAAGCTTTCATTATTTAGTCTTTAATATAATAACATAGATATTTACCGGATATACTATAAAAAAAATGAAATTTATACAGAATTTTGATCATGGTGTACTACTTTAAAAGAACTATTACAAAAAAAAAATTATATTTTAATTGATATTTTATTTTCTCAAAAGTTCAAAGTTTCCGCATCTTTAACATATTACAAAAAAGAGTATATTATATTTTAGCAATAAATATTTAAAAAAATTATAAATTAAAAAAATTATAAATATTAAGAAAAATTAATGATGTTATCATGGTAGTTTGGTCCTAAATACCGCCAAAACATTCTCAACCGTTAGATCCAATACTTTTAAAAATACATGATCAAGATTATATCATATAAAAAGAAGTTATTATCTAAAAATGATATAAGTTAAAAGATATTATATTAGGATTGGATTTTCTAAAAAGTCAAAACATAAAAATAGTTGTAATTAAATAAGGAAACTCATTTAATACCAAAATAATAAAAATCGTTTAATGTTAAATAGATAGGTGAAAACCGTTAGATTTAACATTAAAAAATGTATTTGGTTAATAAAGGGTATTCAAATAATCTAAACTACATATAAGTAGATTTCCTAAATCGAATAGAATTTTCAACATTAAATTTCGTCACTTTATTCTCTTTTTAGTTTTAGAATAGTTTTTAATTGAAAAAGAACTATTAAACCACAACTAAATTAAAGATTATTTTGTGAATTTCATGTGGACTATAAAATTGGCAACATCTAATTTTTATAACTCAATATAAACAAATATTAAATTGAGCATGTACAATATAATAAATATCAAATTTTTAACTATAATATTTTTGGCTAAATCTTTTTTAACAATAATTTATTCATGTAAACTAATAACTTTTAAATATTAAAATATTCATAAATAAATATAATTATAAATATTAAAAAAACAATCGTGTGTTGCATGGGTAATAAAAATATATTTATAAATAAAATTTAAGTAACCGTGCATTGCACGGGCTATAGGCTAGTGCCAATAAAGTTTCTTCTTTTATTCCCTCCATATGCTGTCTGAGTTTGATACGCCAGTGATGTGTATCAAACTGATACTGACAAGTCTGTCTATCTCACTTGCACATAGTTGGATTTTAAACACAGAATTGGACACGTTTAGTAAACATACTGCCTCACTCAATGTGTAATTTGGATGTGGCCACAAGATATCAATAGGTTTTCAGCGGATAAAAAGTAAGAAAACAAATCCTCTTGTTTAACAAACAGGAATAACTGCTTCTGCACTTTTGCTCAATTGTACATTTTTCTCCCCTTCTTCTGCAAGTTCTCTTCAATCATGATAACTACACTTTCCCTCTCTTCTGCATAATAGAAATCAGTTCTCTTCTCCTTCCCAAATCAATCCATGTCTTCAGCTCTTGCAAATACACGTATGTTGCCAAAGGAATCTAATTGCAGAAGTAGCTTCCAGAACCTAGATCCCATTTTCTTTTACACTTTTTACTAAAAAAAGGTGTAATGATCCGATTTTCACAAAATCAATGCATTTGCCTATGCCCTAAGCACCGATTAATGGGCCAATTAAGTTTATTTTAGAACACTTTTTTTATAGAATTTTGTATGTGAGCAATTTTAAAGGGACAAAAAATAAGAAACCGATGGAGTATTCACTTTATCATGCAGAAAAAATAGGTTACACTATGATGTATGAAGACTAGACACGTCAGCTATATTGTAATTGAGTGTTGGCTCTAGATATATTATAGGTCTCTTCAATTTCCAGGAATCGTTTTGCTTATGTCAATAGAGTCTCCTTTATTTCCTCCATATGCTGTCCGTTTGAGTTTGATACGCCACTGCTGTGTATCATACTGATATTGACAAGTTTAAATGTGTATCTAACATTCTAACTTGCACATAGTTGCCTTTTATGTACAGAACGGAACACATTTAGTAAACATATTGCCTCACCAAATGTGTATTTTGGATGTGGCCATAAACTATCGATCCATATGTTTGCCTTGGAAGAGGGTGCTTTTAGTAAAGAAAGTAAGAAAAAGAAATCTTCTGTTTTAACAAACATAAATGGCTGCTTTTATGCTTTCGCTTACTTGTCACGTTCCCTCTCTTTCTCCCTCACAGTAGAATTCCTGGTTCTTCTCTCTCCTTCCCAAATCAATCCATTTCTTCAGCTCTTGCAATTACATTTACATCTTCGTATGAATCTGATTGCAGAATTAGCTTTCCCTTTTTACTAAAAAAGGCCTAATGATCCAATTCTCACAAGCAAGACACTTTACTGCCGCCTACGCCTTAGGCTCCAATTAATCATCCTAGTAAGTTGATTCGGTAACACTGTCTTTTAAAGAATTTGTTGTGTGTTAAGAAAGTTAATGGGACAAACAAAAGAAACATATGGAGTACTTGCATACTCAAAAAAATTCACGTTATCATACTGGAATAATAGGCTATACTATTATGTATGAAAATTAGGCTATATAACATAGCGAAAATATAGTTTGCAAGGTGTCGCCCAGGCGTCGGTGCTGTAATTTGGGAAGGCTCCTCCCAGAGCACTTTGGATTTATTATGCCAGGCGACAGTTTCTGGGCATCCTTAGGCATGTCGACGATGCATAGGTGACATCTAGGCGTCCTTTGGCCATCACAAAATCTTTCTTCTTATGTATATATAGCTACATTTTTATGGAGTAATATGGGGGTATAATGGTATACTTTATTTGTATACCAGCAAAATAATCGGTATTTATATAATATACTGAACGCCTAGTTTGCCTAGTGGACACTTAGGCGAGTGCTTACCGCCTAGGCATTGGTTTACCTTTGCGCATTGAGAAGTATGGCCAAAACTTTGTTTGATGCATATTCATACATACTGAAAGAATGATTATACTTCAGTTTTTTTACAACTGAGAAACTCAATCAGTTATTCTTAGTCAACTTAAGTTTATGATTAAAGACAGCATGCTTAAACTGGCCTCAAATATTCTACATACACGTTTAAAATAGAAATATATTCTTAATGGAATTAATCATCCATCTGTGTTCTAATAGATGACTAGCGTTACTTGAGCCTATGTGAAGCACGGATTTGTATACTAATCTTGTTAGATGGTACAATAAATAAATTTAGATTTAAATTAATATCTATACTATTATATTATAACCGAAACATTAAAAGTTTTGGTCGGTCAGTCGATCGGTATTTGGGGCGATTTACGGGCCTATTTATAACCAATTATCTTTTTCAAGTAAAATACATTACCTATTATATATATTTTTAACTAAAACAACTCTTTTTCTAAAAATAACACGGGCAACATATATGTAAATTCTATTTAATAAAATAATAAATAATATTATAATTACTAATAATCAATTACCTTTTTCAGCTAAAACGCATCATATATTCATATTCTATATTTTCTAACTAAAATCCGTCGTTTTCTAAAAATATCACGGACAACATATACGTGTGTGTATACATATAATTATAATTAGGGATTTTTTCATAAATACCCAACCCAAAAAACTTTTTTGCAAAAATACTATGTGTTTTTTAATTTTTTTGCAAAAATACCAAAATATTTGCAAAATACCAACTTTTTGAAAATATTTGCAAAAATACGGTCTGCAACTAGATGCAACCATATCTGCAACTGCAACCAAAATCAACCACAGATGCAACTTGTTAATAATAGTGTTTTTCCGGCGTCCTGATTTTAGCCCTAAACCCTAAGTCCGTATACGAATTATTCGTCATTCTTGATATTTCTAAAATTCAAAATAGAAACATTGAACCCCAGGGTAAATCAAGACCACAAGCTTACCCCTCTTACTAACAATTTTTTTGAATTCTCAGCTATTTTTCAATTATTTTTTAAAAATTTGTATCTGGTTGCGTTGGTTGCGGGGTTGCGTTGGTTGCGGACCGTATTTTTGCAAATATTTTTAGGTTGCATCTGGTTGCATCTAGTTGCATGCCGTATTTTTGCAAATATTTCAAGATGGTAAAATTGCAAAAAAACTTAGAAAAAGTAGTATTTTTGATAATTTCTCTTATAATTATTATATCATTTAAAATTTTAAGCCTACAAATTTCATGTCTTAAAAATTCCAATTCTAATTAAACGAAAAAAAATCATATAATACTAAAGAAATCCGTACATCGCACAGGTTTTGAGCTAGTATAGATATACATATGCATAAATAAAATCGTAATAGCTAAATTAAAAGTAAATCTTGCATGTGAATTAATATGTCAATATAAAATATTATATTATAGATAAATATTAAGGAATTGAAATTATTATAGAATTGAAAATAAATATTAAACAAAAGTTAACATGTATAACATATAGAATTAATATTGTATTGAAATTGTATTAGAATTGATATTATATACTGTTTAAGATCTTATATTAGAAAAAATATGCTTTATTGATTTAATCTGAATGTTTATGTGTTTTGTTAGAGATAGAGTTATAAAAAGCTATTTTAGAGTTTTAAATTGGTGTTTTAATTAGAAAAGCTCTTTTTAAAGATGTTTTTTAATTAGAATTTTTTTTAAAAAAATTAGGCCCATTGCCTACTGGCTAGTCACCCAAATACCGATCGATTACCAAACTTTTAATATTTGGGCATTAATAATATATAAATATAATATAGATTTCTATTATCATTTAATAATGAAATAAAATTCATGGTACCCAATTTTTCATGAGACGTCTTTGTATTGTTTTAATTATCTTAAAGATAAAAGGGGAGCATACATAAATAAAAAAGAAAAGAAAAAGGGAAGCATAATCAATTCATGCCTGATGTGCCAGGTATATAAGCAACACACACTCCGGAAGTAGTACATTACATATATACATGTGTAAATGAATGTACTCCAAAAATGATCACTTTGCAGTAAATAAGTTTACAAATTGGTTTTGTATCATGAAACTATAATTTTTGAAATTCCTGGTCTTATTTAGACAGTTTATATGCCCTTAACATTCCCGGCGATACTTACTTCGGTTGTTTAACTTGTGACAATCAGAATTTACTTAAGGATTGTATGTTATTTTTATAACCGTGGTACCAGTAAACAGTCTAGCTGCTTAAAGCTAATATAAGCAGTAAAGAGGAAGCCTAGATGAGAAAAGTTTGTGTTGAACCTCCAATGCTCACTGTTCATATATTTCGCAGATGGATTATCTACCCATTTCTTCATGGGAGAAGTCACACCAAATCATGGCAGAGTTTTATGATACATGGCAAGAAGCTCTACAGAAGAGATCATTACCGGGCCACTTTGCACGCATGGAACCGAACTTCGGTGACTATGGCCTCGGGGACCAATATACTTTACCACACACAGCGGTTCAGTATGCTAGTATCATGCTCCAAATGATTGCAACAGCACAATCTGTGAGAAACTAGATGAATAAGGATTCTACAAGGGCATAAAAATGTTAGCCGTCTTAACTATTTTGTTGATGATCCAAGTTGTGTAATAGTTTTAAATAAACCAGCATGTGGATTTTATTGTGCAAGCTGGTTCAGTGGATTGACTCTGGTCAATGGAGTACCGAAACAACTCACAAAAATAGGAAACTCTGTTAGCAAAATATATATAGCATCTGCAGTAGAGAGTTCGTGGTATGATAACTTGTTACTTCTTTTCCTTATTAGTTATCCATTTTCTTTTACGCATTTTTGGTAAATAAGATATGTCTAGCTGCGCAAAAGAAGTAAAATGGACAAGTACAGGATAAAACATAGGAATGTGACATTGGTTAATGGTGACTGTAGTGACTGCATTATATTGGTGAATGGATTTGCAATTTGGTGGCCCGGCAATTTAAAATTAACATGTTTTGGCCATGCATGTGTAATTGTATTTGCTTCACAATTAACCCGACTGTGAGTCGACGTTTCTTGCGCACCTACAAGTAAATAAGTGATGGTGTATTTCGTTTGGACTAAGTTTCTGTTTCGTTCATTATCATGTAACTAGAAATAACCGTGTTAATTATGATGAATTATAGTAATCTACTATTAAGTAGACTAACTTCTGGTTGTCATGGATAGACAAAGGAATTAAGAAGGTGTTTCGGAACGATAATTGGGTTTGTGGGTATGAAAATGGGAACAAATATGAGAATGAAGTGAAATCCCAATAAGTATTATTGGAGAGTTTATTTATCCTAAAAAGAACAAAATTTTCATACCAAACATTTAATTTGTTAATTCAAATACTAGCACGTGAAATTAAGTTTTCGATTTCTGTCTTGTTAGCCATGAATTAAACAATCGCCAATTTCTTTTATTTTGGAGTATTTACAATATTAAATACTTTGGGATCAAACTTCATTTATTCGATTCTAAAATCAGATAATCAAAGGAGTATATACTTTCGGATTCAAAGTAATTTATAGTTACAATTTTTTAGATCCAAAGAACCTCCTTGTATATAAATCTCAAGCCTTAAACCGGGCCAAAACTAATGAGATTACTTGGAGAAAGAACACATCGTCCATGAAAACCAATATCTTGATTCCGAAACACGTTTTACTCTTTTTTTTTCTAAAGAATTTTCCCCAGTTATCTTACTTATTAATTTATTATATAGAATTACCAGTTAATTCTTAATATCTTCCATTTGACATCTGTGTTGGTCTTCTTTAGAGTTAATTATTCTGCATGCAATGTTCTCTATCTTTAGAGTTTTCTATAAAGCCTTCTTCTGAAGTTTTGTTCTGCTATTCTACGCTTGAACTCTGATTAAACAAGATTCAAGAATGAATCTTCTGATTTAGGTTGTTTTCGCTCTTATTAGTGTATATTTTTTAAACATAGTATTAATATTTATTCTCTTGTCAAAGGACCATTTTCTTACTCACTTTAATTTTACTTCATAACTCAGTGAAACTTTTGTTTGAAACTTGTAATTATAAGATGATTAGCACTAATAATATTTATATATGTATTAAATGAGGTTTTTTTCATAAATATCTAAGTTCAAAAACTTTTTTGAAAAATTATTGTGTGTTTATATAGAATATTTTGCAAAAATACTGATTTTGAAAAAATATTTGTAAAAATACGATTTAAAACTCTACAACTATATTTGTAACAGACATTAACCAAAATCAACCCAATTTTAAAATTTTCGTAATTGAAATTATATTTAGTTGTATAGTAAGTTGCTTAACAAGTTGTATGCGTTAAATCAAATGCAACCAAAATCAACCCCGTATGCAATTAAAAACAACTTCAATTATTTTTTCAAAGAAACATAAAAATAAGTTGCATTTGCAAATATTTTTAAAATATGATAAAATTACAAAAAAAAAAAAAACTTAGAAAAAGTAGTATTTTTGATGATTTTTCTTAAATCTAACCGTTCTTATTAATTAAATTTAAAAAATTTAACAATTATAATTAATAGAGATTAAACAAACTACAAAGCAGAATCATATTTACTTATTATAATTTAGTAAAAATCGATTACACATTATTATAATTTAGTAAGTACTAGTTTACTAAGTCGTGTTTCGCGACCTTATAATAATTTTTATAATTTTTTTAAAAATATTCTACGCAATATGTTTCTAAATGAAATAAATAATACTTCTAACATAAGGTTTTTTTTATTTTCCGTGTCGTCTTGATCATTTACGAAAATTCTCGATAAATATTAAAAAAATGCAATTGTTTATGATGTTCTTAATGAACCGCCATTTCTTTAAAACTGTTTCCTCCCGATGAGTAGTTATCTAGTTGTTATGAAATTTAACAGATAACACATTAAAATTACTAAATTGAATAAATTACATGATTTTCAAATTTGTTTTGTATTATTGACATATAATATATTAGTTACAAAAGTTTACCTTTATTATCTTGAAGATAAATATTTTAAAATCTTTTGAAGAATTTTGGACCATAAACTATATTTAATAACGATGAAATGTACTACATTGAATAATTAAAGAAGATCGGAAAAAACATACAAAAAGAGATAATAAATACCAAAACTTTTATCAAAATAATATAAAACTAAATTAGATGACGAAATATCCACCTTATAATATATAGTAGGGGTGAATTAGAATTGATATATACAAAATGTCATGCATCCACTTTTATTTGATAATACAACTGTCATCAAATTCATATTCTTTGTAGTATAACATAACTTTCATCTTGGTTCCTGAGAAAAAGTTTGGATATGATAATATTAATATTTTAAAAGTAAACACAAATATGAGCTCGTGAAATAGAGAGCAAAAACTTTGCACTTTATAAAATTTGTTTATATAATCATCTAAATTCACAAAAGAAAGTTAACATTTTCTTGATTTTTATACTTTATTTATATAGATTATAGAATTTAATAAAATTCACAATCATGGGATTATAGTTATAGTCAATTGATTGTAAAATTTGATTAGATTTATTATTTTTGAATAACTTATCTGGTATAAGTTTCCCTTTTAATGAATTATGAGTTAAAAAGAAAATTTTAATTTTTATTATTTCAAATTTTTATGAATTATGAGTTAATAGAAGTTTAATTTTATTATTTCAAATAGAGGTGTTCTAGAAAAATAGATCAATAGAATAACGATGATTTGAGATCGTCAGAATATTTTCCTTTTTATAAAGATAAAAGATAAAGATAATAAAATAATAATAAAGATAATGATATTGATTAGCAAATATATTAATAAATAAAAATTAGAAAAATATTAAATTTGTATATTTAATTTTCTTCATTACTAAAGATTTAAAAGAAAGAATATTAAAATTATATATTTAGTTTTCTGCATTATGAAAAATTTGAAACACAACTGAGATATTTTCTAATAAAAAAATTCGTAGAATATTTAAATTGTATATTTACTTTCTTCTAATTATAAAGATTTAAAGACAATAATATTAAAACTGTATATTTAGTTTTCTCACATTGATTAGCAAGTATATTAAAATAAAATATTTTGAAAAATATTAAAATTATATATTTAATTTTCTCCATTACTAAAGATTTAAAAGCAAAAATATTAAAATTGTATATTTAGTTTTCTGTCTTATGAAAGATTTAAAAGACAATTGACATATTTTATAATAAAAAATTTAGTAGAATATTTAAATTGTATATTTACTTTCCTCCATTTGTAAATTTTTTAAAGACAATACTATTAAAACTGTATATTTAGTTTCCTCCAAATTTAAAAGATAAATAGAACTTTTTCTAATTTTTAATTTAATTAATTCAAAAAATTGAAAAAATTAAAAAAATAAACAAATCGTCACCTCAACACAATGCGAACACCAGATAGGCTGTACCCGGCAGATATTAATTCCGATCTCTTCACACGTCCGTCTTTCAATTTTTTATTTGCTGATCTAACATGTGATCAAATTTAAATAAGGTCAACGGTTTTTAGCAGCACAAATTTATTTATTTTATTTTTGTCAGAAATGTACATATTCATACCACGAATGAATACAAAGTCCAGAGGGAACGAGTTTCCCACATCCATCAAGTTTATCATCTAACCGAAAGCACGAAAGTATTCCCAGAAGTTTAGCAGAAGTTTAGATAATAATACCTCAATGTCTGAATGAAAAACCCACAAAAACAATACCGAAGTATTGACACCCCAAAAGTATGGGAGAAAGACCTCGTTAAAAACCCACAAGAGCAAAATCCTATGGTAAAAAAGCTCAAGGGGTAAAGAGTGCCCTCTAAGAAGTAAGAAGTAAGAACATGTATACATCGTTTTACAAAAGAGTTTACTGAATAAATAGATTAGAGCTTCTTTGTTGCTATTGATTCTCCATTTTCATCTGTTGTTATCGCAGCCTTTCTTTTTCTTTTTGTTCTGCACCTTGGATGCTCATTTACTTTATTAGGAAAGTCAATCTTGAGTCTTCTTTTGTCACTCTTGAAACTGCAATTCACCAAACAATCCCAACAAAATAAGTTAATGAATCACCTAATAAATTAGAATAATAATATTAAATTTAATTTGAACTCTCACAAAATTGGCTCACTTCTAACCAAAGGGAATCCCTTTGGTTAGGTATCTAACTCAAAACTTAACTCAAAGTTTTAAAATTAGAGATTATTTAAAACTCTAACATAATATATATATATATATTTATCATTTACGAAAAGTTAAAACAATATATACTTATAATAAAACCTATTTAGTAATCATATACATACATATATATTAATAAATGAATTAAGTCTTTATTAAAATTAGCGAATAAATTTTAATAAGAAAATAAACTCCAAATGCTCATCAGTAAAACATCAGTAAAACTTAAAAGAATATAACACACATTTATTGGTCATCATAAATGACACAAATTACCTCTTAAAGGCACAAATATGTCATCACTTATGACCCCCAATAAAGGTACAAATTGCTTATCAAAAGAACAAAATAAACCATAAATCATGGAACAACATAATCAACTGTTAGGTCCTGATAAGTTTGTAGAAGGGGGGTTGAATACAAACTATACCGTTTTATCGAAATTTGTTCGTTTAAGATTATACAATTTAGAACAAATTAATGCGGAATAAAAACTGAAACAATATTCAAGTTAAATAGAAACTCTATTAAACTTGAGTAGTGTTACAACTTTGATCACTGATTACAAAGAACTTAATAAAACAAATCTAGAATAAATTCGACATGAATTTATCTATTTTTGTAATAAAAAGGATCGAATACTAAAAAGTAGTTCGATATAAAATCTAGGGATTATGATCCGCTAGAAAGCTAAAGCATTACAAGTGAAATGATCCTTATGAATTTAATGATAAGAACTTGTCAAGAATTAAATCACTGGCCGGAAATGAGTGCTTTGCAGTTGAAGAATTAATGAAGAATGTAATGCTTTTGTTCTGTGTCTTTTCTTCTCTGTATCTTCTTAATGTCAACTGCCTCTTTTCATTTATACAAATCACTTGTCAAACTTTTCCACGCGCCAATCAACTAGCAGATTGTATTTAGAAGACTTGCTGGAAAACTATGGAAATGGCCTTGGAAGACTCTCGGGAAGACAAGGTTTGTACTTAGAAGACAACCGGGAAGACAGTGGTTTGGCCTAGGAAGACAATCGGGAAGACAGCCTTGGTAGTCTTCCTAGTTCAAAGAACTAAGTCTTCCTAGTTCAATCCTAAGTCTTCCTAGTTCAAATATATTCTAATTTAAATAATTAACTAAATAAATTATGTATTAAATTAATTCTTTGCAGAATTAATTTAATAAATAATATACTTAATAATATTAATTATTTATAAGAGAATAAATAGAACAAGTTGACTTCTCAATTAATTCCAGAATCACTTAAAACTTAGATAAATAACAAACACAATAGTACGTTGACACTCGATGTACTGTCTGGTTCATGAGTGACTAACGACAATGTTTGTTCTTTATCTATTTAACTTTAAGCAGTGATTCACTACCTTCTCATTCAAGAACTCCGTAATCAGTATCTTTTTATGTCACCACTTGAAATCTCTGTCACTTTAATAAATCCACTGAGCTTGAATACTTCATTGAGGCTTGATCAATAAATTGAGCTTCTTTCAATGTAGAATCACTTCAAGTCTGTAGATGACTTTAATCTTCATTCTTTGACAGATATAATCTTCTGAGATTCCTGTGACAATTGATTTTTATTATTTACTTATTACATCTTAATTAAAGTTGAGTAGAATCCTCGGTGTTTACAAATAGGACTAGACATATGCCTTTCAATCTCCCCCTATTTGTTTGTTAGACAATAACAACCAAATACTCTAGAGGATAACTCAACTAAAACAAGAAAAAATAAGACTTTTAAGAGCCAAGCAAATAATAAAAAGTTCTGGATTAAATATAACAATTTCCAGATTCAAACAGTAAAGATAAATACAAGATAGATGTTCCTCTAGACTGAACATATGAATACATTTATCCTATCTTGAATCACCTAAGCTCTAAACATTTAATATTTACAAACAGAGCTTCTTCAAATTTCAGACTCAATCATCTCTCCTTCTTCAAGTGCTTCAAGCAAATCCTTGTCCAGAACACGATCAGATTCAGAAGTAATGCCACTAGGTCTGACAGGTTGAGTTGTGACTTTCTTCAGCCTATTCTTCATTTGATGATATCTTTTGATATTAGCTATGCAATAGTCTTGAATCAAATCAGCAACTTCTGTCTTCTCTTGTGTAGCAAATCCTGAAGTCCTCAACATGTTCTCCAAGTAGACAAGATGCTTGGCAGGAAAATCCTTCAGAGATATTGGATCCACACCACAAGTCTGAAGTGCCCTTCCTTTAAAAAATTTTACTTCATAAGGCACTTCCACCACTTGTGGACTAGCTTTCATTGCAAAGTCTCTTAGCTGATCATGCAACAGCTCAGCTAATGGAGAAGTTCTTTTTATCTTGCACATGAAGACCCATAGTTCAGAGAGAGTTCTGCTTTCCAGAAGATTGAGAGACACTAAGAAAGTTCCCTCATTATGAGTATAAACATAGATCTTCAACTCCTCTCTAACTCTGTCATATCCAGTTGTGATCCTTGAAATCTCTGCATGAAGAGCTTTCATATATACTGTGTTGTCTGGATTGACCTTCTTGTATCTTTCCAACATGCTAAAAAACTTTCCATCATTATCTGACCCTGTTGAATGTGAAAACATCTCTCTAGCTCTATCCCATTCTTTTCCAAGCTTCAGCCTCACATATAACTTCCTGTCCTTGACCTTTATATCATGAAGCCGTTGCTTTTCTGAATGTTCAGCTTTTTGGATAACTAGATGCTTTGAGATGATGTCAGAAACTTTAGCATTCTCCTCCTCTCTTCTCTTCAGATCAGCTTTCTGTCTTAACAGCTCAGCTTCAAAGGCAGGATCCACTTCAGGTTCATCTTCCCAGTCAGCATAGTCAGCCTCTCCTTCAACCTCCACTTCACCAAAGATATCTTCAGGGTTTTCTTCAGATTCAATATTGTCAAAATCTCCCTGTTCACCTTGATAGTAGTCAGCATCAGAAAAAGTTAACCTCTGCTTCCCTTTGTCCTTTACAGAACCAGAACCTCCAACTTCTCCTCCTCTTTGTTTCTCCACATTCTCCCCCTTAGTTGAGGAATCCTCTACAGTTTGAGCTGTGGAAGCCCTAGGATTCACCTCAGATGTTCTCCTTATCTCTCCTCTATCTCCTCTTTCATCAACATCATTCTCATCCTCATCATCTCCCTCAAAGAAAATTCTTTGCTCTTCAGTAGGTTGATGTGAATTCTTGATCATATTATACAAGTGCTTCATACCTTCATTCAGATGCTCCATTCCTCCTTCTATCCTGAAAATCCTTTCTTCATTAAACTTTTGATTTTCATCAGCTGTTTGCAGAATAAAGTCCACCTTGGTAGAAATGGCAGCTATCTCCCTGACACTCTCTGATATTTGAGCATTTGACATTGTAAGATCAGAGATGTCTAAAGCCACCAGTACTTGAGATTGTTGGATTGAGTTAAGCTTCGGTAGGAGATTATTCTTCAATCCTTGTAGATCATCTTTCACAGTACCTAGCTGATTTGATACAGAGGTGGTAGATTGTGCAACCACTTGTGCTTTTAGAATTGTGTTTTCAGCCTGGGTCTCTTGCAACTTCTTTTGTAGATCAGCTAGCTGGTTCAACAAAGCAGTGTTTGTGTCAGTGTGTGCACTCACCTCAATTGCTCTCAGTGGTGTTTCACTCAACTCACGTGCTTGTGTTTCACTCGGTGTTTGACTCATATCTCTCACCACTAACTGTCTGTCTAAATTCTCAGTAGATGTACCTGCAGGAAAAATCACCCTAGCCCCTTCAAGAGAGGTCAGTGGTGGTGCAATGGGAGTTCGCGAATCCCAATCCCCAATGAATTCCAAATCAGATTGAATTTGAAACTAAATTGCTTCAGTGTTGGAGTCATTAGGTTGCCTTCCACTTTCTCCAGTAAAAACTGCGAGTGGAAAATCCCTTAAGGGAGCCAGAGATGTTCCCTCTGGGAGGGGAGAAAATGATTCTATTTGAACTGGCAAAGAATCAGATTTTCCCTCAGATGCCTGTGAAGGCACTTCTACCGTAACTATGGTAGGCACTGTTTCAAAGTCAAAATTAAAGTGCTCTCCTTGCAAAGTGTCCTAAGTATAATCTATTTGGATGTCTTCTCCCATTGTGAGTAATGGGAGTGTGCTTGACTCAGTACAAGATGCCATGGCCCTATGGCGAATTTCAATAGATTCATTCTGTTGAGAGGATGTCTCCAGAGACTGTGTAGTGGCCATATCAATGTCCATATCCTTTTGAGAGGATACAGATGGGCTTACAGTTGTCTCCCTATAGGTTCTTCTTTTCTTTAAGGGTGGAGACAGAGCTGTGGGAACACTCATTTCAGCTATATCACTAACATTTCTTGAACTGGTTTGAACATTAGGCTCAGGTTGTGTTTCAGGAGTGTTTGACTCTCTGTTTGGCTCTATGACCTGGGTCAGAGACTGTGGTTCTACAATCTCTGGGTCAGCCCTAACAACCACTTGGGTTTCAATTGAAGTACCAGAAGAAGAACCAAAGTTAGGAATAACTACCTGCAGTGGAACTGGATGTGGTTGAGGAACTTGTTCACCAAAGATAGGAAGATTAATGAATTGTCTCATGAATGGTGAAACAAGAACAGGTATGGTGGTAAATTTGGATGAGACATCAAGTCTGGTGTAGAATTTGGTGTCTGTGGTTGGAGAGGTTTCAAATCTAGCTTCTCGAAACAGTTCTACCTGCTCAGCAGTGAGAAGATGATTAATGATAAGAGTTAGAAAGCGAGGGTACCAACACCTTACTTTCACACCATTATCAGAATCTCTCCTAGAGTGAGCAAGCCTGTTGAGCAAAAGGTTCCACAGAATCTCAGCAAAGTTCAATCTACGACCAAATACTATAGCATAGGCAATATATTGATTAAGACTGGTAATGCAATGAAAGTTTGTTTTTGTACAGTTACCAAATACCCTAGCTATAGTATCAAAGAACAGATCCCATTCCCTTACAACAAAAGTTTTTGACAATTTGACCATTTGAAAGGGACCCTGATAATGAATATTCACAAAGAACTGTGTTAACTCATCATCAGTGGGTAAGGGATCAAACCTGTCCTTTGGAAAATGCAACACATCACAAAATAACTCAAAAGTAACTGTATATTGCTGGTTGAGAATATTGAAAGTAAAAGATTTTGAATTTTCAGCAATAACAACACTTGAACACAACATCCTTAATGTATCAATTTTCAGTAGTGCATTGGCACAAATAGCATAACTAACACAAGTATTGTTATTTAAAAATTGAATCCACGGTCTGAAACGTTCCACTTTACACCTAGATGAGTCAAAATACCCAACAAAATTATTTAAAACAAGTTCAAAATTAGGATCCATTTTAATAAAACAAGAAATTCTAATCAATTTAAAATAAAATTAAAATTTTAGGGATTTTTAGAATTAATTAAAATTACTTAAAATCCACAAAATTAAATTTTATCAAAATTAATCAATTTTTAATTTTAATCCTAAATATTCGAACTTAACACTTTGAAAAAGAGAAATGAATGGGCAATTGAATCTCAAACACACACACAGTAAACACACAGTACTTTCCCTTAATCAAGAACACAATCAAACAAAACACTTAACAGATTAACACTCAAAAGTCGAAAAGAAAAGGAAAAAAAATTGGGCAGAGTTTCGACTTATAGTGCTAATATTCGAAAAAAATGAATGAGTGTATTGCTAAGTTAAAACTTGAGCAAAGGAGAACAATCAAAGCTTTTCTGCAGAAGTGATATAATTCGAATGGGTTAATGAAAAACTGATAAGAAAACGATTCAGTAAACTGCCAAGGCAAAAAACAATTGATAAGGAATGCGTGTATGTATTGTAAGTATATATATATTAGAAAACTGTAAAAAGAAAAAGAAAAGAAATAAAGCATTTTTGTTTTTTTTTTAAATTTGAACTGGGAAGACAATCGGGAAGACTTAGGATAGTCTTCCCGGTAGTCTTCCTAGTTCAAATTAGGAAGTCTTCAGAAAAATAATAAAAGAAAATCAGAAAACTAAAACTAATTAATTTTTTAAGTCTTCTCGATAGTCTTCCTAGTTCAAAAAACTGGGAAGACTTCGAAAAAGACTTAAAAATAAAAGGAAAAAACAAAAAACAAAAAAGAAAATATCCCTTGTTTTCCCGGTAGTCTTCCTAGTGTAAAGCTGGGAAGACTTAGGAAAAATTCAGAATTTAATTCGAATATTTACAGAAAATGCTGAATAACTTAGAAAAATGCATGAAAAATATATAAAATTCTAGAAAAATTCACAGAAAATTCCATAAATCCTAGAAAAAATATGCAGAATATTAGAAATGCATAAAATTAATATAAACTTGCAGAAAAAAATTCAAACAACAATATTTACAATCTGAAAAATACTTAAATAATTCTAAATAAATATATTTTCAATAAAAATACATTTCTCTACTTAAAAAATATGAGAAAAATATTTTTAAAGAAAATAAATTATCTAGAGCTATTTAAATACACAAGCATGTACTATTAGATGAGAATTGACAGTGAATATCATTTAAATGACAAGAGAAAATGAATTTTAAAGAACAAACATGATAGAGATATTATTAATCACTAAGACTGTTTAACATACCCAATTTACCAACTAACTTGATAAATGTGGATTCGTCAACAGATTTAGTGAATATATCTGCAGTCTGTTCTTCTGTGGGTACAAAGTGTAACTCCACAGTTCCATTCATGACATGCTCTCTGATAAAATGATACCTGATATCAATGTGCTTCGTTCTCGAGTGCTGCACAGGGTTGTTGGAGATTGCTATGGCACTTGTATTATCACAAAATATGGGAATTTTGTCTAATGCAAAGCCATAGTCCTTTAATTGATTCCGTATCCATAAGATCTGAGCACAACAGCTTCCAGCAGCAATATATTCAGCTTCTGCTGTTGAATTGGAAACTGTTTGCTGTTTCTTGCTATACCAGGAAATCAACCTACCTCCTAGGAATTGACAACTCCCAGAGGTGCTTTTTCTATCCACAACACTACCTGCATAATCAGAATCTGTATATCCAACAAGATTAAAACCAGAATCTTTAGGGTACCAGATACCTAGATTAGGTGTACCCTTAAGATATCTCAAGATTCTTTTCACAGCAACGAGATGAACATCTCTAGGGTCCGCTTGGAACCTTGCACACAAGCATGTAGTATACATAATATCTGGTCTACTTGCAGTAAGATAGAGTAAGGAGCCAATCATACCTCTGTAGCTTGTAACATCTACCTTGATAGATTTGTCAGAAGCTCCAAGTTTGATGGCTGTTGAAGATGGAGTCCTTGCTGATGCTGAATCCTCCATGTGATACTTCTTGAGGAGTTCTTTGAGATACTTGGATTGACAAATAAATATACCATTTTACCTTTGACTTACTTGTAATCCAAGAAAGAACTTCAGCTCACCCATCATACTCATTTCAAACTTACTCTGCATAAGCTCAGCAAATCTCTTACAGAGATTATCATTAGTAGACCCAAATATGATGTCATCCACATAGACTTGGACTAATATCATATCACTTTTGTGTTTCTTTGAAAAAAGAGTTTTGTCTATGATACCTCTAACAAAACCATTTTCTAAAAGAAAACCAGAGAGAGTGTCATACCATTTTCTTGGGGCTTGTTTGAGACCATAGATAGCCTTGAAGAGAAAGTACACAAAGTCCAGCAGCTCCTGATTTTCAAAGCCAGGGGGCTGTTCCACATACACTTCTTCATCAAGTTCACCATTCAGGAATGCACTCTTAACATCCATTTGATAGACTTTAAAATTGGAATAAGCAGCAAATGCTAAGAACATCCTGATGGCCTCAAGTCTAGCCACTGGTGCATAGGTTTCATCATAATCAATGCCTTCAGCTTGTGAATACCCTTGTGCAACCAGTCTTGCCTTGTTCCTTGTAACAATGCCATCCTCATCTAGCTTGTTCCTGTATACCCATCTGGTACCAACTACTTTCTTGTTCTTTGGCCTGGGTACCAGCTTCCAGACTTGTTGTTGTTCAAACTGATTGAGTTCATCTTGCATAGCAATCACCCAATCTGGATCAGTCAGTGCTTCCTCAGTTTTCTTTGGCTCCATTTTAGATAGAAATGCTGAGAAAAGACATTCATTCTGAGAAGCACTTCTAGTTTTAACTCCAACATCTGGATCACCAATGATCAGCTCAAAAGGATGAGCTCTATTCCACACAGTCTGTCTTGGAAGATTTGATCTTGATGATTCACCTTGAAATTCACTTTGATGTTGTGAGTGACTAGTTGATCCTTCATTTGCTCCCCCTGAGTTGTTGCCTGTTTGCCTTGATGATTCTTCTCCAGTGTTGGTGGTATCTCCATTGTTACCAGTGTTTCCACCACCATCACCATGATCATTATCATCATTGTTATTATCATCACCAGCAATAACTTCAGGTGGGGCTTCATCATCTGATTCTGAGTCTGGCAAGTTATCAAACTTCAGCTTTTCAGATGAGTCTTCTTTTTGGATACTGGGGAACTTAGTGTCATCAAAAGTAACATTGACACTTTCCTTTACTGTGTGACTGCCAACCACGTAGACCCTGTAAGATCTTCTGGAATATCCAACAAAAATAGCTTCTTGTGCCTTTGCATCAAACTTGCCACGTTTAACATTGTCATCTATAAGCACAAAGCATTTTGCTCCAAATACATGAAAGTACTTGACAGTTGGTTTCTTGTTGTTCATGATCTCATACGGAGTCTTCATTAAGTCCTTGTTGATTAAAGTTCGATTCTGAGTATAACAAGCTGTATTCGCTGCTTCAACCCAAAAGTATGTTGGAAGTTTGGACTCACTTAGCATAGTCCTAGCTGCTTCAATCAATGTACGATTCTTTCTTTCCACTACTCCATTTTGTTGAGGAGTTCTAGGGGCAGAATACTGTCTTGTTATTCCTTTATCAGCACAAAAGTCATTTAGAATGGCATTTTTGAATTCAGTACCATTATCTGACCTTATGGCTCTAACAGGGAATCTAGAATCCAGCTCAATCAACTTTATGTGGCCAATCACCAGGAATGGAGTCTCATCCTTGGAATGTAGGAATAAAACCCAAGTATATTTAGAAAAATCATCAACAATCACAAGTGCATATTGCTTCTTTGACATAGACATCACATTAACTGGACGAAACAAATCCATGTGCAGTAGCTGAAGTGGTTCAGTTATTGATGATGTGTCAGTGCCCTTGTGAGAAACTTTCTTTGACTTTCCTTTCTGGCATGCCTCACACAGTCCTTCCTGTGTAAATTCCATCTGAGGCAAACCTCTAACTAATTCCCTCTTGACTAAAGAGTTCATAGTTTTGAAGTTAAGGTGAGACATCTTCTTGTGCCATAGCCAACTAGCATAAAAACAATTAACTTCATCTTTGAATCCCGAGTTCAGATCAGCTATGAACAAGTCACCTTTCCTTACTCCTTGAAGAGCAGGCTTTCCATTCTTCTTGTGAGTGATCTGACACTTCTATCTTTCAAAGGAAACAACATATCCTCTGTCACAGAACTGACTGATGCTGAGAAGATTGAACGTCAGACCTTCCACAAATGAAACATCTTCAATGATAACATTTCCGTACTTCAAACAGCCATATCCTTTCGTAATACCCTTGCTGTTATCTCCAAAGGTAACTACTGGGCCAGCTTTCACAACCACATCTGATAGCAGGGCTCTATCTCCGGTCATATGCCTTGAACAACCACTGTCAAGAATCCACATAACACGGTTTACCTGTTTAACTCCCTGCAATATCAGATTGATTAGTCCTTCCTCGGAGCCCAAAATTGATTGGGTCCGGCATACTTAAAGAACTGGCCTTTGTCAGGCAAAACAACATTTCTAACTAAAACTACTTCATCCTCTTTCACATAAGAGCGTTTCCATTTATAGCTAGCCTTAACACATTTCTGAGTAGGCTTAGGGATAAATGAATCCACTCTAGTCTGAGGAGGACTAGTAGTCTTTGCTTTAACATGCTTCTTATTATTAACATGTTGACGTGGAGCAGTCTTATCACTAGATACATGCTTTTTATTAAAGAAAGCATACATAACATTAAAAGCACAAGACATGCAATTACTCACACCACATGCTTTATGAGAAGAATTAATAGCAGGCATGTTAGTTCTACAGTTGTTTTGATCCAACTTATGGATATCTGATTTAGTCTTTTCAGTTGTAGCAACTTTGACTGGAATATCAGATATACACTTTTTGGACTGTTCAACTTCCAAAGCCATATCTTCTTCACGAATCTCTTCAGCAATAATTATAGAGTATTCATTCATAGGATCTACTATGGATTCTTTACAGAAGGGTGTTTCAATACCCTTAAGTATATAAGTAACAACCTTTCCTTCTTCTCTGACTCTACAAGGTGTATTAATACCAAGCAATCCTATAGCCTCGTTATAATCATAACCTATACTGACATGATTACCAATAGCTTGTTTATTGAAAATTTCTTTAGCCGTTTTACAAGAGTTGTAATAGGCATTAGCTTTGGTTTTAAGCTCACTAATCTGATCTTTGAGAATGGTTTCCAGTTGAATATAACATTTAACCCTATTCTCAAGAAAAGCAATTTTCTCAGTAAGTTCATCCTGATTAACATGCACAAGTTTCAATTCTTTTAATTCCTTTTCAAGATTTGTGTTTAAAAGATTTATTCTATCATTTTCAGTGCGTGCACAACTTATGGTGCCACCAAGATGATAAATCATTTCAGCGTCAGTAAAGGTTACCTCTGACATGTATCTGGATGAAGTGCTTTCCTCTTTAGCCATTAAAGCAAGGTTCCCCATCTCACCTGCTTCTTCATCACTGTCAGTGTCATCCCAACTCTTTCCCTCAGCAACATAGGCTTTCCCAATCTTGTTCTTCTTGCTAGAATCAAATGTGTTTCTGGTCACTTGCTTTGGCTTTCTGCACTCAGTAGCAAAATGACCCAACTCATTGCAATTGTAGCATCTGATTGTGCTCCTTTCCACAGTTCCAGTTTTGTAGCCACCCCTTGTGCCACTTGAAGAGGAAGATCCACCTCTCTGAAATCTGGGTCTGAACTTAAGATTGGGATTCCTCTTGAATCTAAACTTCCCAAACTTTCTGACTATCAAAGCCAAATCACTATCCTCCAGCTGATCAAGTTCTTCTAAAGAATAGAAGTCACCACCAGATTGATCAATGGATGTTAATCCATATTCAGCATCAATAACATTCATGTTAGAACTGGAAGGTTGAACAGCCTTCACTTCCAGTCTCTGTGGGACTTCAGCAGCCAATGCAGTAGAGGTACCAACAATCTTCCCAGTTCCATACAACTCTCTTTGTTGAATCTGCTCCAGCTCATAGGTCTTCAGCACACCATACAATCTCTCCAAAGCAATCTCATTCATATCTCTTGCTTCTCTAATGGCAGATATTTTGTGCTCCAAATGAGGTGGTAGGGTTAGAAGGAACTTCTTGTTAATCTCCTTGTTGGTGTAGTGCTTCCCATTGAGATTCAGATCATTGATTAATTTGTTGTATCTTTCAAAAACCTGAGAGATACCTTCACCAGGGTTTGATCTGAAATGCTCATATTGTGAAGTGAGAATTTCCAGCATATTCTCCCTAACTTCCTCTGTCCCCTCATTGATTATCTCTATGGTTCCCCAAATATGTTTGGCAGTTTCACAATTTAGGACATGATTATGCATGATAGGATCAAGACTCTCAATAAGGATCAACTGAAGACAGGAATCCAAGGTAACATCCTCTTTCTCATCAGGAGTGTACTCCTTGGGATCTTTAGGGTACATACTAGCAGGCCTAGTAACAACGTTATCCACTATTATCTCTTCCTCAATAATCATAGGGAGTTTGGGACCTTTCTTCAGCACATCAATGTATTTAGGATTTGCAACCTTAAGAAATAGGAGCATTTTCTTCTTCCACATAGAATAATGCTCCTTGCTGAACATTGGGATTTTGACAGTACCAACTTTCTGAGTTGTAGACATTTTTGAGATTTTTAGAAAAATAAAAATTTCAGAGTTAAGAAAAAAATCTCAAACAATTGGATCTTTTATTAGTATATCAATCAAAAGGCTCTGATGCCAATTGTTAGGTCCTGATAAGTTTGTAGAAGGGGGGTTGAATACAAACTATACCGTTTTATCGAAATTTGTTCGTTTAAGATTAAACAATTTAGAACAAATTAATGCGGAATAAAAACTGAAACAATATTCAAGTTAAATAGAAACTCTATTAAACTTGAGGAGTGTTACAACTTTGATCACTGATTACAAAGAACTTAATAAAACAAATCTAG
Organism: Heracleum sosnowskyi; assembly: GCA_030848705.1. NCBI lineage: Eukaryota > Viridiplantae > Streptophyta > Magnoliopsida > Apiales > Apiaceae > Heracleum > Heracleum sosnowskyi. Next base: position 50,397,956 of record CM061243.1, read on the forward strand.
AATAAATTCGACATGAATTTATCTATTTTTGTAATAAAAAGGATCGAATACTAAAAAGTAGTTCGATATAAAATCTAGGGATTATGATCCGCTAGAAAGCTAAAGCAGTACAAGTGAAATGATCCTTATGAATTTAATGATAGGAACTTGTCAAGAATTAAATCACTGGCCGGAAATGAGTGCTTTGCTGTTGAAGAATTAATGAAGAATGTAATGCTTTTGTTCTGTGTCTTTTCTTCTCTGTATCTTCTTAATGTCAACTGCCTCTTTTCATTTATACAAATCACTTGTCAAACTTTTCCACGCGCCAATCCACTAGCAGATTGTATTTAGAAGACTTGCTGGAAAACTATGGAAATGGCCTTGGAAGACTCTCGGGAAGATAAGGTTTGTACTTAGAAGACAACCGGGAAGACAGTGGTTTGGCCTAGGAAGACAATCGGGAAGACAGCCTTGGTAGTCTTCCTAGTTCAAAGAACTAAGTCTTCCTAGTTCAATCCTAAGTCTTCCTAGTTCAAATATATTCTAATTTAAATAATTAACTAAATAAATTATGTATTAAATTAATTCTTTGCAGAATTAATTTAATAAATAATATACTTAATAATATTAATTATTTATAAGAGAATAAATAGAACAAGTTGACTTCTCAATTAATTCCAGAATTACTTAAAACTTAGATAAATAACAAACACAATAGTACGTTGACACTCGATGTACTGTCTGGTTCATGAGTGACTAACGACAATGTCTGTTCTTTATCTATTTAACTTTAAGCAGTGATTCACTACCTTCTCATTCAAGAACTCCGTAATCAGTATCTTTTTCTGTCACCACTTGAAATCTCTGTCACTTTAATAAATCCACTGAGCTTGAATACTTCATTGAGGCTTGATCAATAAATTGAGCTTCTTTCAATGTAGAATCACTTCAAGTCTGTAGATGACTTTAATCTTCATTCTTTGACAGATATAATCTTCTGAGATTCCTGTGACAATTGATTTTTATTATTTACTTATTACATCTTAATTAAAGTTGAGTAGAATCCTCGGTGTTTACAAATAGGACTAGACATATGCCTTTCATCAACTATAGATATAGTACTATGTGTTAGGCTCAAGACATGTCTGAATACCACTATTAACAAGCCTACACTATGTGACTATGTCACATTACATGACCTAGTGAGTTCTATCACTGGGATATAGTATAGGTCTCTAAATGTACTTGCCTTGTTCTCATGAACATTAGCTTGATCATGTATGCTCAAAGTTATAATGAGCTTAGTAAAGTTTCTTGCATCTAGATTGTATATAGGCCATTGAATAATTGTCCTAGTAGAAGTTCAGAAGTGTTCATGCAGCAGGATAGAGATAAATAAGGCTATGAAGAAATAAGTTGCAGAAATTTGTCTAAGGCATTATATAGCAAAGTCAGAAGAAAGCTATGTCGTGAAGTCACCAATATCCATGTCGTGAAGTACTATATCGCATAGTCCATTTTGTACTATGTCGAGAAGTCCTCAAGACACATGTCGTGAAGTGTTGAAGTCAGCAAAGTCAAAGAAGCCTAGATCGTGAAGTCCTCAAATGACCTATGTCGCATAGTCTTCAAATGACCTATGTCGCATAGTCTTCAAATGACCTATGTCGCATAGTCTTCAAATGACCTATGTCGCATAGTCTTCAAATGACCTATGTCGCATAGTCTTCAAATGACCTATGTCGCATAGTCTTCAAATGACCTATGTCGCAAAGTCTTCAAAGGCTATATCGTGAAGTCCTCACAAGTGAGATCGCGAAGTCAGGAATGAAGTGGAGTTCACGATATCAACACTTAGCCGTTTACAACAAGACAAATCAAGGTACAGAATCAAGAATCAAAAGAGACAAATACTGAAGCATTTGTTCTGGCAAGGTGGTCCAAAGAACAGATGGCAAATCTACAGCTAAACTTGGAGAGAAAGATAAGAGACAAGCAGCTACAGAAACGGGAAAGACTCCGAAAAGCAGGTGGTCCTTCCTGACACAGTTAACGTCTTATGGCAGGACAAGTTGGACTTTCAGCAAGGGGTAACTGTGTAAAAATAGGTGTGTGCACTAGTTTGTATAGGGCTTATATATATCATGCACATCCTATTGTTAGCTGGAAGAGAGATACACATAGTTATTTGCTAAGCTCTTTTCTCTGTAAGCAAGCAAGTTCAAACTGTTCTTGTTTAGAAGCCAGAAATTCTATTGTGAATTTCTTAGAAAGCTGTAGTATTTAATTTGCTTATACAAAGTAGATTAAAGTGATTGTGTGTGTTATTTACTTTCTGCATATTACATATCATAATCATATACAGTCTGTTACTTAGTTTTCAAGAATCGAAAAATATATCAAACTATCCATTCACCCCCCCTCTGTCTAGTTTCTAGTAGTATTCATTTCTAACAAGTGGTATCAGAGAGTAGGCTGTTAACGTACAAACAGGAAAAGATCAAGAATGAGTTCACAGAAACTAAGCAGTATCAAGATTCCCCCCTTTAACAAGGAGCACTACAGTTTATGGAAAAAGAAGATGTTGCTTTTCATCAAAGCTTCTAACCCCATGTATTTAGATATTCTAAAGCATGGTCCCTTCATTCCAATGATCGAGATTGGTGAAACAACCAATGGCACTGAGATTGTACCAGCTAAACATGTGCCCAAAGATCCCTCAAAATACACTGATCCTGAAAAAGAAAAAGTAGCACTGGATGGACATCTTCAACTTATCATTTGTGAATCTATGGACTTCAACATGTATGGCACTGTTGCTCATTGTACTAGTGCCAAGAAGATGTGGGATCTTATAGAAGTGCTCTGTGAAGGAACTACTGAAGTAAGAAAGAACAAGAAGCAGATTCTTGTTTCACAATATGAAGCCTTCATGGCTCAGCCAAAAGAGGGAATCACAGAAGTGTTTGAGAGATTCAACAAGCTGATAAACGAGCTCAAACTCTATGACAAACACTATGAAACAGAAGAGCTCAATATGAAGTTTCTACTAACTCTTCCAGATCACTTGGAACCAAGAATCTCTTCCCTAAAAGAAAGAGATCTAACAAAGATTGGTTTTGATGTGTTATATGGTGTTTTGAAGACATATGAGTTGGAGCTGTTTCAAAAGAGATCTATTCAAGCAAAGCAAGGATTAGTGGCTAATACCTCCTGTGCACTTATTGTTGACAACCTAAGTCAAAGAATGGACTCTCTTAAAATCAGTCAGGTCAAGATTGAGGAACTGGAAGTTGAAGACACTGGTGATGAGGTCCAGGTCGTCTATGATTTGCCTGAGGAAGATGAGTTTTACAGCATGGAGGAACTGGACAAAATGGAAAACAAATCTTTTGCTTATATGGCTAGGAGGTATCCTAACATAAGGTTTAAAAGAAAGCAGCCATTCAGGTCCAAGTTCAATACTGGAAACACTGGTGGATCTAGTGGCTCAAACACCTTCAATAAAGGAAAAGGGATTGCTGGTGCTACTAAGGGTGGATACAAGACAGGAAGTGTGGATAGGACCAAAATAAAATGCTATAACTGCAATGAACTTGGGCATTTTGCCACTGAGTGCAAAAAGCCTAAACAAGTCAAGAAGGACAAAGCATACTTAGAGCTTGAAGCTAAGTATGAGGCTCTACTCAAGAAACAACAGGGCAAAGCTTTTATTGCTGAGGGAAAATGCTGGGATGACTCTGATGAAGAAGAAGAACAAGAGTACTCAAACTATGCCTTGATGGCATTTTCTGATGATGGTGATTCAAGTCAGGTACCCATTCTTACTTCTCTTGATATGACTCCCCTTCAATATAAGCAAACTGTTGAAGATATGAGCACTGAGATGTTTAATATTCATACTAGCATGTTAGTAGCTAATGAAGAAATTGATAGACTAACTGCTAAGAATGTTGAGCTTACAGAAAAGAATGAGAAACTTTAGTTAATGGCTGTGAACCTGGATGGTTTGAAAAAGGAGGTTGAGTATCTTAAAAACAAAGTGATTTGTGCTGAGCAGATAGAGAAAGCCCTTAGGGAACAAATTGCTGAAACTGAACTGAAACTAAGAAGCTTCAAAAACTCCTCTGAACTTATTCAAACCTATCACAAGGAACACACTGAAGACTGCAAGGTTGGAGTTGGTTTTGACTATGATAATGACAAGGGAAGGAAGAAGGTCAAGGGCAAAGGAAAGGAAACTTTTATAAACAAAAATGCCCCAACCATACTGTCAAGTGTTGAACAGCCCATCTTCAGAAAGAGTGCTGTTGAGTTTGATGAGGAACTACTGATCATCAAGCAACAACTACTTGAAGAAGATGAGGCTGCTAAAAACACTTCTTCCTTTCCTGAACTTGTCAATCAGAAAGAGACCAAAAACAATCTTGTCAAGAGTCCTAAAGCAAAGAAAGAAGTTGTTAAGAAAAAGAAACAAAACAGAAATGGTAAAGTTGGTGTTAATAAGGGAAACAACTATGCTTATGTGCCAAATGCTCCCAGGAAACAATGTCAAAAATGCCTATCTGTTAATCATTTGACTCATAAGTGTAGTAAGCCTGATATTGTTGAAGTTGACAACCTGAGTAACCATTCTGCTAGCATAAATTCTAGTCATGATTCTTTCCGTGGTAAGCCAAACTGCATGACATGCTATGTGACTGTGATTGCTAACTGTTTATCTCTTAAACATAAACTTGACTCTGCACAATCTGGTGAATCACACACACATATGCATTCTCATAGGACAGGGTCCCCAATCAGGGTTGAGAGGGTGAAAACTTCATGTGAGCCTAAGAGTGTAAACTCCAAAGCCACAGAAAAAGTGAAGTCTCCTACTATGAGAAATGCAATTTATGACAGAAGAATTATTAATCAAAATGTTTCTAAATCAACTGGACCCTACCAAGTGTGGGTACCAAAAACAACTTAGTCATTTTGTGAATGCAGGGCAACAGGAATAAAAGAGTCATATGGATCTTGGACAGTGGATGCTCAAGTCACATGACTGGTGATATAGCCCTGCTATCACATTTTGAGGAAAAGGCTGGCCCATCAGTAACCTTTGGAAATGACAACATTGGTTATACAATGGGATATGGCAGTGTTAAATCTGGAAATGTCATTATTGAAGATGTAGCATTTGTTGAAGGACTGAAGCATAATCTCTTGAGTATTGGACAATTCACCAACAGAGGTTTCAAAGTGGAATTTGATGAAGACCTTTGTTCAATCTCAAAAAGGGAAAGTGGTGAAGTTGTTCTAACTGGTGTGAAGAAAGGAAGCTTGTTTGTAGCTAATCTCAAGGCTGCAGATAAGGGAGAAATCTGCTGTTTCTACACTAAAGCCACAAATGAGGAATTCTGGCTATGGCACAAGAAGCTGTCTCACTTGAATGTTCAGGCAATGAACTCTCTAACCAAGAGAGAACTTATCAGGGATTTGCCTGCCTTGGAGTTTGTGCAAGATGGAGCATGTGAAGCTTGTCAGAAAGGAAAAATTAAAAGATCCAGTCACAAGAACAAGTTGCTCAATACAAACTCAAAACCTCTGCAGCTAATTCACATGGACTTATTTGGCCCTGTAAATGTAATGTCCCTCTCCAAAAAGAAATATGCTCTAGTGATGGTAGATGACTATTCAAGATATACTTGGGTGGAATTCCTATTCTCCAAGGATGAAGCACCCCAAGTCATAATAGAGCATATCAAGAGAGTTGACAAAGAAGCACAAAGCACTGGTTCCTCTGTAGTTGCTTTGAGAAGTGATAATGGGACTGAGTTCAGAAATTCAACATTGTATGAGTTTTGCAAAGATAAAGGAATTTCTCAACAATTCTCAGCTCCTAGAACACCTCAACAAAATGGAGTAGTTGAGAGAAAGAATAGAACTCTCATTGAAGCTGCAAGGACAATGCTGCTGGATGCAAAGCTACCCACTAGCTTTTGGGCTGATGTTGTTAACACAGCATGCTATGTGCAAAATAGAACATTAATCAATAAGAAGTCTGGCAAAACTCCTTACTCATTAATGACTGGAAAAAGAGCATCCTTCAAGCACCTGCATGTGTTTGGAAGCAAGTGCTTTGTGATGAAAGATACCTCTGAGCATGTTGGAAAATTTGATGCAAAAGCATTTGAAGGTATCTTCATTGGATACTCTCTGGAAAGGACAGCATACAGAGTATTTGTACCTGAGCAACACAAAGTCATGGAAAGCATGGATGTTACCTTTGATGACAAGAAAACTCCTGGACTGAAAACAAGTGATCAAGACAGTGTGCCATTGAGATTTGAGAATCAAGGTTATCTTGAGGATTCTGAAAGTGAAGATGAACCCCCTGTTCAAACTGTTCTAGAGAATGAAATCCTTGAAGTTGACAATCTTCTTCAAACACCTGTGCAAGGGTTCACAAACACAGAGGGAGAAGAAGAGAATGCACCTATCAACCAAAATGAGCTTGGAACAGATCAAGGAAATGAACAGGGGCACACAAGGAAATGGGACAGAGCCCACACTAGGGATCAAATCATTGGAGATCCTAGTGAGGGAGTTAGAACAAGAAGGGCAACATTAAATACATGTCTGTATAGCTGCTTTCTGTCACAAGAGGAACCTAAATTAATTGAAGAAGCTTTGAAGAATTCTGATTGGATTGTTGCCATGCAAGAAGAGTTGAATCAATTTGAGAAAAACAAAGTATGGGAACTAGTACCTCCTCCAAAAGGAAAGAATGTTATTGACACCAAATGGGTGTTCAGAAACAAAATGGATGAAGAAGGAGTGGTAATAAGAAACAAAGCAAGACTGGTTGCCAAAGGATACTGTCAGCAGGAAGGCATTGACTATGATGAGACATTTGCACCTGTAGCTAGACTGGAAGCCATCAGAATCTTCCTGGCTTTTGCAGCTCACTCAGATTTTAAGGTGTATCAAATGGATGTGAAAAGTGCATTTCTCAATGGTGATCTTGCTGAAGAAGTTTATGTGTCTCAACCACCTGGCTTTGAAAGTGAAGACTTCCCAAACTTTGTGTATAGACTGCTCAAGGCACTCTATGGACTCAAACAGGCACCAAGAGCCTGGTATGAAACTCTATCTCAATTCCTTCTTGAGCATCAATTTACCAGGGGTACAATTGACAAAACCCTATTCTTCAAGAAGCATGGAAATGATATCATTCTTGTTCAAATCTATGTGGATGATATCATCTTTGGCTCTTCAAATGAAAAACTCTGTGAAAGGTTCTCTAAGTTGATGCAAAGCAAATATGAGATGAGTATGATGGGAGAGTTAACCTACTTTCTAGGCCTGCAAGTACATCAAAGGGAGGATGGCATCTTTATAAACCAATCTAAGTATGTCAAGGATCTTTTAAAGAAATATGGTTTAGAAGAGTCATCCCCAGCTAAAACTCCTATGTCTACTGCAATCAAGCTGGATGAAGACAAGAAAGGCAAGAGAGTTGATATCAAGGTCTATAGTTGAATGGTTGGATCCTTACTCTATCTCACAGCTAGCAGGCCAGACATCATGTTTGCCACATGCCTTTGTGCAAGGTTCCAGTCTGATCCCAAGGAATCTCACATGATGGCTATCAAAAGAATCTTCAAGTATCTGAAGGGGACTCCTAATCTTGGGCTATGGTATCCAAATGGCACTGGGTTCAACCTGGTTGGTTACACAGATTCTGATTATGCTGGATGCAGAATTGACAGGAAGAACACCTCTGGAAGCTGTCAATTCCTAGGTCAAAGGTTAGTGTCCTGGTTTAGTAAGAAACAACAGTCCACAGCAACATCCACAGCTGAGGCTGAATACATTGCTGCTGGAAGTTGCTGTGCTCAATTGCTTTGGATTAGAAATCAACTCATGGATTATGGGCTAGTGTTAGAACAAATTCCACTAATGTGTGATAATACTAGTGCAATATCCATAGTTGCCAATCCGGTTAATCACTCTACTACAAAGCACATTGAGATCAGGTACCATTTCATTAGGGAACATGCTGCAAATGGTACCATAGAAGTCTCTTATGTTCCCACTGAGAAACAATTAGCTGACATATTTACTAAACCTCTGAATGAAGCAGTCTTCAACAGACTTGTGAGTGAAATTGGAATGCTCAATCCTTCATTTAGTTGCTCTAAGTAAGTATGCCAGTAAATTGTTGCAGCAGTAAATTTTCACTGTATTTAAATGCTCTATTTGTTTGGAGTGAAAATTAGCTGAGATATGATTTATAAATATTTCAGTATTTTACTGCATATTTTTCACAATCACATTTGTTGGTAAAGTTGTGAGTTTTTGAGACATCTCGATATAGATGATTTTCAGAGTTCACGACACAGTTCAAATCAAACAGACTTATATCGCAAACTGTTGAGATTGTGAGACTTCGCGACATAGTTCATTTCATGAGTTTGCGACATAGTTCATTTTATGACTTCGCGACTTAGAATAACTATATCGACAAGTCTCCACATTTGACAGAATTTTGATTTAAATTAATTTTATTTCAAAATTTGATAAAAGTCTGACAATTTGCTTAAAATTCTTAATAGAGAGCTTTAGACAGGGTATTTCTACTATATCGCAAAGTCTCCCCGATCCTTTCATCTTGAGGACTTTGCGACATAGTTCATTTCTGAGACTATGCGATATACTGTGCAAGACTTTGCGGTACAGGCCATTTTTGACTTCGTGACATACAAATAGACTGTACAAATTCATAACTCCATATCGTAGTGTCTCTATCATATAAATACCCTTTTCTAACCGTTCACAACTTTTCATCTTGTCTATTGCTCTCACACTCTCAAACCTAAGCACAAATTCTCTACTCTCTCCTTCACTCTCTCTCTCGAAATGGCACCCAAATCTCAAACAGTATCATCTTCTATCCCTTTAACCATTCCCAAAGAAACCAATCTTCTCACCATTCCCTCTGAGGCTGAGGCTAACCCAAGGTACAAGTGTTTTGTCCGGTTCTTGAACACTTCCTACCTACGCCAAGCCCTAACCCTGAACCCTACCTTGTATGTCGATGTGTTGGAAGGATTCTGGAGAACGGCGTTGGTTTCAACAATGGCTAGGGAAGATGGAACCTCATTCCAGGAGGTTAGTTGTTCAATTGGAGGCAAACACTTTCAGTTTGGTGAAAGGGAAATCAATGAAGCTTTGGGGTTCAAGGTTGAGGGTCATGACCAAGAAGCTACAGATGCTCAAATCGTAGATTTCATGACCTTCATTCGGTATGTTGAAGAGATAGATACTGGAAAGCTAAATAAGAAGTTTGTGAGAAGGGAGTGGTCATTTCTGTTTGAGGCACTCCAGAAGGTGTTTCTCTGCAGGAAGACAGGATGGGACCATATCAGTCACATTGCTGTGAAGCTAGCCTACTCCTTGGCCAACAACCAGGAGATCAATGTGGAGCCATAATTCTCAAAGAATTGGCTCAGAGGCTAGGCAGGACTGTTCGTGGTAGAGGTAATGACATCTTTTACCCTCGTTTCCTTCAAGTAATTTTAAATTTTCTTGATGCAAATGTCCATGAATTAGAGGGTATAGATAAAACTAAAATGGCTTATTCCAAGTCCATGTCCAAAGTTCTATTTGGCTCATTGGACACAAGGAATCAAGTGGATGTGATTCTAAGTGTGACCAAGCATATGCAGGACACATTTGAGTCTTATCCACTTGATAAGCCAATATACCATGCACTTTCCTGGACAGGGGAGGCTGAGACTGAAGGAGCTACACAGTCTAACCCCAGCCTTCCCATCCCATCCAGCAACCCCACTGTAAACAGTACCATAGAAGTTAGGCAGCCAAGTGCATCAATCTCTCAAAAGATTGGTGTTACTAAAAAGAAGTCAAAGAAGAGAGCCCTAGCAGTGATAAATGAATCTGTAGAGATAGCTAGTGAGAATCCTGAGTCACCTCTCACCAGACAAAGTAAGAAATCCAAATCCAAACCTACCACTGGATCCTCCCAACAGGATTCAGATGTGGAAAAAGGGGTACACCTGTTACTGTCCATGGCCTCTCAACAGGTCATTGGCATTGAAAAGAGCAGTCTCCCCACTGCACCCTGTACAGAGTCTGCACAGGGTCAAGAACTCACTCTTGACCCTAGGAGTGATAAGGCTGATCATACACAGAGTGGATAGCACATCACTGTTGAAACTCCTCCTATTTCTCAGGGGGAGTTGCCACAATCTAATCTAAACCCCACTTCTCTCTCAGATTCTTCCATAAAAATTTCTTCTGAATAAGAGAGTCATTCCAATGACAATCTTGCCTTTGATCAATCACAATTCTCTCCTGTGATTGAGCCAATTTCAAGTGACATGGTGCATGACACTATGCTCACCACCCAGGACCCACATCTAGTTGGTCAGGGAATGCATGCTGGGGCATATCCTAATGACACCAACAAAAACATGGAGGATTCACCAGTTTTCACTGGAGACTCTATGCCAAATTCTCCCATCCTTAGGGATGTGGAACTGTCTTCACAGACAAATAAGGCTGATGTTGTAACACATCCCATTTCAATGGAGACAACATCAGACCCTATAGCCATTCCAAGGCTGGAGGAGACTCAAAATCCTACATCTCATGAAGTGCCTAGCACTAGCTCTCACTTGGCTCAGGCCACTATGTCAGAATGGCTGAAGCCTGTGCACCATGACAGGCCTTCAGGATCATCATCTGTGCCTTCCAAAATGACAGAAGAAGCCATACAAGATCTCCATGTGGCACAGATTGATGAGTTCTCAAAGATAGCTCAACATCTCCTCACCTCAAATCTCCCAAATGCTGATTATGAAGCCATTTTACTCTGCCACAAGGAGGATGTTGAAGCTCAGCAGGAGAAGATAGTGGATGCAGCTGAACCAGAGGGAAATGTGGATGCCTGGTTGGATGCTAAGAGGACTCTCAAGCTCAAGGATGCCCTAGCTTTTCTAAGAGAAGAATACCTAACTTCTCTGGGCTCCAATGCAAAGGATCTCTCTCCTGCTGCCATCTATGATGCTGTTAATGATGTCTACAGGAATCAATTAAAGGCTCTGCACTATCTTGGGAAAGGGCTTCAATCAGAGATTTCTTCTATCCAGGAGGCGACAGACAGATCCCTCACTCAGCTCAGAAATTCATATCTCTCTGATTTTCCCAAGGTGGAAGGCATCCTTAAAGAAATCCAGAAGACAAACTCTACTGTAAGCATGATGGACCTCTCTCTGGCCATGGTCACAGACAACATCAGGAAGCTGGCTACAACCCTGGAAAATCAAGTCAAGGCCAATATCAACTCAAATGCAATGCTGAATGTAATTTGGAAGAATCAGTATGGTGACAAATTGGTGGATGAGGTCCCTCTGTCAAACATCTCCAAATTTGACTTTGCCAAGCTCAAGGAGCAATCTCTCAATTCTTTCAAGTCTCAACAGCTATTCTCAAAGGTGGATGGTCTTGAAAGAGAAGTGGCCTCTCTGAAAGATGAAAACAAGGAGCTTGCCAACTCTCTAAAACAGCTCAATGACAAACTGGATGACCAAGGCAACAACACCTCCAATATCCTGCTGGTGCAACAACAGATGCTGACTTCAATGATGAAACAAATGAACCTGCCTATCCCTGGGGAAGCTCAAGTCATCTTGTCTGATCCCAAGCCTAAGGGGGAGAAACAAAAGGAGGTCATTCTGAAACAAAGAGGGGGAGTACCTGCCAAGCAGTCAAAGCATAAGGGCAAGGGCATACTCATTGAAGAAACCATAAGCCAATCATTCTTCCCCCTGTAGAGGTCATAAGTGCAGAAGGTCAGAAGAGCACAATCTAAACCACCTACTATCCATCAACAATGCCTAAAGATATCTCAAATCCTCAACCTACTCAACCTACTTCCAATGCTAAACCTGTCAAAGCTGATATAATCACAGAGGCCAAGCTACAGGAAGTTGCCAACTCAAACATCTATCATAATGAGGCCTTTCTGGAGTTTCTGAAAGCCATCTACAGCAGTGCTCAAGGAGATGCAAGGATGTACAGACAGAAGATCAAGGAAAGCATCAAGTATTTCACAGTGGCAGTAAGGAAAATCAAGGATGTCCATCTAAGAGAGATAATCATGGTGTGCAAGGACAACTGCTTGTGGCACCTAGCTTTTCAAACTCTAGAGAAACTGAGATTTACTGAGCTGTCAATCATTCTGGAGTTGATTGAAAAGCATGGGATGAACAATGAAAGTCTTTATAATGACTTGAAGATGGACCAGAATAAAAGATTGCCTGAGGTTATATCCAAGCCAAGGACAATAATTTACCAAAGCCTATCTCAAGACAGTAGTATTGACCAACTAGTAATTCCCTCAGACCTTTTAATGAAGAACAATGCAAAGATCAACCAGGTGCTGCAAATGCTGAGAGCTAAGAGAGGAGCTAGGACAGCTGAGGAACTAGAGATGATTCGAACTCTACAATCTTTTCTGATTCATGGAGTCATTCCTGAATCTGTCAAAGAAAAGAGCAAAAAGAAGGATGGGGAGGATGATGATGAGGAGAAAACCTATGAAAGGAGATCTCAGACAAGGAGAAATAAGGATGGATCTAGTGAGAGCAGCAGGAGCAAATATCAAAAGAAATCAAAAGATGCTGGTGATGACAAGAGGGACTCAAAAGGGACAAAGGAAACAACCAGGAAAACAAGAAGTGGAATTCAGCAAGTCAAGGACATTGCCAGCAGTACTTTAACCACAACACAAGACTCTAAGTCTAGGGTGGGTACTGTTAGCAATGATCCTCCAAAATCATTATCCATGACTTCTGAACCTGAATTGCCACAGAAGAAAGATGAAGCCACTAAAGTAATTTCAAGAAAACACTTCCACAAAGTTACAGCTAGTGGAGTGTTACAGTGGATGAAGGGGAAAGGAATGAAGCTACTTCCAAGTGATGTGGCACTGAAGACTAATTCTCCTTGTTCCAGAAAGGTATCTCTTGTGAAGCATTTGAAGATCAAGAGTGTACCCAAAAGGATAAGGATAACAAAGAAGACTGGAAAACTCACAAATGTTATTGGCATCAATGTGCTTCCACTAGATGAGGACTATGATGAAGATGCCCTAGCATTTTTGAGGGCTCAAAGGATCTTTGAAGTCAAAGTGAAGTTGGATCATCTAGAGATCAAGTACACTGATGGAAGAGAAAGGATAATGAAGCAAGGAAGCTGGCAATATTTCTATAAGTATGAGCTTGAAAGAATAAATGCCTTACTGAAGTTTGAAGAAAAAGAAGAAAGAACATGGAAGATAGATATTGCCAGGTACTTAAAGATGCATGCTGATTATGAAGAAAACATGAGGAAAGAGAATGAAGAGAAAAACATACAGAGAGAGAAAGAAATGGCTGAGATGGAGAAGAGGGCTAAGGAGCTAAGGCAGAAAGGGATGTGCAGGGTCAAGCAAAATCCTTACATTGTGGAGTACAAAAACTCACATGGAGGTCAAAGCAAAATAAGGATGGAGTTTCTTGATTCCTATGTAGAGAGTGCACTCAAGGCTGCAATTGATGACTTGAAAGGCTCACCTCTCATTGAAGAACTGATTGCAAGAGAAGAACTTCAAGAAGCCATCATAGACATGAAGAGAAAAGAAGAGATAAGGAAAAAGAAGATATATGATGATTTGCTAGAGAAGCAATTGGAAGCTGAAGCTGATGAGCAACAAAAGTAATCTGTAAGCTTTCAATTTTTCTATGTAATCAAATTTCTGATCTCAATGTTCATGAATTGTTCTCTCTGTTACTAAATTTCCTTTTATGTAAGTTAGGCTTGTTATCAGACATGAAATTGTGCCTAAGGATCTTACTCACAATTTGGGGGAGATTGTTAGGCTCAAGACATGTCTGAATACCACTATTAACAAGCCTACACTATGTGACTATGTCACATTACATGACCTAGTGAGTTCTATCACTGGGATATAGTATAGGTCTCTAAATGTACTTGTCTTGTTCTCATGAACATTAGCTTGATCATGTATGCTCAAAGTTATAATGAGCTTAGTAAAGTTTCTTGCATCTAGATTGTATATAGGCCATTGAATAATTGTCCTGGTAGAAGTTCAGAAGTGTTCATGCAGCAGGATAGAGATAAATAAGGCTATGAAGAAATAAGTTGCAGAAATTTGTCTAAGGCATTATATAGCAAAGTCAGAAGAAAGCTATGTCGTGAAGTCACCAATATCCATGTCGTGAAGTACTATATCGCATAGTCCATTTTGTACTATGTCGAGAAGTCCTCAAGACACATGTCGTGAAGTGTTGAAGTCAGCAAAGTCAAAGAAGCCTAGATCGTGAAGTCCTCAAATGACCTATGTCGCATAGTCTTCAAATGACCTATGTCGCATAGTCTTCAAATGACCTATGTCGCATAGTCTTCAAATGACCTATGTCGCATAGTCTTCAAATGACCTATGTCGCAATGTCTTCAAAGGCTATATCGCGAAGTCCTCACAAGTGAGATCGCGAAGTCAGGAATGAAGTGGAGTTCACGATATCAACACTTAGCCGTTTACAACAAGACAAATCAAGGTACAGAATCAAGAATCAAAAGAGACAAATACTGAAGCATTTGTTCTGGCAAGGTGGTCCAAAGAACAGATGGCAAATCTACAGCTAAACTTGGAGAGAAAGATAAGAGACAAGCAGCTACAGAAACGGGAAAGACTCCGAAAAGCAGGTGGTCCTTCCTGACACAGTTAACGTCTTATGGCAGGACAAGTTGGACTTTCAGCAAGGGGTAACTGTGTAAAAATAGGTGTGTGCACTAGTTTGTATAGGGCTTATATATATCATGCACATCCTATTGTTAGCTGGAAGAGAGATACACATAGTTATTTGCTAAGCTCTTTTCTCTGTAAGCAAGCAAGTTCAAACTGTTCTTGTTTAGAAGCCAGAAATTCTATTGTGAATTTCTTGGAAAGCTGTAGTATTTAATTTGCTTATACAAAGTAGATTAAAGTGATTGTGTGTGTTATTTACTTTCTGCATATTACATATCATAATCATATACAGTCTGTTACTTAGTTTTCAAGAATCGAAAAATATATCAAACTATCCATTCACCCCCCCCTCTGTCTAGTTTCTAGTAGTATTCATTTCTAACACTATGTCTCTGCAAGGTTAGTTCATCTAATGAATGATTACTAGAATTTGAATCAGAATTTATAGAGTTTACCTCACTATTATTGTCATCCGAATCTGAAGTATCACTTTCTACAAGGCCATCTTCCGTGATTCCTCGTATTGTATCTTCATCATCGAGACCAACAAGAGCTAAGTTCACCATCTCATCACATGATTCATCATCAGAAGCTGAATCCTCATCATCACTCCATGTCAAAAAAGCTTTATACTTCTTTCTGTCCCTTGAGGTAGCTAGCTGCTTTGGCTTGTTCTTCAACTTGTAGCAGTCCCTTTTGAAGTGACCTTTCTTACCACATTCAAAGCATGCATCATCCTTTGAATCCCTTGACTCTCTTTTTGCACAAAAGGCCTTTCCTTTCTTTAGTTTATTCCTCTTTTCAATCATCTTCTTGATTTTTCTAGACATAAGAGCCAATTCTTCATCTGATTTTGATTCTGCATCTGAAATCAGCTTGCTGCTACTAGAGTGTAAGGCTAGATTCTTCATCTTATCAACTGGAGCTTTCACAGATTCCATTTTACTTTCATGTATCTTGGTCTCAAACTGTTCTAACTCAGCAAAAACAGATAGATGATCCATAGTGTCAAGATTTGATGAAGACTCCAAGGAGGTAACTTTTGGTTCATAAATGAATGGTACCACACTTAGAACTTTCATGTTTATTTCATCTTGAGGAATCTTTTTGCCAAGTCTCTCAAGTGCATTGATGTTCACTTGAAATCTAGCTTGACTTTCTTTGATAGTTTCACCTTCCCTGAGTTTAAAATTCCCAAACTCATTCATTAGCTTGCTGAGTTTGACTTTCTTCAAAGATGTTGAACCTTCATGATAAGTTTCCAATGCATCCCACATCTCCTTTGCTGATTTAAGAGATGATACTTTGTCATGCTCAGCTTGATTGAGCCCATTCATGAGAGAATTCCTTGCCTTTCCATTATAGCCAACTTTGATCAATTCATCGGAAGTAAGATCATCAATATCCTTATTTTTGCCATCTTTATCAAGGAAAACATATGGATCCTTCTGAACAACCCTTAGCACAAGTGGATCTTTAGATAGAAATGTTTCCATCCGCCCTTTTCCACCAGTTATATTTGTCCGTTCCAGTGAGGAGAGGAGCTTGGTAGTCAGACTTTCCTTCGGGATAATTGTCAACCATTCGATCGATACTTTTCCTGTTACAGAAATATTAGTATACCAACGCTCTGATACCAAATGAGAATGCACACCTAGAGGGGGGTGAATAGGTGTTATGGCCAACTATATCCAATTTTAAAGTTTTACCAAATAATTAACTGCCAACTTGTCAGCTAGCTAAGATGAACAGAATGCAGTCTGATAGCTATCTAAGATAAACAATGCAATGCAGAATTGAAATAGCAGTAAGTAAAAACACCAAGAATTTTAGCCAGGTTCGACCCTTAATACTAATGGTCTACGTCCTGGTCCCCTACCAAACCTGGTAAGAGAATATATTATTAATCACTATAAAAACCGATTACAAGATTAATAAATATATCTCCCTTCTTCCCTGTCACTGGTAGCAGCTAGCTGACACCCTTGTTCCCTGAATTAAATGTTCTCTAAGTACTATACTACCCAAGTATAAACTTCTCTATCAAACTAATTCCCGAACCTTTGTGTCCTAGCTTGCACCTCAGCAACAAACCTTACAATCTGAACAATACAAAGAATTAAGAATAATACAACTCAAACTAGAAACTCTAAATAAAGATATAAGCGTATATATATGAAAGTAGAGCTCAAGTAAAAAGATTTTGCAAAGTAGCACAGAGTTGTTCTTGTAATCTGATAGTGTTCTTCCTTGTCGGTTGAATGATAACAGATACAAGTATTTATATAAAGTATTTATATAAAGAACAATTAACGTTCGAATTAACCAATCAAACACCAACGGTCTTGAAACCTTTTCTCACGTTTTATTTGTTTGATAAATTCGTTCATCAACGTTCACATAACGTACACATACTGAAGTTTAGGAGAAAAGTCGTTTAGAACATAAAACATTCAGTATATAAACCAAAACTGAATTTAGAGAGTTTGTATAGGATAAAACGTTTGAAACAAACAAACTCCTGAAAGATAGGAAAACTATTTTGAAAAAGTCTTTGTGAAAAACTGAGCTCTAAAATTATATATATTACGTTTATATAATTTATAGAGTCCTTACATATCATGTCCTACAAAATCTCCATGAAATTAGGACTTCTGTTTGACTTTGACAGTTTCTGGCGGAACAGTCTTAGCTGGCTTAATTGTACTGTTACTTCAAAGTTAGCTTGCTGAGATACTGTGTTCCTGTAATGTTAGCTGGCTAATAACAAGTAATATAAAGCCTGCAAATAAACTTTTAGTCCAAAATAAATACACATAATATTAACAGCTAGCTAGGATTAATATCATCAAAATCAAGAGACTATCAATAATAACATTATTTATAACCAATTATCTTTTGCTAAATTACATTACTTTTTTTTTATCTTTTCTAACATAATTCACCGGCAAATGGTAAAAATATTATTAAATAGTAACATTATTTATAACCAATTATCTTTTGCTAAATTACATTACTTTTTTTATCTTTTCTAACATAATTCACCAGCAAATGGTAATTATCTTTTCAACTAAAACATGTTACTTTTTCTATTTTTTCTTACTAAAATTATTTTTTTTCCCCAAAAATATTATGGGAAAACCCTTAATTATCTATTGTAAAACCTATTTTAATACTTTTAATTATGGACAAATACCCTTTTCAACTAAAACATGTTACTTTTTCTTCCTTAATAAAACCTCTTATTTTCCAAAAATATCACGGACAAACTGTTACTTATTTATTTTAAAATCTATTTTAATACGTTTAATTATTTAAAAAAATTTGACACGCCTACTTATATTATTTAACAAATGCAATTAATAAAATAATAAAACGTAAATAATAAAAATAAACAACTATTAAAAACAATTTGTGCATCGCAGTTACTTTGTGATTTTACTTAATTATCCTTATTTATTTTTAAAAAAATATTGTTAAATAATAAATTATTTATAATCAATTACATTTTCAGCTAAAACATGTTATTTTTTCTATTTTTCCTTACTAAGAACCTCATTTTCCAAAAATATCACGGACAAACCCTTACTTATTTATTTTAAAACTATTTTAATACTTTTAATTACGGGAAATTATCGTTTTCAACTCAAACATGTTAATTTTTCTATTTTTCTTTACTAAAACCCCTCCTTTTCCAAAAATATTACGGAAATTCTTTTACTTATTTATTTTAAAACCTATTTTAATACTTTTAATTATTTAAAACAATTTAACACATATACTTATTCTTTTTAACAAATGCAATTAAAAAAACGTAAATATTAAAAAAAATATTAAAAACAATCTGTGTATCGCATGGGTTTTAAACTAATTATTTTAATTATTTCGACTCTAATAATATATTATATTATTACAGCCGAAATATTAAAATTTTGGTAGTCGGACGGTAAATCCCTCTTTTTTTCTAAATTATTACGGATAACATATATATAATTATTATCAAGTCCGTTTTAAATTTATTCGATATTCTGGATCAGACTTTATGTATTTTAATATCTTGGGTCTATTCCTTTTAAATTTTATGAGTTTTCTCATTTAAAATTTATGATAACGGGCCAAAATAGTTTACATACATATTATAATTAAGATATATAGCTAAAAGTGTATCATATATTCTATACTTTTTCAAATTAATATCACTCTTTCTTTTCTAAAATTATTAGGAGCAACATGTATAAAATTATTATCAAGTCATTTCATTTAAAATTTAAACCTACCAAATTCATATCTTTAACATATTCTAACTAAAATACATAGCTAAAAACGTATACTCTATTTTATACTTTCAAATTAATATCCCTCTTTTTTTCTAAAATTATTATGGGCATCATATATAAAATTATTATCAAGTTAAATCAATTAAAAATTTTAAATCTATCAAATTTAAGTCTTAAGAATTTGACATATAATATCAAAAATAATCCATGGCACGTCGTGTTTTAAGCTAGTAAATCTTTTATGCACATGGAGGAAAAATAAGTGCGCGCTAAAAAAAATTAATAAAATTGGTGTCTCCTTAAGGAAAAAAAAATTAAAAAAGTGACTTCACAATGTTTCCGAACTTAATTTTTGCTGCGAACTTAATTTTTGAAAAGAAAAAAATATTTTGCGGAGTCTTTCGATAAATTGAAGGAAAAAAAATCAGAGTATCAAACTATCAATCATTTCTTAGTACAATAATACCACAAACTATCAATCATTTCTTAGTACAATAATACCGGTGGACTGTGGTGCTCACTTATAAATTCAACGTTCCAAATAATGGCATATTATTAATACATACGGCGCAGAGCTAGTCACATGGATCTATAGTAGTATTTGAATTTGTAGTCTACGAGTACTACATAGAACATGATGTTGATTTGGATGTGCAATAACCAGTTATGGGAACACATGATCCTTTAATGGTCCAGGTTCTATTTACTGTACCACAACTTGGGTAGTGATAATGCTCCTTGCTCCACTCTACCGCACTTGTCCCTCTTCCGGCTATGCTTGGTCGGGGATGTGGTGTAGCTGTCGGAAGGGAGTCTGCAAAACAATGCTTGGCCGGGGTGGTGGCCGTCAAGCACCTCCGGCGTGAGAGTAAGTAACTTGGTGGTGGAGAATAACAAGAAACAATATCAGAAAATATATTTCCGGTGACTGAGTTTTAGAGAGCGTTTTGTGAAATGTGAGAGTGAATGTGTGTGAATGTAGAAAAATTAGAACCCTGCATATGTGAGGTTGCTTGAGTATTTATAAGGTTTAGTGTTACCTTCCTTTGTCCCCCGGTCCGGAAGAATGCTCCCTTCCTTGTGACAGGTGTGAGTTGATGTAAGAGTATTGGAGAAGGGAGAAGCTTTTGCCCAAGAGGTGGAAGGTGCTGGAGGAAGGAACTGTCTTTGGTCCGGAAGAGATAGTATTGCATTCACTTATTTTCCTTAGTCCACTTTGGGTGTGACAAGCTGTCCATTGAATTCTTCCGGGACATGGTCATATCTGGCAGGTAAATAGACTTCTTCCGGGCAAAGAGGCTTCTTCCGGGAGGGTATTAACATTGCCCCCCACTCCTTCGACTTACTTTAGTGAGTTGGAGGAGTAAATGCATACCATTGCTGGGATTCTTGAGATTAATAACTTCAACGGCTCTTTTACAACGGCTAGCTGGTGAGACCCTATAAATACATGTGTTGTATCCAGGTGTTTGATTATCTTGCTTTCTTGAAATCTTTTATCTCGTATCTCCTTTGTGTAGGTCTTGAAAAGCTCCCTCATGGAAGGTAGGAGAATTACTTGTTACTGCGACATGCCAGTGGTCATGAAGACCGTATGGGTTGGGAATAATGCTGGTCGGAGATTTGAGTGTTGTGCAGCTAGGGAATGTCACTATGACATTTGGATTGATGAGCCTCTTGGTGTTCGGGCTTGTGACGCTATTGAGGAGCTAGTCCGTGAGAAAAACCAGCTGCATCGCTTCTACATGAACAAAATTGACCGCTTGAGGGATTGGGAGATGGCCAAACGTGAAGCTGTGTTGATGAAGTTGCAGGAGCTGAAGGATGAGGTAGACCGTGAGGAGACCGATGATGAAGATGTCTCTGCTTAGTTTAGTGTTCTTACTTTTATTTGATATTGTACTGAGGTCTTGACGGATTTGTCTTTCATTGATCTTCTTGGTCATGTAACTCTTTTCAATGAATGAAATGTGTTTGTTTTTTGTTTGTGCTACCTTTGTTATTTTGGCTCGTGTTTCCCCCCGGGACATTGCTGGTGGGTAGTGCCCGCTAGCAATGATCGCAACATGAAAATTTTCTACATGCTTGGAGGAGGGAAAAGAAATTTTCTGGGAAGGAAGGAATTTTTGTATAAGTAGTTGGAGGAGGGCAAAACCCTGTCTGGGGAGGAAGGAATTTTTGTATAAGTAGTTGGAGGAGGGCAAAACCCTGTCTAGGGAGGAAGGAATTTTTGTGCCCCCCTGAAATTTTGACCAAGGAATTATTGGTGGAAATTTGTATAAGTAGTTGGAGGGCAAAACCCTGTCTGGGGAGGAAGGAATTTTTGTATAAGTAGTTGGAGGAGGGCAAAACCCTGTCTGGGGAGGAAGGAATTTTTGTGCCCCCCTGAAATTTTGACCAAGGAATTATTGGTGGAAATTTGTATAAGTAGTTGGAGGGCAAAACCCTGTCTGGGGAGGAAGGAATTTTTGTATAAGTAGTTGGAGGAGGGCAAAACCCTGTCTGGGGAGGAAGGAATTTTTGTGCCCCCCTGAAATTTTGACCAAGGAATTATTGGTGGAAATTTGTATAAGTAGTTGGAGGAGGGCAAAACCCTGTCTGGGGAGGAAGGGATTTTTGTATAAGTAGTTGGAGGAGGGCAAAACCCTGTCTGGGGAGGAAGGAATTTTTGTGCCCCCCTGAAATTTTGACCAAGGAATTATTGGTGGAAATTTGTATAAGTAGTTGGAGGAGGGCAAAACCCTGTCTGGGGAGGAAGGGATTTTTGTATAAGTAGTTGGAGGAGGGCAAAACCCTGTCTGGGGAGGAAGGAATTTTTGTGCCCCCCTGAAATTTTGACCAAGGAATTTTTTGGTGCTCCGGGCATTGGTAGTGAGTAGCAATAATTTGAAGAATAAAATTTTAGATTTTAGCAATATGTTTTTGTTTTTTTTTTTTTTATTTTAAAAATAGGGAATCAATGGAGGTGATTCGAGATTATTCTTACCTCTTGTCTACTTTGTTCCTTGGTCAAAATTTTGTTTTTGTATAAGTAGTTGGCTGCCATGCCATCTGCAGTAGAGGTGATTCGAGATTATAAAGCTTCTCCGGCGTACAAGAAAGACTGTGATGATACTGTTGCAGCCTTCCGAGGGACTAGTGTCTTTAAGGAGATAGTTGGTGCTGAGAGCCAGAAGATGGCTCCACTTATCGTTGCTTGTTGCCGAGAGTTTTTTAGGGATGATCTCAGACGGCCAAAAGATGACTTCGATGTTTTCTTTATGGAGTGGATGAAAGCCCGGAGGGAGGCTTATGTTCGTAGGAAGGCACATCCGCCCCCGTGACATGCTCCTCCTTCTGATTAGTTAGTGTATTATGACTTAGTGTTTTCTCATGTCAAAATGCTCTTGTACTTGTACCTTTTCATTTGTAGTTGTATCACGCTGAACTATTTTATGATGTTGGAGTTTCTTACCCGCATCCTTCTTTTGACTAAATAAAACTCGGAAAAAATGCATTTCATGAAAGTTGTCGTAAAAGTATTTATGTTGTGTTTGAATAATTCTCCTTAGGTAATATGTTGCACGTAATTGTTTCTGAAGTATTGTTACTTGTGTCAGAGATAAGTTATTTGTTCCTGTGGCGGTTTCGTCCGCCTTGTGTCTGTATAAAACTCATGTGATAACATAATTTACTAAATTTTGTCTGAGATAATTGTGTCGGAGGTGTTGCAATTGTGTCTGAGGTATTATCTTCGCTTTGTGTCTGAAAGAGTATGACTTGTGTCTGAGATAATTTAAATGTATAACATATTGTGACCGGAAAAAGGAAAGTTCATTCATGGCAGACAGGTACATGAGCCTTTGATTGAAAAAGTACTAAAAACATAGATAATTTGTTGTGGAGGCTTATAGAATTACGCCTTCCACACTTCTTTGTAGTGATAGGGAACAAACTACCCTTAGGTGTAATATTTTCGCAGCTTGTCTCCATGCCATGTGTTGTTTACTTCGGTTCCATCCAACCTTTCCAACTTGTATGATCCTGGACGTAGCACTTGTTTCACCTTGTATGGACCTTCCCATTTAGGCATGAGTTTCCCCGTATGGCGCGGGTCTGAGGCCTCCGTTGCCCGCAACACCAAATCTCCTTCTTCAAATTTTCGGATCCTTGTCTTCTTGGCAAAGTATTCCTTAGTTTTCTCTTTATATGTATCCATTCTTTGCACCGCATCATCTCTGACTTCATCAAGGAGTTCGATGTTGTCACGGAGGCCTTCTGTGTTAGCTTCTTCATCGAAGTTTAAGACTCGGTAGGAGGGTGAACCTACTTCTACTGGGAGGAGGGCTTCAGTGCCGAAGGCTAATTTGTAAGGGGTTTCCTTAGTACTGCTTCTAGCTGATGTTCGGTAAGCCCACAACACATTAGGAAGTTCTTCGGGCCATTTCTTCTTGGATGTCTGGAGCCTTTTCTCAAGACCTCGCACGATAGTGCGATTTGTGACTTCCACTTGCCCATTGCTTTGAGGGTGGCACACCGAAGCTTTCTTATGTTTCACTCCTCTTTCTGAAAGAAATTTCACGAACTTTGACCCAACAAATTGAGTTCCATTGTCCGACACCATTATCCTTGGGATTCCAAATCTTGTAACTATGTTTTCATTGACAAATTTTATAGCATCCTCTTGGGTGATATTCCTTAGGGCCTTAGCTTCAACCCACTTAGTCATGTAATCAATTGCTACCATCACATACTGTAATTCATTCTTAGCTTTGGGAAAAGGTCCCATGATATCGATTCCCCACATGGCAAAGGGAATGGGGGATAAGATGGAAGAGGGCAAGGCAGGTGCTTGTTTAGGGACATTGCTGAAGAGCTGGCATTGTGTACACTTTTTGGCGAAAGCCTGGCAATCCTTAGCCAAAGTAGGCCAAAAGTATCCTTGTCTTAGAATTTTGTGAGCCAGAGCTTTTCCTCCCATATGATCACCACATATTCCCTCGTGGACTTCTCGCATACAATACAAAGCCTCGTCAGGGTCGACACATTTTAGGATAGGAGAATCAAAAGTTCTCTTGTAGAGGGTGTCATTTTGAATGAAGTATTTGGCAGCTTGAGAGCGGAGTTGTTTGGCCTTGGTAGAGTCTTCTGGTAGAATTCCATCTTTCAAGTAGTCGATGATGGGTGTCATCCAAGTCGGGTCATCCGTGCCAATTTCCATGATATGTTGTCCTTCAATTGCTGGCACTTTTAGTTCTTCAAAATAGACGGAACCATCTAGGTGATCCTTTTCAGATTCTACCAGCTTGGAAAGCAAGTCTGCAATAGTGTTGTCTTCTCTATCCACTTGAACAAGTGTGTGGCTGGCAAAGAAAGAGAGAAGGGATCTAACCAAAGCTTGGTACTTGGTGAGGATGATGTCTTTTGTAGCATAATCCCCAGTGGTTTGCCTTACCACAATTTGGGAATCACTAAAAATGGAGAGACGTTGGACTTGGAGACTGCGTGCCAAGTTGAGACCTGCAATGAGTGCCTCATACTCGGCTTGATTATTGGTAGCCTTGAAAGTGAATCTTATGGCTTGCATCACTTGGAACCCCTCGGGGCTGATCAAGATAAGTCCTGCTCCACTCCTTGCCGAGGTAGAAGATCCGTCCACAAAAAGTTTCCACGTTGGGTTCGGAGGAGGGAGAAGTTCTTTGGCGGGTGAACTGTCCTCAAGAGAGGGCATATTTTCTTTGTTACCAAATGAACATTCTACAATGAAATCTGAAAGAGCTTGAGCCTTGATCGCCTTCCTTGGCTCATAAGAGATAGAGAATTGACTCAACTCCACAGCCCAATTAATCAATCGTCCTGAAAGGTCTGGCTTGTGTAGAAGCTTTTTCAAAGGGTGATTGGTGACAACCTTGATCTCTCTCCCTTGGAAGTAATGCCTTAGTTTTCTGCTTGCCGTGACAAGGGCATAAGCAAACTTCTCTACAGGGGGGTAACGAGTTTCCGCATCCTTCAATACTTGACTAACATAATAGATGGGTTTTTGTCCTTCACCATCTTCCTTAATCAAGACGACCCCCACTGCCGCATTGGATGCCGACAAATAGATGGACAAAGGCTCGGACGGAGCGGCTGTTGCTAGCAAAGGTGGAGATGAGAGATATGCCTTCAACTCATCAAAAGCGATTTGACATTCGGGAGTCCACTTGATAGTCTTTGTAGTTGTCGCTCCCCTTAGAGTATCAAAGAAAGGTAGACATCTCTCTGCCAATTTTGATATGAATCTTCTCAAGGCGGCCAACCTTCCTGTTAGTCTTTGGACATCACGAATTGTTTTGGGAGGGTGCATGTCCAATATTGCTTGAATTTTCTCTGGATTAGCCTCTATTCCTCTTTGACTCACCAAGAAACCTAAGAACTTTCCCGCCTCCAAGGCAAATGTACACTTGTCCGGATTGAGCTTCATGTTATGTGCTTGTAACTTCTCGAAACATTCTTTCAAATCTGCAAGGTGAGTGTTTAATAACAAAGATTTAACAATCATATCATCAACATATACCTCCATGTTTCTACCAAGTTGCCCAACAAAGATTTTATTCATCATCCTTTGATACGTTGCTCCAGCATTGATAAGGCCGAAAGGCATGACCTTGTAACAATAAACCCCTCGATGAGTGATGAAAGATGTTTTCTCTCTATCTTCTGGTGCTAACTTGATTTGATTATATCCCGAAAAGGCATCCATAAAGCTTAGCATGAGGTGACCCGCAGTGGCATCAATTAGTTGATCGATGCTTGGAAGAGGGTAAGGATCCTTTGGGCATGCAGCATTAAGATCAGTGTAGTCGACACAAACCCTCCACTTGCCATTAGCTTTCTTTACCAAAACCACATTAGCTACCCATTCCGGGTAAGTAACTTCACAAATGAGATCAGCGTCTAGCATTTTGTCTATCTCTTCATCAATTGCTTTCTGCCTGTCTGGAGCAACATTCCTTCTCTTTTGCATTTTTGGGATGGCCTCTTTGTGAACATTCAATTTATGCATGGCTACGGACTCATCAAGTCCAGGCATCTCCTTTGGGCTCCAAGCAAAAATGTCGGCATACTCTCGCAATAATTTTATCAATCCTTCTTTGAATACCGAGTCGAGACCGGCACCAATGCTAATTCGCTTCGTCCCGTCTCCGGGTACCAATTCGATCTTTTCTGTTTCTACTGCGGGTGTCACAATGGGCACTTCTTCTTTCTGTAAACATTTTCTCAAGTTGGCATCCATTCGTTGCTCTAGTTCTTCCATGCTCTGATCATTTGTGTCTTCCACTACTTGGACATCCCTTGTCCTCTTCCTTTGGCTTCGCTGGTGTTCGAGATGCCTCTTCCTTTTCTCCCTTTTCCGCTGAGTTGTTCGCGCCCTTCTTAGGTTACTTGGGTCAGTCTGAGCAAGGTTGAGGGCGGAACCATAACAATATTTCGAAGCCTCCGTATCTCCTTTAATTTCTCCTATTCCCGCAATGGTAGGGAACTTCATTTTTAGGTGGGTAGTGGAGGTTATGGCTCTTAAACGAGTCAGAGTCGGCCTTCCCAAGATCATATTATAAGAAGATGGTGTGTTAACCACATAGAGCTTGATAAAATGTCGAACTTGCTTCGGGGCTGTCCCGAAGAGTATAGGCAACTTCACTATTCCCGCTATGGGGACTGCATTGTGGCCAAAACCGTAAAGGGGTGCCTCCTCTCGACATTCTTCCAACTTATCTTCCAACTTCAGCCTTTCCCAACAGTGCGTGAAAATTATATCCACCGAGGAGCCATTATCAATCAAGACCTTCTTGACCACATTATCTCGTGTTTCTACCGTGACCACCAAAGCTTCAGTATTGTAAGGATTAACTCCCTCCAGGTCAGCGTCAGAAAAAGTGATAACATCTCCCATCATGTCTTTCTCTGATATCGTTAACACTTCTTGAGTTCCCGAAGCTCGTGGGGGAGATTGTGTTCCTCCAATAACCACATTGACAATGTTCTTGCCTTTGTTGGCTTGAGAAGTGGAAGGAGTATTCGAGTTGTTCCCGCTCGTAATTTGCCGGGGAAGGTATTGGTTAATGAGTCCTTGACGGACCAACCTCTCGAGGAAGTGTTTGAGAGAGAGACAATTCTCTGTGGTATGTCCGTGCGTGGCATGATACTCACAGTGCTTAGTGGAGTCTCTATCACCCGGGGCTGTCCAAAGCGGTTGAGGTGCCTGGTAGAAAGGTTTGTTTTGTATCTCCCGCAAGATATGTGCTCTAGGCATGCTTAAGGTTGTCCACTCTGGCTCAGGTTTCCGTGCCGGCCTTGATGAGGTGGAAGAAGAGAGCCTCGACTTGTCGAAGACGGGTTTTTGCCTTGACACGGCAGGACCATGGGTGGTTTGGACTTGGTGCTCTTGGACGGGCCTCTGAGTGTGGTGGAAAGTGAAACGTTCCTTCTGGAAGTAAGGCTTTGGTTGGGGAGGATTCCTTGTTTGTTTCATGACTCTCATGGCCTCCGTCTCGGTGATGAAGTAAGAGGCCAATTCATATGCTCTGGCTAGCGTAGTGGGCTTGTGTTCCATGAGCTTGCAAATGTATCTTTCACAATCATAAGGGTCTAGACCCCTTCTTAGATGCACTAACGCTTCCGTCTCATTCACTGACACCACTTTGTTTACCGCCTCCTTGAACCTCTTTAAATAACTTTCAAGTGTCTCTCCGCTCTTTTGGGCTATGGTCTCAAGGAAGACAGTGTGCACTTCATGTGGTTGATTTGCCTTAAACTTATTCAGAAAGGCCTTTTTGAAATCGGCCCATGTGTCAATGGTCCTGGGAGGAAGCCTACAAAACCATCGTTGTGCACTTCCTCTTAAGGTGGAAGCAAAGAATCTGCAACATGTTAAGTCCCGGTACCCATAGAAAAGGGCTATTTGATCAAAATAACTCAAGTGTTCTTCCGGGTCTCCATTGCCATCATATGAGTCCAGGTGAGGGTGTTTCAAATGTGTTTGCTTACTTTCATCTTCTAATCTTTTGGAGAAGGGGGATTCTCCCGGGCTGGCTGAAACTTCTCCCTCCACTTTGCGCTTCAACTCCATGAGAGTTTGGAGGATTTCTTGTTGAGAGCTGCCATCACCTCCCACCGGGGTGGGTTCGGGAGTCCTGTCCCTTTCCTTCTCTTGGTAGAATTCTTCTTCCAGTCTTCGCTTTTCCCTTTCGTACTCGGCCCTTTTGTCCTCAATCTGACGTCTTAAGTCCCGTACTCTTCGATTTTCCTTCCATGTCTCGGGACGGTGGTGAGGCTTATCATGGCGGACATTTTGAGTGTTTTGGGAAGAACCGAGACGAGAGAAGATGGATTTTGTTGTCCTCGGCCTTTTGGTGCCATTGTTGATAGCACTATGTGCTTCATCCTCGTGGGGAGGTGGTTCCCGTCTCCCTTTAGACCGAGGTGGGTCATTTTGCTGGTTGGGGTGTTGGAGATTGGCAGCAACACTGAGAAGGAAATCGATTTGATTTGGAGCGAAACTTGTCAAGTCCAAGTTGAGAGGAGGGTTTCCGTCCCTTGTTCCAACTCGTTGGATGATGGGTTCACTATGGTGAGAGGCATCAGGAATCGTCTCATATTGATTATCTTGAAGTTGTTCCTCATTGTGGTTTATGTTGTTCCCATCTGGTATGTTTCTTACTTGCAACCTTGTATTCTTTGAAGGACCCATTGAGAAGGATTTGTGACTAAAACTCTCTTGTATGCTTGGACGTCGATCAATTCTAAGGAATCAAAGGATGCCCAAACACCAAAAGTAAGTTACTTCTTGTAAAACTGGAAAGGATGGAGGGTTTCTATAAGGAGTAAATCCTCCCCCTCCTTCTAGCGCCAAATGATAATGCTCCTTGCTCCACTCTACCGCACTTGTCCCTCTTCCGGCTATGCTTGGTCGAGGATGTGGTGTAGCTGTCGGAAGGGAGTCTGCAAAACAATGCTTGGCCGGGGGTGGTGGCCGTCAAGCACCTCCGGCGTGAGAGTAAGTAACTTGGTGGTGGAGAATAACAAGAAACAATATCAGAAAATATATTTCCGGTGACTGAGTTTTAGAGAGCGTTTTGTGAAATGTGAGAGTGAATGTGTGTGAATGTAGAAAAATTAGAACCCTGCATATGTGAGGTTGCTTGAGTATTTATAAGGTTTAGTGTTACCTTCCGTTGTCCCCCGGTCCGGAAGAATGCTCCCTTCCTTGTGACAGGTGTGAGTTGATGTAAGAGTATTGGAGAAGGGAGAAGCTTTTGCCCAAGAGGTGGAAGGTGCTGGAGGAAGGAACTGTCTTTGGTCCGGAAGAGATAGTATTGCATTCACTTATTTTCCTTAGTCCACTTTGGGTGTGACAAGCTGTCCATTGAATTCTTCCGGGACATGGTCATATCTGGCAGGTAAATAGACTTCTTCCGGGCAAAGAGGCTTCTTCCGGGAGGGTATTAACAGGTAGGGAAACTCGAGCTTCAAGTAATTACGGTTATGGCTTGGACCATGTCCGACGCGACGACTCCTTCTTCAAGCTCCTAAATTTAGGGATACAATTAACGACATCCACACTTCTGAGTCTGAGCGCACACACAAATATGTATGGAGGTTTTTTCGAAAATAACCAAGTGCAGAAAACATTTTGCAAAAATTATTTTTTTAAAACCTTTTCTGATCTTAATAAAAAAGGTTGATAAAGAAGCAGAACTTTTGTGAGAATTTGTCACAATTTTTTTTAGTGTTTTTTAGGCTTTAATAAAAAGCAGTTGAGGAGTCAGAAAACAAAGTAACGGGGTCTAAGTTATACTTTAAAAATATTAAAACCTATAATAAAAACATTTAAACGTTTCAAAGAGAAGTTTTATCCCTAAAAAATTTTATACACTAAAATTATTATAAAATTACATAACATAAAATATACTGAAGTTTATATATATCAGAAAATAAATTTTTTTAACCATTATACAACTTTTTACTATACTAAAAAATTACTCCTAAAAAATTTCGATGTTGTCTCTTGGATTCGAATTTTATATTTTCATACTTAAAAAATAGAATTAAAACATGATGAACATAAATTATATACCTTTCACCAATATTAAAGTGATAAATAAAAAATGGACAAAGGACGGGCTGTCAAACAGATATTTCGGACCCTTTATTCGAATCCGAAAATTTGAATTCGTATCCGAATTTGTATCCGGATTTGAAAATATTTAAATAAAAATAACTTAATCCGAGTCCGACGAATATTATTCGGATAATATTTGAATTCGATTTTCAGTCAATTTCTTTAATTTTTATATTAAATTTTAATTCAAAAAAATTGATAAAAATTAAAATTATTATTTTTAAACTGAGTTAAAAGTTAAATTAATCTGAGTCTATTTTCTTTTTCAAAAATTTACTTTTTTAGTATAATTTGTTTTATTGAAAATAATAAATTTATATAATATTCTCATATATATGTCAAAAATATGTTTACAATTACCTAGAATTTATATAAATATATTTTAATGATTCAACATATATATATATATATATATATATATATATATATATTAATTATAAACTTAATTAAACAATTTTTAAATTATATATAATTACATTATTTATTTATCATATTTATTTAATTTGGGATTCAAATATTTTGGGATACTGATGGACGTATATTCGTATATGTATCCTTATCCAAAACTGTCGAATACGAATAACATTCGATTAATTTTGAATACAGATAATATCCGTTTAGTTCCGAAAACGAAAACAGATTTTTCGAACGAATATCAAATTTTTGAATATTTTTTTAGGGTGAGAGCCCGATATAACATTTTTTTATTTGCCCAAAATGACCACCGCCAGAAAAGCTGCCCAAAATAACAAGTTGAATACGCATATTGTAAATGGGAGTACTGTACGCATCTTGTGAATGCGAGTGCTTTATTCCAAGATCACAAATACAAGACATGCATCCTCTGGATGGGAGGATCCGTAAATTTTACAAGTATTATGAAAATTCTTTCTCAGTTATACGCATTGAATGAATGCGAATTGCTCTACATGCATACAAAAATTGCGTAATCTGCATACCTGCGCATTATATATATATATACATACTTTCCATTTGAAACGACGTGGTCTATACCAACACACCGCTCACACAACTAAGCCCACAGCCGATCAATTTGGCATCATCCCCAACACACTTCAATTACAAGTCCTTCAATTACAAGTCCTGAAATCTCACTCAGTTAAAAGTTCGTCAAGTCCTAGATTTCAAACCATAATTTAATAACAAACAATTATACACATACAAAAATAAAAAAATTAACCATTCAAATTCTTACCTTTAGGAGCATAAATTAAACAAACCCCTAAAATTCGTAATAAATGTTTTTTGAATAAAAAGTGGTTAGGACCTTGTTTTGTAGAGGAATCCGTATAAAATTTATTATCGGAATACATGGTAATAATTTAGGGTATTTTCTTTATTTTTGACAGCCCTACAAAGGAATACATCACAATAATAAACTCTTTTATTTACTAATAATAATTTATTATTTAAGTGAAAATTTTAAAAAATATTTATGCTAATTAAATAATTTATAATTAAAATTTTATTGAATACGAGATATATGATCATGTCAAAATAGAAAAAAAAATCAAGTTAGAAATATATGGTATGAAATTCCAAGGAAATTGTTTAACTTGGGATTAATAGAATATCAAAATATATAAATAGAAGATTAAAATATGTCCTCACAAAGAAAAAAAGATTAAAATATCTAATTTGAAAATTAAAAATATTGTATAAAAGTTATGTTCAGTGTAGACCACTTAAATGTTAGATAGAGCTATCAAGATTGGACCCGACATGAAATTTACGGGTTTGGGTTAGTATTAAATGGGTCGGGTCAAATACGGATTGGACCCGAAATTGACCCGCGTAAAAAACATGGGTTAGAGATCAACCCGTATAACCCGAACACGACCCGCATAACCCTATATTTCTTAAAATATATAATATACTAATATAATATAGATCATTTAAGCATGAACATTTTATTGGTAAATCTTTTTTTTTTATTTTTTTCTTTCTAATTTACATGAATTAATATATATATATATATATATATTTCAATTACTTAGTAAGAAATGTTGAATTTTGCAACACGAACATTATATTTTAAAATTAAAATATGTATTTTGTGCAATATGCTGCATAAACTAAAAAAAATCAAGTATAATGATAAAAAAAATATATTATATTCAATGAAATTTACTAGATAATTTAAATAATTATATAGTTTATTGATGAAATATTCATTGGATAAATGGGTTAGTGGGTCATGTCGGGTAACTCGTTTAATTAGCGAGTCGGGTTAATGTCAAGGTTTTACGGGTCAATATTTTATCGGGTCGGGTTAGTGTCGGATCTAAAATTAACACTTAGAATATGACCTAACACGACCCGTAACCCGAAATTGACAGCCTGA
Organism: Heracleum sosnowskyi; assembly: GCA_030848705.1. Classification (NCBI taxonomy): domain Eukaryota; kingdom Viridiplantae; phylum Streptophyta; class Magnoliopsida; order Apiales; family Apiaceae; genus Heracleum; species Heracleum sosnowskyi. The sequence goes on from CM061243.1 coordinate 50,430,544, forward strand.
TCTCTTAGACCACATATTATATCCTTATATATAATAAGCGTAAAAGAGATTTTTATCCAAAACTTTGGTTCTAGTAGTCTGATCCTCAGTACCGCCAAAACAATTTCAACTGTTAGATCTAATATGTTTAAAAATAAACTATTTAAAATTATATCATATAAAGTAGAAATTATTATATAAAAAAGATATAAGTCAAAAGTGGAAGTATTAGTATTAGAATTGGATTTTAAGTAAATATAGTTTTTATATATCAAAATAACAAGGGTCGTCAGATATTAAAATAAATATATGAGAATCATTAGATCGAATATGAAAAAGTGTATCTGGTTGTTAGTTGAATTTTATTAAAAATACTAAAAAATATATCTTGACAATTTAAACCAAATACATGAAAATTTCCTAGATCGAATAGAATTCTCAATGTAAAAATTTGCCACCTTTTTCGATCTTTAGTTTTGTTGTAGTTTTTAATTATAAAAAATTATTAAACCATCATTAAATTAAAATTATTTTGTTAAATGTTAAAATAGATAGATGAAAAACGTTTATGTAATTTTGTAAACTGTATTTTGGTTGTTCGTAAAACTAAATTGAAATATTAAAAGGAGTATTTTGATAATAAATTCAATAAAAATTCTTAATGTAAAAATTCGTTACTTTCTTTATTCTTTTATCTTCAATTTCAGGGTGTTAGTTTCAAGGCATGTCTGAATACCACTATTAACAAGCATACACCTTGTGACTATGTCACTCTACATGACCTAGTGAATTTTATCACAGGGACATAGTATAGGTCTCCATTGTACTTGTCTTATTGTCATGTACTTAGCTTTATTATGTATGCTCAAATTTATAATGAGCTTAGTAAGTTTCTTGCACCTAGAATGTACATAGGCCATGAAATAATTGTCCTGGAAGAAGTCCAGTTTGTTCATGCAGCAGGATAAAAGTGAATAAGTGTAATAATCCTAATTTTCAGGGTTTATTTATTATTATTTGATTTATTTATTGATTTCTCAAAGAGGAGAAATTGTGTTATGTGTATAATTATTTAAAATTTTGTGGAAGTTGATTATTTTAATTGGGAAATTTAAATGCAAATTTCCTAATTATTTGAGTAATAAAAATAGTAATATTTATTTATTTGAGTAAACTAAAATTTTGATGCATTGTGTGATTTTGTGTATAAGGTGATTGACTTAAATGTAAAGGCTATCGCGTTAAAGGTAGTGAGCTGATATGTTCGTATAAATGGTATTATAACTTGATACTAATTACTTGAATCTTTATATATGGTTGTACAAATGGGAGAATAGTGTTATAATTATCGCATATGGATGATGAATATTGTACCCTAAATTTGGGTAATTAATAGAGAATATTGTTATGTACAGAACTATGCCGCCTAGACGTGATAATAGCGCGAATGCAAGGGAAAAAGAGAGTAAGAGTATTCTGTGGAAAAAAAAAACACACACAACCTTGTAGGACACGAACAGGAAATATATATTATAGATGATATTTTCTTACAATTGTTTCAAGGAATGGTCTTATAGACTAATTTCTGGAGGATTTTATAGAGACAAGATATATATTAAGATTGAAGTATTAATATTTTATGTCATGATAGAGATCAGAATATAGCTAAACCATAAGTGAGATACACGACCATTCAGGAAAGGCCAATGTGGTGGCCGATACCTTAGTTAAAAGAGAAAGGAGGAATGAGATAATATAGAATGACTGAAAACAGGAGGAGATTTGCAAGGAGAAGATAATGAAAGTGCTGCTATAGATAAGCTAAATGGCATGTTGATAAATGACAAGCAAGTGTATGTTGGTGTATTTTTGTGTAATCAAGGTAGAGATGTTATGGAAAGACTAAAGGATAAAGTGAGTAGCGTGGAAATTAGAAATTGTCATGTGAGGAAGGTATCCATTCATATTTTCAACATGATTCCGGGACGGAATCCTTTTAAGGGGGGAAGAATGTAATAACCCTAACTTTAGAAAGGCTACAGTGTCTAAATGAATAGTGATTTTGAGGATTAACAAAGTTTTTCATGCCACCTATGTATGAAACGTAGTATGGATATTCCGAAGTCATATTAGTGATCTACGGAGTAAATAAGTGAATGCCAAGATGATCGGAATTCAGAAATTTCAAATTTTATTTTGGTGTAGTATTTGACCGAGCAGCGGATTATATATTATTATATTCAAGAAATGAGATATTAAAATTGAGGAATTGAGGATTTAATAATTTGGAATTTTATTATTTTATTAAAGTCGATTTAAGGATTCGATTGTTGGAATGAATAGTGAATAGTTACTATTCACTGCGAGAACCGCGTAGAGTTTTATTCGCCCTTTAGAAAATATTTCGAATCGTTTCAGGAGGAACAAGGCAACATTTACAGGATTAAATATAGACATGGAAGTAACATGTAACAAGATTAATTCGAGGGATGCAACATTTGGATCATCCATGTGAAAAGGAAGCGAACCAGTAAAGTTACTTTAACAGAACCAGTGCATGTGTGACAAGTGTCGCAAGGAGAAGATATCAAGGTGATGACTCACCACTTATACAAAATATCAGCATTATTGTTATTAATCAAAACAAAAGAAAAAGAAAAGAAGAAAATAGAGAGAAGAACTCTCTCCCCTCTCCCCAGATTTTCTGCCCAGCAGAAACAGAGTGCAAAGAAAAATCCATAAATCCATTTCTATCCATCCTTAAATCACCAAATTTTAACCATAGCTTCTCCACTCCATGGGTAACATCCGCTCAAAATTTCATGGCCAACAAAGGAGTGTAGACTAGTCAAATCCCTTCCCCAAGTCGGAGAACAGAAACTGTCCTGCTTTTCCAGTTTCGACCACTCACCTTAGAAAGCCAATAAGTCGAGATTCAAGCATCCCATGGTGATGAGGTAGGACTCAAAAGAAAGCCCTTGAAGAGTAGAAGGTGTGGTAAAAAGTTGAGAACCAAACTCTTGTGTTTCGATTTTATATGGATTTTACAAAGTAACGATGAATAGTAACTTGTATTTTGTTTTGTTTTTGGATATTGAGTTTGTGGCTTCCAAAGGTTGTATTTAGCAAGGATCTAAGGTTACATAAGGGATATAGCAGCAAGCAAGCTTGGAGAAGGTATAAATCGTGAAACCCTTGAAGTATTATAAGGTTTATGGATGATTAATGGTGTTTATGCATGTTTATAGCCTTAGTTGTTAAGATTGGGCTTTGATTTAAGTTATAATGAGTTATATGAACGGAAAGGCATTGCATGGCCTCAGTTCTATGTTATATGAGATGTATGTGTTGTGTGGAGTGATCGATATGCATTTTGGATGATTTGAAATTTGGGAATATCCGAGTTATAGCCGTCGTAATGCCCAAATTTTTACCTACTGATTGGTTCCCTGTTTTTCCTCTGTTAGAGCTCGACCCTTGAGTCCTACTGCCCATGATTGTTTAGTTTATGTTATAAGCTTCATAATGATATGTGGTTCGCCTAATTTGGCCGAACGGTTTAAGAGTTATGCTAGTTTTAGTAATCGTGGTTCGAGAGGTTTCATCGCAGAAATGTAACCACTTTGATGCAAGTCAAAGACCTTTAAGAGTCGAATTAAAATGTGAAACTTTGTGATATAATGCTAAGGACAGTTAGCAAGCCTTGTGCGAAGGTTTCGAGTCAAAAAGATTATTTTCCGATTTTATAAAAATAAGGAAGCCGAGGTTGCACAAGTGAAAACCACTGAAAACGAGACTTAGAAACCAAGGTTCCAAATGGTTAAGTATAACTTAGATTTGAGGATGGATTTCGAACCAAACTTATGATATAAGTATTTGACGAATAACATGGACTTAGTGCGACGCTAGAGCGAGCAAGTAATGCCTTGGTTGTGTTTCGCTTACGTGTTTAAGCATTGAGTTATAAGTGGTTTATCGAGGGGATTAACCGTGTGTTTTCGTTTGACTTTGTCTAGATTGTCCGGCATCGTCGCGAACCCCTATCACTTCTCGAGCATCAGGCAAGTTTTCAAAACCTATACTACTGTTATGGTGATAATAAACTGTTTTCATATATGTTATGTAAATGCGATGTATAAATTGCATGCTTGTTTTTGAACTACTATATATATATATAGCAATACTTGAGGATATGATTTGATGTGGGGCTTATAAGCTAGACATGGGATATCAGTTATAAGCCAGTTTTGTATATAATGCCCTAGGATAAGGGCGGGTGATTTTCTTTAAGATCGGAAGTAATTATATTTCGGTATATGTGAGAGGTTATTTTCCGATAAAGATATCGGGTAACTGTTATTCGAGGGTTAATTATTTTATTTAAGGAATATTATTAATATTCATTTGAGGATTATCGACTTACAGAATATTATTTATATTCATTTGAGGATATTGACTTTAAAAATATTATCGTATATATTCATTTGGGGATTATTTAATGAATATTAATTTTGAATATTCATTTGAAGATTTTTTTTATTACTTTTAAAATAGATGGAATAATGTATGTATATAAGAATGTATTGGAGTTCATTGAATACAGAGAAAATGTACGAGTCATAAGCAAAATGTTATGACATATGGTTTTAAAAAGGTGATATTACATGATAAATGGATATGGATATGATATATGTGAAGGAAAAAAAAAGAGATGGGAAATGGTGATTGAAAATGGAAAAATGATTTGACAAAAAGGGGGATAGCAACCAAAAGCGTAAGAGGCTGTGTGCGGCACAGTCCAGTACTCAATATTTATTCCGGCCCAAGAGTTGCCGAGGGAGGATGTAGCAGGGAAGCCTTCCTCCAGGGATGATTGTCATTCCTTTCGACTAGTAGTAAACAGAGAGCAGATACGGTTAGGCGACTGATCATCGTCCTACGTATCTGGCGCTAGCAGATATCCCCAGAATTTTCTTTAAAGGAAATTTATAATGATTTCAGACTGGTATACTGAACAGAGAAAATGAGACGGAATAATGGAATGATTTTGTATTAGAAGAGAAACTGATTTTATATTATTCTAGATTTCTTTTCTTATAATAGTAAGTGGATGATGTGTTATTAAATAAGAATTTTATTCCCTCCTAAGGTCTATGATTGGTTTCTAGTTATATATATTTATACATGTTTAAAAATTCTAATTTCTATTTACAATATTATCTTGCTGAGCTATTATAGCTCACTCTTGCTACTTATGTATATAACAGTTAGGTCAAATGCTGATACTGCGCACTACACCCCGCAAGAGAGTAAGGGGAAAACGACCTTTTGAGCGAGTGCTGGCGACTATCCCTGAGGTAGCTGATAACGAACGGGTGTTGGTAGACTTATGTACATTAAGTGTGTAAGTTGTGTAATAAACTTTTGGTTGTTGAAATGCTTCCTGTAGAAGTATTGTTCAACAATGTACTTAGTAGGATTCTGGGTTTGTAATAACTGTTTAACTTTAAACTTTTAATATGGTGGATGTTGTTCTCTGAGCATATGACTGGTGTGAGTGTATTAGTGAGGGGTCAGTTGTGTAAGTATTATAAAAAAAAAATCAGAGTGTTATTGATAATAAGTGGAAATTGGACCGTGATGACCTGGATCCTTGACCCCGGATCTAGGGGCGTCACAATAAGGTCTCGAAGAAATAAGTTGCAGAAATTTATCTAAGTCCCTATATCGTGAAGTCAGAATGAGCTATGTCGTGAAGTTCTCAAAGTCCATGTCGTGAAGTGTTGAGATCGCATAGTCCAAAATGAACTATGTCGTGAAGTCTTCAAGGCACATGTCGTGAAGTGTTGAGATCACAAAGTCTGAAATGTACTAGATCGTGAAGTCCTCAAAGAGGCTAGATCGTGAAGTCCTCAAAAAGGCTATATCGTGAAGTCCTTAAAAAGGCTATATCGTGAAGTCCTCAAAAGGCCATATCGAGAAGTCAGAAATATGCCATATCGCATACTCCTAAAATACCCATATAGCAAAGTCCGTATATAGCAAAGTCACAAATGCTCTATGTCGACAAGTCACAGGATAATGAGTATGCTGGAGTTCACGATGTCAACACTTAGGCAATTTACAACAAGACAAATCAATGTACAGTATCAGAGTTCATGGAGACAAATACTGAAGCATCTGTTACAGTGAGGTGGTCCAAAGACAGATGGCAAATCTACAACAAAACTTAGAGACAAGCAGCTACAAAAACGGGAAATGACGACAGAAAGCAAGTGGTCCTTCCTGACACAGTTAACCTCTTATGGAAGAACAAGTTGGAGTTACAGTTAGGGGTAACTGTTAAATAGGTGTGTGCACTAGTTTGTCTAGGTCATATATATATTGTGCACACCCTATAGTTAGCTGTAAGAGAGATACACATAGAATTATCCAAGCAACTCTTTTCTCTGTAAGAAAACAAGAAAACACTGTTCTTGTTTAGAAGCTAGAATTTCACTTGTGAAATTTTGGAAGATGTAGTATTTGATTTACTTTATACAAAGTATATTAAAGTGATTGTGTGTGTTTTGTTTATTTTATTTCCGCATTTTCATACTACACAATCTAACACAGCTTTTAAGTTTCAAGAAAATGAAAAACATTCAAACTATCCATTCACCCCCCCTGTCTAGTTTCCTAGTGATATTCATATCTAACAAGTGGTATCAGAGCAGGCTGTTGATATACAAAAGGAAAAAGATCAATAATGAGTTCAGAAAAACTAAGCAGTATCAAGATTCCTCCCTTTAACAAGGAACACTACAATCTATGGAAGAAGAAGATGTTGTTGTTCATCAAAGCTTAAAACCCCATGTATTTAGACATCTTAAAACATGGTCCCTTCATTCCAATGATTGAGATTGCTGAAACAACAGTTGGTACTGAGAAAATACCACAACATCATGAGCCTAAAGATCCTTCCAAATACTCTGATCCTGAAAAAGAGAAAGTGGCTTTAGATGGAAATCTCCAACTCATTATTTGTGAATATATGGATCTTAACATGTATGACTCTATTGCTCATTGTAGTTGTGCTAAGAAAATGTGGGACCTCATTGAAGTGCTATGTGAAGGAACTCCTGAAGTAAGGAAAAACAAGAAACATATTCTTGTTTCTCAGTATGAAGCCTTCATGGCTCAGCCAAAAGAGGGAATCACAGAAGTGTTTGAAAGGTTCAACAGGTTGATAAATGATCTTAAGCTCTATGACAAACACTATGAAACTGAAGAGATTAACAAGAAGTTCTTATTGACTCTTCTGAATCATTTGGAGCCAAGGATCTCTTCTCTCATGGAAAGAGATCTAACTAAGATTGGCTTTGATGTGTTATATGGTGTGCTAAAAACATATGAACTGGAGCTGTTTCAGAAAAGATCCATCCAGGAAAAGCAAGGCGTAATGGCCAACACATCATGTGCTCTCATTGCTGATAATCTAAACCAAAGGTTGGCAGTTGTGAAAGTCAGTCAAGCTAAGGTTGAAGAACTGGATGTTGAGGAAACTGTTGAAGAACCTCAAGTCACTTATGACTTGCCTGAGGAAGATGACTTCTATAGCATAGATGAACTGGATCAAATGGAGAACAAATCTTTTGCTTATATGGCTATGAGGTATCCTAATATAAGATTCAAAAGGAAACAACCATTTAAGTCAAAGTTTAATGCTAGTGGTGCTGGTGGATCAAGTGGCTCAAACACCTTCAACAAAGGGAAAAGAACTGGTGGTGCTGCAAAGGGAGGTTACAAAACTGGAAGTGTGGATAGGTCAAAGATAAGATGCTACAACTGTAATGAAGTTGGGCACTTGGCTACAGAGTACAAGAAGCCCAAGCAAGTCAAGAAGGACAAAGCATACTTAGAACTTGAAGCAAAGTATGAAGCTCTACTCAAGAAACAACAAGGCAAAGCTTTTATTGCAGAGGGAAAATGCTGGGATGATTCTGATGAAGAAGAAGAACATGAGTATGTAAACTATGCCTTGATGGCTTTTTCTGATGATAGTGATTCTTCAAATCAGGTACCTATTCTTACTTCTCTTGAAATGACTCCCTCTCAATACAAGCAAACTGTTGAAGATATGAGCACAGAGATGTTTAACATTCACACTAGTATATTAGTTGCTAATGAAGAAATTGATAGGCTAACTGCTAAGAACATTGAACTTACAGAAAAGAATGAGGAACTTGAGTTAATGGTTGTGAACCTTGATGGCTTGAAAAAAGAGGTTGAGTATCTTAAGAATAAAGTTGTTTGTGCTGAACAAATAGAAAAAACCCTTAGGGAACAAATTGCTGAAAATGAATTAAAGATAAGAAGCTATAGAAACTCAGATGATCTTGTTCAAGCCTATCACAAGGAACACACTGAAGACATTAAGGTTGGAATTGGTTTTGATTATGAGAATGACAAGGGAAGGAAGAAGGCTAAGGGCAAGGGCAAGGGAAAAGAACCTTTTGTAAACAAAAATGCCCCAACTATCATGTCAGGTGTCAAAGAGCCCATCTTCAAAAAGAGTGTTGTTGAGTTTGATGAAGAATCAATGGTCATCAAACAACAGTTAGTTGAAGAAGATGAGGCTGCTAAAGACACTTATTCATCTCCTAAATCTGTCAATCAGAAAGAAACCAAAAACAATCTTAACAAGAGTCCTAAGGTCACTAAGGAAGTTGTTAAGAAAAAGAAACAAAATAGGAATGGTAAAGTAGGTGTCAACAAGGGTAACCGTAATGCTTATGTGCCAAATGCTCCTAGGAAACAATGTCAAAAATGCTTATCTGTTAATCATTTGACTCATAAGTGTAATAAATCTGTTAACAATGAAGTTGATAATCCGAGCAACCATTCTGTGGGCATGAATGATATCCATGATTCTTTCTGTGGTAAATCTAACTGCATGACATGCTATGTGACTGTGATTGCTAACTACTTATCTTTGAAGCAAAAACTTGACTCTGCACAATCATGTGAATCACACACATATGCACACTCACAGGACAGGATCCCCAATCAAGGTTGAAAGGGTAAAGACTTCATGTGAGTCTAAGAGTGTCAACTCTAAAGCTACAAACACAGTGAAGTCTCATACTGTGAATAATGCTGATTATGATAGAAGAATCAATTACAAAAATGTTTCTAAATCAACTGGACCCTACCAAGTGTAGGTACCAAAAACAACTTAGTCATTTTGTGAATGCAGGGAAACAGGAATAAAAGAGTCATATGGATCTTGGACAGTGGATGCTCAAGTCACATAACTGGTGATATAGCCCTGCTATCACATTTTGAGGAGAAGGCTGGCCCATCAGTAACCTTTGGAAATGACAACATTGGTTATACAATGGGATATGACAGTGTTGAATCTGGAAATGTCATAATAGAAGATGTAGCATTTGTTGAAGGACTGAAGCACAATCTCTTGAGTATTGGACAATTCACCAATAGGGGATTCAAAGTGGAATTTGTTGAAGATCAATGTCTAATCTCTAAAAGAGGAAGTGGTGAAGTTGCTTTAACTGGTGTAAAGAAAGGAAGCTTGTTTGTGGCTAATCTAAAGGCTGCAGACAAGGGTGAAATTTGTTGTTTCTACACAAAAGCCACAAATGAAGAATTCTGGTTGTGGCACAAGAAATTGTCTCACTTGAATGTCAAGGCAATGAATTCTCTATCTAAGAGAGAACTCATCAGAGACATTCCTGCTTTGGAATTTGTTCAAGATGGAGCTTGTGAAGCATGTCAAAGAGGGAAGATAAAAAGATCAAGTCACAAGAAGAAATATGCTCTAGTTATGTCCCTTTCCAAGAAGAAATATGCTCTAGTTATGATTGATGACTATTCAAGATACAATTGGGTGGAATTCCTATTTTCCAAGGATGAAGCTCCTCAAGTCATTATAGAGCATATCAAGAGAGTTGATAGAGAATCACAAAACACTGGTTCCTCTGTGGTTGCTTTGAGAAGTGATAATGGAACTGAATTTAGAAATGCCACATTGTATGAGTTCTGCAAAGACAAGGGCATCTACTAGCCCTTGAACTCCATAGCAAAATGGAGTGGTGGAAAGAAAGAATAGAATTCTCATTGAAGCTGCAAGAACAATGATGTTGGATGCAAAGCTACCTACTAGCTTTTGGGTTGATGATGTTAACACAGCATGCTATGTGCAAAATAGAACATTGATCAATAAGAGGTCTGGAAAAACTTCTTACTCTTTGATGATTGGAAAAAGAGCATCCTTCAAGCATCTTCATGTGTTTGGAAGCAATTGTTTTGTGATGAAAGATACATCTGAGCATGTTAGAAAATTTGATGCTAAGACATTTGAAGGTATCTTCATTGGATACTCTCTGGAAAAGACAGCATACAGAGTGTTTGTACCTGAGCAACACAAAGTGATGGAAAGCATGGATGTTACTTTTGATGACAAGAAATTCCCTGGACTTGCAACAAGTGAAAAAGACAGTGTGCCATTGAGATTTGAAAATCAAGGATATCTTGAAGATTCTGAAAGTGAAGATGAGACACATGTTCTAACTGTTCCTCATTATGAAATAAATGAAGTTGATGATCACCTTCAAACACCTGTGCAAGGGAACACTAACACAGGGGGAGAAGAAGAGAATTCCAATGTTGGTGATCAAAATGACCCTGAGTCAAACCAAGGAGATGAACAGGGTCATACAAGGAAATGGGACAGAGCCCACACTAGGGAACAAATCATTGGTGATCCTAGTGAGGGTGTTAGAACAAGGAGAGCTACAATGAATACATGTATGTACAACTGCTTTCTGTCACAGGAAGAACCAAAGGTAATTGAAGAAGCTTTGAAGCATTCTGACTGGATTGTTGCTATGCAAGAAGAATTGAATCAATTTGAGAAGAACAAAGTTTGGGAATTAGTACCACCTCCTGAAGATAAGAATGTCATTGAAACTAAATGGGTATTCAGGAACAAAATGGATGAAGAAGGTGTGGTTGTGAGAAACAAATCAAGGTTAGTTGCTAAAGGATATTGTCAACAAGAAGACATTGATTATGATGAGACATTTGCACCTGTAGCTAGACTGGAGGCCATCCGAATTTTTCTGGCTTTTGTAGATCATTCAGACTTCAAGGTGTATCAAATGGATGTGAAAAGTTCTTTTCTCAATGGTGATCTTGCTGAAGAAGTATATGTGTCCCAACCTCCTGGCTTTGAGAATGAAGAATTTCCAGACTTTGTGTACAGATTGCTCAAGGCACTCTATGGTCTCAAACAAGCACCTAGAGCTTGGTATGAAACTCTTTCTCAATTTCTTCTTGAGCATCAATTCACAAGAGGGACAATAGATAAAACTCTATTCTTCAAGAAGCATGGTAATGATATCATTCTAGTTCAAATTTATGTGGATGATATCATCTTTGGCTCTTCAAATGAAAAACTCTGTCAAAGGTTCCCCAAGTTGATGCAAAGTGTTCGCACAAAATCACGCAAGCGTACGCGGTCACAAGTAATATATGAATAATTAGAGTTCGTTCCCACAGAGACTGCTTTGGTTACTATAGTTATGCACTTATGCAACAATGTATGGCTATTGTTCAATGCTAAGACAAGTAACAAATTTGTGTTTGGATTATCTAAATTAACTAAGCAAATTACCAAGACTATAATTAACTAAAGAGATTGCTTTCAAATTACTTATGAGAATAAAACATGGGATCCTAACTTCATTAAATACTTCATCTAGAGTTTTATGTCTTTAATCAATGTATCTGACGGTTATGATAACTAATCGGACAACACGAAATCAGTACACGCTACCTTTCAGTATACGTATACCAAACCACTCAAACATCCACAAAAGAGATAGAAGTTGAGCAGACACCAATTATGCTTAGACCCTATATGTCTATAAGATTTGAAAACATAACGGTTTAACGAGCAAGTTATCCATTCAGATTACATAGGGCAGGTAAGATGGTTAAAATCACCTACGAATCATGCATGACAAACATACATAAACCTATGCTAGCATGGCAAGTTCTAAACCTCTATATCCACTTTCGCAATCAATAGAGATTAACAAACAACTTAGATGTTAGCTACGCATCCAAGAAGAATAAGCACAACCAAACTATGATATCAACAAATCATCACACACACATCTTTAAAACAATTAACTACTAAAATCCATAAATAAATCCGTTAGAACCCCACGACAACGATTAGTTCATAATCGAACCGTTCATCATCGTGGGTTCTGATGAAAACATGATAGTAAATATGTCTGGAATACTAAATAAAAGTACTAGGGTTTATGAAGAAACAAACGAGAATCCAAAGTATCGCCTAATTAGAAGAATACAAAGATAAGTTGAAAACTAGATCTTCGTAATCAGCCGTCTTCTTGTTCTCCTCACCGGTGGATGGATATGTATGTATGTATATCAATATATCTCTGTATATATGTATCTCTCAGATCTGATGTTTATATATATATCCTCAAATATTTTAATGCCTTGAGAAAAGTACAATTATGTTTCCTAAACTGATTCTGTTTTACAAGGAAAATTCGTAGCTGACTTTTCTTCAGTAATTCTGAGACGTTCCTGAAGTAATTTGATAATTGGACCACTTTAGAATAAAATGTATTTTTATTATCTTCGCGTGGGCTGTTAAATTGTCCAATTCTGACTTCTAGATCTCAAGATATGACCCAAACAGTGAATTATGTGCATGCAGCCCAACAAATCCGAATTTTCTTCTAATAAATCTCCAAATTAAGCTCTTTATTCTCCAATCCTTCCCAGTTTAGGATTTCCTTGCATCCTACAATAAAACATTAAAATTTATTAAATAAATATCCAATTAACTGCAAAATATAATAAATATGAGGACTAAAATCATATAAAATATATATAAATATATACTCTATCACAAAGCAAGTATGAGATTAGTATGATGGGAGAGCTAACCTACTTCTTAGGCCTGCAAGTAAATCAAAGGGAGGATGGCATCTTCATAAATCAATCAAAGTATGTCAAAGATCTTTTGAAGAAATATGGTTTAGAAGACTCCTCCCCTGCAAAAAATCCAATGTCAACTGCAATTAAGCTTGATGAAGATAAAAGAGGCAAGAGAGTTGACATCAAGGTTTACAAAGGCATGGTTGGTTCATTACTCTATCTCACAGCTAGCAGGCTAGACATCATGTTTTCCACATGTCTATGTGCAAGGTTTCAATCTGATCCCAAGGAATCTCACATGTTGGCAATCAAAAGAATCTTTAAATATCTGAAAGGGACTCCTAATCTTGGCTTAAGGTATCCAAAGGGCACTGGGTTAAACCTGGTTGGTTACACGGATTCTGATTATGCTGGATACAGAATTGACAGAAAGAGTACTTCAGGAAGCTGCCAATTCTTAGGTCAAAGGTTAGTATCTTGGTTCAGTAAGAAACAACAATCCACAGCAACATCTACAGCTGAGGCTGAATATATTGCTGCTGGAAGCTGCTGTGCTCAATTGCTTTGGATTAGAAATCAACTCATGGATTATGGACTAGTGTTGGAACACATTCCTCTGATGTGTGATAACACTAGTGCAATATCCATTGTTGCCAATCCTGTTAATCATTCTACTACAAAGCATATTGAGATAAGGTACCATTTCATTAGGGAACATGCTGCAAATGGTACTATAGCAGTCTCTTATCTTCCAACTGAGAAACAATTAGTTGACATATTTACTAAACCTCTAAATGAAGTTATCTTCAACAGACTAGTGAGTGAAATTGGAATGCTCAATCCTTCATTTACTAGTTCTAAGTAATTATGCTAGTTAATTGTTGCAGCAGTAAATTTTCACTGTATTTAAATGCACTATTTTATTGGAGTGAAAATTAGCTGAGATATGATTTATAAATATTTCAGTATTTTACTGCATATTTTTCAAAATCATATTTGGTTGTGGAGTTGTGAGCTTTTGAGACATCTCTATATAGGTGATTTTGAGAGTTCACGACTTAGTTCAAAATAAACAGACCTATATCGCAAACTGTTAAAGTTGTGAGACTTCGCGATATAGTTCAATTCTTGAGTTTGCGATCTACTTAGTGGACTTCGCGACACAAAATAACTATATCGACAAGTCCCCGCACATTAACAGAATTTTTATTTAAATTGATTTTATTTCAAAATTTTGATATATGTCTGACAAATTGATTGAAATTCCAAAAGAGAGTTCTCGACAGGGTATTTATATTATATCGCATAGTCTCCTTAAATTTCCTACCTTCCAGACTTTGCGATATAGTTCATTTCTAGACTTTGCGATGTACTTTGCAAGACTTCGCGATACAGTCTATTTTGAGACTTCACGACATCAAAATAGTCTGTACACATTTATATCTCTATATCGCACTGTCTCAGTCATATAAATACCTTTTGCAAACACTTTTACCCTTTTCATCTTGTCGATTACTCTCAATTTTTAAACCTAATCTTAAATCTTTTCCCTATTTTCAATCTCAAACTCAACAATGGCACCCAAATCTCAACCAGCTGATTCATCCAATCCCTTAGTCATACCCAAAGACACCAACTTTCTCACTATCTCCTCTGACACAGAAGCAAACCCAAGGTACAAGTGCTTTGTACGCTTTTTGAACACATCCTACCTTCGCCAAGCTTTAACGATGAACCCATCGATGTATGTTGACCTACTGGAAGCTTTCTGGAGGACTGCAACCTGTACTGTCATGGCAAAGGAGGATGGAACTTCATTTCAAGAGATACATTGCACGATTGGAGGCAAAGAATTGCAGTTTGGGGAGAAAGAAGTAAATGAAACATTTAGCTTTAAGACTGAAAATCATGATGTTGAAGCAAATGATAAGGAGATGGTGGAATTTATGACTTTGATTAAATATGCTAGTACAATTGACATGGCTAAGCTGAACAAGAAGAACGTTAGGAGGGAGTGGTCATATCTGTTTGATGCCCTCCAGAAAGTGTTCCTGTGCAGAAAGACAGGATGGGACCAAATCAGCCACATTGCAGTGAAGCTTGTCTACTCCTTGGCCTACAACCAGGAAATCAATGTTGGAGCAATCATCATTAGGGAGTTGGCTCAAAGGTTAGGTAAAACTCCATGTGGCAGAGGTACTGAAATCTTCTACCCTCATTTTATTCAGTGCATTTTAAATTATTTAGATAATAATTTGCATGAAGTAGAAGGAATAGACACAACAAAGTTGGCTTATCCTAAGTCCATGTCCAAAATCATTTTTGGAACATTGGACACTAGGAATCAAGTGGATGTGATTTTGAGTGTGACTAAGCATATGCAAGACAAATTCGAAACCTACACCCTTGATAAGCCCATATATCATGAACTTTCCTGGAAAGGGAAGGCTAAGACTAATGGAGCTTCAGAGTCTATCCCAAGCCTTCCTAACCCATCCAGTAACCTTTCTGTAAACAATACATTAGTCATTAGGGAGCCAAGTGCACCAACCTCTCAAAAGGTTGTTTTTACTAAAAAGAAGAATAAGAAGAGAGCCCTTGCAATAATTGATGACACTGTAGATTTAGGTAGTGAGGAACCTGAGTCACAGCTCACCAGACAAAGGAAGAAATCTAAACAGACAGCCACCACTGAATCCTCCCAACAGGATTCAGATGTGGTAAAAGGGGTAAACCTATTACTATCAATGGCCTCTCAAAAGGTCATTGGTATTGAAAAGAGTAGTCTCCCCACTACAATCTGTACAGAGTCTACACAGAGTCAAGAACTCACTCTTGACTCAGGTGAACATCAGGGTGGAACTACACAGAGTGGAGAGCACATCAATGTTGAAACTCCTCCTATTTCTCAAGGGGAGTTGCCAAAATCAAATCTAAACTCCTCTTCTCTTTTAGAATCTACAAATGCACAAATTTCTTCTATACAGGAAAGTCATTCTAATGACAATCCTACACTTGATCATTCACTCTTTGATTCTGTGAATGAGCCCCTTTCAAGTGACATGGTGCTTGACACTGTGCTCACTACCCATGACCCCCATTCTGTTGGTCAGGAAATGCATGCTGGGGCATATTCTAATGACACCAACACAAACATAGAGGATTCACCAGTTTTTACTGGAGACTCCGTGCCTACTTCTCCAATCCTCAGGGATTTGGAATTGCCTTCACAGGTAAATAGAGATGATGCTGTAACTCATCTCATTTCAATGGAGACAACATTATACTCTACAGCCATTCCAAGGCCGGAGGAGACTCACACAAATTTCATCCCTGTTGCAGAACCCTCATCTGTGACAGAAGTGCCTGGCACTAGTTCTAACTTGGCTCAAGCCATAATGTCTCAATGGCTGGAGTTTGTGCAACATGACAGACCTTCAGGATCATCCTCTGTGCCCACTCAATTGACAGAAGAAGCACTCCAAAGCTTACATGTGGCACAGATTGATGAGTTCTCAAAGATTGCTCGACATCTCCTAGCAGCTGGCCTCCCAAATAAAGATTATGAGGCAATTCTCTTATGTCACAAGGAGGATGTTGAGGCACAAAAGGAGAAAATAGTAGATGAGGCTCAACAGGATGGTAATGTAGATGCCTGGTTGGATGCCAAAAGATCTGTGAAGCTCAAGGATGCTCAAGCTTTTCTCAGGGAAGACTACCTTACAACCTTGGGGTCAAATGCCAAAAGTCTTTCACCCGCAGAAGTCTATGATGCAGTCAATGAGGTCTACAAAAGTCAGCTAAAGGCTCTGCACTATCTTGGGAATGGTCTTCAATCAGAAATCTCTACTATCAAGGAAGAAACATACCAATCTTTGGCAAAGCTCAGGAACTCCTATCTTTCTAATTTTCCCAAGGTAGATGGCATCCTCAAAGAAGTGCAAAAGACTTCTCAGAATGTCACCAAGATGGATTGCACCCTGGCTTTGGTCACTGAAAATCTAAAGAAGCTATCTACCAAACTAGAGAATCAGGTGCAATCCAATATCAACTCCAACTCCATGCTTTCTGTAATGTGCTGGAATCAGTATGGTGAAAAGCTAGTGGATGAGGTTCCTATATCCAATATCACAAAGTTTGACTTTTCCAAGATCAAGGACCAGTCTCTCAACTCCTTCAAGTCTGAGCAACTTTTCTCCAAAGTTGATAAATTGGAAAGAAAGGTGGCTAAGCTAAAATCTGAAAACCAAGGGATTTCTCATTCTTTGGAGCTCCTCAATTCAAAATTGGATGATCAAAGCACTACAACCTCCAATATCTTGCTAGTCCAACAGCAATGATGAAAAACATGAATCTACCTATTCCTGGTGAAGCTCAAGACATCTTGTCTGATCCCAAGCCTAAGGGGGAGAAGGAAAAAGAAAGCATCATTCTGGAAAAGAGAGGGGGAGCATTAGCCAAGCAAAAGCAAAAGGGCAAAATCACAGAAAAAGATCTAAAGCCTCATACTCTTCCTACTGTTACTGTCACCAGTAGAGATGGCCAGAAGAGTATTGTCACCTCAACATTCTATCCTGGCACTATGCCAATGGATGTCAATGCTCCTTGAAAGGCATATGTTTAGGCCTATTAATATTCCGAGGAAACAACTTAATTTAAACAAGTATGTAACAAGTAAATAATTAGTTAAATATGTCACAGGAATCTCAGAGAGTTTTATCTGTCAAGAGAATGGAGAATTAAAGTCATCTACAGACTTGAAGTTATTCTACATTGAAAGAAGTTCAATTTTATTGTTCAAGCCTCAGTGAAGTATTCAAGGAAGTGGATTTACTACAGTGACAGAGATTTCCAGTGGTGACGGAAGAAGTACAGGATACAGAGTTTTGTCAAAGCTAAAGAAAAGAAGCCACAACTTTAAATGTTTTTAAAGATGAAGAATTTTCATTGAAGTCAGTTATTCATGAAACCAGACAGTGCATCGAATGACGACATCATCAGTGGAATTAAATCATCTATATTCAGTGGTTTTCAGAAGATTGAGGAATGCAAAGTTTTTGAGTTATCTTCTTTGATTTATTAATTTAATTTAATTAATAAATTAATTCTATCAGAATTAATTAATTTATTAAATTAATTAAGTTAGTAGTTTAAATTATTTATTAACTTGATTCTTTTAAGAGAATTAATTTAATCTATAATTTAATCTAACTATTTAAATTAAAAGGATTTTCTGAAATAAAACTAGTATGACCTGTTTTATTAGAATTCAAAACTCGGTATGACCTATTATACTTTGTATGACCTTGCATTATATTTGGCAGGTCATACCGAATATTAAAGAGGTCATACTAGTTACTTTTCACTTTATAGTTCAGGTCATACACGTTTCATTTGAGGTTCTACCTAATGTACTATGCAGGTCATACCGAACTTGTTTCTGAGGTCATACAAGACATTTGTCAGGTCATACAAGGCAAATGAATTGTATAAACCCGGGGCCAGAAATGAAAGAAGTACAGATTGTATTATCCATCAACAAAAGCAGCAGACACTTATTTCTCTCTAAAGAACAGCTGAAGCATTAAATCTCATTTCTTCTCAAGCAATTAATTCTAGTTTGTATTGTTAAATCCAAACCACTAGAAGTTGATTACTTGTATTGCTTTGATCATCTAGCGGATTTTTATCCCTAGAATTTATCTCGAACTTGCTTTTAGCATTCGATCTTTTTATTACAAATATTAGAAAAGTTCATGTCGAATTTATTCTAAATTTGTATTAATTAGTTTGAGATAAATACTTTGTAATCCATATTGTATTTGCAACACCCTTCAATTTTAATATTAGTTATATTTAACTTGAATCTTGTTTCATTTATATTCCGCATTAATTTGTTCTTAATTGTTAAATTATTCAAAGAGCAAATTTCGATTAAACGGTATAGTTTGTATTCAACCCCCCTTCTACAAACTTATCAGGACCTAACAATTGGCATCAGAGCCTTTTGATTGATATACAAATCAAAGATCCAATTGTTTTGAGATTTTTCTTTTAAACTCTGATTTTTTATCTTATTCCTAAAAATCTCAAAAGATGTCTACTACACAGAAAGTTGGTACGGTCAAAATCCCAATGTTCAGCAAGGAGCATTATTCTATGTGGAAGAAGAAAATGCTCCTATTTCTTAAGGTTGCAAATCCTAAATACATTGATATGCTGAAGAAAGGTCCCAGACTTCCTATGATTATTGAGGAAGAATTAAAAGAGGATAACGTTGTTACTAGGCCTGCTAGTATGTACCCTAAAGATCCCAAGGATTACACTCCTGATGAGAAAGAGGATGTTACCTTGGATTCCTGTCTTCAGTCGATCCTTATTGAGAGTCTTGATCCTATCATGCATAATCATGTCCTAAATTGTGATACTGCCAAACACATTTGGGGAATCATAGAGATAATCAATGAGGGGACAGAGGAAGTTAGGGAGAATATGCTGGAAATTCTCACTTCACAATATGAGCATTTCAGATCAAACCCTGGTGAAGGTATCTCTCAGGTTTTTGAGAGATACAACAAATTAATCAATGATCTGAATCTCAATGGGAAGCACTACACCAACAAGGAGATTAACAAGAAGTTCCTTCTTACCCTACCACCTCATTTGGAGCACAAAATATCTGCCATTAGAGAAGCAAGAGATATGAATGAGATTGCTTTGGAGAGATTGTATGGTGTGCTGAAGACCTGTGAGCTGGAGCAGATTCAACAAAGGGAGCTGTATGGAACTGGGAAGATTGTTGGTACCTCTACTGCATTGGCTGCTGAAGTCCCACAGAGACTGGAAGTGAAGGCTGTTCAACCTTCCAGTTCTAACATGAATGTTATTGATGCTGAATATGGATTAACATCCATTGATCAATCTGGTGGTGACTTCTATTCTTTAGAAGAACTTGATCAACTAGAGGATAGTGATTTGGCTTTGATAGTCAGAAAGTTTGGGAAGTTTAGATTCAAGAGGAATCCCAATCTTAAGTTCAGACCCAGATTTCAGAGAGGTGGATCTTCATCTTCAAGTGGCACAAGGGGTGGCTACAAAACTGGAACTGTGGAAAGGAGCACAATCAGATGCTACAATTGCAATGAGTTGGGTCACTTTGCTACTGAGTGCAGAAAGCCAAAGCAAGTGACCAGAAACACATTTGATTCTAGCAAGAAGAACAAGATTGGGAAAGCCTATGTTGCTGAGGGAAAGAGTTGGGATGACACTGACAGTGATGAAGAAGCAGGTGAGATTGGGAACCTTGCTTTAATGGCTAAAGAGGAAAGCACTTCATCCAGATACATGTCAGAGGTAACCTTTACTGACTCTGAAATGATTCATCATCTTGGTGGCACCATAAGTTGTGCACGCACTGAAAATGATAGAATAAATCTTTTAAACACAAATCTTGAAAAGGAAATAAAAGATTTAAAACTAGTGCATGTCAATCAAGATGAACTTACTAATAAGGTAGCAGTTCTTGAGAAAAGGGTTAAATTGTATCAACAACTGGAAACCATTCTCAAAGATCAGATTAGTGAGCTTAAGACCAAAGCTAATGCTTATTTCAGTTCTTGTAAGACTGCTAAAGAAATTCTCAATAAGCAAGCTGTTGGTAATCATGTCAGTATAGGGTATGATTATAATGAGGCTATTGGACTGCTTGGAATTAATTCCCCTTGTAGATTCAAATCTGAAGGAAAGGTTGTTCCATATATACTTAAGGGTATTGAAACACCCTTCTGTAAGGAGTCTGAGGCAGAGCCTATGAATGAATACTCTATCATTATTGCTGAGGAGATTCATGAAGAAGATATTGCTTTGGAAGCTGAACAGTCCAAAAAGTGTATATCTGATATTCCAGTCAAAGTTGCTACAACTAAAAAGACTAAATCAGATATCCATAAGTTGGATCAAAACAACTGTAGAACTAACATGCCTGCTGTTAATTCTTCTCATAAAGCATGTGGTGTGATTAATTGCATGTCTTGTGCTTTCAATGTTATGTATGCTTATTTTAATAGTAAGCATGTATCTAGTGATAAGACTGCTCCACGTCAACATGTTAATAATAAGAAGCATGTTAAAGCAAAGACTACTAGTCCTCCTCAGACTAGAGTGGATTCATTTATCCCTAAGCCTACTCAGAAATGTGTTAAGGCTGGCTATAAATGGAAACGCTCTTATGTGAAAGAGGTTGAAGTAGTTTTGGCTAAAAATGTTGTTTTGCCTGACAAAGGCCAGTTCTTTAAGTATGCCGGACCCAATCAGTTTTGGGCTCCGAAGAAGGTCTAATCAATCTGATATTGCAGGGAGTTAAACAGGTAAACCGTGTTATATGGATTCTTGACAGTGGCTGTTCAAAGTATATGACCGGAGATAGAGCCCTGCTATCAGATGTGGTTGAGAAAGCTGGCCCAGTAGTTACCTTTGGAGATAACAGCAAGGGTATTACGAAAGGATATGGCTGTCTGAAGTATGGAAATGTTATCATTGAAGATGTTTCTTTTGTGGAAGGTCTGACGTTCAATCTTCTCAGCATCAGTCAGTTCTGTGACAGAGGATATGCTGTTTCCTTTGAAAGAGAGAAGTGTCAGATTATTCACAAGAAGAATGGAAAGCCTGCTCTTCAAGGAGTAAGGAAAGGTGACTTGTTCATAGCTGATCTGAACTCTGGATTCAAAGATGAAGTTAATTGTTTTTATGCTAAAGCTTCATCAGATGATAGTTGGCTATGCCACAAGAAGATGTCTCACCTTAACTTCAAAACCATGAACTCTTTAGTCAAGAGGGAATTGGTTAGAGGTTTGCCTCAGATGGAGTTTACACAGGAAGGACTGTGTGAGGCATGTCAGAAAGGAAAGTCAAAGAAAGCTTCTCACAAGGGCACTGAAACATCATCAATAACTGAACCTCTTCAGCTACTGCACATGGATTTGTTTGGTCCAGTTAATGTGATGTCCATGTCAAAGAAGCAATATGCACTTGTGATTGTTGATGACTTTTCAAAATATACATGGGTTTTATTCCTACATTCCAAGGATGAGACCCCATTCCTGGTGATTGGCCACATAAAGTTGATTGAGCTGGATTCTAGATTCCCTGTTAGAGCCATAAGGTCAGATAATGGTACTGAATTCAAGAATGCCATTCTAAATGACTTTTGTGCTGATAAAGGAATAACAAGACAGTATTCTGCCCCTAGAACTCCTCAACAAAATGGAGTAGTGGAAAGAAAGAATCGTACATTGATTGAAGCAGCTAGGACTATGCTAAGTGAGTCCAAACTTCCAACGTACTTTTGGGTTGAAGTAGCGAATACAGCTTGTTATACTCAGAATCGAACTTTAATCAACAAGGACTTAATGAAGACTCCGTATGAGATCATGAACAACAAGAAACCAACTGTCAAGTACTTTCATGTATTTGGAGCAAAATGCTTTGTGCTTATAGATGACAATGTGAAACGTGGCAAGTTTGATGCAAAGGCACAAGAAGCAATTTTTGTTGGTTATTCCAGAAGATCTTACAGGGTCTACTTGGTTGGCAGTCACACAGTAAAGGAAAGTGTCAATGTTACTTTTGATGACACTAAGTTCCCTAATATCCAAAAAGAAGACTCATCTGAAAAGCTGAAGTTTGATAACTTGCCAGACTCAGAATCAGATGATGAAGCCCCACCTGAAGTTATTGCTGGTGATGATAATAACAATGATGATAATGATCATGGTGATGGTGGTGGAAACACTGGTAACAATGGAGATACCACCAACACTGGAGAAGAATCATCAAGGCAATCAAGCAACAACTCAGGGGGAGCAAATGAAGGATCAACTAGTCACTCACAACATCAAAGTGAATTTCAAGGTGAATCATCAAGATCAAATCTTCCAAGACAGACTGTTTGGAATAAAGCTCATCCTTTTGAGCTGATCATTGGTGATCCAGAGGTTGGAGTTAAAACTAGAAGTGCTTCTCATAATGAATGTCTTTTCTCAGCTTTTCTATCTAAAATGGAGCCAAAGAAAACTGAGGAAGCACTGACTGATCCAGATTGGGTGATTGCTATGCAAGATGAACTCAATCAATTTGAACAACAGCAAGTCTGGAAGCTGGTACCCAGGCCAAAGAACAAGAAAGTAGTTGGTACAAGATGAGGATGGCATTGTTACAAGGAACAAGGCAAGACTGGTTGCACAAGGGTATTCACAAGCTGAAGGCATTGATTATGATGAAACCTATGCACCAGTGGCTAGACTTGAGGCCATCAGGATGTTCTTAGCATTTGCTGCTTACTCCAATTTTAAAGTCTATCAAATGGATGTTAAAAGTGCATTCCTGAATGGTGAACTTGATGAAGAAGTGTATGTGGAACAGCCCCCTGGCTTTGAAAATCAGGAGCTGCTGGACTTTGTGTACTTTCTCTTCAAGGCTATCTATGGTTGAAAGGCATATGTTTTGGCCTATTAATATTCCGAGGAAACAACTTAAGTTAAACAAGTCTGTAATAAGTAAATAATAAGTTAATATGTCACAGGAATCTCAGATAGTTTTATCTGTCAAGAGAATGGAGAATTAAAAGTCATCCTACAGATTTGAAGATATACTACATTGAAAGAAGTTCAATTATTTGTTCAAGCCTCAGTGAAGTCTTCAAAGAAGTGGATTTATTAAAGTGACAGAGGTTTCAGATTTGTGATAGCAAATGTACAGGTTACAAAGGTTGTTCAACAGTCAAAAGAAGACAATGAACCACAACTTAAAGTCAAGATGAAGAACAGACATTGAAGTTAGTCATTTATGAACCAGACAGTGCATCAAATGACAACATCAGACAATGGATATTCTTCAGCAGATCAAGTGGTTCAAGCATTGGTTTTACTATTCTATATGGATTTAAGTTCTATTGTAAATTAGTTATTAATTTATTTATTAATTTAATTCATCAGAATTAATTTAATAAATAAATTAAGTAATTAATTTATTGAATAAATTAATTCTTCAGAATTAATTTGTGAAGTAAATTAATTATTAGAATTAATTTAGAATTAGAATTTGAATTAAATTAGAATTATGTAATTAAAATCAACTGGAATGACTACCCAGGATAGTCATACCGGTAGTCATACCGGTAGTCATCCCGATAGTCATCCCGGTTGATTTTAAGTAATTCTAATATAATTCACATTAATTCAGATAGTCATGCTAAGCCTTTTGATAGTCATTCCAGTACAAATTGGATAGTCATTCCAGTACAAATTGGATAGTCATTCCAAAGGTAAAAAGAAACAGAACGTGCAGAAGTGTACTGATCCGATTGATTAGTATAAAAGCAAAAAGGAATCAGAAGATAAACATATCAAGAACATTACATCAAAATACTTTCCTGTCAAGAACTCTGCCGTGCTACTTTCTTCTGCAAATTAATTCTAGAATCTTTATGTTAAATCTAAACCACTAGAATTCATTTACTTGTACTGCTTTGATTATCTAGCGGATTTTTATCTCTAGAACGTATCTCAAATTATCAAATATTGTTATATCTTTTTATTACAAAAATAGATAAATTCATGTCGAATTTATTCTAGATTTGTTTTAATTAGTTTGAGATCCAATCTTGTAATCAGTATCATATTTGTAACACCCTTCAAGTTTAATAGAGTTTTATTTAACTTGAATCTTGTTTCATTTTATTCCGCATCAATTTGTTCCTAAACAGTTAAATCATTTAAAGAACAAATTCGATAAAACGGTATAGTTTGTATTCAACCCCCCTTCTACAAACTTATCAGGACCTAACAATTGGCATCAGAGCCTTTTGATTGATATACAAATCAAAGATCCAATTGTTTTGAGATTTTTCTTTTAAACTCTGATTTTTTATTTAAATTATAAAAATCTCAAAAGATGTCTACTACACAGAAAGTGGGGACAGTTAAAATCCCAATATTCAGCAAGGAGCATTATCCAATGTGGAAGAAGAAAATGCTCCTATTTCTTAAGGTTGCAAATCCTAAATACTTGGATGTGCTGAAGAGTGGTCCCAAACTCCCTATGATTATTGATCCTGAAGTTGTTGAGGATAATGTTGTGACTAGGGCTGCTAGGATGTACCCTAAAGATCCCAAGGAATACACTCCTGATGAGAAAGAGGATGTTACCTTGGATTCCTGTCTTCAGTTGATCCTTATTGAGAGTCTTGATCCTATCATGCATAATCATGTCCTAAATTGTGAAACTGCCAAACATATTTGGGGAACCATAGAGATAATCAATGAGGGGACTGAAGAGGTTAGGGAGAATATGCTGGAAATTCTCACTTCACAATATGAGCATTTCAGATCAAACCCTGGTGAAGGTATCTCTCAGGTTTTTGAGAGATACAACAAATTAATCAATGATCTGAATCTCAATGGGAAGCACTACACCAACAAGGAGATTAACAAGAAGTTCCTTCTTACACTTCCACCTCATTTGGAGCACAAGATATCTGCTATTAGAGAAGCAAGAGACATGAATGAGCTTGCTTTGGAAAGATTGTATGGTGTCTTGAAGACCTATGAGCTGGAGCAGATTCAACAGAAGGAGCTGTATGGAACTGGAAGGATTGTTGGTACCTCCACTGCATTGGCTGCTGAAGTCCCACAGAAACTGGAAGTGAAGGCTGTTCAACCTTCCAGTTCTCACATGAATGTTATTGATGCTGAATATGGATTAACATCCATTGATCAATCTGGTGGTGACTTCTATTCTTTGGAAGAACTTGATCAGCTGGAGGATGGTGATTTGGCTTTGATAGTTAGAAAGTTTGGGAAGTTTAGATTCAAGAGGAATCCCAATCTTAAGTTCAGACCCAGATTTCAGAGAGGTGGATCTTCATCTTCAAGTGGCACAAGGGGTGGCTACAAAACTGGAACTGTGGAAAGGAGTATAATCAGATGCTACAATTGCAATGAGTTGGGTCACTTTGCTACTGAGTGCAGAAAGCCAAAGCAAGTGACTAGAAACACATTTGATTCTAGCAAGAAGAACAAGATTGGGAAGGCCTATGTTGCTGAAGGAAAGAGTTGGGATGACACTGACAGTGATGAAGAAGCAGGTGAGATTGGGAACCTTGCTTTAATGGCTAAAGAGGAAAGCACTTCATCCAGATACATGTCAGAGGTAACCTTTACTGACGCTGAAATGATTTATCATCTTGGTGGCACCATAAGTTGTGCACGCACTGAAAATGATAGAATAAATCTTTTAAACACAAATCTTGAAAAGGAATTAAAAGATTTGAAACTTGTGCATGTTAATCAGGATGAACTTAATGAGAAAATTGCTTTTCTGGAGAATAGGGTTAAATGTTATATTCAACTGGAAACCATTCTCAAAGAGCAGATTAGTGAGCTCAAAACCAAAGCTAATGCCTATTACAACTCTTGTAAGACGGCTAAAGAAATTTTCAATAAACAAGCTATTGGTAATCATGTCAGTATAGGTTATGATTATAATAAGGCTATAGGATTGCTTGGTATTAATACACCTTGTAGGGTCAGAGAAGAAGGAAAGGCTGTTCCTTATATTCTTAAGGGTATTAAAACACCCTTCTGTAAGGAGTCTGAGGCAGAGCCTCTGAATGAATCTTCTATCATTATTGCTGAGGAGATTCATGAAGAAGATGTTGCCTTAGAAGCTGAGAAATCCAAAAAGTGTGTATCTGATATTCCAGTCAAAGTTGCTACAACTAAAAAGGCTAAATCAGATATCCATAAATTGGATCAAAACAACTGTAGAACTAACATGCCTGCTATTAATTCTTCTCATAAAGCATGTGGTGTGGGTAATTGCATGTCTTGTGCTTTTAATGTTATGTATGCTTTCTTTAATAAAAAGCATGTATCTAGTGATAAGACTGCTCCACGTCAACATGTTAATAATAAGAAGCATGTTAAAACAAAGACTACTAGTCCTCCTCAGACTAGAGTGGATTCATTTATCCCTAAGCCTACTCAGAAATGTGTTAAGGCTGGTTATAAATGGAAACGCTCTTATGTGAAAGAGGATGAAGTAGTTTTAGTTAGAAATGTTGTTTTGCCTGACAAAGGCCAGTTCTTTAAGTATGCCGGACCCAATCAATTTTGGGCTCCGAAGAAGGACTAATCAATCTGATATTGCAGGGAGTTAAACAGGTAAACCGAGTTATGTGGATTCTGGACAGTGGCTGTTCAAGGCATATGACCGGAGATAGAGCCCTGCTATCAGATGTGATTGTGAAAGCTGGCCCAGTAGTTACCTTTGGAGATAACAGCAAGGGTATTACGAAAGGATATGGCTGTTTGAAGTACGGAAATGTTATCATTGAAGATGTTTCATTTGTGGAAGGTCTGACGTTCAATCTTCTCAGCATCAGTCAGTTCTGTGACAGAGGATATGATGTTTCCTTTGAAAGAGAGAAGTGTCAGATCACTCACAAGAAGAATGGAAAGCCTGCTCTTCAAGGAGTAAGGAAAGGTGACTTGTTCATAGCTGATATGAACTCGGGATTCAAAGATGAAGTGAATTGTTTTTATGCTAAAGCTTCATCAGATGATAGTTGGCTATGGCACAAGAAGATGTCTCACCTTAACTTCAAAACTATGAACTCTTTAGTCAAGAGGGAATTAGTTAGAGGTTTGCCTCAGATGGAATTTACACAGGAAGGACTGTGTGAGGCATGTCAGAAGGGAAAGTCAAAGAAAGCTTCTCACAAGGGCACTGACACATCATCAATAACTGAACCTCTTCAGCTACTGCACATGGATTTGTTTGGTCCAGTTAATGTGATGTCCATGTCAAAGAAACAATATGCACTTGTGATTGTTGATGACTATTCAAAATATACATGGGTTTTATTCCTACATTCCAAGGATGAGACCCCATTCCTGGTGATTAGCCATGTAAAGTTGATTGAGCTGGATTCTAGATTCCCTGTTAGAGCCATAAGGTCAGATAATGGTACGGAATTCAAGAATGCCATTCTGAATGACTTTTGTGCTGATAAAGGAATAACAAGACAGTATTCTGCCCCTAGAACTCCTCAACAAAATGGAGTAGTGGAAAGAAAGAATCGTACATTGATTGAAGCTGCTAGGACTATGTTAAGTGAGTCCAAACTTCCAATGTACTTTTGGGCTGAAGCAGCGAATACAGCTTGTTATACTCAGAATCGAACTTTAATCAACAAAGACCTAATGAAGACTCCGTATGAGATCATGAACAACAAGAAACCAACTGTCAAGTACTTTCATGTATTTGGAGCAAAATGCTTTGTGCTTTTAGATGAGAATGTTAAACGTGGCAAGTTTGAGGCAAAGGCACAAGAAGCTATTTTTGTTGGTTATTCAAGAAGATCTTACAGGGTTTATGTAGTTGGCAGTCACACAGTAAAGGAAAGTGTCAATGTTACTTTTGATGACACTAAGTTCCCCAATATCCAAAAAGAAGATTCATCTGAAGAGCTGAAGTTTGATAACTTGCCAGACTCAGAATCAGATGATGAAGCCCCACCTGAAGTTATTGCTGGTGATGATAATAACAATGATGATAATGATCCTGGTGATGGTGGTGGAAACACTGGTAACAATGGAGATACCACCAGCACTGGAGAAGGATCATCAAGGCAAACAGGCAACAACTCAGGGGGAGCAAATGAAGGATCAGCTAGTCACTCACAACATCAAAGTGAATTTCAAGGTGAATCATCAAGATCAAATCTTCCAAGACAGACTGTATGGAATAGAGCTCATCCTTTTGAGTTGATCATTGGTGATCCAGATGTTGGAGTTAAAACTAGAAGAGCTTCTCAGAATGAATGTCTTTTCTCAGCATTTTTATCTAAAATGGAGCCAAAGAAAACTGAGGAAGCACTAACTGATCCAGATTGGGTGATTGCTATGCAAGATGAACTCAATCAGTTTGAACAACAACAAGTCTGGAAGCTGGTACCCAGGCCAAAGAACAAGAAAGTAGTTGGTACTAGATGGGTATACAGGAACAAGCTAGATGAGGATGGCATTGTTACAAGGAACAAGGCAAGACTGGTTGCACAAGGGTATTCTCAAGCTGAAGGCATTGATTATGATGAAACCTATGCACCAGTGGCTAGACTTGAGGCCATCAGGATGTTCTTAGCATTTGCTTCTTACTCCAATTTTAAAGTCTATCAAATGGATGTTAAGAGTGCATTCCTGAATGGTGAACTTGATGAAGAAGTGTATGTGGAACAGCCCCCTGGCTTTGAAAATCAGGAGCTGCTGGACTTTGTGTACTTTCTCTTCAAGGCTATCTATGGTCTTAAACAAGCCCCAAGAAAATGGTATGACACTCTCTCTGGTTTTCTTTTAGAAAATGGTTTTGTTAGAGGTATCATAGACAAAACTCTTTTTTCAAAGAAACACAAAAGTGATATGATATTAGTCCAAGTCTATGTGGATGACATCATATTTGGGTCTACTAATGATAATCTCTGTAAGAGATTTGCTGAGCTAATGCAGAGTAAGTTTGAAATGAGTATGATGGGTGAGCTGAAGTTCTTTCTCGGATTGCAAGTAAGTCAAAGGTCAAATGGTATATTTATTTGTCAATCCAAGTATCTCATAGAACTCCTCAAGAAGTATCATATGGAGGATTCAGCATCAGCAAGGACTCCATCTTCAACAGGAATCAAACTTGGAGCTTCTGACAAATCTATCAAGGTAGATGTTACAAGCTACAGAGGTATGATTGGCTCCTTACTCTATCTTACTGCTAGTAGACCAGATATTATGTATGCTACATGCTTGTGTGCAAGGTTCCAAGCGGACCCTAGAGATGTTCATCTCGTTGCTGTGAAAAGAATCTTGAGATATCTTAAGGGTACACCTAATCTAGGTATCTGGTACCCTAAAGATTCTGGTTTTAATCTTGTTGGATATACAGATTCTGATTATGCAGGTAGTGTTGTGGATAGAAAGAGTACCTCTGGGAGTTGTCAATTCCTAGGAGGTAGGTTGATTTCCTGGTATAGCAAGAAACAGCAAACAGTTTCCAATTCAACAGCAGAAGCTGAATATATTGCTGCTGGAAGCTGTTGTGCTCAGATCTTATGGATACGGAATCAATTAAAGGACTATGGCTTTGCATTAGACAAAATTCCCATATTTTGTGATAATACAAGTGCCATAGCAATCTCCAACAACCCTGTGCAGCACTCGAGAACGAAGCACATTGACATCAGGTATCATTTTATCAGAGAGCATGTCATGAATGGAACTGTGGAGTTACACTTTGTACCCACAGAAGAACAGACTGCAGATATATTCACTAAATCTGTTGATGAATCCACATTTATCAAGTTAGTTGGTAAATTGGGTATGTTAAACAGTCTTAGTGATTAACAATGTATCTGTCATGTTTGTTCTTTCAATAAATTCATTTTCTCTTGTCATTTAATTGATATTTTCTGCCAATTCTCTTTTAATAATTGCATGCTTGTTGATTTAAATGGTTCTGAATATTTTATTTTCTTTAAAAATATTTTTCTCATATTTTTTAAGTGGAGAAATGTATTTTTATTGAAAATATATTTATTTAGAATTATTTAGGTGTTTTTCAGTTTGTAAATATTGTTGTTTAAACTTTTCTGCAGGTTTATATTATTTTATGCAATTTTATATAATTCTACATATTTTTCTAGGATTTATGGAATTTTTCTGTGAATTTTTCTAGATTTTTATAAATATTTCATGCATTGTTCTTACTTTTATGCATTTTTCTGTAATTATTTTAATTAATTCTGCTAGTTTTTGTTAACAGGTTTGTTTTTGTACTAGCATGACTATCGGAATGACTATCCTTCATAGTCATTCCAGTAGTCATTGTAGTTTAGTTTTATTTTAATTAATTGTTTCTGCCTTTATCTTCAGTACTTATATTTTTGTACTGGAATGACTATCGGTATGACTATCCCATAGTCATCCCGATAGTCATTCTAGTTATATGCACTGTAGTATATTTTTTGTTTATTTTTTCTCTGGATTTTCTGTTACTATTTATAGTTATTCTTAGTTTTATACTGGAATGACTATCGGTATGACTACCCGGTAGTCATCCCGATAGTCATTCCAGGCTATTCGGGTTTTGCCTATAAATACTAAGCAGATTGTCTTTTGTCCTTCATTCCTTCACAAGTTCTTGTTTTTACAAAACTTACTTCTCTTGTTTGGTTCTTTATTCTCTTAAGTAAAGAACTGCTGTCAAATTTTTTTTTGGATCGGCATAAATTGATTTAATTAATTTCTGATATAATTCTTATTTCTTGGAATTTATTCCCTAAATTAGAATTAATCTAAAATTAACTCTATTAATTTGTGTTAAAATGGCCCAGCAATTTGAGATTGTTCTTACTAATTACCATGGCTATTTTGATCCCCTGAAATGTTCATTTGAACGTTTTAGGCCTTGGATTTCCTTTCTTAATCAACATTCTTGTGTTAATTATGCTATATGTTCTAATGTTGATTTGAAAGTTGATCCTTTATATTTACTTTGCTCAACTGCTGTTGTCTCTGATGATTTCTCAACTATATCTTTCAATATTCAGGACACACAGTACATTATCACTGAGGAAACATTTTGTAATGTCTTGCAGTTTCCTCAGGATAATTTTGACAGACTCCCCACTGAAGAAGAATTAACTAGGTTTTTCCTCAGTATTCACTATCAAGGTCCCCTAAATTTGTCTAAGTTAATTAAAGGGAATCTTGTATGTGAATGGGACTTATTCTTTGATACCTTGGCTAAGGTCTTTAGCAATTGCATGAAAAATAACTTTCAGAATATTCCTTATCTTTTACAAGTTATTGGTTATGCAATTGTTTTTAACAAAAGACTCAATGTTGGCCACCTTCTTTGGGAAATTGTTGTTAGGAGGGTGTTTAATGCTAGAAAGGAATTTGACAATGGTAGAAAGATCAAATGTTTTTATCCTCGTTTTCTATCACTTGTTCTTAATTCTATACTTTCTAATGAGCATCAAGAATTGTTCAAGAATGGTCGTTTTTTCATTTCTCCGACCACTGACAAAAAGTTCTTTCAAAGATTAGAAACATCCTTCAAATATGGCAGTGTCCCAGTTCTCATTTCCAACTACATGACAAACTTCATTAACTTACCATCATTTGAACCACCAATTCCAGAGCAAAGGATAGTTACATCAGCTGGAACTGAAGAAGTCATACAACCACAGGTAAGGACTTCTATCCCTGGTTCTTCTGGTACTGTTTCTGTAACCCAAGAGGTTGATAGGGCTGACCAAGAGTTTGTAGAACCACAAACTCTATCCCCGGTCATAGAGCCAAACACTGAGTCAAATCCAAATCAACCTGAACCTTATATCAATACCAGAAACATAAATAGTAGTGATGAAGAAACAATGAGTGATCCCGCAGCTCTATCTCCACCTCCTAAGAAAAGAAGAACATATAGGGAGATATCTGTAAGCCCGTCTGTATCCTTTCAACAGGATATGGATTTTGAAATGGCCAATACACAGTCTCTGGAGACATCCTCTCAACAGGATGAATCTATTGAAATTCGCCATAGGGCCATGGCATTTTGTACCGAGTCAAGCACACTCCCGTTACTCACAATGGGAGAAAACATAACTTTAGATGCAACTCAGGACACTTTGCCAGGAGAGCACTTAGGACATGAGACAGTGCCTACCATTGTCACGGTAGAAGAGCCTTCACAGGCTTCAGAGGGAAAATCTGATTCTTTGCCACCTATAATAGAATCATTTTCTCCCCTCCCAGAGGGAACATCTCTGGCTCCCCTAAGGGATTCTTCACTCGCAGTTTCAACTGGAGAAAGTGAAGGGCAACATGGTAGGTCTACATCTGAAGCAATTCAGTTTTCAATTTCTGATGAATTTTTGGACTTTACCATGGATTGGGATTCGCGAACTCCCATTGCACCACCAGTGACCTCTCAAGAAGGGGCTATGGTGATTTTTTCTGCAGGTACTTCAACTCCAACAATGGATAAACAGCTAGTGGTTAGATCTGAGAGACAAACACAGAGCGATACACAAGCACGTGAGGTGAGTGAAACACCATCGAGAGAAATTGAGATGAGTGCACACAATGACACATACACTGCTTCATTATTGGCTCAAATAGCTGGTTTACAGAAACAACTGCAACAGACCCAGGCTGAAAAGGAAATTCTCAAAGCACAAGTGGATGAACGTTCTTCTTCTTCCACCTCTGTAAATAATCAGCTGGGTCATCTTAGAGATGAGATACAGGGAGTGAAGGTCACATTGGTCCCCAAGATGAATGCTGTTCAAGAATCACAGGTGTTAGTGGCCTCGGATATGTCAGAGCTTTTGGTTTCTAATGCTAAGATCAGGGAGGCTATCAAACAGATTCCTATTATTTCAACCAAAGTAGACGCCTGTCAAGATACTATTGATGAAAATCAGTACTTCAATGATGAGAGGTTTACCAAGATTGAAGGAGGGATGCATCATCTGAACGAGGGCATGAAACATCTATATGCTATGATCAAGGTCTCACATCAACCCAATGCTGAACAGAAGAAATTCTTTGAGGGTGATGATGATGAAGGGGGCGATGGTGACAGGGATAGAGAAGGAGAAAGAGAAGGTAAAAATGAGGATCCTAAGGCTGATAAAGTCAAATCTGTAGAGGATGCCTCAACTAAGGGGGAGAATAAGGAGAAGGAGATACAAGGAGGAGAAGAAGTGAGAGATCAAGGAGGAGAAACTGGAGGTTCTGGTTCTGGAAAGGACAAAGGGAAGCAGAAGTTAACCTTTTCTGATG
Organism: Heracleum sosnowskyi; assembly: GCA_030848705.1. NCBI lineage: Eukaryota > Viridiplantae > Streptophyta > Magnoliopsida > Apiales > Apiaceae > Heracleum > Heracleum sosnowskyi. The sequence goes on from CM061243.1 coordinate 50,464,401, forward strand.
CTGACTACTATCAAGGTGAACAGGGAGATTTTGATGATATTGAATCTGGAGAAACCCCTGAAGATATCTTTGGTGAAGTGGAGGTTGAAGGAGAGGCTGATTTTGCTGACTGGGAAGATGAACCTGAAGTGGATCCTGCCTTTGAAGCTGAGCTGTTAAGACAGAAAGCTGATCTAAAGAGAAGAGAAGATGAGAATGCTAAGGTGTCTGACATAATCACAAAGCATCTAGTTATCCAAAAAGCTGAACATCAAGAAAAGCAAAGGCTTCATGATTTAAAAGTCAAAGACAGAAAGTTATATGTGAGGCTGAAGCTTGGAGAAGAATGGGATAGAGCTAGAGAAATGTTCTCACATCCAACAGGGTCAGACAATGATGGAAGGTTCTTTAGCATGTTGGAAAGGTACAGACAGGTCAATCCAGACAACACAATATATATGAAAGCTCTTCATGCGGAGATTTCAAGAATTTCTACTGGATTTGACAGAGTCAGAGAGGAGTTGAAGATCTACATCTACACTCATAATGAGGGAACTTTCATAGTTTCTCTTAATCTTCTGGAAGGTAGAACTCTCTCTGAACTTTGGGTATTCATGTGCAAAGTAAAAAGAACTTCTCCATTAGCTGAGCTGCTGCATGATCAGCTAAGAGACTTTGCAATGAAAGCTAGCCCTCAAGTTGTGGATGTGCCATATGAAGTTAAATTTTATAAAGGAAGGGCACTTCAAACTTGTGGTGTGGATCCAATCTCTCTGAAAGATTATCCTGCCAAACATCTTGTCTATATGGAGAACATGTTGAGGACAACAGGGTTTGCTACACAGGAAAAGACAGAAGTTGCTGATTTGATTCAAGACTATTGCATTGCCAATATCAAGAGATATCATCAAATGAAGAATAGGCTGAAGAAAGTCACAGCTCAACCTGTCAGACCTAGTGGCATTACTTCTGAATCTGATCGTATTTTGGACAAGGATTTGCTTGAGGCACTTGAAGAAGGAGAGATGATGGAATCTGAAATTTGAAGAAGCTCTAGTCTGTAAATGTTATATGTATAGAGCTTAGGTATTTCAAGATAGGATCAATGTAAACACATGTTCAGTCTAGAGGAACATCTATCTTGTATTTATCTTTAATGTTTGAATCTGGAAAATGTTAAATGAAATCCAGAACTTTTCTTGTTATTTACTTGGCTCTTAAAAGTCATTTCTATTTCTTGTTTAAGTTAGTTGAGTTATCCTCTAGGTATTTGATTGTTATTCTCTAACAAACAAATAGGGGGAGATTGAAAGGCATATGTTTTGGCCTATTAATATTCCGAGGAAACAACTTAAGTTAAACAAGTCTGTAATAAGTAAATAATAAGTTAATATGTCACAGGAATCTCAGATAGTTTTATCTGTCAAGAGAATGGAGAATTAAAAGTCATCCTACAGATTTGAAGATATACTACATTGAAAGAAGTTCAATTATTTGTTCAAGCCTCAGTGAAGTCTTCAAAGAAGTGGATTTATTAAAGTGACAGAGGTTTCAGATTTGTGATAGCAAATGTACAGGTTACAAAGGTTGTTCAACAGTCAAAAGAAGACAATGAACCACAACTTAAAGTCAAGATGAAGAACAGACATTGAAGTTAGTCATTTATGAACCAGACAGTGCATCAAATGACAACATCAGACAATGGATATTCTTCAGCAGATCAAGTGGTTCAAGCATTGGTTTTACTATTCTATATGGATTTAAGTTCTATTGTAAATTAGTTATTAATTTAATTCATCAGAATTAATTTAATAAATAAATTAAGTAATTAATTTATTGAATAAATTAATTCTTCAGAATTAATTTGTGAAGTAAATTAATTATTAGAATTAATTTAGAATTAGAATTTGAATTAAATTAGAATTATGTAATTAAAATCAACTGGAATGACTACCCAGGATAGTCATACCGGTAGTCATACCGGTAGTCATCCCGATAGTCATCCCGGTTGATTTTAAGTAATTCTAATATAATTCACATTAATTCAGATAGTCATGCTAAGCCTTTTGATAGTCATTCCAGTACAAATTGGATAGTCATTCCAGTACAAATTGGATAGTCATTCCAAAGGTAAAAAGAAACAGAACGTGCAGAAGTGTACTGATCCGATTGATTAGTATAAAAGCAAAAAGGAATCAGAAGATAAACATATCAAGAACATTACATCAAAATACTTTCCTGTCAAGAACTCTGCCGTGCTACTTTCTTCTGCAAATTAATTCTAGAATCTTTATGTTAAATCTAAACCACTAGAATTCATTTACTTGTACTGCTTTGATTATCTAGCGGATTTTTATCTCTAGAACGTATCTCAAATTATCAAATATTGTTATATCTTTTTATTACAAAAATAGATAAATTCATGTCGAATTTATTCTAGATTTGTTTTAATTAGTTTGAGATCCAATCTTGTAATCAGTATCATATTTGTAACACCCTTCAAGTTTAATAGAGTTTTATTTAACTTGAATCTTGTTTCATTTTATTCCGCATCAATTTGTTCCTAAACAGTTAAATCATTTAAAGAACAAATTCGATAAAACGGTATAGTTTGTATTCAACCCCCCTTCTACAAACTTATCAGGACCTAACAATGGTCTCAAACAAGCCCCTAGAAAATGGTATGACACTCTCTCTGGTTTTCTTTTAGAAAATGGTTTTGTTAGAGGTATCATAGACAAAACTCTTTTTTCAAAGAAACACAAAAGTGATATGATATTAGTCCAAGTCTATGTGGATGACATCATATTTGGGTCTACTAATGATAATCTCTGTAAGAGATTTGCTGAGCTAATGCAGAGTAAGTTTGAAATGAGTATGATGGGTGAGCTGAAGTTCTTTCTTGGATTACAAGTAAGTCAAAGGTCAAATGGTATATTTATTTGTCAATCCAAGTATCTCAAAGAACTCCTCAAGAAGTATCACATGGAGGATTCAGCATCAGCAAGGACTCCATCTTCAACAGCCATCAAACTTGGAGCTTCTGACAAATCTATCAAGGTAGATGTTACAAGCTATAGAGGTATGATTGGCTCCTTACTCTATCTTACTGCTAGTAGACCAGATATTATGTATGCTACATGCTTGTGTGCAAGGTTCCAAGCGGACCCTAGAGATGTACATCTCGTTGCTGTTAAAAGAATCTTGAGATATCTTAAGGGTACACCTAATCTAGGTATCTGGTACCCTAAAGATTCTGGTTTTAATCTTGTTGGATATACAGATTCTGATTATGCAGGTAGTGTTGTGGATAGAAAGAGTACCTCTGGGAGTTGTCAATTCCTAGGAGGTAGGTTGATTTCCTGATATAGCAAGAAACAACAAACAGTTTCCAATTCAACAGCAGAAGCTGAATATATTGCTGCTGGAAGCTGTTGTGCTCAGATCTTATGGATAAGGAATCAATTAAAGGACTATGGCTTTGCATTAGACAAAATTCCTATATTTTGTGATAATACAAGTGCCATAGCAATCTCCAACAACCCTGTGCAGCACTCGAGAACGAAGCACATTGATATCAGGTATCATTTTATCAGAGAGCATGTCATGAATGGAACTGTGGAGTTACATTTTGTACCCACAGAAGAACAAACTGCAGATATATTCACTAAATCTGTTGACGAATCCACATTTATCAAGTTAGTTGATAAATTGGGTATGTTAAACAGTCTTAGTGATTAACAATATCTCTGTCATGTTTGTTCTTTCAATAATTTCATTTTCTCTTGTCATTTAAATGATATTCAGTTAATTCTCATTTAATTTAATTTTACATGCTTGTGTATTTAAATAGCTCTGAATATGTTATTTTCTTTAAAAATATTTTTCTCATATTTTTTAAGTGGAGAAATGTATTTTTATTGAAAATATATTTATTTAGAATTATTTAGATATTTTTTTCAGATTGTAAATATTGTTGTTCAGATTATTCTGCAGGTTTATAGTAGTTTTATGTTCGTTTATATTTTTATGCAGGAGGTTTCAGGTATGTTAGAATGTAATGTAAATATTTTTTTTGTTTGTAGAAACAGGTTATGCATTTTCGTTTTCTGTTGATATTTTCCTGTTAATATAAACTCGGTATGACCTCTTGTCAGGTCATATAGGATTTCGGTATGACCTATTCTGAGGTCATATTGAATTTTATTTCTGTTTTTTTGTTTATTCAGTTTTTAATTCAGTTTTCTCGGTATGACCTGAAGAAAGCTCGGTATGACCTGGTACAAAAACTCGGTATGACCTGCCTTTAGGTCATACCGAGCTCAGCAGAACCCTCCTCTATATATACCAGGTCATCTAAGGTTCTTTTTCTTTTCATTCCTTTCTAACTCAAGTTTTTACTTAGTTAACTTTGCTCTAGTTTGTGTTTTATTCCTAGAACAACGAACTATTGCAAATTTTTCTTGTGAATTACTTGGGATTTTATTTCTTTTCTGATTACTATTATTATTAATTGCTGTTTTATTCTAGTAATATTTTTATTTTATTATTAATTTTCAAATGGCTGCTGAGTTTGTTGTTGAACGTTTTAATAATTACGTTGGCTATTTTGATCCCCTTAAGTGTTCTGTTGAACGTTTTAGGCCGTGGATTCGTTTTTTAAATGAACAATCAATTGTTAGCTATGCTATCACTGCTCCTGTTGATTTAAAGATTGAACCCCTTCGTCTATTATGCTTAACTGCTGTTGTTGCTGAAGATATGCGATCTTTTACATTCAATATTTCTGATCGTCAGTACACAGTAACTAAGGAGATCTTTTGTCAAGTACTTCATTTTCCCCTTAATAATTTTGTTAGATTCCCTACTAATAACGAGTTAGTTCAATTTTTCTCTAGTATTGATTACCAAGGAAATATTGTTCTTCCTCGTCTGAATAAGGGTAATCTAGCATGTGAGTGGGATTTGTTCTTTGACTGTCTAGCCAAAGTTTTTAGTAATTCTACCAAAAACAACTTTCAAGTCATAACTTCTGTCCTTCAAAACATTGCCTATGCTGCTGTTTTCAACCTGAGATTGGACATAGGAACTCTTGTGTGGGATCTCTTGATAAGGAGGATTTTCAATTACACTAGAGATATTCAAACTGGAAAGAAAGTTAAATGCTTTTATTCTCGTTTCCTTTCTCTAGTGTTGAATCATGTTCTTTCTGATGAACATAAAACACTTTTTCAAAACACTCCTTTTCAAGTACCCGCACACACTAATCCTCTCATATACTCAACCTTGTCCACAAGTTCCAGGTCTGGAAGGAGACCCGTAGTTCCACAATCATATCTTCGAAGGATTCTGCAACCACAATTACCTCTCCTCTTTATTGAACATCCAGTGGTTGGATCCTCATCAGCAGGAACTTCAATGGTGCCTCCTAACACCATGGCACTTCAGGTAATATATCCTATCTCAACTGCTCCACTCACCCAAGAGGTTCTTAGGATTGATCAAGGGGTTGTAGAACCACAACCTCTGTCCCCGGTCATAGAGCCACACACAGAGTCAAGTCCATTGACCGCTCCCCTTGAACAACCAGCTATAACAAGAGTGAGAGAACAAGTTGAAGTAGATATTAATGAGAGTGATCCCACAGCTCTGCCTCCACCACTAAAGAAGAGAAGAACACTCCTTGAGGCATCTGTAAGCCAGTCTGTATCCTCCCAAAAGGATATGGATTCTCAAAAGGCCAATGAACAGTTACTAGAGACATCCTCTCAACAGGATGAATCTATTGAAATTCGCCATCAGGCCATGGCATTCTGTACAGAGTCAAGCACTCTCCCCTTAATCACAATGGGAGCAAACACTTCTGAAACAATAGTAGAGACTCATAAACAGGACACTCTGAGAGGAGAGCATATAGGAATGCTTGCTGAAACAGTGCCTACCATTATCACGGTAGAAGAGCCTTCACAGGCTTCAGAGGGAAAATCTGATTCTTTGCCACCTATAATAGAATCATTTTCTCCCCTCCCAGAGGGAACATCTCTGGCTCCCCTAAGGGATTCTTCACTCGCAGTTTTAACTGGAGAAAGTGAAGGGCAACCTGGTGAGTCCATTAATGAAGCAATTCAGTTTTCCGTCTCGGATTATTTTTTGGACTACACCAGGGATTGGGATTTGCGAACTCCCATTGCACCACCAGTGACCTCTCAAGAAGGGGCTATGGTGATTTTTTCTGCAGGTACTTCAACTCCACACATGGATAAACAGCTAGTGATTAGATCTGAGAGACAAACACAGAGCGATACACAAGCACGTGAGGTGAGTGAAACACCATCGAGAGAAATTGAGATGAGTGCACACAATGACACATACACTGCTTCATTATTGGCTCAAATAGCTGGTTTACAGAAACAACTTCAAAAGACCCAGGCTGAAAAAGAAATTCTCAAAGCACAAGTGGTTGAACAGTCTTCTTCTTCCACCTCTGTAACTAATCAGCTGGGTCATATTAGAGATGAGATAGAAGGAGTGAAGGTCTCATTGATCCCCAAGATAAATGCTGTTCAAGAATCACAGGTGCTAGTGGCTTCAGACATCTCCGAGCTGACAATTTCAAATGCTGAGATCAGGGAGAGTGTCAAGAAGATTGCTTCCATTTCAACACAGGTGAACTCTATTCAAGAAACTATTGATTACAATCAGTGGTACAATGACCAGAGGTTCTCAAATCTTGAAGGAGGGATGGTACATTTGAATGAAGGCATGAAACATCTGTACAATATGATCAAAAATTCACATCAACCCAATGCTGAGCAAAGGAAATTCTTTGAGGGTGATGATGATGCTGATGACAAGGATGGAGAAGGAGGCAATAAAGATGAGGATCCTAAGGCTGATAAAGTCAAATCTGTAGAGGATACCTCAACTAAGAGGGAGAATAAGGAGAAGGAGATACAAGGAGGAGAAGAAGTGAGAGATCAAGGAGGAGAAGCTGGAGGTTCTGGTTCTGGAAAGGACAAAGGGAAGCAGAAGTTAACCTTTTCTGATGCTGACTACTATCAAGGTGAACAGGGAGATTTTGATGATATTGAATCTGGAGAAACCCCTGAAGATATCTTTGGTGAAGTGGAGGTTGAAGAAGAGGCTGATTTTGCTGACTGGGAAGATGAACCTGAAGTGGATTCTGCCTTTGAAGCTGAGTTGGTGAGACAAAAGGCTGATTTAAAAAGGAGAGAGGAGGAGAATGTAAAAGTATCTAACATCATTTCTAAGCATCTTGTCATTCAAAAGGCTGAGCATCAAGAAAAGCAAAGGCTTCACAATCTGAAGGTCAGTGAGAGAAAATTGTATGTGAGGCTGAAGCAAGGAGAAGAATGGGACAAGGCTAGAGAGATGTTTGCACATCAAGAAGGAACTAACAATGATGCAAAGTTTCTTGGGATGTTGGAAAGATACAAGAAGGTCAATCCAGACAATACAGTATATATGAAAGCTCTTCATGCAGAGATTTCAAGGATCACAACTTGATTTGACAGAGTTAGAGAGGAGTTAAAGATCTATGTTTACACTCATAATGAGGGAACTTTCTTAGTGTCTCTCAATCTTCTGGAAAGCAGAACTCTCTCTGAACTATGGGTATTCATGTGCAAAGTAAAAAGAACTTCTCCATTAGCTGAGCTGCTGCATGATCAGCTTAGAGATTTTGCTATGAAAGCTAGCCCTCAAGTTGTGGACGTGCCATATGAAGTTAAATTTTATAAAGGAAGGGCACTTCAAACTTGTGCTGTGGATCCCATCTCTTTGAAAGATTATCCTGCCAAGCATCTTGTCTATATGGAGAACATGTTGAGGACAACAGGGTTTGCTACACAAGAAAAGACAGAAGTTGCTGATTTGATTCAAGACTATTGCATTGCCAATATCAAGAGATATCATCAAATGAAGAATAGGCTGAAGAAAGTCACAGCTCAACCTGTCAGACCTAGTGGTATTACTTCTGAATCTGATCGTATTCTGGACAAGGATTTGCTTGAAGCACTTGAAGAAGGAGAGATGTTTGAGTCTGAAATTTAAAGAAGCTCTGTTTGTAAATATTAAATGTTTAGAGCTTAGGTGATTCAAGATAGGATAAATGTATTCATATGTTCAGTCTAGAGGAACATCTATCTTGTACTTACCTGTAATGTTTGAATCTGGAAAATGTTAAATGAAATCCAGAACTTTTCTTGTTATTTACTTGGCTCTTAAAAGTCATTTCTATTTCTTGTTTAAGTTAGTTGAGTTATCCTCTAGGTATTTGATTGTTATTCTCTAACAAACAAATAGGGGGAGATTGAAAGGCATATGTTTAGGCCTATTAATATTCCGAGGAAACAACTTAATTTAAACAAGTATGTAACAAGTAAATAATTAGTTAAATATGTCACAGGAATCTCAGAGAGTTTTATCTGTCAAGAGAATGGAGAATTAAAGTCATCTACAGACTTGAAGTTATTCTACATTGAAAGAAGTTCAATTTTATTGTTCAAGCCTCAGTGAAGTATTCAAGGAAGTGGATTTACTACAGTGACAGAGATTTCCAGTGGTGATGGAAGAAGTACAGGATACAGAGTTTTGTCAAAGTTAAAGAAAAGAAGCCACATCTTTAAATGTTTTTAAAGATGAAGAATTTTCATTGAAGTCAGTTATTCATGAAACCAGACAGTGCATCGAATGACGACATCATCAGTGGAATTAAATCATCTATATTCAGTGGTTTTCAGAAGATTGAGGAATGCAAAGTTTTTGAGTTATCTTCTTTGATTTATTAATTTAATTTAATTAATAAATTAATTCTATCAGAATTAATTAATTTATTAAATTAATTAAGTTAGTAGTTTAAATTATTTATTAACTTGATTCTTTTAAGAGAATTAATTTAATCTATAATTTAATCTAACTATTTAAATTAAAAGGATTTTCTGAAATAAAACTAGTATGACCTGTTTTATTAGAATTCAAAACTCGGTATGACCTATTATACTTTGTATGACCTTGCATTATATTTGGCAGGTCATACCGAATATTAAAGAGGTCATACTAGTTACTTTTCACTTTATAGTTCAGGTCATACACGTTTCATTTGAGGTTCTACCTAATGTACTATGCATGTCATACCGAACTTGTTTCTGAGGTCATACAAGACATTTGTCAGGTCATACAAGGCAAATGAATTGTATAAACCCGAGGCCAGAAATGAAAGAAGTACAGATTGTATTATCCATCAACAAAAGCAGCAGACACTTATTTCTCTCTGAAGAACAGCTGAAGCATTAAATCTCATTTCTTCTCAAGCAATTAATTCTAGTTTGTATTGTTAAATCCAAACCACTAGAAGTTGATTACTTGTATTGCTTTGATCATCTAGCGGATTTTTATCCCTAGAATTTATCTCGAACTTGCTTTTAGCATTCGATCTTTTTATTACAAATATTAGAAAAGTTCATGTCGAATTTATTCTAAATTTGTATTAATTAGTTTGAGATAAATACTTTGTAATCCATATTGTATTTGCAACACCCTTCAAGTTTAATATTAGTTATATTTAACTTGAATCTTGTTTCATTTATATTCCGCATTAATTTGTTCTTAATTGTTAAATTATTCAAAGAGCAAATTTCGATTAAACATTATAGTTTGTATTCAACCCCCCTTCTACAAACTTATCAGGACCTAACACTCCTCAAGTCACATCAACTGCTCAGCCAGTCATAACAAATTTTATCACTGAGGCCAAGCTACAGGAAGTTGCCAACTCAAACATCTATCATGCTAAAGCCTTCCCGGAGTTTCTGAAAGCCATCAAAATCAGTGTACATGGTCAAACCCTCAACTACAGAAACAAACTCAATGAAGAAATCAAATACTTTACAGTGGCAGTCAGGAAAATCAAAGGAGCTCATCTAAGAGAAATAATCATGGTATCCAAAGACAATTGCTTATGGCATTTGTCCTTTGAAACTCTAGAGAAGCTGAAGTATACTGAGCTTGACACACTTCTGGAGTTTATTGAGAAGAATGGGGAGAACAACAAGAGAATGTATGATGAACTGAAGATAGATCAATTCTTGAGGCTGCCTGAGGTCATATCAAATCCAAGAACCATAATATTCCAAAGCATCTCAAAGGCAAACTCCATTGATCAACTGGCTATTCCTGCCCACTTGGAAATTAAAAACAAAGACAAAATTCATCAAGTGATTCAAATGCTAAGAGCTAAAAGGGGATTCAGGACTGCAGAAGAATTAGAGACAATTCAAATTCTACAAACATTTCTTTCTTCTGGAAGAATACCTGAATCAATCAAAATGAGCAAGGAAAAGAAAGAAGACAAAGATGATGAAGACAAAAGTGGTAGAAGAAGAAGTCTACAAAGGAGTTATAAGGATGGGAAAAGTAAAAGCAGCAAAAGCAAATCATCCCAGAGATCCAAAGATGCTGACAATGACAAGAAAGACACTCAAAGAAAGAAAGAAGCTGAAAAGAGAAAAGATGGAAATCAACAAGCCAAGGACATTGCTAGTAGTATCTTAACCACAAAACAAGACTCTAAGTCTATGGTGGATACTGTTGGTAATGATCCTCCAAAATCTAAATCCAAGGCTTCTGAAACTGATTTGCCACAGAAGAAAAGTAAAGTGACAACATCAAAAATCTAAAAGACACTTCCACAAAGTCACAGCTAGTGGAGTGTTATAGTGGATTAAAGGGAAAGGATCAAGGCTACTTCCAAATGATGTGGCACTGAAGGCTAAATCTCCTTGTTCAAGAAAGCTACCACAAGTGAAGCACTGGAAAATCAAAAGTGTAGCCAAAAGGGCAAGGATAACAAAGAGGAATGGAGTCATCACAAATGTTGTTGGGCTGAATGTACCTCCTCTAGATGAAGACTATGATGAAGAAGCCCTAGCATTCCTGAGAGCCCAAAGAATCTTTGAAGTCAAAGTGATACAAGATCATCTAGAGATCAAATACACTGATGAAAGGGAGAAAGAGATGAAAACTGGAAGCTGGCAATACTTCCCAATCTATGAACTAGAAAGGATCAATGCCTTGCTGAATTTTGAAGAAAATGAAGAAAGAATGTGGAAGATAGAAATTGCCAGGTACTTGAAAATGCACTCTGATTATCAAGAAGGACTAAGGAAGTGGAATGAAGAGAAGAGAATTCAGAAAGAAAAGGAGATGGCAGAAATGGAAGAGAAGGCTAAGGAGTTAAGAAAGAAAGGGCTATGCAAAGTGAAGCTCAATCCTTATATAGTGGAGTACAAAAATAAAAATGGAGGAAAAATCAAAATAAGGATGGACTTCCTGGACTCTTATGTGGAAAGTGCCCTGAAAGGTGTAGTTGAAGATTTAGAAGACTCTCCTCTCTTAGAAGAATTAACTGCAAGGGATGAAATTCTGGTAGCCATTTCAGAAATGAACAGAAGGGAAGAAGCTAGAAAGAAGAAGGTCTATGATGATTATCTAGAAAAGCAAATGGAATCTGAAACTATTCAGCAACAAAAAGATCATTTGTAAGCTATCATTTTCTATTTGTAATCAAATCCTGTTCATAATGTTCATCTGCTATTTTCTCTGAAGTATGATTCATTTTATGTAAGTTAGGCTTGTTATCAGACATGAAATTGTGCCTAAGTTTCGTACTCACAATTTGGGGGAGATTGTTAGGCTCAAGACATGTCTAAATACCACTATTAACATGCCTACACCTTGTGACTATGTCACTCTACATGCCCTAGTGAATTTTATCACCGGGATATAGTATAGGTCTCCATTGTACTTGTCTTGTTTTCATGTACTTAGCTTTATTCTGTATGCTCAAATTTATAATGAGCTTAGTAAGTTTCTTGCACCTAGAATGTACATAGGCCATGAAATAATTGTCCTGGAAGAAGTTCAGTTTGTTCATGTAGCAGGATAAAAGTGAATAAGGCCTTGAAGAAATAAGTTGCAGAAATTTATCTAAGTCCCTATATCGTGAAGTCAGAATGAACTATGTGGTGAAGTACTGAGATCACATAGTCCAAAATGAACTATGTCGTGAAGTTTTCAAGGCACATGTCATGAAGTGTTGAGATCGCAAAGTCTGAAATGTACTAGATCGTGAAGTCCTCAAAGAGGCTAGATCGTGAAGTCCTTAAAAAGGCTATATCGTGAAGTCCTTAAAAAGGCTATATCGTGAAGTCCTCAAAAGGCCATATCGTGAAGTCAGAAATATACCATATCGCATACTCCTAAAATACCCATATAGCAAAGTCCTCATATAGCAAAGTCACAAATGCTCTATGTCGACAAGTCACAGGATAAGGAGTATGTTGGAGTTCACGATGTCAACACTTAGGCAATTTACAACAAGACAAATCAAGGTACAGTATCAGAGTTCATGGAGACAAATACTGAAGCATCTGTTACGGTGAGGTGGTCCAAAGACATATGGCAAATCTACAGCAAAACTTGGAGAGAAAGAATAGAGACAAGTAGCTACAGAAACGGGAAAGGACGATAGAAAACAAATGGTCCTTCTTGACACAGTTAACCTCTTATGGAAGAACAAGTTTGAGTTACAGTTAGGGGTAGCTGTGTAAATAGGTGTGTGCACTAGTTTGTATAGGTCATCTATATATATATATATTGTGCACACCCTATAGTTAGCTGTAACAGAGATACACATAGAATTATCCAAGCAACTCTTTTCTCTGTAAGAAAACAAGAAAACACTGTTCTTGTTTAGAAGCCAGAACTTCACTTGTGAAATTTTGAAAGCTGTAGTATTTGATTTACTTTATACAAAGTAGATTAAAGTGATTGTGTGTGTTTTGTTTATTTTATTTCTGCATTTTCATACTACACAATCTAACACAGCTTTTAAGTTTCAAGAAAACGAAAAACATTCAAACTATCCATTCACCCCCTCTGTCTAGTTTCCTAGTGATATTCATATCTAACACATGGTATTTTCAATAGGGAAAAAATTGTTAAACCGTCACTAAATGAAATATTATTGTGTGAGTTTCTGTGTGTCGTAAAACAGTCAAATCTGATTTTTAGAACTCAAGATACAGTACAAATAGTTAATTGAGCGTATAAAATCAAGTAAATAAAGTCCAAAAATTGATAACACAAAAATATTAAAAATAAATAAATTAATATAATCATAGATATAAAAAAGTAGCTCTGCGTGCGTTGCACGATATCTTATCCAAGATTTTGGTTCATGTACCTTCAAACTAACAAGGACCGTTGATTTTGAAATGGATTAATAAGAATTGTCAGATCTAATATTAAAAAGTGTGTTTGATTATTATTAGAATTATATTCAAATACTAAAAATTGAACTTTAATAATATAAACAAAAAATGAGAATGCTTTCTAACTCAAATAGAATTGTCAATGTAAAAATTCATAAGTTTATCTTTCATTCAGGATCCTAAGTAATTTTAGTTGAATAATAATGACTGAATTATCATTAAATTAAAAATAATTTAGTTGCATTGCACTAGTTATAAACTAGTATACTAAATATATTGTACTATACCATGTTGAACTATTAAGTTTTGTTTTTTTAATATATTTTATGCATTCTATATCTGGGCAACCTACAATCTTTCTTTAAAAAAAATCATAATCGAAATGAACTTGTTTGTAAATCAAAATTCATATGCAGCAATTTCAATGTTAGTATATAAGTCAAAAACTAGCGTAACAGCCCGTGCAAGGCACGGGCCTGCATAGAGATGTCAATAATTTTTATCGTGAAAAAGTTGGTCGTGATCGATTTATTAGATTAAGGATTGTGTATTCTTAAGTTTGAGAGCGTAAAATGAGAAGTATGTTTCATTCATAGTGAGGAGTAAAGAATTTTTTTGGCGAATAGTGTAATTACTTTGAATCACAAACGTAACTATGCCAAGGCTCTAAGACTTGTTTATAGTGACTATTATTGATTTTGAGACCAGATTGAAATATTGTAGAATTTGAAGCACGAATGTACTATTGTTCTTCTTGCGATTATAAGCAGGTTTACCTGTGTTTTGTGTGTCAGAGAAAGGATAGTTTGTAGATTGGTAATTTGCGTTAGAGAGCGGTTGTTATATGTTTTTCGGGAATTGATTGGTTTTTTTTTTTTGCAATCTAGGTTATGAATAGGTTATATGCATGCAATGTTGTTGTAATATAATTGAACATGCATGAATGAGATAGAGGATTTTAAAAAGAAGCTGAAGGTCGACGCATCTTTGCACACCCTCACATCACCCAAGTTTGTGATAAACACCTTGGGAGATGAACACCTATTACAGTTTGGAGTATTCATGTCACTTATTTGTTTTTGGTTTTTTACATGGGAACTGATTCTGCACTCCTCTCATGTGTTCATCTTTATATTAAATTATATTTACACACTTAGTAAATGCATTAAGAATGTGTTTGGAATATCGTTTTACAGTTACACATTTTAATCCAATTTATTACTATATATTAAACCTCAACACAAGGGCAAAAATTTCCAATTAAATGGTCGTCACAAAAATGTCACTCATATATTATTATGCAAAAATATATTAATAGTTGTTAGTACAAAGAAACAAACCTCCAACCTCCTTCTAAGATGTTCATGGGTTTAACCACTATTCTACATGCCTGTTTGAGTTTACTTCAAAAAATTTATTAGATAATCCACGTGTTTCTTCTCTTCTCTTATATTATTTTTACTTTGATGTTTAAATAAATAAAATATTGGTTTATATTATTTATATAAATCAGTATTTCTTTTCACATTTTCGTAATTTTGGTCAAAAATTTTATTTTCCGGACACCCCAACCGGTATCACGCCAGACCCTAGAGTGCAGGAAGAATTCCCCACGCTCCCATGAATCAAACCTTGAATGCTTTGGTCAATAACCAGTGCTCTCACCAACTCATCTACAGGCTCAGAGGCTTCTTTTTGTAATTTTATATACCTATATATTCAATCACTGAATTTTATTACAGTTGTATGTTTTCGATTAAATATATATTAATTATGTTGTTTAAAATTCATACTTTTATATTATATATCTTTATTATACTTTATTTGAATTAAACTAATTATTCATACAAAAAACATACTATTGAAATTCGACCTAATATAAGAAATATTGTATATGTTGTAGAGGATGTCGTCAAGGACCCACAAACCCTATTTAGAATTTCATTTTATCAAAATGATTATATGACATTACAAATCAATTTAATGTATTCTATAAAGTTCTATTATTATTATGAAAGATTATACTTTTTTTTAACATCGTACAATAATTTTTGGAATACAATTTGAAATTTTATTTTCAAAACTTGTAATTTTCAATTTTCCCAAACTTTATCGTCTACTAACAGTCTGACTGATCATTATGTAATTATATACTATGTAATATCCTATATTTTAAAAACGCACCCCGATTTTTGACACGAACGTCACTGGGGTTGAAGGGGAGGGGGTTAGAAAGGTAAAAAAAAATATAGATAAGTTAATAAAGAATGACATGTTACTTTAGAAAATGTTAACAAATGAACAATACATTCTGGAAAAGAAAATTGTTAAGAAATGGATGCGACGAACATAGTAGATAGACAATTTTTTTGTATAATTTGAATGCTAATGTTCTTAATTTAAAAATTATAGAAATAACTAATAATGAGAGATATAATGTGTATAATATTTCTTACATTAGATCGAATTTTAATAGTATATTTTATGCATGAATAATTAATTTAATTCAAATAAAGTATAATATAAATTATGAATTATAATCAACATAATTAATATATATTAAATTGAAAACATACAACTGCAATAATATATAGTGATTGAATATATAGATATATAAAATTACGAAAAAGAAAAAAGAAAAACAAATTTATATAAATAATTAAAACCAACATTTTATTTATTCAAACATCAAAGCAAAAGAAAATAATATAAGATATAAAAGACGTGGGTTATCTAATAAGTTTTTGAAATAAACTCAAAAAGACATGTAGCATAGTGGTTAAGCCCATGGATATCTTGGAAGGAGGTTGGAGGTTCGAATCTTTGTAGTAATACATCTATTAAAAAAAGTTTGTATAATAATATACGAGTGACATGAAAAGGAAAAAAAAACAAATTTACATAATTAATTCAAACCAACATTTTATTTATTCAAACATCAAAGTAAAAAAAAAAATTATAAGAGATAAAAGACGTGGGTTATCTAATAAGTTTTTTGAAATAAACTCTAAAAGATATGTAGCATAGTGGTTAAGCCCATGGATATCTTAAAAGGAGGTTGGAGGTTCGAATCTCTGTAGTAACACATCTATTAAAAAAATTTTGTTTAATAATATAAGAGTGACATTTTTGTTATTTTTCAAAAAAAAAGAAGAGTAAAACAGTAATTTCGCTGAAAAGGAAAAAAGAAAAACAAATTTATATAAATAATTCAAACCAACATTTTATTTATTCAAACATCAAAGTAAAAAAAAAAAAAATATAAGAGATAAAAGACGTGGGTTATCTAATAAGTTTTTTGAAATAAACTCATAAAGGCATGTAGCATAGTGGTTAAACCCATAGATATCTTGGAAGGAGGTTGGAGGTTCAAATCTCTCTATCAAAAATTTTAAGTATAATAATAGCATTTTTGTTATTTTTAAAAAAAAAAGGTAAAACGTTAATTTAACGACCATTTAATTGGCAACTATTGCCCTTGTGTTGGCATATTATATATAGTAATAGATAGATACATTGTACTGCAAATTTAATTTAAATGTCTAACTTTAAGTGATCTACACTGAATATTTGTATATTGTATAAATAATTATAAAAATTATTTGTTAATTATAATTGGGGTTAATAATAATTAACATGATAAACTATTATTTTTACCTAAGTAGGGGTTATAATTCCCACTAACCTCTATATAACTCCACCTTTGCCACTGATAAAACGAGTTATATTTAATATATTTTGGTGATTTTTTTTTTTAAAATACAAGGGTTTTTAATTTATGTTTATTCAAAAAAATATTAAAAAAATTATTTTTATTAAACTTTGAGATTGTATTTTTTTATACTACCTCTGTTTCACAATAAATATTCATTTTCTATTTTTTATATACATTTTGAAATGTTTTGACCGAATAACTACGCAAATTCTTTTTTTACTTTTATTTTTATGAATAAAAGTTTAAATATTAAACTTTTATTCAGAAAAAAAATTAAAAATAAAATTTATGTAAATATTCGATCAGTGCACCTTAAAATATGTGACAGAAGTTAAAAAGGAACATATTAAAATGGAGCATTATGGACAAGAGTAGTAGTATTATGCAATGTAAACATTTTCCAAAAATAAATAGCTGTTCCCGAGCTTAACTGCTCGAGTGTCGATGAAACCCTACAAGATCAGATAAAAAAAGTGAAGGCTGCTTCAGCCCGACAGTCTCTGCCGTAAAGTGTCTAGGCTTTATCAAGTAGTTTGTACACACTTTTCGTAACTAATCACCAGCCACATACCATCAGGGTACTAATTTGTGTACACGTATGTTTTACAAGGTTAGTTACTTAGTTTATTGGTGTAATACGTGTACTTAATATGTACACATATCACGTGGAGTATATTAAATTTGCCTTGGCGTATTTCGCAAGTACGTGTCTGCCTATATATAGTGCTCACTAATAGAGAGAGTGGGTGAACTTGTGAAAATACAAATCGGAGGTAGAAAATTACTAAGATTTAGCGCAGAATGGGGAGGAGTCCTTGCTGTTCCAAAGTAGGGTTGAATAAAGGAGCTTGGACTAGTGCTGAGGATAAAATTCTGGCCGATTACATTCAACTCCATGGTGAAGGACGGTGGCGAAATCTGCCTAAAAGAGCTGGGTTAAAGAGATGCGGAAAGAGTTGCAGGCTGAGATGGTTGAATTATTTGAGACCTGATATTAAGAGAGGCAACATTTCTACTGATGAAGAAGACCTCATCATTCGCCTTCATAAGCTCCTTGGTAACAGGTATTTTTTGTTTCGAGAAAATTGAGATATCCACTCGACTACAATGTTAAGATCTCGTATTGTGTCCATTTTAATGAACAGAGAGACTATAGATCAAAGCTTAAAAGTTTTTTGTTTTATTTGTTTGTGTAGATGGTCTCTGATAGCTGGGAGGCTCCCTGGCCGAACAGACAATGAAATCAAGAACTACTGGAACACAACTCTAAGAAAAAAGGCTCACGATAATCATACTACATCTGCCGCATCTTCTCCAAAGTCCCTTACTAAACAATGCAACACCAAGAAAAGGAAGAAACCCGAAAAAAATGGCGACAAAGTAAAGTCAACCAAGCACAATGTGGAGGCCAGTGTTGCATCTCATACAAAGGACTTGCAAGTCACTCCCCAAGAAGCAGGTCAAAGCGGTGAGGAAATCATAATGGACACTACTAGCACAGAGCCACTAGTGACACAACCATCAATGCCGAAAGAGGACAGTATGACTCAGTCATTAGATCTCGTGCCCGGTGTTGACTCGAGTGACATGGGATTAACGGAATTTCTTGATTTTGATTTCACGGGTTTAATAGACACTAATGATCAGTGGGACTGTGAGATGGACAGGTTAGAGGAGTTTTGGAGTGCAGAGCAATCAAATGTTGCTGCTGATAATTCAAACCAATATTTTGGCTCTGTATCAGACTTTTTAGGAGATTGGTTAGCTTAGTAAATGAACACTCTCTCCTCTGTTTTCACTGTAATTAGCTGGCATGAAATAAAGAGACTCATCTGCATCCGTCAGTTTCTGTGTAGCAACATCATACGTTCATTTATCACATTTATTATTGTTTTAGCCTTTTAGCAGTTGAATAAGTTTATTTTATGAGTAGTGTCAGATGCACAAAATTTGTTACAAAAATTTGTTATAAAATGACATGTCATAGGTGATGTGGTAATTTGAAATGTTTTGATTGGTGTTGTTGGTGTGAATGCAGGGGTTCACTTATTATTATAAGAGCAACTCCAACCGGACACTAAATTACTATAATCACTAAAATAGTGACCCATGGTCACCAAATGAGTTTTGAGTCACCAAATTTGGTGACAAAAGTACATTTGGTGACCCTTGGACACCAAATTTGGTGACTTTCAAAATTCTAACAATACCCCTATGTTTGTTAACAAAACAAATTTCTTCCATCTATGTCCTACTAAATTTAATTGTTTTTGTAAATTTTAACTTAAGATTTTATCAATTGAAATTTCTTTTCTTCTTAACTCATGTTAATTCTAAAATATTTTTTTGTATCTTTTTATTCTAATCTGTTAAATTTTATTTTTAATTTTTTTTTTACTTTAAACTTTCACAATTTTTTTTAAATCATGAATTATAAACAACACACTAGATTTAATTATAAAAATAAAATCATAAATTCATAATGATAAATAAGAAGTTATTTATAATATAAAAAAAATGAACAAAGTTAGAATATTCTATTTTATAGATGAACGATTCTTTAGAATATTCTATTTTATAGGTTGACAAATATAGTGTCCTGTGGTTGAAGTTCATTTTATGGATGGTGTCTTTTTGACACCAAAATAGTGTTAGAGATGGTCTAACGAATCAGGAATTGTCATATATGTATTTGGGAAGAAGTTTGGGAACAAATTTGATGCCTCTAGCATTTTCCTTATTTTATAGTATGATCTTCGGGATACAGTTCCATGCACAAATTAACTGTATATAATAATATAATTCACAAAATTTTATACAGGTCGATCTCTCCACAATTCCAGACTTCGTCACTTATAAAATTTATTTTCCCCTAAAAGTTATGCCCAAATGTTGTACATAAATCTACGCTCTAGACCACCTTGAATATCTTTATTCATGATTAAAATATTCAAAAAATAATACGATTTCCGACTCAGTTAACTGCATCTTTTGACTTTGCTGCAATCAAATCAAAATCAAATAAAATTAGAGACCAACTTGAATATCTTTAGGTTAAAATATTCAAAAAAAAAACACTATCTCCTACCAAATTAACTGTATCATTTGACTTTGTTGCGATCAAATACACCTAAATTTGATTGAAAACTATATATTTATGTTTAACTTAAGAAAAATATAATAATTTATCATTAAAATGTGGTCTACTAACAAATAGATCAACTGCCAGATATTCGGATACTTAATTTTGGCAGACTTCTACAGAATTCCAGACTTCCCTTGCGAAATTTATTTGCCCCGAAAGTTGTACATGAATTGACACTTTAGGCTATGATGCCCGGATAAACTCAAAATTAGTACTTAATTTAAAGTTATTTAAAGTAATAAACAAAAAATTAAGAATTATTTGTAGAAATAATTTTGTATTATTGATAAAGTAAAAAAAAATCATAAATAATATATTTAGATGATGCTATTAATATTTTTGGGAAATTACCAAAAATACTACTTTTTCTAAGTTTTTTTTGCAATTTTACCATCTTCTGAAAATATTTGCAAAAATACAAAAATATTTGCAAAAATATGGTCTGCAACTACTTTCAACCATCTGCAACTGCAACCAAAATCAACCACAGATGCAACCAAAAATACGCCCAGCAACCAAAACAACCAGATGCAACCGGATACAACCAGAAACAACTTTTTAAAAAATGATTGAAAAATAGATGAGAATTCAAAAAAAATTGTTATTAAGATGTTTGGTAAGCTTGTGGTCTTGATTAATTCGTTCCTCTGGGGTTCAATAGTTAACCCTTGGGTTCAATGGTTGGGTTTTAGAAATATTAAAAATGAGGAATAATTTGTATACGGACTTAGGGTTTAGGGTTTAGGGTTGTAAACAACCCTAGACTCTAAACCCTAACCTACCTGGTTGTTTACAACCCTAAAATCAGGACGCCGGAAAAAAATCGTTTTTATTAAAAAGTTGCATATGCGGTTGATTTTGGTTGCAGTTGCAGATATGGTTGAAAGTAGTTGCAGACCGTATTTTTGCAAATATTTTGGTATTTTTGTAAATATTTTGGTATTTTCGCAAAAAATTTAAAAAACATATAGTATTTTTGAAAAAAAAAAAATTTGGGTTGGTTATTTATGAAAAAAGCCCTTAATTTTTTTAAAATAAAATTAATAAATTAAAAAAGTTGTTTAAAAAATATAACTTATACCAACTTCTGATTTTAAATTATTTTTTAATTAATTACAAAACATACATTTTCAATTTTAAATAAAAAAATCACTTTAATCTCCCGAATTAAAATAGTTGTTAAACTGTCTGTAACTTGAACAATGAACATCATTGGAGCATCAATGGTAGCTAAAATAATATAAATAATGTTTATGTAAAATTTGTTGAATTTCTAAGGTGTTGTACTCCAATGTAGTTGATTATAATGATTGTTATAATTTAAAAATAGTATATTTATAATTATTATTTCAAGTTACCAAAAGTAAAATATATAATTTTAATATGTTAATAAATGACGTGAAATTTTACTATAGGTCGTAGAGGTTAGACAAATTTGATAAATATAGCCAACATAACAAGATTTGCTATAATTTTAACTAGCCATTCCATTGGAGAAGAGAAATTTTTATATATTAGCTATAATTTTTATTTATAAACTATCTTACTCACTTTTAATTAAAATTAGCATAAAAACTCGTGCAAGGCACGGGCCGCTAACTTAGATTGTGATTTTAAACTAAACTACGCATTATCAATGTCATTTGACATATATGATTGGATATTTTTGATGTTCATAGAGTTTTTATTGTTAATGTTATGAATATGTTGTACTTGCCTAAATATGTTGAAGTTTATAATGTAAAAACTAATACGTCCTAAATCTTCTAATACTCTACTTAGGCCTTGCGTTTTCAGTTCTTAAAACTTTCTTTTTAACTCTTTTATGTTTTTTCTTCTGACCTCTTGATTTTAAGTATTTTTTATCTTTATTTCTCTTCTCCTGTCTACCTAACTTAACTTTCAGAATATAGAACAATGTAGCTAACTGACTTAAGTGGAACTACCTTGTGCCAAATCATTCTATTATTAAGTATGTTTGTTACCATTTCGATGTGTTTCAATTCTTTCAAACAAATAGACTTTTTTTAACTCTGGACTTGAGAATTGATCAATTATGGATGGATAAATATTTTTTGCTTATATCATCGTAAGTTAAAATTGCTCATATGCCTTCTGAGTTCTGTCCGTGTTTTGACAATGAATTCATCCTTTATTTTTTTTCAAAATACACATCTTTAATAATTAAAACACGGGTCATTTTTCTAGCAATTAACATAAATTTTTATTTTTTGCGGTTAATTTTTTTTTTCTAGGTATGGTTGCACATTTTTTTCGTTTGTTACAATGTACTTACTTTAATTTATATAGATAATTTGATTGATCGGGGACTATAATTTTAAATAACCCGGGCTGTATAATGTGATTTGATCTGATCATAATGTACGATATGCAATATCATGTTTTTTTAAATTTGTTATGGACTATATATTTTAATCTGTTTATTATTTACACAAATTATTATCAAAATTTTAGAATATATAATTCATTTAATTGTTTTGTTGTACTATCTATTTATTTTTATTATCTCGCCTTTTACAATATTTTTACTCAAAACAAATAGTTTTTCATATGTTTTATTTATGTTTTTTTTAGTTATTTTACATATATATATATATATATATATATATATATATATATATATATATATACACCAAATAACTAGTTATTTTCTTTCATAAAATTAATTTAAAATTCATTTGATAATAACAAAAAATGTGTCATATATATAATGCATCCAAACTAATTATAAATCTAGTCACTCCTATTATATATATACTATATTATTAAAACCGAAACATTGAAAGTTTGATAGTCAGTCGGTACAGTTCTCATATTTTGATATTTGTACTTTAATTCTTTTATTTTTACTACTTTATTTAATTTATTAAAAACAACAATTTTATTCAAAATATAGTTTAGTAGTCGGTCGGTCAATACGAAATTCATATTCTGATATTTGCACTTTAGGCCCTTTTCTTTTGCAATTTGATCTTAATTTATTAAAAACAACAATTTAAATTAAATATATTTTTAAAATATTATTAAACACAAAACTCTTAAAACACAATTTAATCACGCTCAAACAGAAACACACACGTCAATTCAACATTAAGTTCAACAATAACATAAAACTATTCAAATTTAAGATGAACTTCAAACAAAGTAAATATAAATGTAAAATAAGAAGAATATGAATGTCGTATGCATCACACTGACTTTATACTTGTAGTATAGATAAGAACAAATAATTATAAATATCATGTATACATGTTATCAATATGTGCTATTTAACAATGATTATTGTGCGATAAATAAAGTAATTCTCGTTCGAGGATTGAGGCGGGTTCGACGAATGAGTTCATGTTCGGAGTCTCCCCGACCTCGAAGTGACTGATCGCCCATACCTAAATTATTGTCTAATTTTTACACATGTTTTAACATTAATTTCATTAATTTAAAAATAATTAAGTCATAAATATGTAAAAAAAACTACTTGTAATATATTATTTATGTTATATCAATGTTTAATAATACATTTTATATATGATTATAGCTATCGATACATATACAAAATATTTGTTTAGTTAAAAGAAAGATAAAAAGCACCACACATAATATTATTTTTAAAACTTAATATTAATATTTTATAAGACTGGTAGTATATATGATTCTGTATGATATTTTAAGTATTAAAGAAATAAAGTTTAATAAATATTATAAATCACCTTAATTTTTACTCAAAAATTTAAATAATAATAAATATAAGATAAGAAAGATGTGAGGTTTATGTCATATGATTTTTAGTTCAAAATAAAAAAGAATCATGTAGCTCAATGGTTAGAAGGATGACTTCTTTATTGAATGTCAAGGGTTCGATTCCTGACTAAAACATAATTTACTCAATTTTTTCCTCCAGATAAGAGAGTAGTGGCATGACATATAATTTCTTAATATATAAGGGTAAAATGGTAACTTCACAGGGGGTTTATTGGCTCAAAATGCCCTTAAATTATCCTCTTGTTCTCCTATTATATATAGAAGAGATTAAGAACTAAACTACTATGCATTCATGTATGCACATCTATATCTCCATTTTGACACTAATTATTACATCTTATTATTTTAGTTGTTTACGATGCAAATATCTGGTAATATAAATCATGGAGATCACAATATTTACATTCATAAATTTGTGAAGCAAAATATTATCAAGTCAATAATCATTACCTAGTTTAAATTTTGGGCATCCACTATAATCGCAATAGGAGGTTCCTAACTTTTAACTCATACTTGGAACTTGTACTCCTTGAGTTCTTGTATGAGTTGGACCCTGTAAAGAATAATGTAACATAAGATGTAAAAGAGATAACTACAACTCAACAAAGGACAAGACAGACAATAATATTAACAGAAGCACATGAATCCAGAATCAAAGAAGAAAAGGTAAACTCAAAAAATCAAAATACGTTATGTATTCTTGAAGTCCGTAAACAGGTCACGGAAAGAAGTTCATGAAAATGTTCAAGCCTCAGTGACAACAAAAGAAACAAGACTTTCAAGACGACAGAAGTATGTGAATGATTTAGGGTTCAGTACCACAGGATTCCAGTGATGAAGCAACCAGAATGACAAAGGACTTATCAGCAGCATTGAATTGAAGACATAAAAGAAGAATTGATCAAGTGTTATTCATCTGTGAACCAGACCAGTTGCACTAGGTGACGGCACTAAAAAGATCAAGTTGTTTTATCGTCTCAAAAAATTGATACAGTCTGAAACTTAAACACCCTGGAGCTCAGCATCTTTTCTTGTAAGTCAAAGACAAGAAAAGAGTTCGATGGTTTTTTATATAAATAAAACCATCGAATGTAAGTCAAGGAAGTCATAAGAAAACTAATGAATTAACTTTTCATTCGATAGTTTTTTTATTTATATAAAAAACCATCGAATGTAAAGTTGATTCTAAAGTTTTTGATTTGATGGAATTGAATTACATTCGATAGTTTGTAATAAAAAACCATCGAATGAAAAGTTCTTTTAACCATTTCGATGGTTTTCTAATTTGAGGAGCAGGTGGAAAAGTGTTTGTTTGTCAGGTTGATTAGAAGATGGACGGCCAAGATTGTTTTAACAATTAAGGTTCGATAGTTTTCTAAAAACTAAGTCTATAATTACACAGAGAGAGGAAGTGTCTTCCTCAGTCGAGGTTAATTCATAGTAGCAACTACTGAGAGAGAGTTTTGAGCCGGAGAAGATCATAGAAATTTATAGTGCTCAGAATTCTTTCATTGTATTGATTATGAATAACCTAGAACTCATTGAAGCTAATCTACGGATTAGAAATTGTAGCACCCCTCGAGGTTTATATTTATAAAACGATATATTCCCCGACTCTTGGTTTGGTTTGGTGTGTTTGATTTCGTTATAGAACTGAATGAATTATCCGCGAACGAAATTGAATTATTTGTGAGTATCGTATTCAACCCCCCCCCCCTTCTACGATACTTCGGGACCTAACAATTGGTATCAGAGCTTGTTAATCGATATACAGATTAGATCCGGGTATTTCAGACCAGTCAGACAAGAATTCTGAGGAGGCCAACTTCTAAATAAATTTATTTTATGAATTTATATTTTAATAAGTTTATTTTATAAATTTAAGTTAAAATGAATTTATCTTATAAATTTAATTTAAATGAGTTCATTATTTAAACTTGAATAAGTTTATTTGATTAACTTAATTTAAATAAATTTATTTTATAAATTCAAGTTAAATAAATTTATATTTTAAACTTAAGTAAATTTAATTTATGTTATGAATTTATTTTAGAGGTGCGGCACAGAGCAATTTGTAGTGTGCTAAAGAGACCCCTTAGAATTTGTGAATTGTAGTCAATTTAGGTGGCCAATTTTTGAGTCTGAGTAGTATAGTTTCTTCGATAGTTTTTTTTCTATCGAAGTGGTAATGCTTTTTTCAAAAATGGTCAGCCATTAACCATTTGTTTAGTTTTCAGAAACTATCGAAATGGATGATAGTTTCTTCGATAGTTTTTGTTTTAAAAACAATCGAAGTGCTTGAATTGGCCAGCTTTACAAAAGCACCCCGAATTAATATATTTCTGAGTTATTTATTTATTTCGAATTTTTTTTTTAAATTTTTTTTTCTTAAATTCTAATTTTTCTTAAATATTAATTTACATGATTTAATTTTTAAGAAAATTTGAAATTCTTGAAAATTAAATGTTTTGTAAATATTTATTTTTGATTAATTTATTTTTAAGGAAAATTAAAAATTCTGAATATTTAAATTTTTCATAAGTATTAAATTGAGGGTGCTCAAGGGCTTGTAGAAGAAGATTCCTCCGGGTGTTAAACTGATTTTTATCTTTCGAAGAAAAAGATGACCATGAAGCTGATTTCAGGAAGAAGTTTCTACGGATATAATTTTTTTTTCTAAGGAGATTTAATCAAATCTATTGATTCCAGATTATACAACTAGTCAATGAGCTGTACCAAGGCTAAATTTATCTGGAATCAAAAGAGATTATGAAGGGAGGAATAAAGGGTGTTAGAGAATTGAACGGACAAACCAACATCTCAGTAACGAGCATTATTGTTGGAACCTCATAACAGAATAGAAGAATTACTAGTAGCTGAATCAGAAGAAGCTCAGGTAGAAAACCTCGAGAGACTAGACTAAAGATCAGTGTTTCACTTGTCAAGGAAGTTTAGTCACATCAGATTCAGAAGGAGTACAAAAGCTACATCCAAGGATCAGGCCTATTTATTCCGAAGCAAAGACTCTTCAAGATTCAGTTCAAGAGGTAGTTACAGACTGAGATGGTAACAAAAACAAGAGTGATAGTTTCAACTATGATAAGAACTATGTAACGAGAAACTATCAGGGTGTGCTACACAATGAAGAAGCCTAACAAACAAAGAAGAATAGGGACTCAGTTAATGAGCTGAAACAGAAGTGGAATGCTTTGTTGAAGAAGCATCAGCACAAAACTTATGTTGCTTAAGGAAAGAGTTGGGATGGATCAGATGACGAGAAGATCATGGATATCTTGCTTTCATAGCAATCTCTGAAGATGATTCACCTCACATATCTCAGGTATCTTTTCCTTGAACCAATGCAGTATTTAATTCTCAATATTCAAAGCATGTACATAGGAGATCTTATATATGTGTGTATGAATATTTGTAGAATAAGATTTGCAAGTGAGATAGAAGCTTTCTTAAGAAACAACTCTTAGTTTTAGGGGTTAAGTTTCTGGCACATAAGATCTTAGTAAAGCTAAGTTTCAGTATCCCTAGTAGAACAAGATTTGCTCATTTATTCTGAATTGTTTGTTAAGGGATAATCAGTTTGAAGGATGGAGGAATTACCTTTAGAGTCATTAGAATTTGTAGAACACCAAGCTGTATCTAAAACTGACTTAGGTAATAGAGAAAGTTAGATGCCATATAACAACAGAATGGATTAGATAGAATTAGTGATTTAATTGTTAATTCTTTTACTCCATGTGTGCTTAGAAAATTACTGAATATCTGTAAATCTACTTGCTACCTGTTACACTTGTGTATAGTGGTTACAGTAGAAAGTACTAAATTTTCTAAAATGCATAACATGCCTAATTTGCACATCTCTTATCTGCAATGTCAAAATGCTCAATGTATGCCATTTATTCTTATTAACATGTTTGCTTATTTAAATATTATGAATGCATATCTTAGAACTTGCATTAATCATAGAAAAAGCATGTTTAAGAATTACATTAGAGCAACGACTGCAAGGTCAGTCAGAGATAAGAATAAGAATGTATAGGTTGAAGCTGTTGTTACCACTTTTAAAAGCAAAATCTCTAATCCATCTGGACCCAAGAAAATAAGTTGGGTACCAAGAACTGTCAATCCATTTGTGAGTGCAGGCAAATCAGGTTAATCGATTTATATGCTTTCTTGGTCTTTACTACTGAAGACATATGATCGAAGAAAGAACTTGCCATCAAATGTGATTGAGAAAGCTGTTCCGTCAATAATCTTTGGAGATGACAGCAAAGGTTTTCATCACGGGACATGGCTACGTTTGAAATGGAATGTCATCATGTTTACAATAATTGGTATCATTGATAACAACTAATAATTGGAGTCAAGGATAACAATTAGAAGCAACTCTCTTGCTGAAGATTCAAAGCACAAATCTTTTTATTCAATGAAGGAGCAGTGTTTTATCTCAAGCAGGAAGGTTGAGAAGCTCTCACCCTTGCATGACAATACAAGGAACTCTTTTCTAAAGATGGTATTGGTGAGAGGACTGTCTCATCTGGGATTCAAGCTAGATGAAATATATGAGGCATGTCATTAAGGGAAGTCAAAGAAACATCACAGAAAAGCTATAATGTGATAAGCATTACTGAGCCGCTTCAGATGATACGTATGGAACTCTACGGACTAGTTAATGTCTTATCTACAACAAAGTAAAGATATACTTCAGTGATGGTTGATGACTACTCTTAATACAAACTGGTGTTGTTTATTCAATCTGAAGGACAGGACATCACAGATGAGATTAATCACATTTCCATGATCAGTAACAAATACAGGAAGACCATGAATTGGCCAATAGAAGCAAACTCTGAATTTCTTTCAGGGGTTTGGAGGAAATTGTTTTACAAGTAAGCATCTTGGCAAGATTGGCAGCTAAGGCTCTTAAGGATATTTTCCTCGGCTAATCAGTGGAATCTAAAGCCTACGAGGTAAATTTGATTAATCGACAAGAGGTGATTGAAAGTCTGAATATGATGTTCAACAACTCCAAGCTCTCAGCTGTTATGTGTGAAATTAATGGTAATGATGATTCAAATCCAAGCAGTGGTAATGGTAGTTTAACTACACAACTCAGTACTTCAACAGAACCACTCAGCGAGGATGAGGATTCTCAGGAAATCCCAGCAACAGCTTAGGGGGAGCAAAAGAAGGATCAATTAGTCAGATCAACACCACAATGAATAGCTAGAGGACACTTCAAGAACGTATCTGTCAAGACAAAGGGTTTAGATTCAATATCATTCCTGATGTCTAGTTCTTAGTGATCCTAGTGGTGGAGTAAAGACTGGAGCTATAGAGTATGAATGATTATTTTCTTGGTTTTCTTTCTGAAGAAGAAACAAAGAAAGGTAAAGAAGCTCTGATGGATCCAGATTGGGTGATTGCAAAGCAAAATGAACTCAATCAATCTGAAAGGCAGAAAGTTTGGAAGCTGGTACCCAGGCCTAAGGGAAAATCTGTTATTGGAACAAGATGGGTATCCAGAATACTGGATGAAATTGGCATTGTTATGAGGGACAAGGCCAAACTGGATGCTAGGTTACTATTAGGAAGCAGTATCTAACAAGAAGCACCAGTGACGAGACTTGAGGATATCAGGATATATCTGTATGGTGAATGTGATCAAGTGCTCTCCTGATTGGTGAGTTAGTAGAAGAAGTCAATGTACAACAGATCCTGGCATTTGCTATTGCAGATCAATTGGACGTTGTATAACTTCTCTTCACAAGATCACTACAGATTGGTATGAACCGGTATCAATACTCAAGCAATCGTCAAAGACATGGTATGACACTCTAACTGAACTTTTACAGAATATGAATTTATTAGAGTTGTCATAAGGCACAAACATAATGTCATATATGTGCAGTGATATCATGATTATATTATATGTTGGTCTACTAATGAAAACTTGTGCAAGAAATTTGCCAAGTCATTGCAGAGAATGTACAAGATGAGTATGTTGGGAAAGTTGCAATTCTTTTTGGATGTACTTTGAGCAAGCCAGAAGATTAATTCTTTTAGGAGCACAAGTAAGCCAAAAGAGTGATGGCAATAAAAGTAAGTCAAGAATCTTTTGAATGTGCACAATTGAGAAGATTCTAGACATGCCAAGACTCCCTACCAACAGCAGCCACTAAAGCTTGATCAGGACAAATCAGGTAAAAGACAGAAATGACAAGCTAGAGAGGTATGCGTCTCATTAAGTTATTAGCTGCAAATTGACAACACATATTGTATTCTCAAGTTGCCAATGTGCAAGGTTCCAAGTGGATTTCAAAAATCTAGTCTTATAGTTATCAACATGATTTTGAGATATCTTAAGGGAATACCAAATCTCAGTATATGGTACCCTAAAGATACTTGTTAACATGTTTAGCTATTTAGATATAAAATACGCAGGTTGTAAGAAAGACAGGAGAAGCATCTCTGAATGACAGGAGGAGCATCTCTAGAAGCTGTCAACTTCGTGGAGGAAGATTGATTTCTTGTTATTATTTCAGGAAATAACTTTATCTCCAACAACTCTGTGGAACAATCCACGACAATGCACCTTGACAACAGGTATCATTTCTTTCAAGAGCATGTCTTCAATTCATAGAGTAACTTGCAGACACGCACCTGATTTGAAAATCTCATCTGCAAGAAACTCTTAAATAAGTTCACAAGTATAAAATTGTTCATATTTTAAGGACTTGTGAATTTATTTAACATCCAGTCCTCATCTTAATAATTTAGTGCTAATATCTAACTCATAGATATTTAGTACTAATTTATTATTATTTATTTAATGAAATTTGAATTATGGAAATTGAAGCAGTTCAATATCTTATTTGCTCCATAATTTAAAATACATAAAATAAATATGCAGCATAATTTATTGGATTTTAATTGGTTAATATCATTCAATGATATTTAGTCGATTTTATTCTGAGAAAATTGTGAATTTTCTGTTGACAATTGATTTTGGTAAATTTGAAAAGATTTATTAGAATTAAAACTTGATAGGAAATAAAACAGTCTAAATTTTAAAACAAGAACAGGTTTTAAAATGAAGACAGAAGCAAAAAATATCGAATTTAGGAAATTCGATAGTTTTTCAAGTACATAGATAAATCTATCGAAATAAATTTTCGATAGTTTTTGAAAAGGAAAAAGAAAAACTATTGAAAACATTTCTCGATACTTTTTGAGGAAAATTTGAAAAAGCATCGAATTGAATTTCATTATTCTTTATCTAAATTCTCGATGGTTTTTGAATTAAAATGAAAATCTATCTGAGAGAATTAATTTTTCCTTTATTTTAATTCTCGATAGTTTTTCCACAAAAGATCCCTCGATAGTTTTTCAAGCTTTAAAAGGTAACAAGTTTGATAGTTTTTCAGAAAAACTTTTTAAATTCTGATTTTCAAACTCTTCGTTATTTTTCAAAATTTATCGAAGTAAAGTTGACAGTTTTACCCCCAACTGAAAACCATCGAACATACTATTAAAAACATCGAACACTGTAAAGACAATATTGCCCCTGTCAATTCAATAAGTATTTAACAACCCCTTACGTTTTTTTTTCTTATTATCAGATCTAAGGGCTTTTGTTTATACTTACTAGAATACATATAACCAAGAACATCACTGCCTCAAGAACTTGTTTCTAAGAAAACTATTTTCACTATTGTTCTTTAGAAGTTAATTGTTTTCAATTGATTTCTTCAGATAATTCTGATTATTTGTGTTACCAAAAGTAGGGTTCTTGATAATAGTGATTCGAAGTTGTGTTTATTAAGAAAAAGGGGTAATTTTGTTTTAAGGGTATTTTGTGTCAAGTTTGATTAATTAGTAATAATTAATTAAATTAAATTGGTTTTAGTTTTGGTTTAAAAGTAACCAACACTAATCATGTCTCGTTTCAAAACTTGCAAGTCATTACGAATTTACAGTTTCGTGCATGGGCAGAGTTTCTGAACACACGTTCATTAGTGGCATATGCCTTGAGTACTCCCGTAGTCCTTTGCATCGATCAATTGACTGCGTTGTACACAACCGCCACGGATACAAGTGAGAATAACGTAAGATCCTTCAGTTTTGTTGTGCCAGGGGGCAGAACAATAAGGGTGACGGAACATGACTTTAACAGAATACTACATTTTTTCTATAGAAAACCATGTTCCGGATCCCACAACTGAGGAGATACATGCTTTCTTCACTCTCATAAGAAGTCAACAACCTAACTTCTTTGTGGGAGAGTTCCTTAAGCATTACCTGACATGGGACCACTGGATGAAAGAACATGCATAGATGATGTGCTTTGTTTCTATCCTAGGTTCCTACAGCTAATTATCAATGATATCTTAACAGATGATGAGCGTGAGACATTCGCTGAAGAGGAGACCATGGAGTGCATGAAGATGAAGAGCAATGCAATAACCGCTCTGATAAGAAAGAATATCTTCCAGGGGTACCCACTGTTCAAACTTGAATATCTAAGAACGGTGCCCCTACCACTTCTACCCCCAGGGGAACAGGTAAATGAAGGTAACATTCCTCAACCTGAACTGGCTCCTGAACCACAACAATGGATGTTGATCCAGAGCCCTCAGTGGCCATCCAGACCATGAGATTGCAACCCACAATCTCTAACCACGGTCGAAGAGCCTTTGGAAGAGCCAAATGAAACCACAAACGAACCTCCTTACCCTCCTATACCCAATATTCAGACATCCATGAGTGTAGAGGGAGATAGTGCCAAAGCAGCACCACATAAGGAGATACGCCATTCAACAACAGCTCTGCCTTACTCTAAAAGGAGAAGAACAGAAAACGAGGCAACTGTTGAAACTTCATTTCAATCATCCAAAGCGCCCTTTATTGATTTTTCTGATGCTGATTGGGCTAAGCTAACGAAAGCAATATCTGAACCAATAGCTCGATCAAGTAAGGAAGAATTGACGGAAGCAACTGGTGTTCCGACCATATTACGGTTAGGTTCACTGGTTGAAGGTTCTTTACTGAACCAAGAGTCTTCACAGACGTCGAGAGAAGGCTCTGACCTAAATGCACAATCTAAAGGGTCATTGTCTACCTCCCCAGATGGAACATATCTGGATCCTGCGGGTAAAGGGTCTGACGTAGGTGCAGATCGGCAACTCGGTGACGATGAATCAATTACTATTGACGAGTCAACTGAGGTGAAGTCTTTACAGACTCACGGGGAAGATTCGGGATCTCTGCTGTTAAAAGAGCCTGTTTCTAACCCCCTAGAGATTCAAACTCTAGATCCTAAAAAGGATATATCATCTAAGGATGATCAGCAACTTGGTTTATCCAAGGACGGGGACTTGCGAAGCCCCATTGCACCACCGGTGACCTCCTTAAGGACGACTACGGTGATCTCTTCTGCAGGTACAATCAGCACAAAGGATTTGAGTGAAACAAAAACACTTACACCTGGCCTGAGTGGGAAAGGAAAAATGATTCAAACACCGACAGAAACGTTGAGTGTACACCCAGAGCCAAATGTGAGGAGTGACACCCTAACCCTACCTAATATTCATGATTTGCTGTTACCGACAGAAAGAGAGGTACATGTTCAATCCACCCTCAAGGAGATGACAGTTTGTGATAAAGAAGGAAATCCATTATTCAAGGTTTTACTGCGACCTTCCTTTGACCAAGGGATCTCCTCTAGTCAAGGCAATGCTTCTTTAAAGACAATTCAAGAGAAGGTTGACTTGGCTGCAGCTGATTCCAGAAGAACATTCAGGGTCATTGGCAGTTCATCTGGCACTATAACAGGTACCAAACAGGCAGTGGACTCCTTGAAGAGGGAAGCTATGGAAGAACTGGTCGAATTGAGGACTGATGTCAAAGAGAATCAATGTGACGGGGTACAATCTATTTGGAATATGTTGAGGAACCAACAACCCGGAACTTCAAAACAACAACCTGATCCTTCTACTACCTTTTATAATGAGGATAACTTCATCGAGAATTCCTCAACTAAGGGGGAGAAAGTTGGAGAAGGGGAAACAAATGAAGTGACTAATGAAGGTTGGCAAACAACTGGATGGGGAGTTTGGGAAACCAATGAAGCTATTCCAGTTAGACAGTAGTGGATTGAGGACATAGTACTAGAAGAAAGTGAAGAGGGATTTGAAGTCATGCAAGAGCAACCGATTCAGGAGGAGCATGAGCCATATTATCCAGAGCCAATAGAACATCCTATCTTGGATGATGATATGGAAGAAGAAGCAAATTCTCTATCACTGGAAGAAGAAGCTGCCTTGGAGATGGTGAAAGCCCAGGCAAGCTGAGAGAGAAAGACACCACTGAAGGTGATTCTCATCAAGATTCAAAGAACTACAAAGCTAAATGAACTGCTCCGTGAGCATGTTAAGGAAATCTTGATGAAGGTCAGTCCAGAGATTACTGAAAACCCTCCTATGGTTAGATTCATGACGAATGACTTGTTCAGAATCTGCTACATGACGGAGGACAAACTGAGAGATTACCCAAACGACTATCTAATCTCAGTTGAGAAGTATCTTAGATCCACTGGATTCACATCAACGGAGAAGGACAAAAGCAGCCGACACTCTAAGAAAATATCTTATGGAGAATGTTCCCTACTATAGGAAGAGAGTGGAGAAAGGACTGGAAGTGCTTCCCAGACTACCAAACATGCCAAAGCTAAACAAGAAAGATGTTAACATTGCATGGTTATGGGCTGGAGTGGGTCAAGAGGTTGAATATATTGGAAAACACATCCAAGGAGCAATCCTTAAACCTGGAGAACCACTGCACTATCTATCAGTGATTGATTATCAAGCTGCTAACTCCGATCCAATGAGTGAAGAAGGTGAGATCGGAATGGACTGAAGATTGAAGCAAAGAACAAGAGAACTGTCAGCTCAAACAAGAGGAGCAACTTCAAAGTGAAAAGTTTTATTGTTCTTTGATTTATGAAATCTGGAAATGTATATATATCTGATCCAGAATGCATTAATATTATTACGCTGTCATACTTTAATTAGTTTCATGTTTCCTTAGTTAGTTGAGTTATCCTCGAAGTATTTGCTTGTCGAACTCTATCCAATCAAATAGGGGGAGATTGTAAAGCATAATGTAACATAAGATGTAAAAGAGATAACTACAACTCAACAAAGGACAAGACAGACAATAATATTAACAGAAGCACAGGAATCCAGAATCAAAGAAGCAAAGGTAAACTCAAAAAATCAAAATACGTTATGTATTCTTGAAGTCCGTAAACAGGTCACGGAAAGAAGTTCATGAAAATGTTCAAGCCTCAGTGACAACAAAAGAAACAAGACTTTCAAGACGACAGAAGTATGTGAATGATTTAGGGTTCAGTACCATAGGATTCCAGTGATGAAGCAACCAGAACGACAAAGGACTTATCAGCAGCATTGAATTGAAGACATAAAAGAAGAATTGATCAAGTGTTATTCATCTGTGAACCAGACCAGTTGCACTAGGTGACGGCACTAAAAAGATCAAGTTGTTTTATCGTCTCAAAAAATTGATACAGTCTGAAACTTAAACACCCTGGAGCTCAGCATCTTTTCTTGTAAGTCAAAGACAAGAAAAGAGTTCGATGGTTTTTTATATAAATAAAACCATCGAATGTAAGTCAAGGAAGTCATAAGAAAACTAATGAATTAACTTTTCATTCGATAGTTTTTTTATTTATATAAAAAACCATCGAATGTAAAGTTGATTCTAAAGTTTTTGATTTGATGGAATTGAATTACATTCGATAGTTTGTAATAAAAAACCATCGAATGAAAAGTTCTTTTAACCATTTCGATGGTTTTCTAATTTGAGGAGCAGGTGGAAAAGTGTTTGTTTGTCAGGTTGATTAGAAGATGGACGGCCAAGATTGTTTTAACAATTAAGGTTCGATAGTTTTCTAAAAACTAAGTCTATAATTACACAGAGAGAGGAAGTGTCTTCCTCAGTCGAGGTTAGTTCATAGTAGCAACTACTGAGAGAGAGTTTTGAGCCGGAGAAGATCATAGAAATTTATAGTGCTCAGAATTCTTTCATTGTATTGATTATGAATAACCTAGAACTCATTGAAGCTAATCTACGGATTAGAAATTGTAGCACCCCTCGAGGTTTATATTTATAAAACGATATATTCCCCGACTCTTGGTTTGGTTTGGTGTGTTTGATTTCGTTATAGAACTGAATGAATTATCCGCGAACGAAATTGAATTATTTGTGAGTATCGTATTCAACGCCCCCCCTTCTACGATACTTCGGGACCTAACAGACCCCCTTCCACGACTGCTTGCCTGCCATTTATAGACAAGTCTCAACGATGTTCACGCATTTTTGGGTTAAATATTAAAGTGGTCACTGAAATTAAGACCATATATCACTTTCATCACTGATCTCAACGAGGTATCACTTTAATCACTAAAGTCGTCATAAATATCAAACGGATACCTCTAAATATGTGTTCGAAAAATAAAAATAATTTATATCGAGTTCTACACATATTTCTTGAATGCTACCGCAACCAAATGAAAAGGTATGAACTCTAGTATTTATGATATTATATTTAGATTTTAAAAAAATTATTTACTATAGTAAATGAATTTTTTAAAATCTAAATAAATTATATGAAATACTAGAATTCATAATTTTTCATTTGGTTGTAGTGGTATTGAAGAAATATGTGTAGAACTCGAGAAAAGTTATTTTTACTTTTCGAACACATATTTAGAATTATCTATTTGATATTTATGATGACTTTAGTGATTGAAACGATACCCCGTTGAGATTAGTGATGAAAATGATATA
Organism: Heracleum sosnowskyi; assembly: GCA_030848705.1. Taxonomy (NCBI): domain Eukaryota; kingdom Viridiplantae; phylum Streptophyta; class Magnoliopsida; order Apiales; family Apiaceae; genus Heracleum; species Heracleum sosnowskyi. The sequence goes on from CM061243.1 coordinate 50,501,197, forward strand.
TGGTCTTCACTTCAATGACCACTTTGATATTTAACCCCACAATTTTTTGTATTTTTGTTGTCGGGACTGTAAGTGATATTATTTTTTTTTGCTAATTATGTAAGTGATATTTATCATGTCAAATTGAATTTTTAAGAAAATGGTATTTGTTATGTCATGGAATTAATAGTTGACACAATGAAAATATTTGCTCTAATCATATTGAAAAACCTAAAACATTTGCTGTTATGCCTAATAGAGGAAGGCGGTTGGTGGTATGTGAGTACAGTATCTAATCTTTTATAGTAATTGGGTAGTTAAACATTTTATTAAGTTTCTAAGAGCAACTCCAATTAGGGCTGAGCAGAACCGAACCAGAACCGAAAAACCGAACCGAACCGTGTAATTTCGGTTCGGTTCGGTTCTATTTTTCTAAAATTTCGGTTTTTTCGGTCCGGACCAAACAGATCGAAATAAATTTCGGTTCGGTCCGGTCCGGTTCTTCTAAAATTTTTTTGGTCCCGAACGAATAGACCGAAGTATTTATTATTATATAATTATATGTTTTTTATAAATCAATTTTATATGTATAATGCATGTATCAGTAATATCATATCACTTATCAATTTCCAAGGCCTAGTACCTACCACGCTCAATCGCTAATTCAGTTTCTCAAACACAAATCAATACTAAATAATAGTAGTATCACTGTTGCGAGTTCTCTCTTCTACGATCTATCCATCAGGTAGCAGTTGCCTTGTTTACATCCGGACACATTAGATTGCCAGAAAGTTCAATAAATATAGGAAAAGACTGATCCAAAGATAATGTTGTTATTTATAATATAACATGTCATTGGTCAATAAAATTTTAAAAAATCAAACAGAAGCATATGGGACAAACATTGTCAACTAGGGTGATAATTAAACACTTGTGCCCTTTAGTAGAATTTACGTACAGTAGCAGGACCAACATAACTGCATTTTGAAATAACAATACAAGCAAGGAAAAAAATATGTTTTTAATAATCAAAAACTATTTTTTTAAATTTTGGTTCTCAAAACCGAACCGAATTAACCGATTTATTTCGGTTCGGTTCTGGTTCGGTCCAGGACAAAATTTCGGTCCGGTTCGGTTCGAAAAAAATATAAATTTCGGTTTTCGGTTCTTTCGGTTCGGTCCGGTTCTGGACCGAACCGACCGAATGCTCAACCCTAACTCCAATAGAATAGCTAAATATGTAAGGAATTTGAAGCAAAAACTTGCTTCAACAGTCTCATTAGTCATCCCTTACAAATTTAAGAACTTCTTTCTTCCTTGTGTTTAAGGATTGTTGAGTCATTCCTTATATCATTTTCTTAAATAAAATATATATTCACACTTCCCTCCAAATCTATTCATATTTTTCTCTTTCCTCCGATATAAAAAATGTAGGTGAAGTTTGAATTTAATAATATAATAATAATTAAGAGTATATATAAGGAGGATTGTTAGAGTTGTCATTTCTTATAATATCCTAAATCATTAAGAGGTTAATTTTTTATAATATTTAAAAAGAATACATTAGGAGTCTCTTGGAGTTGCTCTAAGTAACAATATAAGAGGTCGTTTGATTGATAGACACTTATGTGGGTATTTGAAATACCTGGAAAGTTAAAAATAGCAAAGTTGTTTGGTTGCATAAACTATGGGTATTATAAATTACTTAGGAAGTGTAAACACCTGTAAAATGTGGGAAGTCACTTACCCACCTCCACATAGGTTTTGGTTCCTTTTGTATTTAACACTGCAAGGAACCGGGGGTAGTTGTTGTGCCCAAAATCTCACATGGGCTCAATTTAAGGCCCATACATGTTATAAGTCCAGTGGTGATGTATCGGGCTAGGATTGTGGATATTGAGGTATCGGTTTAGGGCATCATGGTGTAAATTCAGGGTACCAGGATAGGTCCGGGGTACCAAGGACGGTTCAAGGTATCGAGGTTCAGGTAAATGGTGTTGAGGTTCAGGTGGTTTGAACCTCGGGACTGCTCACAGGTGTTGAGTAGTCAGGATCCCTGGAAGGCAGAATGCTAGTTGGATTAGGACTCTATTTCCTATTGTTTAGAAGTACAGGATTACTATTAGGAAAAGAGTCCCAATCATAACAAATACGTGTTGGATGGAGCAAGTACAATCGATATAGGGCTTGTATTGATTGTTTCGGATATACATTACGGGCATGCGGATTTATAGGACTTAGTGATGGATATGAACTAGGACACTGGAAAGCTCAGCAAGAGGTACATAATTCGACTATAACTTTAAGATGGATTATCTTAGAGTGGCCAAATTGGCAGGAAAGGAGAAGTATAAACCTAATAGAACTACATGGGCTTGATTCCTATAAATAGGATATGTAGGCACTTGACTAAAGGATTCGGATTTTCACTCTTGAGACGCATAAGGCTTGTGCACCTCTGTGATACATATTCCGGTGAATTGACTGGCCGTGTAGGACTTACGCCGCCCACTTCAACCGGTGGTTTTTGTCAACTTAGCCCCCGGAGACATACTTCAATTATTCTGTTCCTATCGTGAGCTACAGGTCTCTAGCTGCAAACCTACAGCTCCGTCCGATAACCAAGGACATGTTCTGCGAATTTTCCAACGAGATTCTCTCAATTGTGTTGTACCAAATTTCTCTCACAACATAAGTGGCGCTAGAAGGAGGGGGACTCCATCAAAAAATCTTGAGAGAGAAAAGATGTCGGATGATTCTGGAAATACGCAAACGCCAACTAATGGTGAAGATGATCGTGGAAGGGGTCCTCAAGGCGAGGTTACGAACAAGGATATCTTTGATCACCTTAAGAAAATAGGCGAAAGGGTTGATTCTTTGGAGAGAAAGTCTGAAAAAATGAAAAAATGGCGAAAAAAGCAAAGGTCCTCGGAAAAGCGCTCTAAGGCACCAAAGGTTACACCGATTCGGCTGGATTTTGGTAGTGACGAAGAAGGACCTGAGAAGGAAAAGATCAAAAAGACTTTTCTGATGTTGAAACTGATCAGAGTAATCCTGACTGGGACTTTGAAGCTGAACCTAAAGATAAGGAGGACCCTGAACCTTCAGCTACGAGGAGTATAACCATTTTTGACCGAATGGGAAAAAGCTCACAAATAAGGATTTGAGGCTTACGCTGTTGGAGGCAAAACAGAAGGCTTCCAAGAAAGTACAAAGTGAGAAATCACAATCTAAGGGATCAAGGAGTTATAAGGTAAAGTCTCACTCGAAACCTGAAGATGAGCATAGCTCTAGCTCATCCTATAAAGCTGATGATAGCTCCGATGGAAGCTCCAATGATGGAGAGGATACTGATGACACCTCTGAGTCAGCTGAAGGTGATGGAAAGTATAAAGAGAAGGACCTCGGAAAAGTCCTCGAGAAGATCATGGCCGAAAAGGGCCCTCAGTCGGGGTTGACGGTAGGGTCACCTTTCACTAAGAAGGTGCGAGATTCACCCTTACCCCGTAGTTACAGGGGTGTGGGAGACCTAAAGTTTGATGGGACTATGGACCCCGTGGAGTTTCTTAGCCATTTCAACACAGAGATGGAAGTTTACCAAATCAAATATCGCACTAAATTTCGCTTGCTGGCTGCGACTCTCAGGGATAGTGCTCACCAATGGTTCAAGAGGCTTCCCTCCAATTCAGTTAAGTCATGGAGGCAGATGGGTGAGATGTTTGTGACCCAATTTAGAGCTTCAGTCACGTTCGCACCTCCGGCTAACACACTGGCGAACATCAAGCAACGTGATAACGAGACGCTCAACGAGTATTTCAAGAGGTTCAATGCTGAGGTTCTGAAGGTAAGGAAAACCACGGACGAAACTTACAAGAATTTCCTGATAGCTGGAGTTAAACCTGGGACTGAGTTCTGGAAAGAGCTGCAGAGTAAGGAACCTACTACCTTGGCCGATTTTTATGCCAAGGCAGAAAGGCATAAGGTTGTGGAACAATCCTTGGAGAATTTGAAGAAGGATAATGCTTCACGGGATTGGAACAGGAATAAAAGGAATATGTCATATAGCCCGAAGAATAGAAGCTACAGCAAGCGGACGACCTATAACACAGCTTCAGCTGATGGCCGAGATGCATGCAAGGAGGTGAAGACCACACCTCTATCGGTAAACACCACAAATGCAAAAAGGACAGTAAAATAAAAGTACCCACCTTCGAAAGGTAGTCGAAGGTACTCGGAATACACTCCATTTGCTGCTCCTGTTGAGCATATATTTGAAGTTGGTGATAAGACGGGGATGTTCAGGAAACCCTCCCGGACAGGACCTCCAGGGAGAAAGGATTTGGCTAGGTATCGTGCCTTCCATGATGCTAACGGGCATGAAATAGCCAACTGTCGACACCTCAAGGATCATATCGAGGACTTGATTAAAAAAGGATTCCTCACAGAATTTGTAGCCCAGGAGGCGAAAAAATACAAAGATGATAGGTCCAAGAGAGATGAAGAGAAGTCTGCATCTGAACGAGCTACCAGGGCTGGTAGTATCCATACAATCATTGGTGGACCTTATATTGGAGGCTTCAGCAGGAATGCAATGAAGAATTATACACGTGAGGCTAGAGGAAACCCTCTCACGAATGTTTATCATTTGGCAGATAGGCCCCCGAAGCTGTTTAAAGGTGAAGCTGCGGACATCACCTTCACTGAAGACGATGCAAGGCATGTGCATCACCCCCACAATGATGCATTGGTGGTGACTATCACGATTGGAGGGCTCAATGTGCATCGAGTCTTGGTGGATAATGGAAGCTCTTGCAATATACTAGCTTATGACACTTATCAAAAGATGGGACTTACGGACAAGGAAATGTCCCCTGCTTACAATGACTTATATGGATTTACTGGAGGACCAATACAAGTTGTAGGAAGGGTGAAGCTCCCTGTTGTGTTGGGGGCTGAACCTATGAGAGCTACGCAGGTGACAGAATTCATGGTTGTGAATGAAGACATATCATACAATTGTATCATTGGAAGGCCTCTCTTGAAGGAAATGAGAGTGGTAACCTCTATCTACCATCTCTCAATGAAGTTCCCTACTCCTAACGGGATTGGATGTCTAAAGGGCTGTCAAGTAGATTCAAGGGAATGTTATAGTAAGGCCTTGCGCACCGCTGAGCAAGCTTCGAAGCATTTGTTGTTGGTTGATGGAGGCACCACGGATAATTGCTACAAGTACCTGGAAGCATCAACGAAGAATGAACCTCTACGGCAGGTAAATGATTCGTGCAATATGATTATGATTATCCAACATCCAGGTGAAGAGAGCTCCACGTATATTGTCTTTTCTTCCGGGGTAGATACCCAGAATGAGGTACGGATGCTGGAGGCACCCCCACCAAAAGGTTTAGAAAACGATGAACTTCTTATCGAAGGTATTGTTGAAGAGGCAAATGATAGTGACTTCGAGGATGGCCATGTGGAAAGCTCCCTCAAGGTTCCTTTACAGCTTAGAAGAATGGATACAGAGGTTCATGTGAAGATTGATCTAGATCCACGGATGCCTGAAGCTAGGGAAACAACAGGTGCTGCTGGTGACACCTTGTCAATTCTAGTGGATGCATCCGACCCCTCTAAGGAACTGAAGATTGGAAAACAGTTGGAACCTGAAGCTAGGGAAGCATTGACTCGCTTCTTAAAAGATAACCTAGATGCTTTCGCTTGGTGCCATTCTAACATGGTGGGGATTGATCCTAGGGTGATGTGTCATCACCTTAACATTGACCCCGAAAGGATCGCTATAAGGCAAAAACGAAGGGCAATAAGTGGTGAGCGAGCTTTAACCCTCAAGGAAGAGGTTGACAGGTTATTGGAAGCTGGATTGGTGAGAGAATCATTCTACCCGGATTGGCTAGCGAACCCGGTGCTTGTCAAGAAACCCAATGGAAAGTGGCGAACTTGTGTGGATTTTACAGATTTGAACAAGGCATGCCCTAAAGACAGCTTTCCACTTCCGCGTATTGATCAGTTGGTTGATGCTACAGCTGGGCATGCTCTTTTGAGCTTCATGGATGCTTACTCGGGATATAATCAGATTCCCATGTATGAACCTGATCAGGAGTATACGTCCTTCATCACGGATAGAGGTTTATACTGTTACATTGGCATGCCTTTTGGATTGTTGAATGCTGGAGCTACCTACCAAAGGCTGGTTAATAGGATGTTCAAGGACCAGATCAGAAAAACTATGGAGGTTTACGTAGATGATATGTTGGTCAAATCTAAAGCCGCAGCCGATCATGTGCTGCACCTATCGGAAATGTTCAACATACTACGAAGGTTCAGAATGAAGCTCAACCCTAAAAAATGTGTCTTCGGTGTGGAATCAGGGAAGTTCCTAGGCTTCATTGTCAATCATCGAGGAATTGAAGCAAACCCCGCAAAGATTAGGGCTTTAATTGAGATGCGGTCTCCTCATAACATAAAGGAGGTTCAGAGTCTTACTGGTAGGATTGCAGCTCTGAATAGGTTTGTATCTAAGTCCTCGGATAAGTGCAGGGAATTCTTTGCAACAATCAAGAAAGGAAAGAACTTCGAATGGAGCTCGGAGTGTGAAGCTGCCTTTACAAAAATAAAGGAACAATTGGGCAGTCCTCCATTACTGTCTAAACCTCTCGATGGAGAGGTCCTCATACTATACTTGGCAGTTTCAGAATATTCGATCAGCGCTGTGTTGGTGCGGGAGGAGGTGCAGGTTCAACACCCGGTTTACTACATGAGCAAAAGGTTGTTGGATGCTGAGACGAGGTATTCTAATATGGAAAAGTTGGCTTATGCGCTGATCTTGGCTTTAAGGAAGCTTCGACTTTATTTTCAGGCACATCAGATCGAGGTACGTACCTCTTTCCCTTTAAGGCAATTCTTACATAAACCTGAAGCTTCAGGTAGGCTTATGAAATGGGCTGTGGAGTTGGGGCAATTTGATATTGAATATAAGCCGAGGACGGCTATAAAAGGGCAAGTATTGGCAGACTTTCTATTGGAATTTCCTCCATCGTTTGAGGTTAAGGGTGATGAGTGCATAGCTGAACCTATAGCTCCGGAGAAAATGGTCGAAAATTGTGCACCCTGGTGGACGCTCTACGTGGATGGAGCAGTAAATGGAAATGGGGCAGGAGCCGGTATTGTTCTCATAATCCCGGAAGGTCACAAGCTTCATAGCTCCATTCACTTCAGTTTTTATGCGACCTACAATGATGCAGAGTATGAAGCTCTAATAGTTGGTTTAAAGCTCGCACTGAAGATGAAGGTGGAAAACCTAATCGTCTTCAGTGACTCTATGATGGTGGTATGGCATATTCGAGGAGGATTCCAGGCTAGAGGTCCTCGTACAGACCTCTATATGAGGTATTCTTAGGAGCTGATAAGTAAATTCAAGGAAGTGAACATCGAGCAAATCCCAAGGGCTCAAAATGCTGATGTTGATGCGCTGGCGAAATTAGGTTCACAAAAGGAAGCTACCATGTTAGGGGTAATACCCCTGGAAATACAACTTCAGCCTAGCATTCCTAAGCTTGAGGTTATGAGCTTGGAACCTGCAACTGAATTACTGTGGACAACACCTATTATGGAGTACATCACGAAGGGAATCGTGCCAGAAAATAAAGAGGAGGCCAGAAGGATAAAATATCAAGCTGCAAGGTATGTTATCTATGATGGTTCTTTGTACAAAAGGGGATTCAACAAACCACTGTTAAGGTGCATATCAGGTGAAGAGTGCGAGTACATCATGCGAGAAGTCCATGAAGGAATTTGCGGTAATCATTCGGGTGCAACCTCTTTGGCACATAAAATACTCCGTCAAGGATATTATTGGCCCACAATTCAAAAGGATGCTCATAGGTTCACTCGGGCATGTGCTCGTTGTCAAAGGTTCACAAATTTCAATAGCACTCTAGCTGTCCTGTTGAAACCTCTCACCAGCCCCTGGCCTTTCGTTGTGTGGGGAATTGATTTGATTGGGGAACTTCCTCAGGGGAAAGGAGGTGTGAAATATGTTGTTGTAGCTGTGGACTATTTCACCAAATGGGCTGAGGCTGAACCTCTGGATAAGATAATAGCTGCAAAGATAAAGATATTTGTGTTCAGGGCAATTGTTTGTAGGTTTGGAGTTCCCTACAAACTAATCTCAGATAATGGAAAGCAATTTGATAGCAAAGAGTTACGAAAGTTGTGTGATGATCTTGGGATTCAGAAGGGCTTCACGGCAGTTTACCACCCTCAAAGTAATGGTCAAACGGAAGCTGTCAACAAGATCATTAAGCACACTTTGAAGACCAAGCTGGAGGAAAGCAAGGGATGTTGGCCTGAGGAACTCCCTATGGTTTTGTGGTCATACAACACAACACCGCGAACCACTACTGGGGAGTCACCCTTCACCTTAACCTATGGTTGTGAAGCTATAGTGCCCGTGGAAATTGGGGCCGGATCGTTCAGAAGGGATAACTACGACCCTGAAAATAATGAGGTAAATCATTGATTGTACTTGGATCTTGTGGAAGAGGTTCGAACCACCGCACAGCTGAAGCTAGCTGCTTATCAACAACGTACTCGGAAGTACTTTGACGGCAAGGTTCGTGCTCATCCATTGAAGGTTGGCGATTTGGTTCTAAGGAGGATGATGCCAACCATGAAGGTTCATGGTCATGGTGTGTTTGGTGCAAATTGGGAGGGTCCATATCTCATAAAGGCTATCTTATGGGAAGGTACCTATCATCTCACGGATTTGGATGGAAAGCTCATTCCAAGGGCATGGAATGGTGAGCACCTTAAGAAATATTACCGGTAAATCATCAGGTACTATTTCTGTAGGCCTCTTTCAGGCGTAGGAATAATAAAAGCGGTTTATTAGTTGTAACTTCCATGTTTAGGTATAGCTTCGTAGTTGTTGGCTTCAGTTTTACAGTTGTTTGGCTCAGCTTCAAAGCAATTTGTTTTAGGTTCATAACTGTTTATTGTCATTTGTTCTCGGAACTCTCGGGGGGTAGTGCATGCACACCCTACCTATTTCATGTCTTTTGACAAATTTTACAATATAAATGAAACCTCTATTTTTGGTTCATATGGTTGTTCTTACTTGAACGCTTCGTTATTCTTTATGTGTTTACTGTAAGAATTACATGTGAATAAATATTGAATGCATGACTATTTCCATTTAGTTCTTCACCTTAGATAATTATATGATAAAGAACTGGGGGTTAGTGGATATACTCGGTACAGGTTTAAAATGATAAATTTTGGAATGCAAAATACATGTTTAAAATGACAAGTTTTGAAACATGATATCATTTGGATTGGGTTCAATGGATTTGGGTTGGATTTAGTAGATTCAGATTAAGTTCAATGGATTTGGTTTGGACTTAATAGGTTTGGTTTGAATTGGAGATTCACACTCACGGATTATGAGGTGAAGGTTAAGATTTATGAGTTAAACATATAAGCTTATTAACAACTCATGTAAGCCCTAGGGACACTAGGCATAAATATCATGGTAAAGTGTGGAAGCCAAACACAGGCCACACTCTGGATCAAACCCCCTTGCACGATTGCGAGATGAAACATTTAATAGGTCAAGACTATAGTAGGGAGGTTCAAGGTTACTGAACTCCTAAAGTTATAGCATGGGTTAAGCTTCATATGGACTTATGAAGCACATGGAGGTTAATGGCGCATTACCCTAGGCAGGGATATTCTTGGATAATCGGTTTTTTCTAAGGCATTGGATACAATGGCTTACAGATATTTTAATCTATGGAATATGGATTATGTACCTAAGGATATTAGGTGCAAGGGTGGTTTACCTATACATCATATTATTGGAATAATCATGTTAAGAATAATTTTTATCATATATGGTTTGTATCTCTGGTTAAGAGGTAGATAACAGCTCAGGCGAGCTTCAGGATTTGTGGCTACAGTAACACAAATATGTGTATTGATCAACCTTAGATAAAAAGTGATCTCATGGTTTGGATCACATTGGCTGCCTACATGGTATAAATCATGGATATTCTTGGATGGGCACATATCTATTAACTGGCACAAGGATATTGGTTATCTAACGCTGCAGAATAGGTTTAGCTTACGCATTCAGGACTTGGCATGAAGCCGCAGTCAATTGCATATAAACTTATCATGACAGTCTAAGGCATATACATGGTAAAGAGTGCATGAAAAGTCTAAATGTGGATTTGGAGCATAAGGGAAAAAGAGTACGGCAAAATTAAAAAGATGAAAACCAAAGTTAAAGGTTACATCTTGCGAGGTATTCCAAGGTACCCGCACCCTCATCCAAATGTTTGAAGCTTATGGTGCGAACTCCAGGAATGTTATCAAAATAAAAACCATAAAAGTTAACCCTTTCAAGGGTGTGAATGTTTTCAAAAGAAAAAGTACTTATGATTAGAAATGGCGGTCATGGTGCAAGGTTGTCAGGAGACGCCTCTGGAGCATCCTGGTCAGGAGTTGGACCGGCCATCTCCGCGTCCTCCCCGCGAGCTTCAGGTTTAGAGTCATATGTCGCAACCTGTACCTCAGCTTCAGGTTCGGGTTGAACGACCTTCTCCTGATCCACCGCCGCAGCAGCCTCCTTCTTCTTGATATCTTCCACCAGCTTCACAGCATCATCACCAAGCAGGGTCCAGTCTAAAGTCGGAAAATGATCATATGTGGATTCAATGTAATCGTTCACCCCGCGGCTATACCCTGCTTCGAATTTGTCACGTTTGGCAGCCTCACGAGTGGATCTTTCCAAGGCGATGGTGGTGTTAAGAGAATCTAATTTTTTCTTGAAATCTCGGACCTTCCTTGCATAAGAAGCTTTCTGGGCATCCTTCTTAGTGTCAATGTTGATTATGGAGGCGTTCAGTTATTCACGTTCCTTTAACAGCTTAGCCTCGGAAGCCTTGAGCTTCTTACTGGCATCAGCTAACTTCTTCTTCTCATCTTCGCTTGTTTTAAGTAGGGTTTTTAACTGCTTAACTTCTTCAGATAATTTTTGATCACCACGGGTGGCTGCCACCATTTCTTCATTACGCTTCAAGGTGTGAAAAAAGCTTTGAGCTTCACACCATGTGGTGGCTTTAGCAGCTTCAGGTAAACTCATCTTGTCCAACTCAGCAACTGCCTCTTCCGGAATCTAATTTCCTGCCATGGTAAAAAACTTACGGATTAGAGAGCTTGAACCTTCACCTGGGGTTCCGGGGGTTGATGGCTTGGACTTTTTACTGAAGCGAGATCCCGGGCCTTTAGCAGAATCAGTGGCGGCAGCTGGTGGCAGTTTCCTCTTAGAAGAAGTGGTAGATTTATCCTGGGAAGCAGGGGTTGATTTCATTCTGGATATGGGGGTAGCGTCAATAGGAACAAGATCTTTCTCTTCATCTCCAAAAAGATCATCATAGCTTGCGGACTTGTTGACAAAAGATGGCACACCAGAAGCCATATCTGAAAAGAAGAGCAAGGGTTAACATATAAACAAATTGAATATGTGAATGAGATGATAGTATATCGTAAATGCACATAAGATAAAGCGAAGCATAAGGACAGGATAAGGAAACCTATTTTGTTTGAAGCTCCAACCTCAGAGTCTTCGGTTGGAATCAGGTTCAGGGATTTCTCATTAGGCAGAAAGCCGCACCTCTTAAGGTTCTGATCTGTCAGCAAACTAGCACAATCTCCTAGCTCTGCTGACAACCTCAGGGCCTCGTGGGCCCTTTCCAGGGAATGACCCTTGAGTGCTGTCTTACTTGGAATCTCTATGTGAGGTTTAGGAGTGGGTTAGAACGCAATACCTAAATTAATTAGGAAGGAATAAAGAAAATACGGAGAGGGCACTTACTGGGGTTTCTGTTAAATTCAGTTCTGTATATCGGGCAATCATAACAATATAAAAATTGGGGTAACCAATCGGTCATTCCCTTTCTGTTTCCTTTGATGCACTGACCATCGTGGACATTCCAGGCAGACAAATAGAAGAAACCGGAATTCTTTCCCGTTTGTTTGAGCTGGTAGAAAAAACCCAGCTCACGGGCAGACATCTTCTTCACAAATTGCTGATCATAGAGGATGTACATGCACATGGCCATTCGGTAAGCATTTGGAGTCATCTGGAGGGGAGCAATGTCATAGTAGGTGATGATATCATTAATGAAAGGGTGAAGGGGGATGGATAAACCCATTCTAAAAAACGTGGCGGAAAACACAGCACAGGGTATCTGTTGATCAGGTTCAAAGTTGTCAAAGCGGTGACACCTTTCCCCAGGGGAAGGTATCACCAAGCGACACTTGGGTTGATGCTTTTGAATGAAGAGCTTTACTCTGTTGGCATTCATTAAGGTGTCAAGCTCCTCAAAGGCTGGGATGATACCTTGGGACTCAGTGGGAGCTTCACCTTCCATGGAGATCTCCACCTCAACCTCCGAATCAGGTTCAGGGTGGATGGTGGTCTTAGTTCTGACAGAGGAAACTTCTTCATCAAAGGAGCGGCATTTGGATGGAAACAAACCTTCGGCTTTAAGGATTGGATAGTTGTCAGATGACATTTGACGGATGGCTACAGGTTGTGAATATCTGGTTTTATGGGAAAAAAGTTGCTTCAGACTGATATAATGGCTTGTTCAGGAACTAGTACCTTGACCTTGGAACGGGTTCTAGTGCTGTCTAGTTTGATAGCAAGTGGATTTGGTGAAAGGGTTCCGGCAGATAAGGAGTCGGGGTCTGGAAGGTCAATAGGAGTCTAGACCTCGTGGGCTGTCGACTGTTGAGAGCTAGTTGGGGCTGAGTTCCCTAACATCTGCAAAAGATGGAGCAGGATAAGTTAACAGCCAACAAGTTTCTCCTCAATCAGGCAAGCAAAAGGACGAGTAAACTGTGAAGCCTACAGGAGGATGCAATTGTGTGTCACTGGGATTTTATGACAATCAGATGGTGACTGAAGTGAGAATAAGTTCTCGGAATGTTAGTTTCAAGGTTGTCTCTACACCTAAAGGGTCGATACAGGGGTATAGGGGACCTTATCTATGTGAAAGGTTAGTCGAATTCAAATCTAAACCTATAGCTGAGGAAAAAGGGGTTTTGGTTTTCGGCTCAGAGGGTTGAATCTGTCTAAGCAGCGGCATGCAGGCATTGAGATACCCAAATGTAAGCGATGCACGGGAATTATGAGACATGCAAACAATAGCCTTTGCGAAGGCAAATGGACAGAACGTTATGCGTGGTTTATGGGAATGAAAGGACGCCATTTCAGAGGGTTTTAATTTTATGCAAAAACATGAAGAAGACGATGGACGAAATTATATAGCCACAGATCTACGAATATATGCATAGTAATATGGTTTATGGATTTAAAAGGCAATGGATATGAGTGTTAGTGTGTGTATACATTCCTGTATGTATATATCTATATATAGGTGTATATATAAACAAGAAGTGAACGAATAAGAGGGCGGCTTGCATCAAAAAATAGAGGTTAAAAATGGCATACGAGGAAAGTTTCATACCTTACAGAGTGATGCAGGTTGAGGATGGTCAGGAATTGAAGGATCGTCGAGGATGTACGTCGCTCTGGAGCTCTTCGTCGGAGAGAGAGAGAGTGGAGAATGAACAGTTTGTGTTGGAAGGTGAGATAAAAAGAGAAAAAGAGGGATGAATGTGTGTTTAAGTACACACGGGAATGGGAGCAGCCGTGTCAGGTGGCGTCCGTGGATAGGTTTTAAAAAAAACAACGAAAAATGTGAAAGGTTAATGCATGGTTCAATTTTCTAGGGGGAATATGAGAAGTTTGTTGCATATTTTGAAATTCGAATTCTTTTCAATCTGTGGACAAATAAATATTCTGAGGAAGTTAGTTAAAGCGTGGGATTAATTCGCTGAAAAATGGAGGTAGCCACGCCGAGGATTTTAATTAGGTGTCGGGTGTTCGGCTAGGGGTCTACAGCTGGTTATGAGGTTAAGAGTCGATCATCCGAGAATGAAGTAGGTTTTGGTTCCTTTTGTATTTAACACTACAAGGAACCGGGGGGTAGTTGTTGTGCCCAAAATCTCACATGGGCTCAATTTAAGGCCCATACCTGTTATAAGTCCAGTGGTGATGTATTGGGCTAGGATTGTGGATATTGAGGTATAGGTTTAGGGCATCATGGTGTAAATTCAGGGTACCAGGATAGGTCCGGGGTACCAAGGACGGTTCCAGGTATCGAGGTTCAGGTAAAAGGTGTTGAGGTTCAGGTGGTTTGAACCTCGGGACTGCTCACAGGTGTTGAGTAGTCAGGATCCCTGGAAGGCAGAATGCTAGTTGGATTAGGACTCTATTTCCTATTGTTTAGAAGTACGGAATTACTCTTAGGAAAGGAGTCCCAATCATAACAAATACGTGTTGGATGGAGCAAGTACAATCGATATAGGGCTTGTATTGATTGTTTCGGATATACATTACGGGCATGCGGATTTATAGGACTTAGTGATGGATATGAACTAGGACACTGGAAAGCTCAGCAAGAGGTACATAATTCGACTATAACTCTAAGATGGATTATCTTAGAGTGACCGAATTGGTAGGAAAGGAGAATTATAAACCTAATAGAACTACATGGGGCTTGATTCCTATAAATAGGATATGTAGGCACTTGACTAAAGGATTCGGATTTTCACTCTTGAGACGCATAAGGCTTGTGCACCTCTGTGATACATATTCCGGTGAATTGACTGGCCGTGTAGGACTTACGCCGCCCACTTCAACCGGTGGTTTTTGTCAACTCAGCCCCCGGAGACATACTTCAATTATTCTGTTCCTATCGTGAGCTACAGGTCTCTAGCTGCAAACCTACAGCTCCGTCCGATAACCAAGGACACGTTCTGCGAATATTCCAACGAGATTCTCTCAATTGTGTTGTACCAAATTTCTCTCACAACAAAGTTCTTAAAAAAAGGTGAATAAAGACATTGGTTGAGAATTCATTTCCAACAGGAAAGGAAGAAAAAAATGTAGATAAATATAAGCACATCTTGGTTAAATTAAATATTTCTAAGACAATTTCTACTTATATATATATTTATTTAATTAATTAATAGAATAAGGATTCTGAGATTAACCTAAGGACCCTAAATGAAAATATGTGTGCACATTAAAATTATCAATTATTATTGAAGGTATACTTGTCATCGCTTTGCGCTTTGCTTTTTTAATTTGAAAAATAGATGACAAAAATAATGTAATTTCATTCGGTACCTTACAACATCTCCAACTATAACTATCTTTTAGCTAAAAATTCAAATTATATAATTTAAATAAAAATTATAGAAAATATGTTAAAATTTGGTTACTTTCATGCTAAAAATATTGCTAACCTCCAGAAGTTGGCTATATTTGTTGGCAAATTATCATATTATAATAATATATTGTATTTATAATAACTTTGAATAATAATAATATATTATTTTTAAAATATAACCAATCAATATAACCAACTAAGTATAATGTCTTACAATTCAGCAAATTTTACATGATTAATATTTAACCATACATTTTACAAAATACGATTGAAGATGTTCTTATGAAAGTATCCTCAGGCCTTAGGATTCGTATTCTCTTTAACTAATTAATTTGTAAGTTAAAATATACTAATGCTTAAAAGTCAAATTTATTTTAAAAATTGCATCTGTTGTAACTAGGAGTAAGTGTGAACTTGAGTAGGGATTGAACGACCAATCTATACTTGTTGAACTTCCAGAAATTAATAAAAAAAAAATTAATTTTATCTCCGAAAGAATACAAAAAAAGATGATGTTAAAAATCAAGAAAAAGGTTTAATATCTCCAATAAAATGCAAATATATAGAAAATACGACTATATTTATAATATTTCTTTGTTCAGTTACCTACAGTTAATATAAAAATCCATATTTAAATACTGAATGCGAAAAAATGACAGAATATATTATTGACATATGGCTATGAGAGTTGACCTCGTTATTTTTCTGTACAGCAATCCAATCATAAAAGTCGCAAGTTGATTGCATCTTTTGTTGGAAAATATGGGTGAGTTAATTGATTTGGTAAAATCGATTCCGGTTTTGATTTTGAGTTATCTGATAAAGTCATTGATTTTGAGTTATCTGATAAAATCATTGATTTTGAGTTATCTGATAAAATTAATTCTGTTTTTAAATTCGGATTTTTTGCCATTGACTCGATTAATTAGTTTGATTAATTAATTAAGGAAATTGCCACCAACATAATTGTCACCGATTCAATTAATTAGCTTGACTAATTAATTAAGGAAATTGCCAACTGATATAATTGATTAACGCGGTTAATTAATTATGGCAATTGTGTAGCGCACAAGTTTTCCTAGCCTATATAAACTCGTGTCTGGCCTTAGGATTATTCACTCGAAAAATACATCCTCTCTTACACACATCTCTCTTCTATTCCTCCGGTGATAGTTTTCTTGTTCGTCTCAAGCTCGCTGAGAGTGACGCTATTCGACAGCCTCACTGCAAATCGTTTTATCCTGGGAAGAAATTCGCTCGCACATACGGTGATGGCTAATACGCTTTAAGGAGACAGTCACGCACTGGACTCGGTTTTTGTTCCTTGTCTCCTTATTTTTATTTGTTTATTTTTTTATTGTTTACATACACTTTATCTGTTATTCACACACGCCCACGTCGTTTTATGTACTAATATCACAGATTGTCTAACAATCTCAAAGCGTATTACTTATATATGTGACTTATACATCTCTGTTTGGGTTTTTTGAGTAATAGATCTATGGAAAATATTGAAACTGTAAACAATGGAAGCTTGGTTGATCCCAACGCACAGGTTACACCTGATGGGGGTCACCAGTTGTTGCATAACCCTAACGCACAGGTTACACCTGATGGGGGTCAGACATCAACTGGACATGTGCCTACGACACATGTGCCTTTGGGACACACTGTCATTGGACAGTTTAATGTTCCGTTTGGACAGACTATGGGAGGTTTCGGTTCTACTGGTGTGCAAACGCTTGTTGTGCCTATAATGGCTACTGCACCTGTTGTGCCGACGGTTCCTGTTGTGCCTGCTGCACATGCTAAGAAACCTGAGAAGTTCAATGGTACGAATTTCAAACGCTGGCAGCAAAAGATGATGTTCTATCTGACCACGTTGCACTTTGATCGCTATCTGAAAGAGGATGCACCGTTGCTCACTGTTGAGAGTAGCGAACACACTGTGTATGCTGTTGATGCCTGGAAGCACGCCGACTATATCTGTCGGAACTATGTGCCTAATGGTTTGGCTAACTTGTTGTATAACGTATATAGCTCAAAGCCAACAGCTAAGGCCTTATGGGAATCTCTTCACCATAAGTATAAAACTGAGGACGCTGGGGCGAAAAAGTGGATTGTTGGCCGCTTTCTTGATTATAAGATGGTGGATTCAAAGACTGTGGTTAGTCAGGTGCAAGAATTGCAATTGATCATCCATGAGATTCATTCTGAAGGAATGGTCATAAGTGAGTCTTTCCAAGTTGCTGCTGTGATTGAAAAGCTGCCACCTGGTTTGAAAGATTTCAAGAACTACCTTAAGCACAAGCGAAATGAGGTGTCTATGGAGGATCTGATCGTTAGACTTCGCATTGAAGAAGACAACAGGGGATCCGAGAAGAAGACTAATGTTGCCACTGAAAAGGCAAACATGGTGGAATTTAAGCCCAAGAAGAACAATTCAGGAAAAGGGGCAAAATTGGCACCCAATGGAGGAATTTCGAAGTCGAAGTTTCAAGGGAAGTGCTATAACTGTGATAAAGTGGGTCATAGGTCTTCCGAATGCAGGAAGCCCAAGAAGGTCAACAAGAAAAAGGAAGTAAACATGATGGATGATATCTCCAAGGAGATGGGTGACATAGACCTATGTGCTACGGTCTCTGAAGTGAACCTGGTTGGCTCCAATCCAAAAGAATGGTGGATTGATACTGGTGCTACAAGGCATGTTTGCTCAGACAAGGCGATTTTCTCTAGCCTCATAGCTTCCAATGCTGGTGAGAAGCTCTACATGGGGAATTCAGCGACTTCTACCATTGAAGGGGAAGGCACGGTGATTTTGAAGATGACCTCTGGGAAGGATCTGACTTTGAAGAATGTACTTTATGTGCCTGATATTCGCAAGAACCTTGTGTCTGGTTCCTTGTTGAATAAGCATGGCTTTCGCATTGTAATAGAGTCAGATAAAGTTATTTTGTCTAAGAATGGTATGTTTGTAGGCAAGGGCTATTTAGCTGATGGGTTGTTTAAGTTCAATGTAATGTCCGTTAAGGATAATAATGGAATGAAGAATTCTTCTGCTTACTTGCTTGAGTCTCCTAATTTATGGCATGCTAGATTGGGACATGTAAATTATGACACTTTACGAAGGTTAAGTGTAAAAGAATACATACCGAAATTGAATATCGATTCAAAACATAAGTGTGAAACTTGTGTTGAGGCAAAATTAACGAGATCATCGTTTAAACAAGTTGAAAGAAACACCAAAGTGCTAGATCTAATACATAGCGACATATGTGATTTAAAATATGCTCCAACTAGAGGAGGAAATAAGTATTTTATTACATTCGTTGATGATTGTACGAAATACTACTATGTATACTTGCTTAAAAGCAAAGACGAGGCTATAGATAAATTTAAAATCTATAAGGAAGAAGTTGAGACACAACAAACAGAGAAAATCAAAACGATACGAAGTGATCGTGGAGATGAATATGTTGAACCCTTTGGGGAATTATGTTCACAACATGGTATAATCCATGAGGTCACTGCACCATAATCCCCTCAGTCAAATGGAGTGGCTGAGAGGAAGAATCGTACTCTCATAGAGATGATGAATGCGATGTTGCTAACCTCTGGACTTCCGCAGTCGATGTGGGGGGAAGCCATCTTAAGTGCGAACCATATTTTAAATATGATGATTCGTAAGAATAAGGATATGAGTCCTTATGAGATGTTTAAGAAAAAGAAACCAAGTTACCAAACTCTGAAAGTGTGGGGGTGCCTTGCGAAGGTACTAATCCCAGCACCTAAGAATGTGAAGATTGGTCCAAAGACTGTGGATTGTATTTTCATCGGATATCCACCACAAAGTACTGCATATCGGTTTCTTGTGCATGAATCGAAGATCCATGATATTCAAAAGAATACGATAATGGAGTCAAGGAATGCCTCATTCTTCGAGAATGTATTTCCTTGTAATCCTGAACGCCCTACAACGTCTAAACGCACTCATGAGTCTATAGAAGACGATAATGAGAATGCTGAAAGTGAAGATGAAGATGTGGGGGTAGTGAGAAGGAGCAAAAGACAAAGAAAGGAGAAATCCTTTGGGTCGGAATTTCTGACCTATTTGCTCGAAGAAGGTGATCCGACAACATACAAGGAAGCGGTAACATCATCTGATGGACCTATGTGGAAAGAGGCCATCAAAAGTGAAGTTGATTCTATTTTACAGAATCATACTTGGGAATTAATGGACTTGCCAAATGGTAGTAAACAGTTAGGTATCAAGTGGGTTTTCAAGAAGAAGTTGAAAACTGACGGAACGATCGATAAGTACAAAGCTAGACTTGTAATCAAAGGATACAAGCAACAGTATGGCCTAGATTACTTTGATACATATTCTCCAGTATCAAGAATAACGTCCATAAGGATGATGTTTGCTATCGCTGCTATGCGAAATCTTACAGTACATCAAATGGATGTGAAAACAGCTTTTCTAAATGGAGATATAGACGAGGAAATCTATATGGAACAACCTGAAGGGTTTGTGGTCCCTGGACAAGAAAGAAAAGTCTGTAGATTGGTGAAATCTTTATATGGATTGAAGCAAGCACCAATGACATGGCATGAAAAATTTGATGAAGTCGTATTGGCTAACGGCTTCAATATCAATGAATGTGACAGTTGTGCCTATTACAGGGATAACGAGAATGGATATGTCATGATGACATTGTATGTAGATGATCTACTTATTGCTGGAAGCAATGATAAAGTGATCAAATCTACTAAGGACATGTTAAAAGCAAGATTTGACATGAAAGACATGGGACTAGCAAATGTGATTCTAGGGATTCAAATTTCTAGAACATCCGAGGGTCTCGCACTAAGTCAACCTCATTATGTTGACAAAATTCTTGATAAGTTTCTCAAGGATGATTTTGAGACAGCTAGAACACATGTGGATCTAACTTTGCATCTATCCAAGAATAAAGGTGTAGGAGTCTCCCAGTTAGAATACTCGAGGATTATTGGAAGTCTGGTGTACTTAATGAGTTGTACAAGACCAGACATCGCATACTCAATTAGTAAGTTGAGTAGATTTACGAGTAATCCGGGAGCTGATCACTGGAAAGCGATCATACGAGTACTAAGGTACTTGAGGGGAACTCGAGACTATGGATTGCATTATGACAGTTATCCAGCAGTATTAGAAGGCTATACTGATGCAAACTGGATATCTAGCAAGAAAGCACTAAAGTCTACGAGTGGCTATGTGTTTACACTAGCTGGAGCGGTAATATCATGGAAATCCTCAAAGCAAACGGTGATAACTCATTCCACGATGGAAGCTGAGTTTGTGGCGTTAGATAAATGCGCTGAAGAGGCTGAATACTTACGCCAATTTCTAGAGGATATTCCGAGATGGCCAAAGCCTGTGACTACAATAGGACTGCACTGTGATAGTCAGTCTGCTATTGGCAGAGCACAGAGCACGATGTATAATGGAAAGTCCCGTCACATACGACGACGACATAGTTCCATTAGACAGTTAATGTCAACCGGAATTATCACTATTGACTTTATACCGTCAAAGGATAATATCGCGGATCCGCTAACCAAAGGGTTATCAAGAGATCTGGTTGACAAATCATCTAGAGGGATGGGCCTTAAGCCTATTGCTTAACGGCGTCATGGTGGACACCCAACCATTGCTGACTGGAGGTCCCAAGAACATGGTTTAATGGGACAACTAAATCATGATGACCAAATCACTGTGGGGGTAACCCCTGGTCTATTCCTATGATGCAGAAACAGTGAGACCCGTATGGTACAAGGGTAAGCTTTCGAGCTTTTAATGATCTTTTGTGGAATACATGGAGTTCAAGGTTTTGAACGCATGGAATTCAGTTGAGTAAACGCGGGTTACTCTATAAGACAAAGATCACCTATGTGGCAGAGAAGTGGGGCCGCTTCAAAGGAGAATTGTGAGGCACAATTCTTTAGAAACTCCTGCAGAACCAGGACGATGTTCCATGGCCAAAATGGACATAATCATGAGAGCTGAACGAATCAGAAAGGATATAGTGATAAGTATATCATCGTTTACACAAATGGTCGAACAGTTCAAAGACACTCGCGTCTACTGTCTACCAGTAAAATCGGTATGCTTACTCGAGCGAAGGTTCAAGGAGCATTCTCTACCTATCGTATGTTATATCTGATCGAAGAAACTATCACCAAGCCAAACTCTGTGTCAGTCTGACTTGTGCATGCTATCGAAACATCAATTTCACCCATGTGGGGGATTGTTGGAAAATATGGGTGAATTATGGTATGGGTGAGTTAATTGATTTGGTAAAATCGATTCCGGTTTTGATTTTGAGTTATCTGATAAAGTCATTGATTTTGAGTTATCTGATAAAATCATTGATTTTGAGTTATCTGATAAAATCAATTCTGTTTTTAAATTCGGATTGTTTGTCATTGACGCGATTAATTAGTTTGGCTAATTAATTAAGGAAATTGCCACCAACATAATTGTCACTGATTCAATTAATTAGCTTGACTAATTAATTAAGAAAATTGTCAATTGATATAATTGATTAACGCGGTTAATTAATTATGGCAATTGGGTAGCGCACAAGTTTTCCTAGCCTATATAAACTCGTGTCTGGCCTTAGGATTATTCACTCGAAAAATACATCCTCTCTTACACACATCTCTCTTCTACTCCTCCAGTGATAGTTTTCTTGTTCGTCTCAAGCTCGCTGAGAGTGACGCTATTCGACAGCCTCACTGCAAATCGTTTTATCCTGGGAAGCAATTCGCTCGCACATACGGTGAGGGCTAATACGCTTTAATGAGACAGTCACGCACTGGACTCGATTTTTGTTCCTTGTCTCCTTATTTTTATTTGTTTATTTGTTTATTGTTTACATACACTTTATTTGTTATTCACACACGCCCACGTCGTTTTATGTACTAATATCACAGATTGTCTAACATCTTTGTATGTAGTGCGTGTTTGAGATATCACAAAAAAGTTGACTTATAGCTTAAAATGAGTAAGTGCTTTATAAGTGATAAGTTGATGGATTCTTATAAGTTATACGGGTGTTTGGATAAATTTACTTATAAGTTAGTTAAGAGTTTGCTAAATTAAATTTGAAAAATAATTATTAAATACAATGATTTCAACACTTGCATTTTAAATTAAAAAAATATTTAAAAACAGAAAGGTAAAAATATAAAGTATTAAAAAAATAAAGAAATCAAAGGATAAGTTGATAAGTTAAGTAAAATGTTGGTGATTTCTAACATTCAACTTATCAATTTATAACTTACAAATTATCAAATAAGCTGAGTACACAAACACCCCTCGTAAGCTTTTATTAACTTATAATGCATAAGCATTACTAGTTAAACATGTACAACTTATTAACTGCTGCACTTTTATTTTGATTTTGCCAATTAAAAAATTGATTTTGTATTTCTGACCGTAATACGAAACCAGCTGTTCCCAAATCCCCAAATTTCACCATTTTTCTGCCCATCATTTGTGATAAATTATAGTATTACGTAATAATTACTATTATTATTTTATGTGGAGTCAACATTTTGTAGTCAAGAGAAGTCAACTTCCTAAAAAAATGAAAAATAAATATAAATAATCCCAAATTGTTAATACAAAGTTGAATTATTTTTTTAAATCACAAGGTCGGGGAGATCTACAGGTTTACAATTCTTTATAATTTTTTTTAACTTTAATCACAGGAGTGGGGCAGATCTACAGGTTTACAATGTCAACGAATTTATATGGGGTTTGATAGCATTGCTGCTACTTTACTCCCTCCGTCCCATTCATTTCTATACATTTTTTATTTTGGAATGTCCTATTCATTTTTATACATTCCAAAAATAGTAACTTTTAATAATATAAAACACTATTACACTCACTATTTTCTCCACTATCTCTATTCTATAACAATATAAATTACTATTACACCCACTACTTCCTCCACTATCTCAAATCTATTATTAAATATTAATAGGTCTCATCATTTTATTCACTTTTTATCTAATTTTACTCTTTTTTTATATATTTTTTTAGTCTACGTGCCCAATTCCGGTGTATACAATTTACTGGGACGGAAGGAGTATAAAACAAAGGAACCAGTTGCGGTTGTAATCTACAAGAAAATCATACCAAACAGATCGCTACTTTAATATAATGTAATAAAATATTGATACTCTCCTCTCCTCCCCTAACTTTTCAATTATGCAGTTTGAAAGTAGCGTGCATGCTAATTTAGCAGCCTAATGTTACTTAAACACGTTAGCTATAAGTAGAATACTTGGAGCATCTTCAATGATCTATAAGCCTTAATTAAAAGTATAGATAAAATGTCATAAATAAAAATTTTAGAGAATATGTAAAATTCTGTCAACTCCAACGGAATATTACTGTTAGCCAAAAATATAGTCAACCACTTCGTATTGACTATTTTTGTCAAACCTCTAAAGACCTGTAATAAAACTCCACCTCATATGTTACCATATTCTAATTATATATTCTATTTTTAACAACTTAAAATAATAATAACATTATATTTTTAAAATATAGCCAACTCATATAGCCAATTTCATTGGAGCACAATATCTTACTGGTTCAACAAATTTTACATAATTAGTATATTATATGATTTTAGCCAACGATTTTAGCTAACACCGTTGGAGATGCTATTAGAGCATCTCCAACGGTGTTGGCTAAAATCGTTAGCTAAAATAATATAAAATGCTGATTATGTAAAATTTGCTGAACCTGTAAGATATTGTGTTCCAATGGAGTTGGCTATACTAGTTGGCTATATTTTAAAAATAGAATGTTATTATTATTTCAAGTTGTTAAAAATAGAATATATGATTTGAATATGGTAATAATTGATGTGGAGTTTTACTACAGATCCATAGGGGTTCGACAAAAATAGCCAACATGGAGAGGTTGACTAAAATTTTAGCTAACGGTTTTATCCCATTGGAGCGGATTTTTTTTTACACATTATCTAAATTTTTTATTTATGGCAATCCACCTATAATTTTAGCTAAGGGTTCTCCACCATGGGAGATGCTCTCATAAGACAAGTAAGTCGACGGCAATCAACACAAATTACCAAACTTTAATAAATACTTGCACATAACAATATTTTGCATATATACTGGGCTGGGGTGTTCTTAATTTAGCAATATTTAATTTTTGATTTTTGGATTTCGAATGTAGACATTATTAAAAGAAAATTATTGTTGTTAGATTATATAGTTTCTATGGCTGCATCTATATTGGCAAAAAAAAATATACAATTTCTTTGGAAGAAAAAAAGGTAAAAATGATCCAGCACCGGTGTCTTAGCTGGTTGAGATCTAGACTTTTCCGGCTTATCATTTCGAGGTTC
Organism: Heracleum sosnowskyi; assembly: GCA_030848705.1. NCBI lineage: Eukaryota > Viridiplantae > Streptophyta > Magnoliopsida > Apiales > Apiaceae > Heracleum > Heracleum sosnowskyi. The sequence continues at coordinate 50,525,930 of CM061243.1, forward strand.
CATGTTCAATTTCAGCCTAGTCTAATGAATTTATAAACGAGGTAATAAAATTAATCAAGTGTGCGCAAGCTGACCCGAACACCGAGTGCGCGCAATCGGGCACGAACACCCGATAAAGCTAAAATTAGCAAGCAAAAAGAAAAAAAAGAGGGCAAAAAGGGTACCTCCATTTCCTGTACCAAGTACATACGCGTATCATGATGATTCATAAGTTGCAACAAAACATCATGATTCGTATATCTTTCTTGTGGGTTTTATCATTAGTTGCAATCTGACAAGTTAAGTACTTGCATCCAATAGTATTTTGCATCCTAACTTTAAAAGGAAATTAAAAAAAGAATGGAATAGGGAAATAAACAATTTTAAAATGGAGATAAATAAAAAAAGTGATTTCCCAGAATGTACTAAATTAATATTAACATCATTATTATTATTATTATTATCGATTTGCTAATAAAAACACTGACGCATTAATTTAAATTTACAATTTTCTGTAAACTTGGTCACTCATAATGTTTTGATGACTACATTTGAAAGACGGGGGTTTTTCTAAGATGTTCTTATTTCCGGTTGCCTAAAAAATTAAAGACGAAATAGTGGAGCATAAATGCGAATGGCATAAAGAATGTACAACGCGATTGACGTGAACTAGTTTTAATCGGGACATGGATAGCCTCACCTCATATTAAAAACTTTGCTCTTTATTTTTTAGTTGTTGATTATGAGCTGGGCTTGGAAGTTACTTAAACTTATTTAAAGTGACAAGTGAAGTATGAATTTTTTTAATCAAAATCTGTTTGGATAATATATTATTACGAGTAACATATAAATTATTATAAATATTAAAATACAAATCAAGTTAATAAATAATACTACAAAATCAATTAAATAAAAACAATTTATTTTAAAAAGTACTTGCTTCTAACTTTTAAGCATCCATCTTATTACACAAACGGATAAATAACTCTAAACTGGCCCAGCCAGATGGGCTCATATCGTCATTAAGAATTCTTAGAAATGCAGTCTTCCATATTTATCTCTGGTTTCTTGATAAATATCTTAATCGATTTATTTCGATTTCCGAAATAGAATATAAGTAATCATAATGAAGTCCTGGTATATAAGTTTTAAATTTAACGTTACCATTTTAAATTTCTGTAGCCACTACTCATCAGTCAGTTCTTAAGTCATGATCCATATTCAATATTGTATGGCATTGTATTATAATTTATACTATATTGACAGGAGTATGGTACTCCTACATTTTACTAGAGCATATCTGGTTGCTTTCCTTTTCGGAAGAAGCGCATAACCAAGTTGAAGATTAATGTGGAACCGGCGACACGATTTTGTATTTTAATCCAGCACTTAACTCTTGTCCCGCTCTTGCGCTTGCGGTAACGTCACCGCTTTTTTGACCATTAGTTTTAGCTCCCATCCAGGTCCAACAATAAGTTTGCACAACTTGACTCAATAATCAATGCTTGTCATGATCTTGGTTCTCTTTACATCAACTTTAACCCAACACTAAATCACGATAATAGTGATGGATATAGTGTCAAAACAACTCCAATACAATACTAAAATAGTGATTCAAGAACATCAAATAAGTTTTGGATCAACAAATTTGGTGACAAAAGTACATTTTGGTGATCTTTTAACATCAAATTTGGTGACTTTCATAATTTCTACTGTACATTTGTGTTTGTTAATAAAACATTTTTTTCTTATCCCATTGAACTTATTTTTTTGTACTTTTCAACTTTAGATTTCATTGACAATATAAAAAAAAAAAAATTAGAATATTCCAATTTTAATGTGAAAGATTACTTTTAGTATCAAATTATAATGTAAATGAGTTGGAGTACATTTTATGAATGATGTTTTTTTGACACCAAAATAGTGTTACAGTGACTCATGTGTTTAAGATGGTCTTACAAAATAGAGTAGTGCTAGAGGCACAAAAATTGGTACAAAAAATTGTTACCAAATGACATGGCATGAGTGATGTGGCGGTTTGAAATATTTTAATTGGTGTTGTTGGTGTAAATGCAGGGGGTCCACTTATTATTATAACGAATCAGGAGTTGCTATGTCATTTGGTAAAAAAGTTTTGTACCAAATTTTGTGCCTCTAGCATTTTCACACAAATGTTGAAAATGATTTGTTTCCAAAATTTTATCCATCATATTTTTTAAATTTAGAATTTTTGTGTGCTAAATATAAATCATTTGGCAGAAATATGCAAAATCTAATGAGAATTTTATTAAAAACGGTAGTAATTTAAACAAAAGGTTTGTACTTTTTTTTTCCCAAGATGCAATCAGTTCATCCTAAATGCACATTTTTGTGAATAATTTCTGAGATTTAGCTAAGAGTCGTTGCAACAACCTACTAACTTAGCATACGTTTTTGTTAAGTAATTCGTTCATTTAAATAATAAGGTAGTATTAGAATAAGATCACAACTGGATGTTAATTTAACAGCTTTAATAATGGTTTTACTTGAAATTCTTCCACGGTATTGATTTGTTCTTTTCCTGGATCTGTCGGTTTCTTTGATGCGGAGTTTACAATTTATTAGAACTTCTTCAATGGTCAGATGTCGGTATTATGTTTAAAATTTGTACAAGAAAAGTATTGACTAATTAGTATAGTCAATTGCTAGGTTAACATGATTATGAATATTGTTAAAGGTAGCAGAGGAAGAAGTTGGAGCTCCAAATATGAATATGCATAGGTTGGAGCGTCAACTATGAGTAGGACCAAGATTGGGGCGCCAACCATGATCGGACCACATGTTAGCGCACCAAAATGTTATGAGGAGTCAAGTTGGGGCGCCAACTTGGGATTGATATGGTAGAGATGCAGAGTATATTCAATGGTTGATACACGATTGAAGATTTATAGAAGATCATAAAATGAAGACCAAACATGATTAATGAATGCCTGATTTTGTATTCCAGTAAGTTGTCCTTATTGGGGATCAATGTGTAAATAAGTCTGCCTATACACTAAAAGGGTTCAATCCTGTATTCTAACAGGTTACTCTTGTTGGGGGATTGAAATATGCCCAGTGTGACTATAACTTTGGAAAACTTGCCCTATAGTCTGGTGGGTTAGCCTCATCGAGGGTAAGGATCAGCTTGTGCATTTGAAGTAAGTAAGTCATGACTTGTCACTCCAACTAAATGACTGATGTGGTAGTTGGTAACGGTTGATGTTAGCTCCGATAGTTAAGACTAATTTTGTATCCGTGAAGGCACAGTCATAATTGAGCCTTGGGGTCATTAGACTAAGATTCATTGTATGGGCTCTCCTTAGTGGGCTCAAACATACATTTCGTAAGAGGTTAAGAGTTCTAGTCCGACATGGACTAAGCTTGATGCACATCGTCAAGGAGGCTTACTCCTAACAGATTTAGGTTCCTTATTCTACTAAAACTACGTGAAGTTTGATTGCTATAAATATAGGGTACGTAGGCACATTAAGGGGGTTGGACGTTGAAATCTCAGAGAGACCACCACCACTCCTTTGATCTCAACTTCTTATAAACACACTAATTACCATATTCCGGCAATCCTTTTGTCATCTAACCACCATCGTAGATCTTGATTCTGGCGTGTAACTTCAAGACTTTGTTATCACAAATTCTTCCGTTAATAGTTGGTTTCTCATATTCAAAAAAAGCGAAGGAAATACATTCACGTGTTCCGGTACGTCTTTCTCGATCTATTTGAACCGGCAAAAAATTTCAGCTTCTGCTGTATCTTGCATCATTTTTGTGAAAGTAATGAACATTTACGGTCAACTAATGTTAAAAAGTTCCACGATGTAGGGGTCACGGGAACCTGAGCTTTAGGTGCCCTGTCTAAATTCGAATTCATATATGGTCACATTTTATGAGTTAGTCGCTTGAACGAATAACTAGTTGTATTTAAATGGAATTTTAAACGAATTATTTCTATTTTACAAATTCAGAGGCCTCTAGATTAAATTTTAAAAAAAATTATAATTTTTTTAAAAAAATTCATGATTTTTTTTGATAAATTTGTTAGTGTATTTTACAAGTTTGAAAGTTCGGTTAAAATAAATGAATTTTGATGGATTTGTAAGAAATGGGTCTAAATTTGCTGGTTTGTAAATTGAATCTACGAGATTTTACATCAATTTTTATCAAAATCTGTGTAATACTATTAAAATCAATAACAATATTGTAAAATTCCTAATGTACACGTAAAATATTTAAATGTACAGTTAAACCTCGATAAAATAATACCCGATAAAGTAATAACCTCGCTAAAATAATATATTTCTCCCGTACCGACTTGGGCCAGTAGGATAAAGTAATATATTCGCTAAAATCATAAGATAATAATTTTTGGAAAAATCCTTAAGGGCCCAATGAAAATATAAAGTAATATTTACTGATATATATATATACATATATATATATATACATATATATATATATATATATATATATATATATATATATATATATATATATATATTATATGAATTTATATTCATATATTCCAGTTTCCACCAAATTCAAAATAAATTGTGTTCATAATTTTTGTGGAGTATATACAAATTATATCTCATTATACACATTATTCGTAATATAGAAAATAATCGTTTGTACGATATATCTTGATACTTCCTTACCTAACATTAGATGACGAATCGTGATATTAACTCTTATCAATTTCTAATCAATCATTAATTTTGATTAATTTTTACTTTATTAGTGATATTATAAGAATTATTACGAATGTGATGGATTTAAAATATGTTTATATTTTACCCTTTTTTGATTATAATTTGTTTATATAGTATAAATTTATTATTGCAATACAAATATACTTGAATTCACACTAAAAATCTCTACTACCTTTAAAATTTACAGAAAATATGCACATAATTTTCTTTAAAATAATAAAATATTACTATATCGATAAAGTAATATTTTATTATTATATCGATAAAATAATAAATTCGATAAAGTAATATTTTTCTCCGGTCCCAAGTGTATTACTTTAAAGAGGTTTAACTGTACACGTAAGTAACTTTTACCTTACATAAAATATTTTAGTAAAGGTTGAGAATTGCAAATGTTTTAGTGAAAATTGAATGATGTACATGTACAGAAGCACATCTCACGTTGTTACAGAAAATTAATTTTATATTAGATGTTGATGATAACTGGTAGAGACGATTATGTTAAATGTACTTTATTTAATTTTACATTTTTTACTTGTTTGTATTGATTGTCGTTGAAATAATCATCAGTTAATCATCTTGGCTCTTGAGAAGAGTTAACTGCGATCAGTAATCAGTTCATTGTAATTTTCCATGGTCATCATATTTGCTACTCTTGGTGACTTGTGAAGATAGCCCGGGGCCTGTCACAGACTCAAATGTCTTCTTATCTAACTGTGTTCACCACGTTGTACAGCCTGTAAACAATCAGTCTCCGGTACTTAACAAGGACTTTATTCAAAGGAACTCTACAAATGCCGGTGAAATATCATAGAATCGATCAAAAAGCAGTCCATATTAGTACAAAGTCACTGAAGCAGGTATTCTGCACTTGAAACCAAGCCATTTATTCAGACTCTTAACTTTCCACGTATATTATACTTCTATAGACCCCTAACATTTGATCAAGACATTTATTCAGTGTCAAAAACTGGATCTTTTGATTGACATTAGGGTACCTTCGTTAAATGAAAGACCATATATATGATTTGATGATGTGAAGACATGTATTTAAATAGAATCCAATATTAAACGTTTTGGTAAAAATCATTTGTAATTTGCAAAGCTGTGTACAATATCGTGTTTATTATAACATAATGTTTCATTTTTGCTACAACTTCTTATTTGATATAATTATTTATTAATAACTTGCAGAGCGCCACCATTTCCATGACCAAAAAATAGTAAGTCCTCTGTCACGAATTTTCAAAAATTTCCGACACTTGGATATGTGTCATGCCTGCGTTCTGTACTGAGTCCGATCAACACAAAGTATAGCTGAAGTCATTTGATCTTATACAAATGTAATGTACATTGCTCAAAAAATCTAATTATGAGTGACAACTCCAAATCCCGATCTAGTCCTTCCTCGCCAGATCCCACGCTCGGAATACGGTTCTACTGCAGGTGGTTTCCTGCAAAACAACACCGGAGGGGGGTTTTTGCCCCGCGGTGCCTCCGGCGTGAGAATAAGAGTAGGCTTTGAAAGAGTTGATAAGGAAATAGAGTAATCTCAAAATGGGGGGTGTGTCAAATGATAGAGTCTAACCTCTAAACTTTCTTTCCTTGGGCTATTTATAGTCCCAGGATTAGGGTTTGGGGTTAGGTACCTGCAATCATGATCGTTGATTCATGTGCAGCTGAGACACCTGGCTCATGTGGATGGATTACATGTGTCCATGTGAAAATTGTGGTGGCGTGTGCTTGTACGACTCTGACATGTGAGATGCTGATGTCAATCATTAGCAATCAATAGCTGTCATTGTCAAGTGGGGACCTTAGTCATGACTGGGGTGCCAGGTGGAGTCCTTAGTCATGACTGAGGTGTCATGTGTCAGAGCTCATTTTCCTTATTCTCACAATTTGGGCCGTTTAGACTGGTTTTGAACTCATTGTGGGCCTTGATTACCAATTGGGTTATTTGTAGGCTATCATTTGCCCCCCACTCCCCTATGCGGATTTTCTGGATGGGGGGAGTAGAGGATTCATGTATGACCATGTTGTTTTATCTACTGAGAAAAAATTGGTTTAATTTTGTCCCTCAGTCCCAGATTATGGACAAGGTATAGGGTCCGGGACTAGGAGTAACGTATTCTCTTCACAAGTCCAAGATATCATGACCTTGGGTAACTTAGAAGAAAAAATTGGTTTGATTTTGCCCTCCAGTCCCGAATTATGAACAAGGTACAGGGTCTGGGACTAGGAGTAACGTATTCTATTCACAAGTCCAAGATATCATGACCTTGGGTAACTTAGAAGAAAAAATTGGTTTGGTTTTGCCCCCAGTCCCAGATTATGGACAAGGTATAGGGTCTGGGACTAGAAGTAATGTATTCTCTTCACAAGTCCAAGATATCATGACCTTGGGTAACTTAGAAGAAAAAATTGGTTTGGTTTGACCCCAGTCCCAGATTATGGATAAGGTACAGGGCCTGGGACTAGAAATAATGTATTCTCTTCACAAGTCCAAGATATCATGATCTTGGATAACTTAGAAGAAAAAATTAGTTTGGTTTTGCCCCCAGTCCCAGATTATGGACAAGGTACAGGGTCTGGGACTAGAAGTAATGTATTCTCTTCACAAGTCCAAGATATCATGACCTTGGGTAACTTAGAAGAAAAAATTGTGGTTTGATTTTGCCCCCCAGTCCCGGATTATGGACAAGGTACAGGGTCCAGGACTAGAGGTAACATATTTTCTTCACAAGTCCAAGATATCATGACCTTGGGTAACTTAAAAGAAAAAATTGGTTTGATTTTGCCCCCCAATCCCGGATTGTAGACAAGGTACAAGGTCCGGGACTAGGAGTAGTTTAAATCCTTCACAAGTCCAAGATATCATGACCTTGGGTAACTTAGAAGAAAAAATAATGGTTTGATTCTGCCCCCAGTCCCGGATTATGGACAAGGTACAGGGTCCGAGACTACAGGTAACGTATATTCTTCACAAGTCCAAGATATCATGATCTTGGGTAACTTAGAAGAAAAAATAATGGTTTGATTTTGCCCCCAGTCCCGGATTATGGACAAGGTACAGGGTCCGGGACTAGAGGTAACGTATTTGATAATTCCAAATCTCGATCTAGTCCTTCCTCGCCAGATCCCACGCTCGGAATACGGTTCTTCTGCAGGTGGGTTCCTGCAAAACAACACCAGAGGGGGTTTTTTGCCCGCGGTGCCTCCGGCGTGAGAATAAGAGTAGGCTTTGGAAGAGTTGATAAGGAAATAGAGTAATCTCAAAATGGGGGGTGTGTAAAATAATAGAGTCTAACCTCTAAACTTTCTTTCCTTAGGCTATTTATAGTCCCAGGATTAGGGTTTGGGGTTAGGTACCTGCAATCATGATCGTTGATTCCTGTGCAGCTGAGACACCTGACTCATGTGAATGGATTACACGTGTACATGTGAAAATTGTGGTGACGTGTGCTTGTACGACTCTGACATGTGAGATGCTGATGCCAATCATTAGCAATCAATAGCTGTCATTGTCAAGTGGGGATCTTAGTCATGACTGGGGTGCCAGGTGGAGTCCTTAGTCATGACTGAGGTGTCATGTGTCAGAGCTCATTTTCCTTATTCTCACAATTTCCTTATTCTCATGTTTCCTTTCTTGATTTGATCTTCAATGAAGAGTTTCAAGGATAAACAATTCTCAGTTGTGTGTCCGTAAGTTTCATGGTCATCACAGTGTTTGTGAGAAGACCTGTTCTCAGGTGCAGTGATCATGGGTTTGGGTGGGTAATTGAATGGTTTATCTTTGACTTCATCCAAGATATCAATCCTGGACCTGTTGAGAGGAGTCCTTTCGGGTTCTGTCCTTGGTTCAGATTTTTTTGGCTTAGGTGGTCTGGACTCGGACATGGACCTGGAGTCCGGGACCTTGTCTGGGACGGATAATTGAGAGCTCTGGATGTAGTTGCTCTGTCTGTTGGGTTTGAACTTCTTATCTTGGTGATAGTGATTTTTTGGGCGGTCATCCTGAGATCGGGTTGAGGATGGTCCTTGTCGGGTCATTCTCATAGCTTGTAGTACATCAATTTCTTTAATGAACCGGGCTGCCATAGCATAAGTTGCTGCCAGACTTTGTGGTTCCTTGTTGATGAGCTCGACAACATACCTTTCATTGTTCTTCGGATCTAGGTTCCTTCGAAATATGTCCAGGGACTCACGTTCATCCAAGTTGGTTATGTTATTGATGGCTTCCTGGAACCTCTTCATGTAGGCAGATAAGGACTCATTGTCATACTGACGGATAGTCTCTAGATGGCACATATGCATTTCCCGGGTTTTATTGGCTCGGAAGCGTTTGAGGAAGGATTCTCGAAACTACTTCCGGTTATGATGCTTCGAGATGGAATTCGGCTGAACCACCTATGGGCTCCGGACTTGAGGGTTGAAGCGAAGAACCTACACTTGGTGAGGTCATTGTAGTAATAGATTAGGGCTATTTGCTCAAAATAATTGATATGTTCTTCTGGGTCACCTAAGCCGTTGAAAGATTCAAAGTTGAAGTGCTTGAGGATCCTTTGCCGAGGCATAGCCTCCAAAGAATAGCTGAAGGGGGTGAGGGTTTCCCCAATATCAATATCAGAGTCTTTTCCCACCTTTCTTTGTAGTTCATGTATCATGTCAATTAGGTCTTCATGTGGTTCAACCTCATCTGAGATTAGGTCAGGACTCGGGGGTCGGGCGCATCTCCGGTCTTGATATTTACCATGAATCTAGGCCTCCTCATCCTGCATCCTTTTCTGGACCCGTAGGTCAAGTTTGGCTTGTTCTTCTTTGCGAATTTTCTCTCGAAGCTCAGCTAGTTCCTGAGCTTTTCTGCTTCATCATCTGGGTTCTTGTTCTGAGTTCGGTGGTAGGTCTTTCTTCGGGTATCCTTTCGTTTACCACCAATTTGGTCGAAAACATAGCCACGGATCGGTGAGACTCTCCGGAATCCTGAGAATTCTCATTTTGTTCGACTTCTTGGATCTGGGCCTCGTTATACATCCGGATTTGTTAGGTCCTGATAAGTTTGTAGAAGGGGGGTTGAATACAAACTATACCGTTTTATCGAAATTGTTCTTTTAAGATTAAACAATTTAGAACAAATTAATGCGGAATAAAAACTGAAACAATATTCAAGTTAAATAGAAACTCTATTAAACTTGAGGGGTGTTACAATTTTGATCACTGATTACAAAGAACTTGATAAAACAATCTAGAATAAATTCGACATGAATTTATCTATTTTTGTAATAAAAAGGATCGAATACTAAAAAGTAGTTCGATATAAAATCTAGGGATTATGATTCGCTAGAAAGTCAAAGCAGTACAAGTGAATTGATTCTCAAGGATTAAATGTTACAAACAAACAAGAATTAAGTTCACTAGTAGAAAATGAATGCTCGGACAGTTGAGGAGTAAATACTGTGAAGGAATGTAATGTTTTGATCTTCTGTGTCTTTTTTTGTAAATGGAATGATAATGTAATGTCTTCTGTTGCCTTGTCTTTATACTGAACACATGACCATTTCTTTTTAATCAAAACCCACGTGCAAATCATTTAAACAGAACACAATTTGCACTAGGAAGACTATCATGAAAACAATCAAATTAGCCTTGAAGACTCTCGGGAAGACATTGATTGTATTAAGAAGACAATCGGGAAGACAATGGATTGGCCTAGGAAGACAATCGGGAAGACTCACTTGTGAGTCTTCTTAGTTTAATAAACTAAGTCTTCCTAGTTCAAACCTAAGTCTTCCTAGTTCAAATTTATTCTAATTTAAATAATTAACTAAATAAATTATGTATTAATTAATTCTTTGCAGAATCAAATTAATAAATAATATACTTAATAATATTAATTATTTATAAGAGAATAAATAGAATTAGTTGACTTCTCAAACAATTCCAGAATCACTTAAAACTTAGATAAATAACAAACACAATAGTACGTTGACACTCGATGCACTGTCTGGTTCATGAGTGACTAACGACAATGTTTGTTCTTTATCTGTCTGACTTTAAGTAGTGATTCACTTCCTTCTCATTCAAGAACTCCGTAACCAGTATCTTTTTCTGTTACCACTTGAAATCTCCGTCACTTTAATAAATCCACTGAGCTTGAATACTTCACTGAGGCTTGATCAATAAATTGAGCTTCTTTCAATGTAGAATCACTTCAAGTCTGTAGATGACTTTAATCTTCATTCTTTGATAGATATAATCTTCTGAGATTCCTGTGACATTTGATTTTTATTATTTACTTATTACATCTTAATTAAAGTTGAGTAGAATCCTCGGTGTTTACAAATAGGCCTAGACATATGCCTTTCAATCTCCCCCTATTTGTTTGTTAGACAATAACAACCAAATACTCTAGAGGATAACTCAACTAAAACAGAAAGATAAGACTTTTAAGAGCCAAGCAAATAATAAAAAGTTCTGGATTAAATATAACAATTTCCAGATTCAAACAATAAAGATAAATACAAGATAGATGTTCCTCTAGCCTGAACATATGAATACATTTCCCTATCTTGATTTACCTAGCTCTAAACATATAACATTTACAAATTGAGCTAACTACATCATGCCTTTAGTCTCTAATTTCACCTTCTTCATCTTCTGCCAAGGTGACTATGTTAGATCAGAATTCAATGATTGTCAGGAGCTAGACTCAACTGATCAGGATTACTGACGTCATCAGTATTGCATGGTCATCAGTATTTGACTAAGCGTCAGTATCTTGTTTATCATCAGGATTCCTACTCAGACTATGATCAGGTTTGATCATCAGGACTTGAAGCTGATCAGGATTCCTACTTCGAGTTATATATGGAGTCTAGTTAAACATGGAAGTTTATTTCTGTATGTTCCTGGTTTGTAGAATGCAGCTATCGATTAAAGATATGTTTCTATCTTTGTTATTGATTAGGACTTATCTTGTAATTGATAGAGAAGCTGTGTGTAGTATATAAACACAGTCTTGGTTTCGATTTATAGAGAGAACATAATCGAATAGAAGCTCTTGAGAACATAGAATTTCTTGAGAGAGTTTTTGTAAGCTAGCAGCTCTTAAGAACATCAGAATTTCTTGAGAGAGTTTGTAACCGTTTTATATCAGAGTTAATAAAGCTGTTATTGTTATTATTATTGATCTTTCATATTTGTGTTATATAAAGTCGAGAATCTTATACAATTGTATTCAACCCCCTTCTACAATTGTTATTTACTGGGCAACAATTGGTATCAGAGCAAACTGGTTTATTTTTAAATCAGAGACGATCTAAGATGTCGACAGCCAAATATGAAAGCATGAAGATTCCCATCTTGAAGATATCAGAATATCCTACATGGAGGGTAAAGATGCTGATGTACCTGGAGGCTATGGATCCTGACAACTTGGACAGGATTTGTGATGGACCATATATACCAACAAAGTTCGTTGAACGAACAGATGCTGTACCTGAACATTATGTGGTCAAAGCTAAATCTGAATGGACTCCAGAAGAAAAAGCTCATGTACTCAGAGAACCAAAGATAAAGAATATCTTGCACAACAGTCTTGATGCTGTCATGTCAAACAGGGTGATTGCATGCAAGTCTTCGAAGGAAATCTGGGATACTTTGGAAACTCAGTGCCAGGGATCTGCATCTGTCAAGAAGAACAGAAGGGCTCTTTTGATTCAAGAATATGAACAATTCGATGCAAGACCTGAAGAGAGCCTGACTGATCTATATGATAGATTTCTGACACTATTGAATAGCTTATCCTTAGTTGACAAAGTATATGAAACTGAAGATTCAAACACCAAGTTTCTAAGAGCTTTACCTGAAGAATGGGATACTCAGACCTCAATCATTAGACATCAATATGATCTGAACATTGTGTCTCTTGATGAGATCTATGGGATGCTAAGAACTCATGATCTTGAAGTTCAACAGAGAAAGAACAAGAAAAGCAGCAAGGCAAAGTCAATTGCTTTGAAGGTAGAAGCCAAATCAAAAGGAAAAGCTATGGAGGTTTCTAGAAGGAAAACTAGAGTAGCTGAATCAGATCCTGAAGACTCTTCATCAGATACTGATGGCAATCCTGATGCCAATAATGATGATGAATCTTCTGATTCAGACATGGAGGAGATGGTTGCTATGATTGTCAGAAACTTCAGAAGGATGAAGTTCAGGAAGAATAGAAGACAAGGCAACTTTCAGAAAAAGACCTTCAATGCAGACAAAGACAAGTATATCAAAAAGGACAGCAAGGGTAGCAAATTTGACAAGTCAAAGGTTAGATGCTACAAGTGTAATGGTATGGGTCACTTTGCTTCTGAATGCAACAAGACAAAGGCACTCATCACATCAAGCAAGGATTGGATGGACTCTTCCTCAGAATCTGAAACTGAGGTAGTCAACTATGCACTAATGGCCAATGCTGATGTAACTGCTGCTCCTGATGATAAGGTAATAAATACTATCTTTGATTTTGATACTGATAATGCTTCTGAGTTAAGACGTTTTCTAAAGTCATTACATATTAGCTTTAGAAGTCAAAACTGCTGAGAATACTAGAATCTTATCTGAGATGTCTGACCTTAGAAGAAGGAATGAGATATTAGAAGCTGAATTTTCTCGTATGCAAGAAGTACAAAAAGAATGTGATAATGTTAAGCACATGCACTTAGAGATAACATCTAAATGTACTTCCCTTGAAAAAGAACTTGAATATGCTAATGAGAAAATCAGAACCTGGACAGACTCTGGTAGGAAATTTCATGAGATTAATACCTCTAAAAATTGGAAAGAGTGTCTAGGTTATAAGTCAGATGATGATAAGAAATTGAAAGAGAAAATTGTCATTGATGAGACAGTCAGTCCAAAGACTTATAGACATGTTATAGACTCAACCAAATCTAAGATTACCCCTGTTAATTTTGTTTTTGGTAAGGATTCCAATTCTACTTTTGAAAAGGGATCTACTTCTACACAAGGAATTAAAATCATAAAGTCTAAACTTGTCATGAAGAATCTAGGTCTATTGTCTCAGAAACAGCTTAAGGATAAAATCTGTGAGGTTACAGATAAGAAAAAGGAAGCTACTTGTTAGTCCTTGTGTATTGCAGAAGGGGGGGATGAATGCAATACTGATAAAATTCAATCTAAATTTCAACAACTAAAATCAAGATTAAACGTTATCAGCAATATATGCAATCACGAACAGTATTTAGTAAGAACAAGATTCACAAAATAAATGTTTTATTTATTTTGCAAAGTGTTGCTACAACCTCAAGAAAGAATTCTCGAGCTTCGGGTTTTCTTCAAAGACACTTGTTTGTCTTCGTTACTTTTCTAGAATGAGTTGATAGTTGGTATAAGACTAACTCTATCACTATCAGTCACGGGTTTGTGAAGCTGCTGTCACTGTCAAGTGGCAGCTTCTTACAGATTGTCTTACCCATGTGACTTTCCTAAATTGCTAACATGTCAGATATACATTACAAATAAAGCAACCTAGATTCATTCTATTTCCAGCTAAACCAATTCAGCAGATAAAGACTTGACCTTGCTCTTGAATTGATTCGCTTTTGTTTTGCAGTGCTTTGAAGCTTCTGTCGTAGTCTTGCAGACTTGGTGCAGCTTAGGGATACTGCATCACGCCTGTTTCTTGAACATTTAAACTGTCACGGGATTTGACTGAGAAAGATACCTAGCATAAGGATCTTTATTGAGACAGTTACTTTTGCCGCAAAGCTTGCTGTCACAGGAATGATCTTTTGGTGACAGTATGAGTTCCCCGCATAGAGTGCTGTCGAGGATCCCAAACTTGCTGTCGAGGGCAATAGTTGCTGTCACGTAGTCTTCCGCCAATGTTGCTGTCAGAGTGAATATGCTGTCGTGACTTGCAACATTCTGTCTTCTTGTAATCTTACTGTCACAGCTTTAGGACAGTAACCTTTATTCATGTTGTCATCCAAAAGCATTCTTTGAGGCTTGAACACATAAGTGAACTTCTTTCAAACAATACAACTAGAATAACATTACATACTGATTACAAGAACATACTTTGGCTATGACAGTATGTTCTACTTAATTAGAAAAATTAAGTACAATCAAAGTTAAGTTGTTTCTATGCTATCACCCATAAATCCCAACAATCTCCCCCAATTTGTTTTTATGGAAAATAACAACAAATTTACAATATGTGCTGACAACTTAACTAACAAGATCAGAATTTAAGAATTTTCACTTAGCTTGAGATCTCCTCTTCTGTCTTGCTGCATCCTCTCTTTTGAGAGCTTCTGCCAAGCAGCTTCTTAGACTTTCTACAAGAGAAATTTCAGCAGCAGACACTGCATCATCCTCTACTTCATCAATGATCTTCTTTATGGAAGGGGATATGAGAGAACTAACATCCCTGAGATTCAGCCATTGCTCTATATCATATGGATAGGTTCTGAAATGAAGTTCTTCATTATTGAGCTTGAATCTTCTTCCAGGATAAGCATTGAGAGACTTCCTTCTTTGCTTGTCCAGTTTTGAGTCTTCTCCTTTTCTCCCTTCCAATAACTTCTCTATCTCATCAGAACAAATCTGTTCCAAGGGATGAATTGAACCAGCTACCATATACTGTAAATCCTTCAGAGTGGATGTTTTAAGCTTATGCAAGCTGCAAACATAGATTTCTTCTTTTAGGAACTTGACTCTTAGGGGATTTTCCAGCATATATGGTTGATAATTTGGAGCTTCACTTTCTGCCTTGTTAGAGGCCTTGTGTTTTTCCAGTAATTCAGCTTCCTTCTTATCAAGTTCTGACTGAGTTTGAGAATATTCAGAAGATTCAGGTTGTTTGCTTGGCTTGGGTTCCCCTTCCTTAGTTGGTTGGGTTTGCCCTTCTTCTGTGGGTAAGTCATCAAACTCATAGTACCAGTGGTATGGTATAGGAGAGGCTGGGAGATCAGTAAGAATATCAGCATCATCAAAATCTGCAAAGTTATAGCCAAATTTCTGATAAAATTCAGCATCCCTATCTGCCTGATATTTTAGAACATGTTCCATGACAGCCTTTGAAACATCATCATAGCTCTCCAGCAACTCTACCATTCTCTCCAGGTAGAAGAAATCAATTCTTCTTTTATCTATGGTTGATTCACTTTTCTTGGTTGATATGGCTACCAGATTGAAGTCCTTGTCAATCTTGGCTGACCTTGATTCTGCCCACCACAGAATGTACTCAGTGGCCTCTTGATTTGCATCCAGCTTAACCTCAACGCTCTTGATTTCTCTTGATTGCATTTGTTGAATCTTAAGACTGTTGGGAGGAATTGATTGAATTGGCTTTTTGAGATTCCTGCCAAATCCAGTGGCCTTTTCCTTTCCTGAGTACTTGTGCTTCCCTGTTGGTTTCTGTCTAGTAAACCATGCCTTAGCTTTAGCTTTCAGTCTTTTGGACTTGACAGTAGCCTTGGTTTCATCCTTGACAGAACCTTCCTTGACAGTATCCTTGTCGACAGCATCTTTCAAGACAGCATCTTCTATGACAGTATCTTTGTCGATAGTACCTTTGGTGACAGCATCTTTTTCAGCATTTATGCAGTCAATAGCACATCTAAGAATGCTTGCCTCCAAAGCTTCCAGTATTCTTGACTCCTCTTCATCTGTTGCACCAGCATCTTTCTTTTCCTGGCTAGGAGTTTCTTCATTGCCTTCATTCTGAGATTGAATACCAGTATTCCCAGAATTACTTCCACCAGCATTTCCAGCATTTCCAGAAGCTTCACCACCTCCATCCTCACCATCTTCATCATCATCATCATCATCATCATGGGGAGGAATGTTATAGAAGCAACTTCCACCTTGATCATTTCTTTTGGCATTGGCTCTAGTGATTAGCTTCTTCATTCTAGCTCCCAGTGCCTTGTCTCTCAACACCAGCATTTTGTAGATTTCTTGAACAGCATGAACTCTTCCTGGATTGGCATTTGAACTGAGTATTCCATCTAGTACCTTCAGAATTGACTTGGTTTCCATTTTGGATGGGCTACCAATATTCATGAAGCTGTTCCTTCTTGTGCCATCCTTAGTTTCAGATCTGTAGAAGACACATGGTGGATTTGAGTAGACTTCAGGTAGCTTCTGCATGATCAGGTTCTGGATTTGCATATCCAATATTTCATTGAATGGTGTTTGAGTTGCCCTGATCTTTCCCTTCAAAGCACACAACACCTTTGCTGGCAGACTCTGCAATAGCTGCATTGTGATGAAATAAGATATGCCAGAAGTTAGATAAACACTTACAGCCCATCTTTTCTCATCATTCACCATTACACTGACACTGGTAATTTGTTCCTTTAACAGTTTTGTGGTGTTGGTTGGACGGTTGCAAGGAGCATTCATTGCTTCTTCCACCAAACTGCTAAACTTACTATCATGGTTGTGTAATGTGTTCTCCCTGTAATCCACCATCAAGACATTGGCTTCCTCTTGATCATACTCAGTACCATTGGACCAAGTAGTTCCTTTATGGATGGATTCAAGCAGTTTCCCTTTACCTTTCCCAAGTTTGTTTTGTTCCTCCATTTCTCTCCATTTCTTCTGTAGAGCAGTTTCTTGAGTTTCTTAAGTAGGTTCTCTAATCACCACAGGAGGCAAGATTGGATGTCTAGATGCAGGTCTTCTTTGCAATGCATCTTGAGTTTCCTTTGACATTAACACCCTTTCTCCATCCATTTCCACTTCAACAGGCTTTTCAGCTTTATCCTGTGGTTTTGCACTGCTTGGTTTGACTTGCTCCCCCTTAGACATTGCTTTCCTTTTAGCTCCCCCTCTGGTCTTCACAGCTACAGGCTCCCCCTGAGTTCCACCTGATTCTTGAATAGGCAATGATTCTGATCTTGCTACCTTCTCCCCCTTAGTTGAGTTGGCAGCTACCAGGTCAGTAAGGAACTGAATAGAGAGCTGAGTAGCAGCAAAACCATCAACTACCAGTTGAGAGAGAGAGTCCAGTTTGGAGTCCAAAGTAACACACTGTCCTTCAAGAGCTGCAATCCTGTTACCAAAAGTAGCAGAGGGGCCACCAGACCTTAACCTTCTTGGAGGGGAAGGAAAAGACAGGGGCTTGGAGGCTATGGGGGTTCTCACACTCTCAGGGTGTTTTTGAGTGATCTCATCACCCCTCACAGTTTGACTCTCAAGGCCTAGTGCCTGAATAGGGTGGGCTCCCTCAATATCTCTCTGGACATGCTCAAGTCCCTCTCCTTTTGCCAGCTCATTTGGCCGCCTCTCATTTTTATGCTCACCTCTCTTTTCTTTTATCTCTCTTTTCTTTTGCACACCCTCACTCAACCTAGATGCATGGGTATGAGCAGTACTTACATGCATGGAAGGAGAAGATTTAGAATGTACCTTTAGGAGTTTGGCAAGAGGTAGATCATCATCAGAGGCATCCTCAACAAGTACAGCATCAAAATTAGGCTGGGAAGGCTGGACAGCATCTTGAGTAGGAATGGTACTGTCAGTTGGAGTCTGGACAGCAGGTTCTGGCATGACAGCATCTTTGGGAGGTGGAGTGACAGTAGGTTCTGTAGTGACAGTATCTTTCTCTCCACCTGTGACAGTAGCTGTGTCCAGGACAGTAGCATCCCCAGTGTCTTTGACAGCAACAGAGGCTGTGACAGCATCTTCCTGAAGGTAAGATGCTCCTTGGAGATCAGACAAAGTGTTGGCTGTTTCATTTTCTGACAAAATACCACTTTGCCCTAGCTCAGTGTTTGGAGGAGTGGTGTCCATCTCACTTTGAGAAATGGGTTCTTGTGGACCACTAGATGGGGGCTCATCCATGATTGGAGATGGATGATCAAAAACCTGAAGGGTTGGGACTGTCCCCTTCTCTAGGTTGTGGAGAAGAAACAAAAGAATGTGTAGGGAAGGAAGAAGGTGAAAGTGTAGTAGAGAGTGGGGGCTGATTCACAGATGAAACATGTGAACCATCAATAGGAGTAGAGAAATCCTCACTGTGCCCTAACTCACTGTGTGTTTCTTCAAGTGGGGGTATCTCAGGTTGGGAACCATGAGTTTGTGCAGACTCTGTACAGGGTGCCTTGGGAGACAGGCCAATTTCAATAGAAGCACCTTGTTGAGAAGGCACATCTAGGGAGGAGTTTATTTCCCTGGTTTCCTCTACAGTCTTTTGGGAGACTGCAGGGTGGCTGACAGTGGTTTTGGTCCTCCTAGCTCTCTTCTTCTTAGGCTCAGGGGGAACCACTGTGGGTTCTGTGTGACTACCTTCCTTATTTGCTGCACTAGGTGCAGTGTCTCCCTCTCGACTAACAGAGCTACCACCAACATCAGCTTCTAAGGATCTTTTTCTGGATTCTTGCAAGGCTTCTCTTTGGGCTTTGGGAAGTCTAGAGGGCCTAGGCTGAGTGTATGGTGTTGAATGTGGGTTAACTGAATTTGGGTCTAATTCAGCTTCATCCTCAAGAGAAAAAGAATCATAACCAGTAGGTAATGGATAATCAAGGTTGGACACTTGATCAACCATGTGCTGAGTGAAGCAAAGTGGAATATGTGCATTTAGATCCTGTGAAGATAACAGTGTGTGTGTGTTCTTTTTCAAGACAGAGCAGACCTCTAGACGAGGGGCATCATTATTAAAATCACAGAAAGAATTGATACACATCATAAGAAAGCGAGGGTAGTGTGATACCTGCTTAACTATGGCAGCTTTGAGTTGTGCCATGAGGAGAGCTCCAACATTCACCTTGTATCCATGGACAAGAGAATGTGTCAGTTTCTTGATGTAGGAGGGTATCCCATTCCAGCCTGTGGACTTGGTAGAGAACACCTTGACCATTGCATCAAATATCATGCTCCACTCCTTCCTTAGATACTTCCTGTCCATTTCACCAGACGGGTACCACTTGGTTGTGCCCTCTTCGAGAATAGGGCCTGCATACCCAATCTTCAAGAAGAGCTTCTTCAGAGTGTCATCATTAGCAAGTGGAGCAAAGTTTTGTCCTTCTTCCAGTGTAATTCCAAGAGCAGTATTGATGACCTCAGCTGTGAGAATGTATTGTTGCCCATTAATCTTGAATTCAATAGCTGGGTTTTCACCCACAGTTAGAGCAACAGCAGTTCGCCAAAATTCCTCAAGTTTGTCTAGGTCGAGATGTGGAGTTGAGGTAATGGCTGAACGAAGATAGGACTTGTTCAAGAAAAACACCAGTCCTTTGAAACCTTCACCAGCATCATTTGGGGAAAAGATGCCAGCAAAGTTTGTTTGAGAGAGAGACTGTTTGGGGGCCATGGAGATTTCAAGAAAAGAAGAAAGTGAGAAAGTAGCTTTTTGCTTGAAGAAAAGTATTTTGCCTTGAGTTTTGTGAGAGTGATATGTCTGAGTAACTGGAGAATAAATATGGGTATCTCAAACGTTTGCTTAAAAAGTGGAGTTAAAGGACGTGTCTTAACCCACTCTCTTAACACGTGAGTTACTGCCCGTTATTCACTGTCAATCGTGGGGTGAATATCCAATTACAACGGTCCACTATTGTTGACAGTAACCTGTGCGCTAGAAACAATCTGTCAGTAAAAAGTGGTGGTGACAGTAGGTTTTGCGCGACAGCAACTATTGCGCAAAAACTTGCTGTCACCGTTAAGCATATGAATGACAGTATCCTTTACAAGTCTTGACAGAAAGTCTTTTCCTGCTGTCAAGAAGGTTGCTGTCAAGAAACACATGACAGTATCCTTCTTAACGACAGTAACTTCGATTAGGAAATGGTTCTGTCATGAACTTATTAGAATGCTTGATTCATACACTTAACTTAATATTGACAAATTATGGATTTAGCAATGTAATCTTTTGAACACAGATATTAAGCAATTAACACAGACAAATCATAAACTCAGTAACCACAAAAACAGGAACTTTTATTATTATTAATAAAATCATTAAACTTGAACATTGAGTACATCATTCTATGATTTTATCAACTAGTTTTAAGACTTCTTCCTTAATCTCTTCTTCAGAGCATCCTTCTTTTTCAAGAAGTGCCTGAAGCTCCTTCTCTTCTTCCACAGCCTTGGCCTCCTCTTCCTTAGCCTTGGCCTCCTTTTCCTCGTCTATCTCATCGAGGGCATCCAAAAGCACCTCGAAGAGCTCCTCAATCTCTTCATTGTAGGGTTCACTATCACACATCTTTAGACCAACTTCGATTCCTACTTTGTTTTCCATTATTCACTTTAAAACTGATAGCAGACTGGTGAAACCTAAGGATAATTTATAGGCAAAACCGTCTAAGGATTAAAGTCTAATGGTCAACAGTTAGAGTACCCATACAACTACCACAAAAGTAATTAATGGTCGTGTCCTCCTTTAATCCTACAGATTAATGCAAAAGAGTGTGAAAGTCCAATGGAACAGATTTTTAACTCTCAAACTTAACGGATAACCACATTAAAGTCATACACGGTTTAAAAGTATGAGACTGGCACAAAATACTGACATGAGAAGTCAAATCAACACATGCTGTCACATAACAGACATAAACCAAGTAGACAGTAACTTCTCTTGACAGCAGGTTTGAAGTTGCTGTCATGAGCTTCAATAAGAATTGAAAATTTAGAAACCTTAGTAAAATTAACATACCAGATTCAGCATTCCCAATTCACTTACCAACCTGTTGAAGGTTGCTTCATCCAATGGCTTAGTGAAGATGTCAGCAAGTTGCTTGTCAGTTGGGACATAAATCAGCTTCACAGTTCCTTGTTCAACATGCTCTCTGATAAAGTGATGTCTTATATCAATGTGCTTTGTCCTAGAGTGTTGAACTGGATTGTCTGAGATGGCTATGGCACTAGTGTTGTCACAGTAAATAGGAATTTCTCTTAATACTAGACCATAATCTAGAAGTTGACTTTTCATCCATAGAATTTGTGCACAGCAACTGCCTACAGCAATGTACTCAGCTTCTGCAGTTGAGGTAGAAACTGAATGCTGCTTCTTGCTAAACCATGAGACCAATCTTCCACCAAGAAATTGACAGCTACCAGTAGTACTCTTTCTGTCAATCTTGCATCCAGCATAGTCTGAGTCTGAGTAACCAATTAGATCAAATCCAGTATTCTTAGGATACCAAAGGCCTAGGTTAGGAGTGCCTTTTAAGTATCTAAAGATTCTCTTGATGGCTACCAAGTGTGACTCCTTTGGATCACTTTGAAACCTTGCACAAAGACATGTAGCAAACATGATGTCAGGTCTGCTAGCAGTTAGGTATAGGAGGGATCCTACCATGCCTCTATAAGTGCTTGAGTCAACTTTCTTTCCTTTAGGATCAAGATCCAGACTAGTTGCTGTGGACATTGGTGTCCTTGCAGGAGATGAATCTTCCAAGTTGAACTTTTTGAGAAGTTTCTTGATATACTTAGCTTGACTTATGAAGATTCCATCAGTTTGTTGAAGAATTTGTAACCCTAGAAAGAATGACAATTCTCCCATCATGCTCATCTCATATTTGTTACTCATGAGATGGGAAAACTTCTCACACAGCTTCTCATTTGTAGAACCAAAAATGATATCATCCACATAGATTTGTACCAGAATGATGTCCTTGCCATGATGCTTGTAGAAAAGTGTCTTGTCCACAACTCCTCTGGTAAACTGGTTTTCCAGAAGAAAGGTGGAAAGTGTGTCATACCATGCCCTGGGTGCTTGCTTTAGTCCATACAAAGCTTTGAAGAGTTTGTACACAAAATTATGCATTTCAGCATCCTCAAACCCTGGTGGCTGTTCCACATACACTTCTTCTTCCAGCTCTCCATTTAGAAAGGCACTTTTGACATCCATCTGAAATACTTTGAAGTTGCAGTGTGCAGCATAAGCTAGAAAGATTCTTATAGCTTCAAGTCTGGCAACAGGAGCAAATGTCTCATCATAATCTATTCCCTCCTGTTGACAGTAACCTTTAGCCACTAGCCTTGCTTTGTTCCTTGTCACCAATCCATTTTCATCAAGTTTGTTTCTGAAAACCCACTTGGTCTCAATAACTGACTTTCCCTTAGGTCTTGGAACCAATTTCCATACATTGTTTCTTTCAAACTGATTTAGCTCTTCTTGCATGGCTATCACCCAGTCAGAATCCAACAATGCTTCATCAATTGTCTTGGGTTCCATTTGTGACAGGAAGCATGAGAACATGCTGTCAGCAGAGACTTTGTTCCTTGTCCTCACTCCAGAATTAGGATCACCAATGATAAGGTCATTTGTGTGATCCTTGGTCCACCTGGTGATTCTGGGCAAGCTACTTGATTGAACAGGAACATTTGCTCCAGCTTGTTGAGTTGAATGCTCATCAATTCCATTGTCTCCACCATGTTCTTCATTGTCTCCAGAGTCATCACTGTTCTGAATGTTAGATATTATGGTGTGTGATTGAGCTGGAGTTTGATTGACAGTAGTGGTGTTGACAGCATCTTTGTCAACTTCAACAATTTGAGTGAAGCTAGGTTCTTCATCTATAATCTCCTCAGCTTCCAGGTATCCTTGATTCTCAAATCTGAATGTCTGCATCTTTCCTTCTTCATGCAGTCCTGGAAACTTGGTTTCATCAAATGTGACATTAACACTTTCTTCAATAATCCTGTGTTCCATAACATAAACTCTGTAGGCAGTCCTTTCTGTGCTGTAACCCATGAATAATCCTTCAAGAGCCTTGGTGTCAAATTTTCCTTTCTTCTCATGGTTGTCTTTCATCATAAAGCATTTGCTCCCAAACACATGAAAATATTTGACAGTAGGTTTCTTTCCAGTTAACAGACAGTAAGGAGTACTTGCATGAGTTTTGTTGATCATGGTTCTGTTCTGAGTATAACAGGCTGTGTTGATAGCTTCAGCCCAGAAATATGTTGGCAACTTAGCATCATGCAACATAGTTCTAGCTGCTTCAATGAGAGTCCTGTTCTTTCTTTCTACAACTCCATTCTGCTGTGGAGTTCTTGCAGCAGAGAATTGTTGTACAATTCCTTCATCTTTACAGAAATTTCCAAGTGTGGCATTTCTGAATTCTGTACCATTGTCACTCCTCAAGATTTGAACTTTTGAGTTTGGGGTTCTATCAAGAACTCTGACTTGATCAATAATCACTTGAGCAGCTTCATCTTTGGATTCAAGAAATTTCACCCAAGTGTACCTTGAGTAATCATCCACCATTACTAAGGCATACCTCTTTCTGGCCATAGATGGTACATTGACTGGTCCAAAGAGGTCCATGTGAATTAACTTGAGTGCTCCTGTGTTGGTGTTTACTTGCTTGGACTTGTGCACAGCTCTTCTCAGTTTGCCCATTTGACAATCTTCACACAGTCCTTCTTGACAGAATTCCTGTTGGGGCAAACCTCTCACTAACTCCTTCTTCATCAGAATATTCATTGTCTTGAAGTTGAGATGTGAGAGCTTCCTGTGCCAAAGCATGCTGTCACCAACAGTAGCTTTACTGTAAAAACAGTAAACTTTATCCTTCTTTGTTGAGCTTAGATCAGCAACAAACAAGCTTCCTTTTCTGACCCCTTTTAGAGAGAGGCTTCCATCCTTCTTGTGATAGATGTTGCACACCATCATGTCAAAGTCAACCTTAAATCCTCTGTCACTGAATTGGTTGACACTGAGTAGGTTGTGCTTCAATCCATCCACAAGAGCAATATCTTCAATGACAACATTTCCAATTTCCAGACAGCCATATCCCACTGTGTAACCCTTGCTGTTGTCTCCAAAGGTTATGATTGGGCCAGCTTTCTCTACATAATGTGATAGCAGGGCTTTATCACCTGTCATGTGTCTTGAGCAACCACTGTCAATTATCCACATGACCTGATTTTCCTTCTTACCCTGCAAAACAGAATGTTTCTAAGTTGCATATGGTACCCAATCTTTGTTGGGTCCTGCAGTTTCAGTGTTTCCTGAGTTTCTTTCAGTCACAACATCACAAGCATTATCAAAGACTTCCTGTTTGACTTCTCTTTTCACCCACTTAGGTTTAGAATTGGACTTGGTCCTTTTCTTAGTGGATGAAGCCTTTTTGCTGTTGCCAGCAGGCTCAGAAGTCTCAACAGTGTTTAGGTATGAGCATTTTTCAGTAGAGAGAACAGGTAAGTTAAAGCATGTACTCATGGCAGTGATTTTGCATGGCATACAATCAATGTTATTACAGACACTCATAGTTCTATGCATAAGGGGGGTTCTGTGTAAGTTACCATTGAGTTCAGTTGCATTGATCTTATCCTCAATTGGTTTCTTACAAACATGTGTTAAGTGATGTGTAGATCCACAGTTATTGCATAGTTTCCTAGAAGCACCTCCAACATTAGTGTATCCATTTCCTTTATTGACACCTACCTTACCATTCCTGTTTCTAGACTTGGGAGTTACTGGATTGACAGTATGTTCAGAAGTTGCTGTCGAACTATCCTTGACAGTATCTTTTATTCCTACTGTCTTGACAGAAGGTTTGAGAGTTACTGTCTTGGAATCATTCTTGACAGTATCTTTGAAAGATTCTGTCTTGCCAATCGTGACAGCATCCTTTGAACTTACTGTCTGATTACTTGGTAAGTTTACTGTCTTGTGGATTGTGACAGTATCCTTTCCTTCCTTGAATGTGCTGTCAACACCTTCATCCTCATCAAGAATTTCTTGTTTGATGATCATGGCTTCTTCATCAAACTCAATTTCAGCAGCTTTGAAAATAGGAGTTTTAACTTTCTTGAGAATGGTGGGTTTGACAGCAGCAATTCCAGGACAATCTTGAATCACAGTTTCCTTTCCAGGTCTTCTACCATAAGAAAAACCTATACCAACAGACTGATTTTCTGTATGCTTATCATTGTAATCCTGAACTATCTTTGATGAGTTTCTATAGGCCTTAATCTTAAATTCATTTTCAGCAATCTCATTCCTCAGGAATTCCTCAACCTCCTTAGCACATTTTAATTCATTTTTAAGTTTAGCATTCTCTTGAGCTAAAGAGCCTAGTGAACTGGTTTTGAGAAAAAGAGAATCATTTTCAGACTGAAGTGTTTCATTTAGCTTACTTAGTCTAGAGATTTCCTCATTAGCAGCAGATAAGCTAGTATAGACATTGAACATTTCAGCACTTAAGTCTTTAATGGTTTTCTTATACTCATCAGTAGACATATCAAGTAAGACAAGTGAAGGTACCTAACTTGAAGGTGTTGATGCTACCTCATCAGTGCTAGCCATGAGAGCTAGGTTGACATATTCTTCCTCTTCTTCATCATCAGAATCATCCCAACACTTTCCTTCAGCCACATAGGCTCTACCTTGATTTTTCTTGGAGTATCCACCAGTTCCTTTCTCATATCTTTGAACCTGTTTGGGTCTTTTGCATTCAGTAGCAAAATGACCAGGTTCTCCACAGTTGTAACATTTGAACTTTGATCTATCCACAAATCCAGTTTTGTATCCTCCTTTGGTTGAACTTCCCACAGCAGCCTTTGATGAGCTTCCTTTGCTGAACTTGGATGCTTGGCCTTGAGGCTTGTATGACCTATCCTTCTTGAACCTAAAGTTCTTGAACTTCTTGGCCATGTAAGCCATAGTAGGGTTGTCCATGCTTTCCAGTTCCTCCATTGTGTAGAAGTCTTCGTCTTCCACATCTTTAAGCTGTAGTACCACTTTCTCATCATCTTCAACCACCTCTTCTATCTTCAAGGTCTGTGTTGGGGTTGATTGTGTGATCTGTAGTACTTCACTTGGCTGTGTGATCCTTGGCACATGTGCTACTAGGGCACTTGACATATTAGCCATCTTGTTCCTTGTTCCACTTTGTATGGCTCTCTTTTGAAAGAGTTCGAGTTCATAAGATTTCAGAATACCATAAAGTGTCTCAAAGGTTATAGTGTTGAGATCTCTTCCTTCTCGTATGGCTGTTGTCTTGTGTTCAAGGTGATCAGGCAGTGTGAGCAGGAACTTGACATTTAATTCTTTTCTGTCATAGTACTTGCCATGTATCTGTAATTCAGTTAAGAGCTTACTGAACCTTTCAAACATGGAGGTTAAGTCTTCACCAGGCTTGGCCATGAATGCCTCATATTGAGATATTAGAATTTGCCTTTGGTTGCCCTTAACCTCTTCACTTCCTTCACAGAGTAAGGCTAACCTGATCCACATCTCCTTGGCTGATGTGCAGCTTATCACACTTCCACACATGGCTTTATCCAGCGTGAGAGAATCGAGCAAGATAAGTTGCAAATGATCATCTAGCACCATTTTCTCCTTTTCAGGTTCCAAGATTTCTGAGGGATCTTTGGGAACCCAATGTGCAGGAATAATCTCACCATTCACTGTTGTGGCTTCAATTTCCTTTCTTGGAATGAAAGGACCATTCTCGAGTATACCTGGGTATAGTGGATTTGCAGCTTTGATAAACAACAAGATTTTTCTTTTCCAAATGCTGTAGTTCTCTTTATCAAATGCTGGGATCTTGATACTGTTTGATTTCTGCATTTTCTCCGGGATCTCAGATATGTATGTTAATCTGAAAGCTCTGATACCAGTTGTTAGTCCTTGTGTATTGCAGAAGGGGGGGGGGATGAATGCAATACTGATAAAATTCAATCTAAATTTCAACAACTAAAATCAAGATTAAACGTTATCAGCAATATATGCAATCACGAACAGTATTTAGTAAGAACAAGATTCACAAAATAAATGTTTTATTTATTTTGCAAAGTGTTGCTACAACCTCAAGAAAGAATTCTCGAGCTTCGGGTTTTCTTCAAAGACACTTGCTTGTCTTCGTTACTTTTCTAGAATGAGTTGATAGTTGGTATAAGACTAACCCTATCACTGTCAGTCACGGGTTTGTGAAGCTGCTGTCACTGTCAAGTGGCAGCTTCTTACAGATTGTCTTACCCATGTGACTTTCCTAAATTGCTAACATGTCAGATATACACTACAAACAAAGCAACCTAGATTCATTCTATTTCCAGCTAAACCAATTCAGCAGATAAAGACTTGACCTTGCTCTTGAATTGATTCGCTTTTGTTTTGCAGTGCTTTGAAGCTTCTGTCGTAGTCTTGCAGACTTGGTGCAGCTTAGGGATACTGCATCACGCCTGTTTCTTGAACATTTAAACTGTCACGGGATTTGACTGAGAAAGATACCTAGCATAAGGATCTTTATTGAGACAGTTACTTTTGCCGCAAAGCTTGCTGTCACAGGAATGATCTTTTGGTGACAGTATGAGTTCCCCGCATAGAGTGCTGTCGAGGATCCCAAACTTGCTGTCGAGGGCAATAGTTGCTGTCACGTAGTCTTCCGCCAATGTTGCTGTCAGAGTGAATATGCTGTCGTGACTTGCAACATTCTGTCTTCTTGTAATCTTACTGTCACAGCTTTAGGACAGTAACCTTTATTCATGTTGTCATCCAAAAGCATTCTTTGAGGCTTGAACACATAAGTGAACTTCTTTCAAACAATACAACTAGAATAACATTACATACTGATTACAAGAACATACTTTGGCTATGACAGTATGTTCTACTTAATTAGAAAAATTAAGTACAATCAAAGTTAAGTTGTTTCTATGCTATCACCCATAAATCCCAACACTACTATTAAGAGAAACAGGAATGGTAAAATTGGGATCAATAAAGAAAATGATTATAAGTATATCCCAAATGCACCTAGGAAGAGTTGTTTTAACTGTGGTAACTCTAATCATCTTGCTATTGATTGTAAGAAGAGTAAGAAGAAGATTACTGATATTCCTAAGTCTGATGTTAGGAATAGATCAGTATTTTATAAACCACAGAAGTCCTGTTTTCATTGTGGTAGTATATGGCATTCTATTTATACTTGTAAAGATTATCATGAGTTGTACTATAACTTTTATGATCCAATGCCTAAAGTTAATAAAAATAGTGCAAACTCTGGTAGCATTAAGAATGTCAAGTTGGAACATGCTTTTGTTAATACTGATACTGACAAAGCAAATCCTGATGGAGTAAATCCTGTCAGGATTGCTAAAGTCAGAAAGTCTTTTGCTGTGAAATTTAATAAATTGCATGGAAAAGGAACCCAACAAGTATGGGTTCCTAAATGTTCTAACTAGTGTGTT
Source organism: Heracleum sosnowskyi (assembly GCA_030848705.1). NCBI lineage: Eukaryota > Viridiplantae > Streptophyta > Magnoliopsida > Apiales > Apiaceae > Heracleum > Heracleum sosnowskyi. Next base: position 50,554,816 of record CM061243.1, read on the forward strand.
TCTATTCTGATTGCAGGGTAAAAAGAAAAAGGTGTTAGTCATGGATAGTGGATGTTCTGTGCACATGACTGGAAACAAAGCCCTGTTATCAGAATATGAGGAAAAAGTTGGCCCAACTGTGTCTTATGGAGATGGCAACATTGGACAAACCTTGGGATATGGCAATATAATCATTGGAAATGTCATCATTGAAAAAGTAGCTCTAGTGAAAGGACTAAAACACAACTTGTTGAGTATTAGTCAAATCACTGACAGAGGTTATCATGTCAATTTCTATTCCACACATTGTGAAGTAGTCAGTAAAGCAACAGGAAAGATAGCACTAACTGGCTACAGGCATGGTAACATATATGAAGCCAACATTCTCTCAAATACTGATGGCTCCCCTACATGTCTCATCAGTAAAGCTTCAGTAGATGAAAGTTGGAATTGGCACAAGAAGCTTTCTCATATCAACTTCAGCAACATCAATGAGTTGGTTAAGAAAGAATTAGTAAGAGGATTACCTAATGTATTATACACACCTGATGGACTCTGTGATGCATGTCAAAAAGGAAAACAAAGAAGGACATCATTCCAGAGTAAATCAGAATCCTCTATTGAAGAACCATATCACATGCTACATCTTGATCTGTTTGGTCCAGTCAACATCATGTCCATCAGTAAGAAAAGGTACACTCTTGTAATTGTTGATGAATATTCTAGATTAACCTGGGTGTATTTTCTGCACAGAAAAGATGAAACTCCTGAAGTTCTGTTGGATCATGTGAGAATGATTGAGACAACCACAAAGTACAAAGTCAAGATTCTGAGATGTGATAATGGTACTGAATTTAAGAATTCAAAGATGGAAGAGTTCTGCAAATACAAAGGAATCATTCAACAATTCTCTGCTCCTGGCACACCTCAGCAAAATGGAGTAGTAGAAAGGAAGAATAGAACTCTTATTGAAGCTGGCAGAACTATGTTGGAAGAAGCTAAATTACCTACATATTTCTGGGCAGAAGCAGTTAACACAGCATGCTATACACAAAATCTCACATTGATAAACAGACATGGTGTTACTCCTTATCAATCCCTTAAGGAGAAGAAGCCAAGTTTGAAACATTTGCATGTGTTTGGCTGTAAATGTTTTGTTCTCAGAACTCATCCTGAACAGCTAGGAAAATTTGAAACGAAGGCTGATGAAGGAATATTCATAGGCTATCCTGCATCAAGAGCCTTCAGAGTTTTTAATTTGAGGACAAGAACTGTCATGGAGTCAATACATGTATCTTTTGATGACAAGAAGATAACTGGAATCATTGAAGACTCACATGATAGATTACTATTTGAAAATGAAGCTTCCAAGGAACCTGAAGAAAGTGAATCAGAAGCTGTCCATTCATCCAGTACTGATGGGTCACCACATCCTGATGACACACCAGATATTGATGGAAGTAATACTGATGATGCAAACAATAGTAATACAACTAGTAGTGCTGATGTTGGGGGGGGGGGGGGAGCAACAACATTCGACTACAAGTTCGGAGTTAACTCAATCATCAGGACAGAATTCTTCAGATACTGATTCAAGTGATGATCCTGACAACACATCAGGAGGACATAGCAATAATTCAGGAAAAGCTTCATCTCAAGCAAATTCTTTCAATCAAGATAACACCAATCCAGGGGGAGCATCTACTTCAAGAAACAATTTGACACCAGCAAGGAAATGGACTAAAGATCATACTCCTGATTTGATAATTGGAGATCCTGATGCAGGTGTTCAAACAAGAAGTGCAACTCAGAATGAATGTTTATACAATAACTTTCTGTCCAAGGAGGAGCCTAGGAAAGTTGAAGATGCACTTAAAGATGCTGATTGGGTTACTGCAATGCAAGAAGAACTGAATGAATTTGAAAGGAATGAAGTCTGGAAACTGGTACCAAGACCAAAGAATAGATCAATAGTTGGTACAAAGTGGATTTTCAAGAACAAGACTGATTCTGATGGAGTCATTATTAGAAACAAAGCAAGACTAGTTGTAAAGGGGTATTCCCAACAAGAGGGAATTGATTATGATGAAACTTTTGCTCATGTTGCAAGACTAGAAGCCATCAGGATATTTCTTGCTTATGCAGCACATAAGAAATTCAAGGTTTTCCAGATGGATGTTAAAAGTGCTTTCTTAAATGGTGAACTGGAGGAAGAAGTTTATGTTGAACAACCTCCTGGTTTCATTGATCCTAAATATCCAGATCATGTCTACAGACTGGATAAGGCACTTTATGGACTAAAGCAAGCTCCAAGAGCTGGTATGAAAACCAGAGGTTCTATGCTAATTTGTCATCAACACTCCTGGTAAACTCTGGACAATTAGATTATTACTTAGTCTTTGATTAAGTTTTCAGTCTTAATTATCAATTTCAATTTCATTATTATCAGAGTTTATTATTTATCATTTCTCTATCAATATGAGTGTTACTAACAAATTTTGCAGGCATACACAGGAAGAAAACAGTTGAGAGAATAGATAATTTTCATTAATTCTTGAATATCAATTACAAATGAAAATTGGAAATTACATATTTGTTTTCCTAGTCTATTTTCTACTCAGGAACACGTGCCCTGCAAATTAGCATGAACGCTCCTGAGCAGCTTCACAGTCCATCAGAACTGGAAGTTCTCTTGTTCCATCCTTAAGAGACAAGAAGAGGAGCTGATGCACTTGAAGGCGGATCGTCATCGTGATCATCGGGATGCTTCCTTGCCTCCACCGTGCATGAAGCACTTGCATCAAGCACTTTCTTTCTTCTCCTCTCTCGCTCTTCAACGAGATCCTCATCCTCTTCATCATCCCAATCGTCTTCATCCTCTTCATTGACAACGATGAGATTTTCAAGAGGATTCCAATCAGGATTTGCCTGATGGAAGTTATGAAGAAGCACATCAGCCATTGCATTCACAAAAGCATGATGCTCCTGTGGATCAGGAATAGGCTGAGGTCCCTCTTGCTCTGCAATCTCTGCTAGAGCCTCATCCATTTGTTGCCAAATCAAGTCAAGCTCTTCATCAGGTATGTTGTTTTGATTGTTGGCAGCCATTGCAAGAATGAAGAAGGTGAAAGGTTTTCTATGGAAAAGGGTTTTGTGTTTGTTGGAAAATGATTATTATGCTTAACAGTTCTCTTTTATAGAGAATGTGTATTAAGAATGCAGGTCATTTTTACAATCTCGAGGAGACGGTTCAGTTTTCCATAAATATTTTTGCCTTGCTTGCTGGTAAGCGTGTTTTTAATGATATCTACGCCATTAATTTGGTTATTTTTTACAAAAAATCGTTATTCAGGGTTGTTAAAATAAATTTTGTTTTCTTAAATAAAATTTTATTTTAATCTTATTGAATATATTTTTCAATCCTGATATGACAAATGATTTTTAAGGCAAATGGTTTTATAGGAAATGCTTTTATTCCTGATGAGGTTAGGTTTTTCTTACATCAGAAAATGCCTACTTGTTATGGACTTCTTTCTAATGCTATGGGGCAAGGCCCAACCCACCTTGTTCCTGACACAAGCATGCAACCTAAACAGTCTAAACAGTTAACAACCACCTCTACTGTCTCACAAAAGACTTTAGTTGTAAAATCAAAGAAATCAGCTAGAACTGATGTGTCTGGATGGCAATCAGGTTCAAAGGATTTTTCCTCTACACCACTCACTAAAACGAAGAAACAAGGGGGTGTACAAGGGGTCCTGGTCAAGAAAGCTGATAAGGTTGTTAAGAATGTTCCTGTGCAAAGGAAGTTAAGGTTGATTGATGAAAGTGATTCAGAGGATGACTTACCTATATCCTCTGTGATGAATATGAACAAGGAAGTTGCTGATACTGCTACTAAAGCTGTGGTGCCATCATCAAAACCACAAAAGACAAGGAAATTATCAAAAAGCAGGTATCATATTCCTTTGACAGTGCAAATGAAGGATACTGATATTCAGACATCAATTCCTGATGAGTCATCTACTCCTGATGCTTTAGCAAATCCTGATGTTAGTATTCCTGATGCAACAACAAAAGTGGTCTCTATATCAGACTCTCCGGCCTCTCCATCTCAGTTTAGAGAAATTTCTTGGGAGAAGGTTTCTAAAACTGCTTCCTTGGTTGGACTTACATCTCAGTCAAAGAAAAAGAGGAATGCAGAAGAGTTAGTCTATCAGAGACAAAAGAAGCTGAAAGGATCAAACCCACAAGAACCTGAATTTCAGAATGATTCAGCAGCTACTGTTGATCCTGCCACACAAGAACCACTCAATCAAAGTTTGGGTGAAGGCTTAGCTAGTGGAATGGTCACACAAGAACCATTTTCTCAAAGGGAGAATGAAGACATCAACATTCCAGCTACACAAGAACCATCTTCTCAAAGTGAAGATGCAGGCAAAGCTACAGTTTCTATTGAAAGATTGGTCGAGAACATTGTCAATGAGGGAAGCACACAAGAACCTTTAGCTCAAAGTGTTGAAGTAGCTTCTGAACCTCAAGCTACACAAGAACCATTGGTAGAAAACACTGATGCAAGCATTTCAAATCCTGACGATGTTCATCCTGACGCTAGTGGTGCTCCTGATAATGAACCTATTTTAATACAGCCACTTCGTTCAAGACCAATGGATCATCCTATCTCAGAATCACAGGATAAACTGAAAGGTATTGCAATTCCTGATCCTGATATATCTCATGGTTCTGATGATGATAATTCTGATGATGATAGTGATGATGATGATGAGAATCAACAAGAGAAGGACCAGATTGCTACAGCACTCAAGATTAGTCTTGGATCTAATTTTGGTTCATCGAGTACATTTATGGCTGGCAATTCTTATACTGGAAAAGATCAGAGACAAGATTTTTCTATTCCTTCTTTTGATCCTGCTAAGGCATTTAGACAGAATGAATGGGATAACTCATGGTACAGATCCGCAGACTCTGTAAGTTATTCTTCTGCTTTGGAACATGCTTATAATGCAGTGAAGTCTATAGAGAATCAAGACTTGAAGAATCATCTGAAGGCTACAACTCGGTTATCCAAGAGCCTGAAAAGTGAGATTGATTCTATTAAGGATTCAACTGATAAAGTGAGGACTGATATTTTTAATAATTTTACAAAGGTGCCTACTGCTTTACATCTAAAGGTAGTAGAATCCCAAGTGAAATCTGTTGTTTCAGAACAAACCTCCATCAATCAATGAATTGATTCTCTGGATTCTAAGGTAACTGAAATTCAAACCTCTCTTTCCTTAATTTTGCAATTATTGTCAAATCCTGATGTCAAAAAGGGGGAGAAGGTTATTCAGACAAAATGTACACCTGATCTAGTATTAAGGAATAATGATGATGATACTGGAGATGATGGTGGTGACAATGTGAAACAAGGAGAAACCTCTGATACTGCGGTTTTGAAGTCTACAATTCAAACTTCTCAAAGTCAAACTACGCAGTCAACTCATGTTTCTGATTCTGGAGTTAAGACAGTAAGAACATTGATGCAGTCTCAGATCCTGACGGAAGAACAAATCCTGACACCTGGTCATGGACACACTCTTGCTACAATTCCTGAAGGTAATGAAGATGTGATTATTGATAATCCTGAAGATGCATCAAATTTATTCCAGAAGTTTTCTACAAAAGACGGTAGAATTGTTACTCTTTATCACACTGATAAAAAAGTTCAACAATTATTTGCCAGAAAAGCACTCTCTACAGCAAGTGAAGAATATCCAGATCTCTCACATAAAGAATTTTTATGATTACAAAGAGAGACAATGGAAAGCTATACTGCCCCTGCTAGAGGTAGAGGAGGCAAAGGTAGGAGAGGTGCTAGAAGAAGTAGAAGAGGTTCTTCAACTCAAACAGTACCTAGACAGACAAGGTCTAGAGAGTTAAGAATTGAAGAAATTCCTGAACCTATTCAAACTCTAGTAGTTCCTGGCAGATCTACTTTTGGTGATGATGGAATTGTTGAAGAAGAACCTGAATTGAGAAGAAAGTCAAGTAAATCAACTCTCAGCAATACAAATCAAATTGAAGATTCTAATCCTGACATCATTCAAGATCCTGATGAATCTGAAATTCTGCAAGAAGTTGATTTGATAATCTTATCTACTGTTGTTGATTGTCACAACAAAGAAGTAGATGAAGAAGAAGAAGCCAGAAGAAGAGATATTACAAAAAGAACAAATGAAGATTTCAATCTCTATCTACAAAGGCTTAAAATTTCAAATGAAAGACAATGGAGAAATTCAAGCAGACAAGAATCTTTACTGGAAAGAAGCTATGCCTTTGAAAAGGAAAATGATAAGAAGTGGAAACATATTAGCACATTAAGTTGTGATACACCTATCAATTTTCAGTCTGGTGGAATTATTACAAGCGCTTCAAGTGTTGTTGATTTATCTGAGATGGTTAGATCAAAAGCACTCTGGTTAAAGATGTTTTCAAATCTGAAGCAATTGTCAAGTAATTCAAGAGGAGGTATTGGACACAGAGATGGTGAATATCTGAATATGTCATATGTTGATCCTTACTCCTTGACAGAAATTGGAGCTACTTTAACTTCTGAAAACCTGAACAATTTACTAGCTGCTGATATAGTTATAGATTGTCATGATGGTTTTGACAAGAAAGAAAAGCTTCTGTACTTCATGAAAGATGGTAGTGTGAAGATCTTATCTATTCAAGATCTGCTGATGAAAACTACAAAGGAACTGAAATATGTTCACTATCTGTTAAGATGGAAGAACAAAGTGTGCAAAGTATGGAGTGACATGATTTTGTCAACTATAAGAAGAAGACTGGATGGAAACAGTAATTTCAATGGTAATTATATTCCCATGTACTTAAATCAAAGAGGTCAGGATGTGGAAATGCAAAGGGGTATTGCTGTTAAAGAAGTAAATTTTGGCATGACTCATCTTACTCTCAATCCTGATGGGAAGGAAATTGCTTATCTTATGCTAGAAGAGCACAGTCTACGAAGAAACTCCATATTGAATCTCAGAGCAGCTATTTATCAGATTAATGAGGAAGATGAAGAACTCGGAAATCTAAAGGAAAGACTGATTCAAATTCTTGAAGAAAAAGAAGAAAGTTTATTATCTAATTTCTTGAAGATGAATCTGTTCTATCAAAGAGTTTAAACAGATAAGTTGTTTCTGAAGATACTTGTACATTTTGATACATGTTTTTGACATCATTGAATCTTTAGAATCTATACTTTATTTCACAAAGTATGAGATTGGGGAGATTGTTAGATCAGAATTCAATGATTGTCAGGAGCTAGACTCAACTGATCAGGATTACTGACGTCATCAGTATTGCATGGTCATCAGTATTTGACTAAGCGTCAGTATCTTGTTTATCATCAGGATTCCTACTCAGACTATGATCAGGTTTGATCATCAGGACTTGAAGCTGATCAGGATTCCTACTTCGAGTTATATATGGAGTCTAGTTAAACATGGAAGTTTATTTCTGTCTGTTCCTGGTTTGTAGAATGCAGCTATCGATTAAAGATATGTTTCTATCTTTGTTATTGATTAGGACTTATCTTGTAATTGATAGAGAAGCTGTGTGTAGTATATAAACACAGTCTTGGTTTCGATTTATAGAGAGAACATAATCGAATAGAAGCTCTTGAGAACATAGAATTTCTTGAGAGAGTTTTTGTAAGCTAGCAGCTCTTAAGAACATCAGAATTTCTTGAGAGAGTTTGTAACAGTTTTATATCAGAGTTAATAAAGCTGTTATTGTTATTATTATTGATCTTTCATATTTGTGTTATATAAAGTCGAGAATCTTATACAATTGTATTCAACCCCCTTCTACAATTGTTATTTACTGGGCAACAGACTAGAAGATCTTTGTCAAGGACATGATCACTTTCAGAAACCACACCACTTAGCATTACTGGTTGATTGGTGATCTTCTTCAATCTGTTCTTCATCTGAGCATACCTTGGTACTTTCTCCGTGCAGTAGTCTGAAATCATATCAGCAACTTCAGACTTTTCTACAGTAGCAAACCCAGATGTTCTCATAAGATTCTCCAACTTCACCAGTTGCATTGCAGTCTGTAGCTTCAAAGAATCAGGATCCAGCCTTATAGTCTCCAAAGTTGTACCTCTATAGATTTTGACTTCATAAGGAAAATGTACAACTTAAGGGCTGGCCTTCATAGCAGAATCTCTCAGCCGGTCATACAGAAGCTCGTTCAAGCAAGAAGATCTCTTAACCTTACTCATCAGAATCCACAATTCAGAGAGAGATCTTCTTTGGAGTAGTTCAAGAGAAACAGTGAATGACCCTTCAAGAGCACTTGAGACATAGATGAACAGTTCTTGTCTTACTTGATCAAATGCAGACGTAATCCTTAAGATATCTTCCTTCAATGCCTTCATATATAATGAGTTGTCTGGATTAACAATTCTGATTTTCTCAAGCAGCTTCAGAAAAGTAGCATCATTGTTTGTGCCTCTCTGAGGGATATCAAACATCTCCCTTGCTTTATCCCAATTGCTTCCTTGCTTCATCCTCACATCCAATCTCCTTTCTTTGACATGAATACTATGAAGACGTTGTTTGTCTTCATGTTCAGCCTTTTGAATTTTTAACTTCTGAGATATGATGTCGGAGACCTTAGCATTCTCATCCTCCTTTCTCCTTAGTTCTGCCTGTTGCTTCTTCAACTCCTTTTGAAACAAAGGGTCAGGTGTATATAATTCAGCTTCATCTTCCCAATCGTCAAAATTGGCTGCCTCCTCAACCTCCTCCTCACCAAAAGCTTCTTCAGGTATGGTCTTCTCCAGATCACCAGATGTGTCAAAGTGGAAGTCATCCTGTTCACCATGGTAGTAGTAGGCATCATCAAAAGCAGACTCCTCCATTGATTGTTTACCTTTCCCCTTATCTTTCTCCTTCTCCCCCTTAGTTGAGGAATCCTCTACAGTTTGAGCTGTGGAAGCCCTAGGATTCACCTCAGATGTCCTCCTTATCTCTCCTCTTTCTCTACTATCTCCTCTTTCATCAGCATCATCCTCATCCTCATCATCTCCCTCAAAGAAAGTTCTTTGCTCTTCAGTAGGTTCATGTGATTTCTTGATCATATAGTATAGGTGCTTCATCCCTTCATTAAGATGCTCCATTCCTCCTTCAATCTTAGACATCCTTTCTTCATTAAACCTCTGGTTTTCATCAGATGTTTGCAGAATAAAGTCCACCTTGTTAGAAATAGAAGCAATCTCCTTGACATTCTCTGATATCTGAGCATTTAACGTTGTAAGTTCAGAGATGTCTGAAGCCACCCGCACTTGAGATTGTTGGATTGAATTCAGCTTCGGGAGTAGATTAATCTTCAATCCTTCCAGGTCATCTTTCACAGTACCCAGCTGATTTGATACAGAGGTGGTAGATTGTGCAACCACTTGTGCTTTCAGAAGATTGTTCTCAGCCTGGGTTTCTTGTAACTTCTTTTGGAGATCAGCTAGCTGGTTCAATAACAAAGCAGTGTTTGTGTTAGTGTGTGCACTCACTTCAATTGCTCTCAGTGGTGTTTCACTCAACTCACGTGCTTGTGTTTCACTCGGTGTTTGATTCATATCTCTCACCACTAACTGTCTTTCCAGATTTTCAGAAGATGTACCTGCATTAAAAATCACCCTAGCCCCTTCAAGAGAGGTCAGTGGTGGTGCAATGCGAGTTCGCAATTCCCGATCCCTGAATGAGTCTGTCAAAATATTTGACATTGTATACTGAATTTCTTTAGGGACAGACTCATCAGGTTGCCTTTCACTTTCTCCAGTATAAACTGCGAGTGAAAAATCCCTTAGGGGAGCCAGAGATGTTCCCTCTGGGAGGGGAGAAAATGATTCTATTTGAGTTGGCGAAGAATCAGATTTTCCCTCAGATGCCTGTGAAGGCACTTCTACCGTAACTATGGTAGGCACTGTTTCAAAATCAAAAGTAAAGTGCTCTCCTGACATGGTGTCCTGAGTGTCATCTATATGGATATCTTCTCCCATTATGAGTAATGGGAGTGTGCTTGACTCAGTACAAGATGCCATGGCCCTATGGCGAATTTCAATAGATCCACCCTGTTGAGAGGATGTCTCCAGAGACTGTGTAGTGGCCATATCAATGTCCATATCCTTTTGAGAGGATACAGATGGGCTTACAGTTGTCTCCCTATAGGTTCTTCTTTTCTTTAAGGGTGGAGACAGAGCTGTGGGAACACTCATTGCAGTTATTTCTCTAACACTTCTTGAACTGGTTTGACTATTAAGCTCAGGTTGAGTATCAGGAGTGTTTGACTCTCTGTTTGGCTCTATGACCTGGGTCAGAGACTGTAAAGCATAATGTAACATAAGATCTAAAAGAGATAACTACAACTCAACAAAGGACAAGACAGACAATAATATTAACAGAAGCACAGGAATCCAGAATCAAAGAAGAAAAGGTAAACTCAAAAAATCAAAATACGTTATGTATTCTTGAAGTCCGTAAACAGGTCACGGAAAGAAGTTCATGAAAATGTTCAAGCCTCAGTGACAGCAATGGAAACAAGACTTTGAAGACGACAGAAGTATGTGAATGATTTAGGGTTCAGTACCACGGGATTCCAGTGATGAAGCAACCAGAACGACAAGGGACGTATCAGCAGCAATGTATTGAAGACATAAAATAAGAATTGATCAAGTGTTATTCATCTGTGAACCAGACCAGTTGCACTAGGTGACGGCACTGAAAAGATCAAGTTGTTTTATCGTCTCAGAAGGAATTGATACTGTCTAAAACTTAAACACCCAGGAGCTCAGGAGTAATCACTAAAGGACAAAAGACAAGGAAAAGTATTCGATAGTTTTTCAATTGAGAAAACTATCGAATGGTGGTTAAAGTAATTATTGGCAAACCACTTTTACTTTATTTAGTATTCGATAGTTTTGAATTAAAAACTATCGAATGGTAAATAAAGTAATTCCATTCGATGGTTTTTTAATCCATTCGATGGTTTTGCATTTCAAGGAGCAGGTGAAAAGTAACTTGTTGTGAACGGTTGATGAAGATCCAACGGCCAAGAATATTCTATTCTAAATGGTTCGATGGTTTTTCAAATCAAGTCTACAATTAATACTGAGAGAAGAGTGTGTCTTCTTCAGTTAAGGCCATTCAACACAGACACATAACTGAGAGAGAGAAGAGCCGAAGAAAATTATCAGAGAAATTAATAGTGCTCAGAACTTGATTATTGTTGTGTATTTGTGTTACCTTAAACTCATTGACGCTAATCTACGGATTAGAAATTGTAGCACCCCTCGAGGTTTATATTTATAAAAAAATATATTCCCCGAAACTTGATTTGGTTTGGTGTGTTTGATTTCGTTATAGAACTGAAAGATTAATCCGCGAACGAAATTAAATTATTTGTGAGTATCGTATTCAACCCCCCCTTCTACGATACTTTGGACCTAACAGAGACTGTGGTTCTACAATCTCTGGGTCAGCCCTAACAACCACTTGGGTTTGAATTAAAGAACCAGAAGAAGATGCAGGGTTAGGAATAACTACCTGTAGTGGTACTGGATGTGGTTCATGAACTTGTTCACCAAAGATAGGAAGATGAATAAATTGACTCATCTGTGGTGAAACAAGAACAGGTATATTGAGGAATTTGGATGAGACATCAAGTCTGGTGTAGAATTTGGTGTCTGTGGTTGGAGAGGTTTCAAATCGTGCTTCTCGAAATAGTTCTACCTGCTCAGCAGTGAGAAGATGATTAATGATAAGAGTTAGAAAGCGAGGGTACCAACACTTTACTTTCACACCATTATCAGAATCTCTCCTAGAGTGAGCAAGCCTGTTGAGCAATAGGTTCCACAGAATCTCAGCAAAGTTCAATCTACGACCAAATACTATAGCATAGGCAATATATTGATTAAGACTGGTAATGCAATGAAAGTTTGTTTTTGTGCAGTTACCAAATACCCTAGCTATAGTATCAAAGAACAGATCCCATTCCCTTACAACAAAACTTTTGGACATCTTAACCATTTGTAAGGGACCCTGATAATGAATATTCACGAAGAACTGTGATAACTCATCATCAGTGGGTAAAGGATCAGACCTGTCCTTTGGAAAATGCAACACATCACAGAATAACTCAAAAGTGACTGTGTATTGCTGGTTTAAAATATTAAACGAAAAAGATTTTGAATTTCCAGCAATAACAACACTTGAACACAAAAACCTTAAAGGATCAATTTTTAGAGGTGCATTGGCACAAATAGCATGACTGATACACGTCTCGCTATTTAAAAATTGAATCCAAGGTCTAAAGCGTTCCACCTTGCATTTTACAGGATCAAAATACCCAACATAATTATTTAACACAAGTTCAAAATTAGGATCCATTTAGATAAAACAAGAAATTTTAATCAATTTAAAATAAAATTAAAATTTTAGGGATTTTTAGAATTAATTAAAATTAATTAAAATCCACAAAATTAAATTCTATTTAAAATTAACCAATTTTAAATTTTAAATCCCAAAAGTCGAACTTAGAATTTTGAAATGCAAAAAGAATATTGGGCACTTGAATCTCAAGAACACACACAGTAAACACACACAGATTTACTCTCACAGAAACACAAGATCACTAACACAGGTAATCACTTAGCAAGAAAAGAACAATCAAGTCGAATTGATTTAAAAAAATAAATAAAATTTAGCAGCACTTCGACTTAACAGATTGATTTTAAGAGAATGAAAAGTGTTTTGCTAAGTAAATACTTGAGCAATATTGAAACAAGATCAATGGTTTCTGCAGAATTGATAGAATTCGAAAGGGGAGAGTTTGAAAAACTGATAAGGCAAAGCAAAAAAAAAAACTGAATGGAAAATGCGTATGTATGCAGTGTGTGTATGTATATATATAATTTAAGAATAAACTGAAAAGGAAAAGAAATATGAACAGGTTTTTTTTTAAATTTGTATTGGGAAGACAATCGGGAAGACTTAGAATAGTCTTCCTAGTAGTCTTCCTAATACAAATTAGTAACTTTTCCGAACAGAAATAAAAGAAAAATCAGAAAATAAAACTAATATTTCTAAGTCTTCCCGATAGTCTTCCTAGTTTAAAAACTGGGAAGACTTAGGAAAAGACTTAAATTAAAAAGGAAAAAAAAACAAAACACTAAGTTTACCCGGTAGTCTTCCTAGTGTTAAACTGGGAAGACTTACAGAAAAACTCAGAATTAAATTGAATTATTTACAGAAAAATGCAGAATTAATATAAAAATGCATGAAAAATACTTAAAAATCTAGAAAAATTCACAGAAAATTCTATAAATCCTAGAAAAATATGCAGAATATTATAGAAATGCATAAAATTAATATAAACTTGCAGAAATATTTAAACAACAATATTTACAATCTGAAAAATATCTAAATAATTCTAAATAAATATATTTTCAATAAAAGTACATTTCTCCACTTAAAAAATATGAGAAAAATATTTTTAAAGAAAATAAATATTCAGAACCATTTAAATCAACAAGCATGCAATTATTAACAAGAATAAACAGTAAAATCACTAAACAACCACAAGAGAAAAATGATTTTTAGATAAGAACAAACAGACAGAGATATTTTCAATCACTAAGACTGTTCAACATACCCAACTTACTAACTAACTTAGTAAATGTGGATTCGTCAAGAGATTTATTGAATATATCTGCAGTTTGTTCTTCTGTGGGTACAAAATGTAACTCCACAGTTCCATTCATGACATGTTCTCTGATGAAATGATACCTGATATCAATGTGCTTTGTTCTCGAGTGCTGTACAGGGTTGTTGGAGATTGCTATGGCACTTGTATTATCACATAAAATAGGGATTTTGTTTAATACACAACCATAGTCCTTCAATTGATTCCTTATCCATAGGATCTGAGGACAACAGCTTCCAGCAGCAATATATTCAGCTTCTGCTGTTGAATTGGAAACTGTTTGCTGTTTCTTGCTATACCAGGAAATCAACCTACCTCCTAGAAATTGACAACTCCCGGAGGTGCTCTTTCTATCAACAACACTACCTGCATAGTCAGAATCTGTATATCCAATAAGATTAAAATCAGAATCTTTAGGGTACCAGATACCTAGATTAGGTGTACCCTTAAGATATCTCAAGATTCTTTTCACAGCAACGAGATGTACATCTCTAGGGTCCGCTTGGAACCTTGCACACAAGCATGTAGCATACATAATATCTGGTCTACTAGCAGTAAGATAGAGTAAGGAGCCAATCATACCTCTGTAGCTTGTAACATCTACCTTGATAGATTTGTCAGAAGCTCCAAGTTTGATTGATGTTGAAGATGGAGTCCTTGCTGATGCTGAATCCTCCATGTGATATTTCTTGAGGAGTTCTTTGAGATACTTGGATTGACAAATAAATATACCATTTGACCTTTGACTTACTTGCAATCCAAGAAAAAACTTCATCTCACCCATCATACTCATTTCAAACTTACTCTGCATTAGCTTAGCAAATCTCTTACAGAGATCATCATTAGTAGACCCAAATATGATGTCATCCACATAGACTTGGACTAATATCATATCACCTTTATGTTTCTTTGAAAAAAGAGTTTTGTCTATGATACCTCTAACAAAACCATTTTCTAAAAGAAAACCAGAGAGAGTGTCATATCATTTTCTTGGGGCTTGTTTGAGACCATAGATAGCCTTGAAGAGAAAGTACACAAAGTCCAGCAGCTCCTGATTTTCAAAGCCAGGGGGCTGTTCCACATACACTTCTTCATCAAGCTCACCATTCAGGAATGCACTCTTAACATCCATTTGATAGACTTTAAACTTGGAATAAGCCGCAAATGCTAAGAACATCCTGATGGCCTCAAGTCTAGCAACTGGTGCATAGGTTTCATCATAATCAATGCCTTCAGCTTGTGAATACCCTTGTGCAACCAGTCTTGCCTTGTTCCTTGTAACAATGCCATCCTCATCTAGCTTGTTTCTATATACCCATCTTGTACCAACTACTTTCTTGTTCTTTGGCCTGGGTACCAGCTTCCAGACTTGCTGTTGTTCAAACTGATTGAGTTCATCTTGCATAGCAATCACCCAATCTGGATCAGTCAGTGCCTCCTCAGTTTTCTTTGGCTCCATTTCAGATAGAAATGTTGAATAGTGACATTCATTCTGAGTAGCACTTCTAGTTTTAACTCCAACCTCTGGATCACCAATGATCAGCTCAAAAGGATGAGCTCTATTCCATACAGACTGTCTAGGAAGATTTGATCTTGATGATTCGCCTTGAAATTCACTTTGATGTTGTGAGTGACTAGATGATCCTTCATTTGCTCCCCCTGAGTTGTTGCTTGATTGCCTTGATGATTCTTCTCCAGTGTTGGTGGTATCTCCATTGTTACCAGTGTTTCCACCATCACCACCATGATCATTATCATCATTGTTATTATCATTACCAGCAATAACTTCAGGTGGGGCTACATCATCTGATTCTGAGTCTGGCAAGTCATCAAACTTTAGCTTTTCAGATGTGTCTTCTTTTTGGATATTAGGGAGCTTCGTGTCATCAAAAGTAACATTGACACTTTCCTTTACTGT
Source organism: Heracleum sosnowskyi (assembly GCA_030848705.1). NCBI lineage: Eukaryota > Viridiplantae > Streptophyta > Magnoliopsida > Apiales > Apiaceae > Heracleum > Heracleum sosnowskyi. Next base: position 50,570,489 of record CM061243.1, read on the forward strand.
GTGACTACCAACCAAGTAGACTCTGTAAGATCTTCTGGAATAACCAACAAAAATAGCTTCTTGTGCCTTGGCCTCAAACTTGCCACGTTTAACATTGTCATCTAAAAGCACAAAGCATTTTGCTCCAAATACATGAAAGTACTTGACAGTTGGTTTCTTGTTGTTCATGATCTCATACGGAGTCTTCATTAAGTCCTTGTTGATTAAAGTTCGATTCTGAGTATAACAAGCTGTATTAGCTGCTTCAGCCCAAAAGTACATTAGAAGTTTAGACTCACTTAACATAGTCCTTGCAGCTTCAATCAATGTACGATTCTTTCTTTCCACTACTCCATTTTGTTGAGGAGTTCTAGGGGCAGAATACTGTCTTGTTATTCCTTTATCAGCACAAAAGTCATTTAGAATTACATTCTTGAATTAAGTACCATTATCTGACCTTATGGCTCTCAAAGGGAATCTAGAATCCAGCTCAATCAACTTTATATGGTCAATCACCAGGTGTGGGGTCTCATCCTTGGAATGTAGGAATAAAACCCATGTATATTTAGAAAAGTCATCAACAATCACAAGTGCATACTGTTTCTTTGACATGGACATCACATTAACTGGACCAAACAAATCCATGTGCAGTAGCTGAAGTGGTTCAGTTATTGATGATGTGTCAGTGCCCTTGTGAGAAGCTTTCTTTGACTTTCCTTTCTGACATGCCTCACACAGTCCTTCCTGTGTAAATTCCATCTGAGACAAACCTCTAACCAATTCCCTCTTGACTAAAGAGTTCATGGTTTTGAAGTTAAGGTGAGACATCTTCTTGTGCCATAGCCAACTCTTATCTGATGAAGCTTTAGCATAGAAACATCTAACTTCATCTTGAGAATCAGAGTGCAGATCAGCTATGAACAAGTCACCTTTCCTTACTCCTTGAAGAGTAGGCTTTCCATTCTTCTTGTGAAGGATCTGACATTTCTCTCTTTCAAAGGAAACAGCATATCCTCTGTCACAGAAGTGATTGATGCTGAGAAGATTGAATCTCAGACCTTCCACAAATGATATATCTTCAATGATAACATTTCCAAACTTCAAACAGCCATATCCTTTCGTAATACCCTTGCTGTTATCTTCAAAGGTAACTACTGGGCCAGCTTTCTCAACCAAATCTGATAGCAGGGCTCTATCTCCGGTCATATGCCTTGAACAACCACTGTCAAGAATCCACATAACACGGTTTACCTGTTTAACTCCATGCAATATCAAATTGATTAGACCTTCTTCGGAGCCCAAATTTGATTGGGACCGGCATACTTAAAGAACTGGCCTTTGTCAGGCAAAACAACCTTTTTAGCTACAACTACTTCATCCTCTTTCACAAAAGAGCGTTTCCATTTATAGCCAGCCTTAACACATTTCTGAGTAGGCTTAGGGATAAATGAATCCACTCTAGTCTTGGGAGGACTAGTAGTCTTAGCTTTAACATGCTTCTTATTATTAACATGTTGGCGTGGAGCAGTCTTATCTTTAGATACATGCTTTTTATTAAAGTAACCATACATAACATTAAAAGCACAAGACATGCAATTAATCACACCACATGCTTTATGAGAAGAATTAACAACATGCATGTTATTTCTACAGTTGTTTTGATCCAACTTATGGATATCTGACTTAGTCTTTTTAGTTGTAGCAACTTTGACTGGAATATCAGATATACACTTTTTGGACTGAGCAACTTCCAAAGCAAGATCTTCTTCACGAATCTCCTCTGCAATGATGATAGAGTCTTCATTCAGAGGTTCTGCTTCGGACTCCTTACAGAAGGGTGTTTCAATACCCTTAAGCACATATGGAACACCCCTTCCTTCAGATCTGACTCTACATGGGGAATTAATTCTAAGCAATCCAATGGCCTCATTATAACCATAACCTATACTGACATGATTACCAATAGCTTGTTTATTGAGAATCTCTTTGGTCGTCTTACAAGAGCTGAAGTAGGCATTAGCTTTAGTTTTCAGCTCACTAATCTCTTTCTTAAGAATGGTTTCCAGTTGAATATAACATTTAACCCTATTCTCAAGAAAAGCTATTTTCTCAACAAGTTCATCCTGATTAACATGCACTAGTTTTAATTCTTTTATCTCATTTTCAAGATTTGTGTTTAAAAGAATTATTCTATCATTTTCAGTGCGTGCACAATCTAAGGTGCCACCAAGATGACGAATCATTTCAGTATCAGTAAACTTTAACTCTGACATGTATGCAGATGAAGTGCTTGCCTCTTTAGCCACTAAAGTAAGGTTCCCAATCTCACCTGCTTCTTCATCACTGTCAGTGTCATCCCAACTCTTTCCCTCAGCAACATAGGCTTTCCCAATCTTGTTCTTCTTGCTAGAATCAAATGTGTTTCTAGTCACTTGCTTTGGCTTTCTGCATTCAGTAGCAAAGTGACCCAACTCATTGCAATTGTAGCATCTGATTGTGCTCCTTTCCACAGTTCCAATTTTGTAGCCACCCCTTGTGCCACTTGAAGAGGAAGATCCACCTCTCTGAAATCTGGGCCTGAACTTAAGATTGGGATTCCTCTTGAATCTGAACTTCCCAAACTTCCTGACTATCAAAGCCAAATCACCATCCTCCAGCTGATCAAGTTCTTCTAAAGAATAGAAGTCACCACCAGATTGATCAATGGATGTTAATCCATATTCAGCATCAATGACATTCATGTTAGAACTGGAAGGTTGAACAGTCTTCACTTCCAGTTTCTGTGGGACTTCAGCAGCCAGTGCAGTAGAAGTACTAACAATCTTCCCAGTTCCATACAGCTCCCTTTGTTGAATCTGCTCCAGCTCATAGGTCTTCAGAACACCATACAATCTCTCCAAAGCAATCTCATTCATATCTCTTGCTTCTCTAATGGCAGATATTTTGTGCTCCAAATGAGGTGGAAGTGTAAGAAAGAACTTCTTGTTAATCTCCTTGTTGGTGTAGTGCTTCCCATTGAGATTTAGATCATTGATTAATTTGTTGTATCTCTCAAAAACCTGAGAGATACCTTCACCAGGGTTTGATCTGAAATGCTCATATTGTGAGGTGAGAATTTCCAGCATATTCTCCCTAACTTCCTCTGTCCCCTCATTGATTATCTCTATGGTTCCCCAAATGTGTTTGGCAGTATCACAATTTAGGACATGATTATGCATGATAGGATCAAGACAATCAATAAGGATCAACTGAAGACAGGAATCCAAGGTAACATCCTCTTTCTCATCAGGAGTGTAATCCTTGGCATCTTTAGGGTACATTCTAGCAGCCCTAGTAACAACATTATTCTCAATGAGTTCTCCCTCAATAATCATAGGGACTTTGAGACCGTTCTTCAGCACATCAATGTATTTAGGATTTGCAACCTTAAGAAATAGAAGCATTTTCTTCTTCCACATTGGATAATGCTCCTTGCTGAACAATGGGATTTTGACTGTACCCACTTTCTGTGTAGTAGACATCTTTTGAGATTTTTAGGAAAAATAAAAAATCAGAGTTTAAGAAAAATCTCAAAACAATTGGATCTTTGATTTGTATATCAATCAAAAGGCTCTGATTCCAATTGTTAGGTCCTGATAAGTTTGTAGAAGGGGGGTTGAATACAAACTATACCGTTTTATCGAAATTTGTTGTTTTAAGATTAAACAATTTAGAACAAATTAATGCGGAATAAAAACTGAAACAATATTCAAGTTAAATAGAAACTCTATAAAACTTGAGGGGTGTTACAATTTTGATCACTGATTACAAAGAACTTGATAAAACAAATCTAGAATAAATTCGACATGAATTTATCTATTTTTGTAATAAAAAGGATCGAATACTAAAAAGTAGTTCGATATAAAATCTAGGGATTATGATCCGCTAGAAAGTCAAAGCAGTACAAGTGAATTGATTCTCAAAGATTAAATGTTACAAACAAACAAGAATTAAGTTCACTGGTAGAAAATGAATTCTCGGACAGTTGAGGAGTAAAGACTGTGAAGGAATGTAATGTTTTGATCTTCTGTGTCTTTTTTTGTAAATGGAATGATAATGTAATGTCTTCTGTTGCCTTGTCTTTATACTGAACACATGACCATTTCTTTTTAATCAAAACCCACGTGCAAATCATTTAAACAGAACACAATTTGCACTAGGAAGACTATCATGAAAACAATCAAATTAGCCTTGGAAGACTCTCGGGAAGACATTGATTGTATTAAGAAGACAATCGGGAAGACAATGGATTGGCCTAGGAAGACAATCGGGAAGACTCACTTGTGAGTCTTCGTAGTTTAATAAACTAAGTCTTCCTAGTTCAAACCTAAGTCTTCCTAGTTCAAATTTATTCTAATTTAAATAATTAATTAAATAAATTATGTATTAAATTAATTCTTTGCAGAATCAAATTAATAAATAATATACTTAATAATATTAATTATTTATAAGAGAATAAATAGAATTTGTTGACTTCTCAAACAATTCCAGAATCACTTAAAACTTAGATAAATAACAAACACAATAGTACGTTCACACTCGATGCACTGTCTGGTTCATGAGTGACTAACGACAATGTCTGTTATTTATCTGTTTGACTTTAAGCAGTGATTCACTTCCTTCTCATTCAAGAACTCCGTAACCAGTATCTTTTTCTGTCACCACTTGAAATCTCCGTCACTTTAATAAATCCACTGAGCTTGAATACTTCACTGAGGCTTGATCAATAAATTGAGCTTCTTTCAATGTAGAATCACTTCAAGTCTGTAGATGACTTTAATCTTCATTCTTTGATAGATATAATCTTCTGAGATTCCTGTGACATTTGATTTTTATTATTTACTTATTACATCTTAATTAAAGTTGAGTAGAATCCTCGGTGTTTACAAATAGGCCTAGACATATGCCTTTCAGGATTGATCAATAAATTGGTCTCCAGTCAGGTTCTCCATGAGTCCTGGTTCAATTGTAACATTTGTATACTTGTACTTATTCACCTCAATTTCAACCCGTGCATCATCGGGTCGGATTACTTGAGACTGGTGGTATCACCACCCAGTCTTGGATTTGGGGGTTCGTGTTTTCTTACCTCTGAGAACTGGTTGTGGGTCTATGAGTTTGGTTATTTTTGCTACCACGAGCCATGATTGTAAGAACTAGGATTCTTTCAAAACACTATAGCTTGCTGGTTTAGTCGAGTTTAATGGAACCTTGACCACAAGACTCCTTCTAGCGCTAATGATAACTCCAAATCGTGATCTAGTCCTTCTTCGCCAGATCCCACGCTCGGAATGCGATTCTGCTGCAGGTGGGTTCCTGCAAAACAACACCGGAGGGAGGTTTTTGCCCCGTGGTGCCTCCGGCGTGAGAATAAGAGTAGACTTTGGAAGAGTTGATAAGGAAATAGAGTAATCTCAAAATGAGGGGTGTGTAAAATGATAGAGTCTAACCTCTAAACTTTCTTTCCTTGGGCTATTTATAGTCCCAGGATTAGGGTTTGGGGTTAGGTACCTGCAATCATGATCGTTGATTTCTGTGCAGCTGAGATACCTGACTCATGTGGATGGATTACACGTGTTCAGGTGAAAATTGTGGTGGCGTGTGCTTGTACGACTCTGACATGTGAGATGTTGATGCCAATCATTAGCAATCAATAGTTGTCATTGTCAAGTGGGGACCTTAGTCATGACTGGGGTGCCAGGTGGAGTCCTTAGTCATGACTGATGTGTCATGGGTCAGAGCTCATTTTTCTTATTCTCACAATTTGAGCCGCTTAGACTGGTTTTGAACTCATTGTGGGTCTTGATTACCAATTGGGCTATTTGTAGCCTATCAATTATCAATGAGGATACCTCACCATGTCCTTGTGTAGTAACAAGCATTATTGAACTCTTTCATGTTGTATGCCTTGCTTTCATTTAAATGATCTGTATTAAGTTATTACCATTGCAGCTTTAAAAAGAAACAGCCATCCACCAACCTCATAAAAAATGAAATAACCAAATTAATAACACATACATCACAAATAAAAAAGAGAAAAATAAAAGTCTTTGCCAATAAAGACTATACCTCAGGAAAACCTTCACATTTACAACATACTACGATAATTCAAAGACCAGAGAACATTAGTGTATATTCAAGACACTGAGCTGTTTTTGACATTTGAAACACATCATAGAATAAAGAAAAATCTTTTGGGAATAAATCTTGACTAGTTAAACTCTATTGTCGATTGCTTCTTGTCTACTGGCACGCGATTATTAATATGCTAAAAGTTTGAGTGATCAAATCTCGCAAGTGCTATGGCCGTAGATTATTAAGATGAACCTTGTATGTGGCATATAGATAATATGGCACCCCCTTCTCTTTCCAACTAATCTTAGTTTCTAACCTAAAATGAATATCATCAATTAACAAAAGAAGGATGCTTTCACAAACTTAAGTACCACCTGATCAAAGTAACTAGTAAGTGTGTCCAAAGCCATATAAGCGTTGGTCCATTGAAGCACAAACACATGACAATGTTCTTTTAAAATTCTAAAACAAAAGATAAACTTCAAGCTTCCAGTTTACATTAGCACCTCAAAACTGCATTGCCACATAGTCCTAGGAAAGCTCATATCTAAAAGTCTCAAAGATTCCTAAACTTGCATTATATCCAAGTCATGCTGTAGTATTCTAATCTTACAAACCTATCATTGGTAGCTCAACAACAGAATATAGAATCCAACGCAAACGTAAGTAACATTATATGATGAGCAGCATTTCGTAATTAAAATACCAAATTTCAATTAGCATTGCTTCATTATTCATAACAACAACGGAATCTAACAACGCATAAAATTCAGTAACACCTTGATCATCAAAGACTAGCTGACTGCTGCTGCGGCAGAATCACATAATCGAGCACCAACACACTATCCAGCATATCCCTAGCTTTCTCCTTCTCCAACTCCGCTGCCTGCGTATCCAACCCATCCAATTCACTCAAACCAGGAAACACAGCTAACGAAGCAATCGAATAGCCTTTCGCTCTATCAGGCGAGAAGTTTTTACCAAAACTAATCTGATCAATCACCGGAAACTTATCCTTTATCCCTCCAATCACTCCCAAAACTTCATCACTTACTTCTTCACCCAAACCTTCTTTCACTTTCAAAAACGTCACTCTCATTGCCGAACCGGCCGGCAACGCCACCGGTCCACTCAAATCACTCCCAATCCAATCAACGGCCATAATATCCTCAGCGATCGGTTTAACAAACTCGGTAACAACGCTAACATGCGCCGGGTGCGCAGAATAGGCGTTAAGCTCTTCTTTGGAATTGTAACGACTGTGAAGCATGTGAGTGAAAGTGAGAGACGAGGATCTGGTGCGGTGCAGGGCACCTGCAGATAAATGGACGACTTGATCAAGCGAGATGAGAGAATTGAGACCGTTGATCATGGAAGCGACTTTTGATGGATCAGTGTCGGGTTTGACTTTGAGGAGGACTATGTGCTCGATGATTTGTGATTTGGTTGACATTTTAATCGGAGAAATGGACGGTGAGGATGAGCTGCGGCGATGATTGAAGTTGAAGCCTCGGGAAATGGGAGAAGAAGCGTTGAGTTTTGATGGAGATAAGAAAGGGAAATGAATGCGTGTGCACAAACGCCCACAAATCATGCTTGCTTTGGTTGTGAGTTTTAGAGGTGCGGTCTTTTTTGTGTGACGGCGATGTCAGTTGTATTGGACTGCTTCAGGACTTCTGCCTGTGGGTGGCTATAGCCCATAACTAAAAGCCCAATTACTTTTAATTGGTAGTGCAGAAGACTAGAAGTTATTGGTCAATTCAACTTTAAAACTTCCGATAGCATTTGAGCTGTAATTCGAGTTGAGCCGGGTGAGTTCGAGTCGAGTATTAAACGAGCCTAATTTTTTGTCCGTATTTGGTTCGTTTAATTTTACGAGTCGAGAACGAGTCTATTTAAACGAGTCGGGCGAGCCGACTCGTATAAAATTACACTTAAACGAGCTTAATCTTCTGCCCGAACTCGGCTCGTTTAATTTCACGAATCGAGTCGAGCCGGCTCGTTTAGTTAAACGAGTCCGGTCTTATGTTCGAGCTCGGCTCGTTAACGAGTTCGAGCCGAGCCGAGCCTTACTAAACGAGCCTAGTCGGGTCGGACTCGCGAGCCGCCCGACTCGAATTACAGGGCTAAATATCATCATCTCCAACGCTAAAGATTCTTGTAAGTAAAATTTTAGTCAATCTTACAAGAGCATCTCCAATACTAGAGAATTCTTAGCTAAATATCTATATGAGAGATCATAATTAGAATTATAGAAAATATGTAAAACAAAAATGGACTTCTATAGAATATAGCCCTTGGGTAAAATTTTAGTCAATCTTATAATGTTGGCTATATTTGTCGAACCTGTAAAATCCTGTAGTAAACCTCCACATCATCTCTTACCAGATTGAGATCATATATATTCTATTTATAATAATTTGAAATAATAAAAACATACTATTTTTAAAATATAGGCAACTCCGTTGAAGCACATCACTTTACAGGTTTAACAAATTATACATAATCAATATATTATATTATTTAAGTCGATCATTTTACCTAATACCGTTGGAGATGCTCAGCATCTTCCATGAGGATAAGTAAATGGTTGGCTAAAATAATGACTAACTAAAATTTACTGAATCTGTAAGGTAATGTGTTTCAATGAAATTGGCTAAAATGATTATATTTATGTGTACAGCTTTGTTACCGCTCTTGAGATATTCGACAAATTTGGCCAACGATAGGAGATTGACTATAATTTTAGCTAAGAATTTTGCATGATTGGAGTTATACTATTTATACAAATTATGTATAATATATGCCACATAGAATTTTTTTGCTAAGGATTCTCTGATTGGAGATACTCTAATGTTAGCTAAATTTATAACATGTACCAACTTTCACATCATATATTACCATATTGAGATAATATATATTATATATATAATAACTTCAAATAACAATAACATATTATTTTAAAAATATAGTCAATCATTATATCAACTCCACGGGAGTACAAAATATTATAGTTTCAGTAAATTTTACATAATCACTATTTTATAATACTAGCTTAAAATCTGTGCGATGCACAGATTATTTTTAATAATTGTTATTTTTATTATTTACTTTTTAATATATTATTAGTTGAATTTATTAAAAAAAATAAGTAGACGTGTTTACCTGTTTAAAATAATTAAAAGTATTAAAATAGATTTAAAAATAAATTTTTAACGGTTTACCCGTGATATTTTTGGAAAAGTAAGGATTTTAGTAAAGAAAAATAGAAAAAGTAACATATTTTAGTTGAAAAAGGAAATTGCGCCTAATTAAAAATATTAAAATAGGTTTTAAATTAAATAAGTAACAGTTTTCCCGTGATATTTTTTGAAAAGAAGGATTTTAGTAAGGAAAAATAGAAAAAGTAATATGTTTTAGTTGAAAAAGGTAATTGTCCATGATTTTTTTATAGAAAAAAGAGAGGATTTTGTTAGAAAAAATAGAAAAGGTATTGTAGTTTAGCTAAAAAGATAATTGATTATAAATAATGTTATTATTTAATAATTTTTTTTTAAAAAAAAGCAAAGATAATCAAGTAAATAAGTAAGGGTAATTAAATAAAATCATAAAGTACCAATCGACCGACCAAACTCTGAATGTTTGGTCTATTATAAAATAGTTTAGATAGATTTTAGCCTAAAATTTTAGTTAATATTGTTGGAAATGCTCTAATAAATATAATTACTAATCTTTTCTCGTGAAAAATAGTCTTCATCTTACACCATTTATATAACAAAATTATTTATTAAATATTATAGAAATAACTTATAGGAGTATATCGAAACATAAATCAAATAATATTAATTTAATTATTCCGCATTTATGAACAACTATATATCCAAACTCTTAAGTATTCATGATTGCATACACTTCAAAAATTTCCGAATTCATATTAGTCAATTTTTTCGGTAAATTAATACCCTTAGAACCATAAAATATTATTAATTAATCGATAAATTAATAATTTATTAATATATTAACAATTTGTTATTTTATTGAGATATATAATTTTTAAAATTTTATAACATATATAGTTCTCAGAATTCTAGGTTTTATAAATTTATATTTATTGTGATTTTATCTATAAATACTCAAAACAATTCATAAATTTGAGTAAATAATCTATACTATTATATTAAAGACGAAACATTGAAAGTTTTGTAGGCTGGTCGTGAAAATTTTTGTAGTCTGGTCACTCCATTCATAACCGTTAGATATTTCTGTTCAAATCGATGAGAACCGTTAGATAAAATATTAAAATTATTATATAGAATATCTTTTCTATTTTTCCTAACTAAAACATCTCATTTTACAAAAATATCGCACATAGTTTTATTTAATAAAATAACATAATAAGGTTATAATTGCTAATAACTAACACATTACCATTTTTAGCTAAAGTGTATATTCTTTTTTTATATTTTCTAACTAAAATTTCTACATTTCTATTTTTTCTAAATAAAACCTCTCATTTTCCAAAAATATCACGAACAGTTCTATTTAATAAAATAATAATATTATAATTATTAATGACTAACCGATTAGTTTTTTTTTCCAAAACGTATAATCTTTTTTATAATTTCTAACTAATATTTCTCATTACTTAAACCTCAAAAATATCACGGGTTATTCCATTTAGTAGCATAAAATACTAATATTATAAATCTATCTATCTATACTATATTATTAAAGACAAAACATTGAAAGTTGTGGTACTGGTACAGTACTTGCCGTATTTAATTGTTTATTTAATTATTATAATCAGTTACCCTTTCAGTTAAAATACATTACCATTTTTGTAAAAAAAATCATGGGCAGATTCCTTTTCAGCTAAAACATGTTAATTTTTCTATTTCCGTTACTAAAATCCCTCATTTTCCAAATATATCACGAGCAAACCCTAACTTATTTATTTTAAAACCTATTTTAATACTTTTAATAGGCAATTACATTTCCCCTTTTTTCTAGAAAAATCACGGGCAGTTACCTTTTTTAGCTAAAACATGTTATATTTTTTATTTTTCTTAATAAAATCTCTCCTTTTCGAAATATATCACGGGCAAACCCTTACTTATTTAATTTCAAATCTATTTTAATACTTTTAATTGACAATTACCTTTTTCAACTAAAATATGTCAACTTTTCTATTTTTCTTGCTAAAACCCCTATTTTTTCAAAAATATCACGGGCAAATCGTTACTTTTATATTTTAAAATTCAACGAAAACATGTTACTTTCTATTTTACTTACTAAAACCCCTCTTTTTCCAAAATATCACGGGAAAACCGTTAGTTATTTATTTTAAAATTTATTTTAATACTTTTAATTATTTAAAATTGTTTAACACGCCTACTTATTTTTTTTAATAAATGCAATTAATAAAATATAAAATATAAATAATAAAATTAACAATTATTAAAAACAATTTGTGCATGACACTGGTTTTAAGATATATTATTAAAGACGAAACATTAAAAGTTTGGTAGTCGGACGGACGGACGGTCGATACTTAGTGATTTTACTTAATTAGCCTTACTTATTTTTTTAAAAAACTATCACTAAATAATATTATTATTTATAACCAATTACCTTTTCAGCTAAAATACATTAACTTTTACAAAAACAATTCTAACAAAATCCTCTTTTTTTTCTAAAAAAAACACGGGCGATTATCCTTTTTAACAAAAACATGTTATTCTTTCTATTTTTCCTTACTAAAACCCCTCATTTTCCAAAAATATCATGGCAAACCCTTACTTATTTATTTTAAAATTTATTTTAATACTTTTAATTATGAGCACTTTTTCAGCTGAAACGTGTTACTTTTTCTATTTTTTAATTTTCTAAAGAAATTATTATTAAATAATAACATATTTATAACCAACTACCTTTTCAGCTAAAATACATTACATTTTCTATTTTTTCTAACAAAATCCTCTATTTTTCTAAAACAAATTACGGGCAACTACCGTTTTCAACTAAAACATGTTACTCTTTTTTTTCTTACTAAAACCCCTCATTTTCCAAAAATATTCGGCGCAAATCCTTAATTATTTATTTTGAAACTCATTTAAATACTTTTAACTACGGGCATTTACCTTTTCAGGTAAAACATGTTACTTTTTCTATTTTTCCTTACTAAAACCTCCTCTTTTCCAAAAATATCACGAGTAAACAGTTATTAATTTATTTTAAAATCTATTTTAATACTTTTAATTATTTAAAAATTTTAACACTCCTACTTATTTTTTTTAGCAAATGCAAATTAATAGAATATTAAAACATAAATAATAAAAATAATAATTATTAATAACAATCCGTGCATCGCACGGGTTTTAAGCTAGTATTTATGAATTTAAGTAAATTGAATAGATTCATGAATTTAATTAAATCATTAGCAGTGAAGCAGAAAATGATAGTACCGAGTTCGAGTCGGTCTCACGAAAAGATGTTCTTAAAGCAACAATTACATTATGTGATTTTCTCTTGCAATATTAATATAGTACACCATGCATTAAGGAGGATTCAAGATGAAGTACATAGAGACACCAATTTCAAAAGAAAGCAAGTTTTCTTATTATAAAAGTACATTCTATAATAAATATTTATAATTTTGATGTAATATGCAATTATTAATTTATATATTATATGAGACTTATATGCTTTAATAAATATATTTTATCTTATAAATTTAACAAATTATTAATTTATATTAAAAAATTTGAATTGAGAATACAAAAAAATATTAATTAATCGAAATTATTAATTTATCGAGGTTTTACTATATTACGAATTACGGCTTACGAAAGATGTACGAGTATAGTTCGTGAGCTTATATATTCACGAAAATCTCGGCCTAAAAATCTCTTAACTACAAATAATTAATAAGTATATTTCTATAAATTAACTTGTTTCTTTTCCTAAAACAATTAACCATACATAAAAATAAAAAGAAAAAAAATCTAGTTAAGCGATAAATATAAGTTAATATATCAAAATAACAAGATAAATTTTAAAGAATTATTCTTGAGTGTAAGGTTGTCAAACAGATAATTCGGATACACATATACCTGTATCCGAATCCGAATTCGAAAATCTGAATCCGAATCCGAAAATATTTAAATAATATTATCCGAATCCGACAAATATTATCCGGATTCGGATATTACCGATTTTCAGTCAAATTTTTTTAATTTTTAAATTGAATTTTAATGCAAAAAAATTGAAAAAATTGTAAAAAATAATATTTTTAAATGGAGTAAAAGTTAAATTTATTTAAGTCTATTTTATCGTTTCCAAAAATTACTTTTATGTATTTTTAATAATTTTGATTTCTTTAAAATATTAAATTTATTATAATACTAGATTATTGAGCCGCGCTTCGCAGCGGCATTAGAATATATTTGTTAAAAAAAAGAATATTAGAATAAAAATTGTGAAATAAATATCTATAAAATTATATAAATTATCAAATAAAATATATTATGTAAAATTTGCATTTGGGTAAGTAAGATTATAAATTATTTACATATTCCTTTTGTTTATAGAGTTTGATTTTTTACTATTTCTTGTGGTAGAAAAACTAATTGTATCTGCATATAAGAGTAAATAAATGGTTAAAAAAACTAATATAAGAATTAAATCAATAATATCAATGAAGCAGATATTTGTATAATATCTAATAATATTCGTTCAATCGAGATAAGATAGATTTATATATGTGCAATTTCTAAAACTATATATTATAAAAACATTAATAAAGATAATTACTTTTAAATTTTGTAATCTGGGTAGATGTGACAATTATTATATATGGTCCATCATCCTCCTTGTATAAATTTGTATCAACATCTCGGACAACTTTTCCCACAAAGATATGGTACTGTTGATGGAGCTGTTTAAGAAAAAAATTAGAACAAATTAAAAAAGTAAAACAGATAAATTGGGGTAACCAAAGAAGTAATATAAAATTACAAGAACAATAAAAAATAATTAACAGTTATATTAAAATTAATATAATGCATAACTTACTAATTTGTGACAATTTTGAGATCTCTTTTTTTCCAACCGTCTTTGACAACTTCAATGCCCCCAAGTAGGTCAAGCAGCCTACAACATCTAAATCAACATAGAAAAAATAATATTACAATATGATAGTTTGAATTATAACTTATATAATAGTATTACTTATATATTACTCTAATATATTACTACATCAAAAACCTGAGAGTATGTTGGTGTCATTAATACGTGAATCAATCATATCCGGACATATGAACTGAAATCCATGCAGTAATATGTTGACGATGCCTTCTTCCAATCTCTTAGGCAACGTTATGCGTATGAGCAATTTAGACCCATGTGATAGTTGTTAGGAATATGTTGTTCTTGATGATAAACTTAAAACACTTAGTAGAATTTGTGTAAAGTCATTTTGTAGCTGTCAATGAAATGACATGCTTTGCAGCATTCCGTTGACAGGAAGCTCATCAACGAAATGAGTGATGTAGCAATTGCACTGTACAATACTTCTAGTTTGATATGCATTTCATTGTAGATATTGGATAGGTTTTCTAAGTCATATTGACTAAGTACTAGATAGGCAAAATAGGTTGGTTAATTGTAAATATATTATGCCTTGTAATTTTGCCTAAGTGAAGACATGTCAACGGTATGAAGATTACTCTGTCAACGGTATGGAGTTTACTCATCAACGAAACAAAGTTTACTCATCAACGAAATGAAGTTTACTCATCAACGAAATGAAGAATGAAGCTATCAACGAAACATATCTCCCTGCTATCAACGAATCACTATTACTTTTTGAATAGTTGACAAAGTGATAGTGACGGTTTACTGAACAGATCTAAAGGAGATATGGAAGTGTACTGTGCATTGGAAGCCATCAAAATGGTCACTGGAAATAAGGAAACATTCCAATTTCCAAGAAGGCTCTTGGGAGTGATCATAATAAGCGTGAAGACAAAAGTAAAGATCTCCAAGGACCACTGGACAAAAGGAATGAAAAGCAAGCTACTGATGGTTATTACTAGTGTACATTAGTGTAGCCAGAAATAGTATTGTAAACTTGGGAATGTATATAACCAAGTGTAGCAGTTAAAATAAGAGAGAGAAGAAAAACAAATAGATTGTATTAGCTATTTTTGAGAGCATTTTCTTCTCTACGTTCTTGTAACTGAGCAGCTGTGTAATTTTGTATCACAGATTATTTCCGCAATAAAAATCACTTCAGTTGGATCATCAAACAATCCAACTGAAATTATTTATGTGCTTGTGATTTTTACATTAAGTTCAGTTTTTATTTGTAAGTTGTTTTTAAGTTTAAGAAATATCAAGAATTGTATTCAACCCCCCCTTCTACAATTCTGTTAGGTCATTTGGGATTAACAATTGGTATCAGAGCAATCTTCTAACATACAAGAAGTTTAAAGATCAAGACCAAAACAGTAACCATGGTGAAGAAGGATGCAGGAGTAAAGATACCAGTTCTTGATAATGACAATTACTTTCACTGGAAAGTAAAGATGCATTTACATCTCATGTCTATGGATGAGAGGTATGTAGACTGCATTGAGAAAGGTCCACACGTTCCCATGAAGTTTGCATCTAGAGTTGGACTGCCAGATGATGCTCCTGATGTAGAGATTCCAAAACCTGTCTCAGAATGGACTATTGAAGATGTTGCAGAAATCCATAAAGATAAAAGAACCATGAACATTCTGTTTAATGGTTTGGAGCAAGAGATGTTTGACAATGTCATAAACTGTACAACCTCCAAAGAAGTATGGGACACTGTCAGAACTCTCTGTGAAGGAACTGAGCAAGTTAGGGAAAACAAAATGCAGCTCCTTATACAACAATATGAGCATTTTCATTTTAAAGCTGGTGAAACCCTAAATGATACGTTTAGTAGGTTTCAAAAACTTTTGAATGGATTAAAGTTGTATGGGAGGATCTATCAAACCAAGGATTCAAACCTTAAATTTCTTAGAGCTCTTCCAAAAGAATGGAAGCCTATGACTGTTTCTCTCAGAAACACTCAAGAGTACAAAGACTACACTCTTGAAAGGCTTTATGGAACCTTGAAGACATATGAGTTTGAAATGGAGCAAGATGAAGAAATTGAAAAGGTACAAAAGAAGGGTGGATCTATTGCATTGATTGCATCTGTGAACCAACTGGAAGATGACAATGAAGAAGCTGCAAAGGCCACAACTAGTCGAGCTAGTTGTAGGAGTGATGTTAGCAAGGGTAAAGGCAAGATGACAGAAGAAGAAGAATCAGAACCAGCCAACTTGGATGACTTAGATGAGATTGATGAACACATTGCTTTTCTGTCAAGAAAATTCTCTAAGTTCAAGTTTAAGAGAAACTCAGAAGCAAGGCCACCAAGAAGAGACTTTCAACCCAGCAAAACTAACTGGATTGAAAAGTCTAAGTCTAAATGTTTCAATTGTGGAATGCTTGGCCACTTTGCTGGAGACTGCAGAAAGCCCAAGCTTGAGAAGGGCAACAGGAAATTTGAGCCTGTTGATTATAAAAAGAAATACTTTGAACTTCTCAAGCAAAAAGAAAAGGCTTTCATGTCTCAGGAGTATGATTGGGCTGGTAATGGTGAAGATTCTGATGATGATGTTGAGTATGTCAACTTGGCTCTTATGGCTAACAATCATGAGCAGGAAGCAAGCTCCTCAAGCAACCAGGTAACAATTACTAACCTTTCTGAGCTTTCTAAAGAGGAATGCGATAGTGCAGTAAATGAAATGTCTATTGTACTATATAATTTGCGTGTTACTCTTAAATCACTTACCAAAGAGAATTCAAGAATAAAAGAGACTAATTTGCTCTTAAGTGATAGGAATGCAATGTTAGAAGCACAACTCATTGAATTTGAGAAAATGAGGTGTGTTAGTAGGGATGCTAAGAAGGAACTTGAGAACGTGTTAGAAAGGGAAGAAATTCTTAAAACACAACTTGAAATAGAACAAAGTGTGATTGCAAAATGGAAAGGCAATCATGATCATGAAGCTACCTCGTCAAGAGCAAATCTACCTCCCTCAAGGAAATGGACTAAAGATCATCCCTTTGAACTTATTATAGGTGATGTTACTTCAAAAGTCCAAACTAGAAGAGCAACTCAAGAGGAATGTCTATATAGCAGCTTTCTGTCTCAAGATGAGCCAAAGAAAGTTGAGGATGCACTTCTAGATCCATATTGGGTTTTAGCCATGCAAGAGGAGCTAAACCAATTTGAGAGGAACAATGTTTGGAAGCTGGTGCCCAAGCCTAAGGACAGGAGTGTCATAGGCACAAAATGGGTGTTCAGAAACAAGATGGATGAAAATGGCATAGTCACAAGGAAAAAAGCTAGATTGGTTGCAAAAGGCTATTCACAGGAAGAAGGAATTGATTTTGATGAAACATTTGCTCCTGTTGCAAGACTAGAAGCAATAAGGATTTTCCTAGCCTATGCAGCCCATGCCAATTTCAAGGTCTATCAAATGAATGTGAAGAGTGCTTTTCTGAATGGGGAATTGGAAGAGGAGGTGTATGTAAGTCAACCTCCTGGTTTTGAAGATGATGATTTTCCAGAATATGTATACTTCCTCCTCAAAGCACTCTATGGTTTGAAACAAGCACCTAGAGCCTGGTATGACACACTTTCACAGTTCCTCCTTGAGAATCACTTCACTAGAGGTACTGTAGATAAAACTTCACAGGGTTGTAAATGGCTCTACTATACTTGTTCAAATTTATGTAGATGACATAATCTTTGGGTCTACAGATGTGAAACTTTGTCAAAAGTTTGCCAAGCTTATGCAAAGTAAATATGAAATGAGCATGATGGGAGAATTAACTTAATTTCTTGGTCTTCAAGTGAAGCAAGTTAATGAAGGCATTTTCATTAGTCAAACAAAATATATTCATGATTTATTAAAGAAATTTAACTTAATGGAATGCTCTCCTGCTAAAACTCCCATGCCTACTGCCACCAAACTTGAATTGAATACTAAGGAAAAATCTGTGGACATTTCAAATTACAGAGGCATGGTAGGCTCACTTTTATATTTAACAGCTAGTAGACCTGATATTATGTTTGCTACATGTCTATGTGCTAGATTTCAGGCTGATACTAGGGAATCCCATTTAGTTGCTATTAAAAGAATTTTCAGATATCTCAAAGGAACACCAAACCTTGGCATTTGGTATCCTAGAGAATCTGGCTTTGAACTAATTGGTTATTCAGATGCAGATTTTGCAGGATGTAAAATTGACAGGAAAAGCACAACTGGCACCTGTCAATTCTTAGGAAACAAGTTTGTGTCATGGTTCAGCAAGAAACAAAACTCAGTTTCCACCTCCACAGCTGAGGCTGAGTATATTGCAGCTGGAAGTTGTTGTGCACAGATTTTATGGATGAAAAATCAACTACTTGATTATGGATTAAGAGTTGAGAAAATTCCTATTTTCTGTGACAACACTAGTGCCATTGCCATTACTGAGAATCCAGTGCAGCATTCAAGGACCAAGCACATTGACATCAAGTACCATTTCATTAGAGAACATGTTATGAATGGTACTGTGGAGTTACATTTTGTTCCAAGTGAACAACAACTTGCAGACATCTTTACCAAGCCACTTGATGAATCAACATTCTCAAGATTAGTAAGTGAGCTAGGTATGCTAAATTTCTCTTAATTATTTTTAAGATATTTGCAAGTTACGATGTAGCCAGAAATTTACTATGTTTTTCTGTGAATTAATTTTCTCAGGAAAAAGTGCAATTTTGTCTAAGTCAAAATTACTATGTCAACGAAACACACCATTTCGTTGACAGTCCTAGCATTTTTCTGGGTGTTTCGTTGATAGCTCTTTTATATCAACGAAACACAACTTTATCAATGAAATAGACGGGACTTTAACCGCCCAATCCTGATTCGTTGATTTAGCGCAGTTAATCTAAACCGTTGAAATTTGACACGTCTTTTACCACGATCTATGCATACACCCCTGTAAGTATAAATCATGGTAATACTTTAAAAGTAACAGTTATATTTTTAAGCCAATCCAGTAATTTACATTGATTATTGGACTTAATTTCTGAGAATTTTTGGGGGAGTATTTAAGAAATTCTATTTTCTTTAATTTCTTTTTACCTGTTCTCAAAAATTCCAAAGGCTTTTCTCTCTTCTTCTCTCTAACAAGCAATTCAGTTCGAATCTTTTTCTCACTCAACAATGGCACCCATAGTCAAGCTTATGTCTGCTGGAGGGTTTATCTATGAGAAAAACAACTCCATCCCCTTTGTTGTCAAGGAAAGCCCGAACAACCTATTTTTCAAGATGATGGACTTCATGAAGAATTGTAAGTTGAGCTATGCAATGTTTCACTCTACACCACTCTACAATGAGATAATCGAGGAGATTTGGACCTCATGTGAGTATAGTGGGACAAATTGCACCTTGCAATTCACCATCCAAGGTAATGAGTATATAGTTAATTCTGATGTACTGCAAGCATGTCTACATATTCCTGAAAATAACTGTAATGCTTTGCCTACATTCACTGAAATGGTTAACATGCTAAATTCCATAAACTACTCATTGCCTACTGATAATTTGGGTAAGATAATTAGGAGAGGTTTGGTTAGAGAATACAATCACTTAGCTGATGCATTCATTAAAGTCTTTTCTGGAAAGATTAGTAATTTTGATGCATTAACTAATTCTATGTTGATTCTCTTAACCATGCTTCTAACTGATAGATATTATAACTTTAGCACCCAACTTATGTATGAAATTGGTGCTAAGTTGGGTGATAAGGCAAATAGGAAAAAGAATATCTATTATGCTAGGTTTCTGATGATGTTGGCTAACCATGTTAGTCCAGCACCATTAGTTATCTCTAACCCTGTTTCCAGGTTTGAGTGTTTTGTGCAAGAGAAGAGGGTTTTGACAGATATCCTGAGACTTAACCACAATGGTGATGTCCCAGTAGTGTATCTGCCCATCATTGAGGTAATTTCTTCTAACCCTGTTAGTGTAGTTGCTACCTCTATTGTTACACCTTCCAATGTTGCTATGGAGTCTGTAGCTGTGTCCCAACAGGCTCCTGCCCAAGCAGCAAAACCTAAATCTAAGAAATCCTCCAAGCCAACCTCAGGTGCTTCTCAAAAGGCACATGTTGCAAAAACTACTTCACAACCCAAGGGGAGTGATTCTGGAGTTGTGAGAGGTGAGGGAAGGGGTGAAAATCAAAGAAACCCCAAGAATAAGGAAGGAAAGGATAGTGTGTCCCAACCAAGCCCCATTGTGTCTTCCCAACAAGGCACAATGAGTAAAATGGATTTAAACACAAGTCTAGTTGCATCCTCCCAAAAGGATGTGATTATTGAAACAAGCTCTCCTCTAAGAGCACACTCCAAGAGGGTAAGGGACACTTCAAGCCCACAGTCTACATTTTCCCAATACCAAAGGAGAGTGAAGCAAAAATCCAAGGGTACACAGGGTGCACACACTCTGGAAGCAACACTTCCAGTTTCACAAATTCAATTTGATGTAACCCCTATTGTTACTCTGGGGTTACAGTCCCATTCTCTAAACATCAACCTTGAACTATCTCCACCAAATTCACCAACTCAGTCTCTAGATGTGGACATGATCCATTCATCTTTTCCTGATTCTCCAACTCTTATCTTGGAGAAGCCCCACTCTGAAGCTGGTGGTCATCACTTGTTAAGTGATTTGTTGGGCCATCAACCAATTTTTTCTGAAGTTACAAGAGGATCTGTGGACCAATCTCTAAAATCAATCACCACAGATTCTACTGTAATTTCACTTTCTCAAAGTGTTGTATTGACTTCATCAACGAAACAGCCTCTTTCGTTGACAAGTGTTTCTCCATCAACGGTATCCATACCGTTGACAGTTCAAACTACCATTCCGTTGATAGGTCATTCTACACCCATTATTGAAGATCAAGTTGTTTCCACAACTAGTGTAGATGACCTGGTGGTAGTTGAGACACTTTTAGGTTTGAGAGGGAGTGAAACTGAGAGGTTGGCTTGCAGCCAGGCAAAAGGAGAGAATGAGAGTGAGAGGCTGGCTATTTCTTCCAGCCAGGCAAAAAGAGATATTGAGGGTACCACCTTAGAAGGTGAAGGAGAGGGTGTGAGAGGTGTGAGCCATGGGGAGCCCATGATGCAAGAAAAGAGTGGAGAGAGAGAAGGGACTACAGGAGCAATAAGGGAGGAAGCAGCCATTGCTAGTGAGTTAATGGAGGTCAGTGAGGGAGAAAGGGAACTTACTTTCCAAGAGCATTATCAACAAACTCTGGATAGTATTTCCCTGGATCCTGATACCTTTACTCACCCTGTGCCAGCCTATCAACTTATGACTCAGCAGGGCAATGTGGAGGCAGAGAGGTCACTAAACCTAATTCATACAACTGCATCAATGCAAAGAGCAAAGGATGCCTTGACCAATCTATCTCCAGGAGCTGTAGCTAGTGATGAATTTGATTTTTCTGATGATGAGGACAGCTTTGGTGACAATCTACAGGTGGCCACTACTTCACAGACTGGGACTTCTATGGTGCCCCCTACACCAGACTAGCTTTCTCAGGATGTTCATGGAAGAATCAACCTGGATGCTACAATCACTAGACAGTACAATGAAGCCTTCTTGGCTCATGCATCTGTTAGTGTTGAACACAAGCCTTTCTACAAAGCCATTATGGACTCCTTGGAGATTCAAAGGCTACAAATGTTGCAGACCAGGGTGGAAGCAAGGGACATCAAGTGTAACAGCCCCAAATCCGGGGTCAGGGATTTAGGGTTGTCACAATCCATGTACTCCTTGCCTTACCTGTATTACTCACACCATTCATAATTTACCTGTTCATGACCCCACAACATATATCTCACACACACACACACAGGTTAGAGTCTCAGAAACGACACAATACAACAACTGCGGAAACTAACTTTTATTACAATACCCAAATGTCTTTTGAATCTGTTACTGATACAATTTCTAAGTATTGTTTCATTACCCACTTAGCCTTCTGATGCTCACAATCCTCTAATACCATTCATGTCTATACATAAGTTGAATGCCAAAAGCCGTAGCCTGATTCAATTGGTTCGTACTACTCCCGGGATCACTGCTAGGAACTGTTTCTGGAAACGCCTTGCGAGGTATGTGCCGTCCCATTGGCATCCTGCTTCGTTGCTATATAATATATATAAAATAATAGCAAGAGTGAGCTATAGCTCAGCAAGGTAATGAAAGTATGGCATAATTCTGCCTTTAATTCTACCCAGAAATAAAGCGGGTATAAGACAATAACTTGTCAAAATATCTTGATACTGAAATCATTTTCTTATCGGAATGTATTCCAAAAATAGTACCATTGTGGTATTTCAAATATCATTTCATAATACTCTGCAACTTTCAATATTTATACTATGAACAAAGTTCTAGTATAGTATAAAAGATGAAATAACAAGATACTCAGTAGATCCTTTCTGTAAAATATCTGCTATATAAATATAAGCACACTATCAACATATAACTTAAAAGATGAAGTTATAAGGAAAATCCAATATAAGGTTTCCATAACCCAAAATCCACTTATGCATATATATATCCTTAATCAGGTCTAATCAGAGTCATAGCTCATAAATAAAAGATGAAGTTGTAGGAATTTCCAAATATCATCTTTCATATCAAACATTTATCTCATATCACCTTCTGGAAATAAAGACAAGGCAAAATATTTCCAATCCACTTTCTAAACTTGAACAACTTGCATGAACTTGAATAACTGGAATAGCTTGAATAAACTTTTCTTTTCTGGAATCTTGCTTAAAACATGTTCTTTCTCTGATAACTTGCATAAAACATTTTCTTTCATGGATGATGAACTGTAGACGGAGATTCTGGGCGACAGGGATACCTCTACGATGATCAGTCGTAAGGCAATCCCCACTGCTGTTTTTCTACGTAGAAGGGAACATAGGGTAGACGCTAACTGACCACTACCTCCCCGCCAATCGGTTGTAGGGGGAAGAGCATACCCATTCCCTTAGGGGTACCCATTCCTTAGGGGCCTCCGATGCTCTTCTCTCATCCTACGGTCGGGCACTATCTGATAATCTAAGGGAAGTACAGACCAGTTCATAGACTGTCAGTCTCCTCGTAATTCCCTTAAGGGACAGGTCGCCACTCAGTCCCTTACATATTCTCCGAGTTCGAGAAAATCCATAACTTTGAAACATAAAGTTCCTTTCCCTTTTTCCCAAGTATACGACTCCACAAAGTAGTCATATCTGGTTGGAAAGGAAAATTCACCCATATTTCCCAAGCTGATGCTTGTTCATGGATGCAACTAATTCCACTGATCTTACCCCTCGAATCTTGAGGAGGTAATCAAAATCATTTTGATGGTAGTAAACCAGACTGATAAATTCATTGATTTAAAAAGGCTTAGGACCGGGCAGTCCACTGGAAACATACATAAAATCTTGAGAAAGGTCCCATGCATTTGTAGTTTGAGCGAACATTTAAGTCTTTCTGAATATAGACTTAAACGGGAAATAGATTTGGGAACCCTCTCTATTTATAATAAAAATTGACTGAAATATACTTTATTAGCTATCTAGGGTTTAAAATAGTTTTCACAAAATACTTCCTTAAGAAGTAGGGCTTTAAATAATTAATGCAAACTATATTTAATAAAGAATATTTATTTAGGAATAATTCTCACGTACTTTCTTATCAAAAAGGGTAGATAACAACTATTCATCATATATTTAAAATATACCCTTAATAGATTAAACTCCAAATGATCTTTAATTTGTAGACCACTTATCGAGATTAATTGTAATAACACAATAAAATAACCCTAGATAGCAACTGATACCATTCTTGGTATGTAAAATAAGTATAGAGAATATATAATACATCTCTAGATAACAACTGATACCATTCCCGGTCCAAAGTATAAATGCAGAGTATATTCCCCCTACTGAGGGTTTTACTTAGCACATCAGCTCCAAAATATTACTATATCCATAGCTTATAAATTCAACTTCATATCAATAACTTTTACTTAGCACCACAAGTATCACTTCGAAATCAGAAACACATAACATATATATCTCACTATCTTTTATTACCGTTACATCTATATAAGATGTAAGGTTTGAAAGCATGCATCTATCATATGCATATACTGTAATCTCAATAGTTTTAATACTATCACATCTATATACGATGTGAGGTTTGAAAACTTGCATCTATCATATCATATGCATCATCAGTATAATGTAATCTGAAATACATCATGGGATTAGAAAACTTGCACGATACTTGGAACAAAGGATATATATATATATAGATACATTCTTGAATCAACAAGTATTAAACATTCGAAAATATGCCCACTCTAATCGTAGAGTAAGGGTTAGTAAACTTGCCTGATGCTCGAGAGGTGATAGGGCTCCTGACCATGTCGAACAATCTAGACAAAGTCAAACGAAAGCACACGGTTAATCCCCTCGATAAACCACTTATAACTCAATGCTTAAACACGTAAGCGAAACACAACCAAGGCATTACTTGCTCGCTCTAGCGTCATACTAAGTCCATGTTATTCGTCAAATACTTATATCACAAGTTTGGTTTGAAATCCATTCTCAAATCCAAGTTATACTTAACCATTTGGAACCTTGGTTTCTAAGTCTCGTTTTCAGTGGTTTTCACTTGTGCGACCTCGACTAAAACATTTTTATAAAATCGAAAAATAATCTTTTTAATCCGAATCTTTTTCGTGAGCCTTCCTAACTGTCTCTAGTATTATTCCTCAAAGTTTCACATTTTAATATGGCTCCGAAGTGGTCCAAATATAGCCTCAAAGTTGCTGAACAGAGATGAGTCATTCTTCCGAATGGCGTTTACTAAAACTCACTTTTATCCTAAACCGTAAATCGTATAGACATGATCTTTATATCAAAACAAACCTTAAAACAAGACCTACACGTTCATGGTCAGTTCTGTTCAACAATATTACCAGACCAGTTCGTAATTCTTGCTCAAAACAGCCTTAAATCAATTGGGCATTACGACGGCTATAATCGTAACGTTTTCCATTTCCAAAACACAACCAAATCAATACCAATCAATCCCAAACTCACCATCCACCTTATACACCCTCCACTCAGTCAAATCCTCCATGAATAATCACAACAAAATTCATAACCCATCCTCCAAACTCAACCAACAATTTATCTAATTACTTAATCATGCTTTTAACTTTACATAAACATCAAAACCATTTCGAAACTCATACAAACAAAAGGGGCAGAGGTTTTATACCTTCTCCAAGCTTGCTTTCTGCCATACTCCTGATGTAGCCTTAGATTCTTGCTTAATACAACCTTTGGAAGCTACAAACTCATTATCAAAACAAAACAAAACAAGATACAAGTTACTATTCATCATCTTCTCCAACTGTTAATCACTGAATCGAAGGGGTAAATCACGGAGTTGAGGTGATTGCTTACCATGGTTACGTCGGGCTTCTCGAGAGCTTCGTTTTGAGTGGTAGAACGCCAAAAACGGACCACAGAATCTCGAGTTATGATCAATTCTTCTCCTCCATTTTTCTTCTCTCTTTTTCTCCCGAATTTTCCTTCTTCTTTTTCTTTTCTTTGTTTTGGTTAATAATGAAGATAATGCTGATTTTTGTATAAGAGAGGGGTGAGTCATCACATTTGGTGAGTCACCAGGACACGTGTCGCGCATGCACGAGTTGGATAAAGTAGCTTTACTGATTCGTCTCCTTTCACATGGATGATCCAAATGTTGCATTCTCGAATTAATCTTGTTACATGTTACTTCCATGTCTATATTTAATCCTGTAAATATTGTCTTACTTCTCTTGAAACGATTCAAAATATTTTCTAAAGGGCGAATAAAACTCTATGCGGTTCTCGCAGTGAATAGTAACTATTCACTATTCACTTCCACAATCGAATCCTTAAATCGACTTTAATAAATAATAAAATTCCAAAATATTAAATCCTCCAATCCTCAATTTTAATATCTCAATTCTTGAATATAATAATATATAATTTGCTGCCCGGTCAAATACTGTACCAAAATAAAATTTGGAATTTCTGAATTCCGATCGTCTTTGCATTCACTTATTTACTCCGTAGATCACTAATATGACTTCGGAATATCCACACTACGTCTCGTACATAGGTGGCATGAAAAACTTTGTTAATCCTCAAAATTACTATTCATCCACAATCTTGTAGATCAATATCAATTCCAACGTTTCTTGTACTTAGAAAATGTTCTAGTGCTTTCTCAGGCATACTCTATCTTGTTTACGGAGTTGTCGGATGCATAACAGATATCGATTTGGATGACATGAAAATACTTTTCTTTCTTGGAATATTATATTTCCATTTTCCAGATAGATTGTTCTTATTTAGATGGTCAGTCCATCCCTTCTATTCACAAATTACTTGTAACTGAAATCCATATTCAATTTATAATCTTGAATCTCAAAATCATTAATACATTGTGGTTACAACCACTAATCATTCATATATTCACTGATGCACTTTATCATAAAAAAAAAAATTTAATTCTACCGATAATTTCGGGTTCTTACATTCTCCCCTCCTTAAAAGGATTCCGTCCCGGAATCTGTCTGAATCAAATGGTGGTATTTCTCTAGTAATTCACCCTCTAGCTCTCAATTTGATTCTTCCACGTTATGATTTTGCCACATAACTCTGACGAACTTGATGACCTTGTTTTGGAGCACTTGTTCCTTTTTGATCTAATATTCCATTGGTTGCTCCACATAGGGTAAGTCTGGTTGCATATCCACATGCTCGAATTCCACTATATGCTTAGCATTTGACTTGTATGGTCTTAGCATCGAAACATGAAACACGTTGCGGTCTTGTTGCAGATTCGGGTTAGTGCTAGTTCGTATGCTAGCCTTACGATTCGCCTTAAAATCTCAAACGGTCCAATGTATTTAAGACTCAGCTTTTCTTTCTCTCTAATTCTCATTACTTCTTTCCATGAAAATACCTTCCGCATTACAAATCTCTGACCTCATACTCTCTATCTTATTTGTACAGAAATACACCAGCATAAACTTGCTTGTCATTCATCAACATGCCATTTAGCTTATCCATAGCAGTATTATCTCTATGCTCGCGGGCTTAGTCCGCATACTTTCTTTGTTTGTCTTAGTTGTCACTAGCCGCTTGTTGGTGAAATATTTTGTCTTTCCAGTTTGTTGGGTTATCTTGAGTTTCGTGTAAAATCTCATCCTTTAATTCCTGATCATTCGGAATCCATCTCTGTCTCATTTTAATTAAGGTATCGGCCACCATATTGGTCTTCCCCGGATGGTAGTGTATCTCACAATCGTAATCCTTGGTCAACTCTAGCCATTTCTCCATTTCATGTTATCTACTATCACGGATAACTCAAAGCCACTTCATCCCATTCCAGAAAATTTGTGGGTGCATTAGTCAACCCAAAATAACTTCACTGAACACTCGAAGTGTCTATTCCTAGTACGAATCGCAGTCTTGGGTATATCCTCAGATTTAACTTCCCACTGGTGACACCCAGTTCTTAAATAAATTTGGAAATACACAGCGTTCTTCCGCTGATCAAACAATCATTTACAAGGGTACCTATTTTCCATGTCGAACTCATACAACCCTCGAGGTTCGATACAAAATCTTGTGCTAACATCTTTCTCTCTTACAACAACACCGGGCTTCTCCATGGTGGTACACTGGGTCTTATTACACCTTTATACAGCAACTCTTGTAACTGAGTCACTAACCCTTTCATTCCCATTATACTCTGAATACTCGGTCACAGTTTATGGTTTCTTGTTTTAACTCTTTAACTTTTATTTTCATCCGGGTCTTCATATATTTCTGAAAATTATTCCTCTATAACAACACACGCTGCACATCTCCCAAGTCACAATACCAGCTCCCTCTGACTCCAACGTCAGTAATTATCTTGCTAACCCAGAGGTAGTGTCCACTCGTAAACACTCCTCCAAAATCTCAATTTCACTATAGGGCATCCATCTAACACCGTTGTCACTGGAGTTCACGGCATACCGCCATTCCTTTCACATATATCGATTGACACGCTTTCCATTATCATAATATCCTTGGGAGAATAACCAATTTCGTTGATATATCACTAACATTCTATTTGTCTTAGGGATCCGCTCCTGTCATAAGCAATTTCGTTGCGAGTCTAATTCCTATCAGCGAATTTTGACTTATTTGACCTGGGTGGCCTCCCCTTAGAATTCAATGAGGATAACAAAAATTATGGGGCCTTGAAAAGACAGCTCCCATATCAAGGAAAACGTCACACACTGGTTATAAGTTTTAGGATAACCTCATAGGAGGCAAAAGAATTTACTGAGAGATCAACATGATCATAAGAACTTAATGTTGTGTGCCTCGATTGAGACATACTAAAGGTAATTAGCCTTCTTGTATTTCACAACTTACAAGTGATGGCGTCCCATCCGACTTCTATCACACAGACAGATAGTCCTTGTAGCCCCTATAAGTATAGGGTTGTTCGTCTCGGTGGAAGTTGAAAAGTATGAAAGCAATTCGATATCAATTTAATGATTATCGTTTTTAATATTTCTCAAAGGAACACCTTGGATTAAAATTGAACAGATTCCAAAGGTGCGGTTTCCAAAGAATCGCAAAGAAAAGAATAACCAAAAGATACTGGTACTTAACAAACAAGTGGTGAGGTATTACCATAGGGTCATTCATTATTTGAAGAAAAGTGAAAGCTTAAATAACATCATTTGACAGGGCTTCGAAAGCCTGAAAGTAGGCATTGTGATAGCCTCTGGCACAATTGAAACTGAATATGGTTTAACACAAGTGTTATAAAACAACTTCGAAGAGGGAATATACCCTTTACCAGAATTCTTTCCTGGAGAGAGATCAAGATAGATCATAAATTGGGGAAATATCCCACATAATTTGCAAATGGGGAGGGTACTACCAAGGTCTCTACGGATGCCTTTTATGTCGGCTCCTCTGATGGATATTCGTTCAATTCTAAAGCTTTTCCTTTCCACGCACCCTAAGTTGTTCGATACTTACGTCATTGCCGACTTATAATAGTCGCTAAGAATTCAACCATCAACATTTGCAATCGCAGGGGGTTTTATTCGACCCGGCGCAAACATCTTAAGTAAGCGTTCTGTTCTATAAGAAGACTTCGATACCGTTGTCGCCTATAGTACTGACAATTCCTCATGTCGACTGGGCGATACTCTGGAAGATCGTTAGAATCTACAGGCTTAAATCTGGTCTGCATTTCAGTCATCCTTATACCCAATATTCATTCTCCCATATCAATCCCGTGTGCTACATAAACTTAACACTTTTGGCACAATAGCCTTTTCATTTACGTCAATCCCGGAACTTCTCAGTCCGTCTTGGTCCTTACATATATTTCACCTTTACCGCCCCATCTCAACTTCATCATTTTATTTCTACAATCAATTATAGCCATCAGGGTCTGTACACCAAACCACATAACGGCTATCTTATCCAATCCACATGGTTCGCTCTAATCTCCACTCTCTTTGGTGACATTCTCTGGTAATCAGAAAGACAAGGTTTGCCAAAATTTGCTGAATTCCTTTCCAAAATCAGGGAAACTTGATCAATCTATTTTCCCACTAGTAATGCTCGAATCTGATTTCCGACCTTTCGGTTCTATCCTCATAATTCCTTCCTGGTTTCCTGAGGGTGGTAAATCTCGTTCTCGATTCCGCCTTAGCGTGTTTGCCTTACACTAACATTTGCATGGTACATATACCCAACATTCTCCTTGAGATAATAAAATTCCTCAATGATATAATAGACACTATTTCCAGTGGAATCGCTGGTCGTGGGGGATTGAAATCTCATAGCCCAAAGTAATTCGTTACACTATTCTTAGGCAACTAAGTACCCTTAATCGTTCGTGAAAATCTGAACATCTTGGTTCTTACGTATGCCGCCTCCTTATGGGCAACTATAACCGACTACAAGTAACAGGTTTCGTTCAAGTCGAATCAATCCACTATTATTGGCTATACTGCTTCTACCTCTTCTGCTTTGGAGATTCTACTCCATTTTCTTTGTCATACCTCTTGATGAATCATGAACGATCCTTAAACTCTCGTCACTTATTTATCCCTTGAAGGTTCGTCCGGTCTTATTATTAGACCTCAAGTAACACACCACATCTTTATCAATCAACACGTCCTCTACAAGATTCTTTCCTCGACCCACTATGGGGTTTTCCTCTAGATCCTCCTATGGATCTCTCTTTATCGGGTCTCCATCCATATCAAGGAGCACATCATTAAATGCCTACTCGAAGGCCTCGGGATCTGGTATCTCAGAGTCCCATCCATCTATAACTCATACGAATCGAAGTGACTAACCATGAAGTCCTAAGTACGGTTTCCCAGAGGAAGTCCCCTCTCGGGCTTCATCTTAAACAGTCAGGGTCATGTCCTCTAACCCGACTAAGAACTTAATTTGAGCTCTAGATGCTCTTATCATTATTAAGGGTATTGTAAGACTCGATCTCCTATCGTTTCTGAGGACTGTAACCTAAAGCTCTGATACCATCTCTGTAACAGCCCCAAATCCGGGGTCAGGGATTTAGGGTTGTCACAATCCATGTACTCCTTGCCTTACCTGTATTACTCACACCATTCATAATTTACTTGTTTATGACCCCACAACATATATCTCACACACACACACACAGGTTAGAGTCTCAGAAACGACACAATACAACAACTGCGGAAACTAACTTTTATTACAATACCCAAATGTCTTTTGAATCTGTTACTGATACAATTTCTAAGTATTGTTTCATTACCCACTTAGCCTTCTGATGCTCACAATCCTCTAATACCATTCATGTCTATACATAAGTTGAATGCCAAAAGCCGTAGCCTGATTCAATTGGTTCGTACTACTCCCGGGATCACTGCTAGGAACTGTTTCTGGAAACGCCTTGCGAGGTATGTGCCGTCCCATTGGCATCCTGCTTCGCTGCTATATAATATATATAAAATAATAGCAAGAGTGAGCTATAGCTCAGCAAGGTAATGAAAGTATGGCATAATTCTGCCTTTAATTCTACCCAGAAATAAAGCGGGTATAAGACAATAACTTGTCAAAATATCTTGATACTGAAATCATTTTCTTATCGGAATGTATTCCAAAAATAGTACCATTGTGGTATTTCAAATATCATTTCATAATACTCTGCAACTTTCAATGTTTATACTATGAACAAAGTTCTAGTATAGTATAAAAGATGAAATAACAAGATACTCAGTAGATCCTTTCTGTAAAATATCTGCTATATAAATATAAGCAGACTATCAACATATAACTTAAAAGATGAAGTTATAAGGAAAATCCAATATAAGGTTTCCATAACCCAAAATCCACTTATGCATATATATATCCTTAATCAGGTCTAATCAGAGTCATAGCTCATAAATAAAAGATGAAGTTGTAGGAATTTCCAAATATCATCTTTCATATCAAACATTTATCTCATATCACCTTCTGGAAATAAAGACAAGGCAAAATATTTCCAATCCACTTTCTAAACTTGAACAACTTGCATGAACTTGAATAACTGGAATAGCTTGAATAAACTTTTCTTTTCTGGAATCTTGCTTAAAACATGTTCTTTCTCTGATAACTTGCATAAAACATTTTCTTTCATGGATGATGAACTGTAGACGGAGATTCTGGGCGACAGGGATACCTCTACGATGATCATTCGTAAGGCAATCCCCACTGCTGTTTTTCTACGTAGAAGGGAAAATAGGGTAGACGCTAACTGACCACTACCTCCCCGCCAATCGGTTGTAGGGGGAAGAGCATACCCATTCCCTTAGGGGTACCCATTCCTTAGGGGCCTCCGATGCTCTTCTCTCATCCTACGGTCGGGCACTATCTGATAATCTAAGGGAAGTACAGACCAGTTCATAGACTGTCAGTCTCCTCGTAATTCCCTTAGGGGACAGGTCGCCACTCAGTCCCTTACATATTCTCCGAGTTCGAGAAAATCCATAACTTTGAAACATAAAGTTCCTTTCCCTTTTTCCCAAGTATACGACTCCACAAAGTAGTCATATCTGGTTGGAAAGGAAAATTCACCCATATTTCCCAAGCTGATGCTTGTTCATGGATGCAACTAATTCCACTGATCTTACCCCTCGAATCTTGAGGAGGTAATCAAAATCATTTTGATGGTAGTAAACCAGACTGATAAATTCATTGATTTAAAAAGGCTTAGGACCGGGCAGTCCACTGGAAACATACATAAAATCTTGAGAAAGGTCCCATGCATTTGTAGTTTGAGCGAACATTTAAGTCTTTCTGAATATAGACTTAAACGGGAAATAGATTTGGGAACCCTCTCTATTTATAATAAAAATTGACTGAAATATACTTTATTAGCTATCTAGGGTTTAAAATAGTTTTCACAAAATACTTCCTTAAGAAGTAGGGCTTTAAATAATTAATGCAAACTATATTTAATAAAGAATATTTATTTAGGAATAATTCTCACGTACTTTCTTATCAAAAAGGGTAGATAACAACTATTCATCATATATTTAAAATATACCCTTAATAGATTAAACTCCAAATGATCTTTAATTTGTAGACCACTTATCGAGATTAATTGTAATAACACAATAAAATAACCCTAGATAGCAACTGATACCATTCTTAGTATGTAAAATAAGTATAGAGAATATATAATATATCTCTAGATAACAACTGATACCATTCCCGGTCCAAAGTATAAATGCAGAGTATATTCCCCCTACTGAGGGTTTTACTTAGCACATCAGCTCCAAAATATTACTATATCCATAGCTTATAAATTCAACTTCATATCAATAACTTTTACCTAGCACCACAAGTATCACTTCGAAATCAGAAACACATAACATATATATCTCACTATCTTTTATTACCGTTACATCTATATAAGATGTAAGGTTTGAAAGCATGCATCTATCATATGCATATACTGTAATCTCAATAGTTTTAATACTATCACATCTATATACGATGTGAGGTTTGAAAACTTGCATCTATCATATCATATGCATCATCAGTATAATGTAATCTGAAATACATCATGGGATTAGAAAACTTGCACGATACTTGGAACAAAGGATATATATATATATATAGATATATTCTTGAATCAACAAGTATTAAACATTCGAAAATATGCCCACTCTAATCGTAGAGTAAGGGTTAGTAAACTTGCCTGATGCTCGAGAGGTGATAGGGCTCCTGACCATGTCGAACAATCTAGACAAAGTCAAATGAAAGCACACGGTTAATCCCCTCGATAAACCACTTATAACTCAATGCTTAAACACGTAAGCGAAACACAACCAAGGCATTACTTGCTCGCTCTAGCGTCATACTAAGTCCATGTTATTCGTCAAATACTTATATCACAAGTTTGGTTTGAAATCCATTCTCAAATCCAAGTTATACTTAACCATTTGGAACCTTGGTTTCTAAGTCTCGTTTTCAGTGGTTTTCACTTGTGCGACCTCGACTAAAACATTTTTATAAAATCGAAAAATAATCTTTTTAATCCGAATCTTTTTCGTGAGCCTTCCTAACTGTCTCTAGTATTATTCCTCAAAGTTTCACATTTTAATATGGCTCCGAAGTGGTCCAAATATAGCCTCAAAGTTGCTAAACAGAGATGAGTCATTCTTCCGAATGGCGTTTACTAAAACTCACTTTTATCCTAAACCGTAAATCGTATAGACATGATCTTTATATCAAAACAAACCTTAAAACAAGACCTACACGTTCATGGTCAGTTCTGTTCAATAATATTACCAGACCAGTTCGTAATTCTTGCTCAAAACAGCCTTAAATCAATTGGGCATTACGACGGCTATAATCGTAACGTTTTCCATTTCCAAAACACAACCAAATCAATACCAATCAATCCCAAACTCACCATCCACCTTATACACCCTCCACTCAGTCAAATCCTCCATGAATAATCACAACAAAATTCATAACCCATCCTCCAAACTCAACCAACAATTTATCTAATTACTTAATCATGCTTTTAACTTTACATAAACATCAAAACCATTTCGAAACTCATACAAACAAAAGGGGCAGAGGTTTTATACCTTCTCCAAGCTTGCTTTCTGCCATACTCCTGATGTAGCCTTAGATTCTTGCTTAATACAACCTTTGGAAGCTACAAACTCATTATCAAAACAAAACAAAACAAGATACAAGTTACTATTCATCATCTTCTCCAACTGTTAATCACTGAATCGAAGGGGTAAATCACGGAGTTGAGGTGATTGCTTACCATGGTTACGTCGGGCTTCTCGAGAGCTTCGTTTTGAGTGGTAGAACGCCAAAAACGGACCACAGAATCTCGAGTTATGATCAATTCTTCTCCTCCATTTTTCTTCTCTCTTTTTCTCCCGAATTTTCCTTCTTCTTTTTCTTTTCTTTGTTTTGGTTAATAATGAAGATAATGCTGATTTTTGTATAAGAGAGGGGTGAGTCATCACATTTGGTGAGTCACCAGGACACGTGTCGCGCATGCACGAGTTGGATAAAGTAGCTTTACTGATTCGTCTCCTTTCACATGGATGATCCAAATGTTGCATTCTCGAATTAATCTTGTTACATGTTACTTCCATGTCTATATTTAATCCTGTAAATATTGTCTTACTTCTCTTGAAA
The DNA here is from genome assembly GCA_030848705.1 of Heracleum sosnowskyi. Classification (NCBI taxonomy): domain Eukaryota; kingdom Viridiplantae; phylum Streptophyta; class Magnoliopsida; order Apiales; family Apiaceae; genus Heracleum; species Heracleum sosnowskyi. The sequence continues at coordinate 50,605,530 of CM061243.1, forward strand.
CGATTCAAAATATTTTCTAAAGGGCGAATAAAACTCTATGCGGTTCTCGCAGTGAATAGTAACTATTCACTATTCACTTCCACAATCGAATCCTTAAATCGACTTTAATAAATAATAAAATTCCAAAATATTAAATCCTCCAATCCTCAATTTTAATATCTCAATTCTTGAATATAATAATATATAATTTGCTGCCCGGTCAAATACTGTACCAAAATAAAATTTGGAATTTCTGAATTCCGATCGTCTTTGCATTCACTTATTTACTCCGTAGATCACTAATATGACTTCGGAATATCCACACTACGTCTCGTACATAGGTGGCATGAAAAACTTTGTTAATCCTCAAAATTACTATTCATCCACAATCTTGTAGATCAATATCAATTCCAACGTTTCTTGTACTTAGAAAATGTTCTAGTGCTTTCTCAGGCATACTCTATCTTGTTTACGGAGTTGTCGGATGCATAACAGATATCGATTTGGATGACATGAAAATACTTTTCTTTCTTGGAATATTATATTTCCATTTTCCAGATAGATTGTTCTTATTTAGATGGTCAGTCCATCCCTTCTATTCACAAATTACTTGTAACTGAAATCCATATTCAATTTATAATCTTGAATCTCAAAATCATTAATACATTGTGGTTACAACCACTAATCATTCATATATTCACTGATGCACTTTATCATAAAAAAAAATAATTTAATTCTACCGAAAATTTCGGGTTCTTACATCAAGGACTCTGTTGGGAATTTGAAAGATGCTATAGACAGGAGGCTTGATGAGAAGCTCCCTTCTCTCACTGTGTCCAAGATGAACAGGTTTTTCTCCAAGGAACTTGAAGTGTCCTCTTCTTTGAAGACTCTCTCCTCTAGAGTGGACAAAGTTGAGGCTACACTTTCTCAAATGCAAAAGGAACAGGAGAAGCAAACTCAGCTACTCACCCAGCTTTAGGCAGCTCAAGGACTCCCTATTATCTCTTTTGATGATAACAAAAAGGGGGAGAAATCTAAAGAGCTTGATATACAAATCACAAAGATTTTGGTCCCAACCATTTCCTTACCAAATGAGCCACTAGCAATGGGGGAGCTTGGACAGAAGAAAAAGGATGGTATTGACCTGATTCAGGAAGCTTCTATGAGGATGAGACTTGAAGAACAGATTAAAGATCATTGGTCCAACATAGAAGCAAGGTTCAAGAAAATTTCTGAAACTACAAAGAATTCAAATCCATCAACGGATCAACCATCAACGAATGCCATGGTTGTAACATCAACAGAATGGGAGCCACAGTTCAAGAGTTCTTATGTTATAGAACCCCTTCAGCATGGACTCTTTCAAGATTCAAGAAATGAGAAAGGGCAAGCTTCATGCTTTAGGAATGTGGACGCAAGAGGGATATCTCCAATATCACCTGTCAAACCCAAGGGCAAGAACACTGCAAGGATATTTTATCCTCCACCAAAGCCAGATGAGTTCAAAATCCTAGGGAAGCTGATTATTGAAAGCAAAGAAAGCAATCATCCAAGCATAAGGAACCAAAGGGCCATCATCTACAGGGATAGCAAGGAAATCTGCATTTGGGTTGGTCACCCAAATTTTGCTAAGGCCAAAGCTGAAGAATCTGAAAGGGCAGCAATGCAAGCTCTTGCAGTTGCTCAATCACTTGAAGATGAAGAAACCCTAAAGGAAGAAAAGGCCAAGGATGAAGCTGAGGAAGCTAGAAAGGAAAGGAAGAGTGTAAGGCAGCCAAAGGCTAGAGCAAAAAGGAATCTAAACTTTGATAAAGATGATTCTCAGGACACTGCCCAAGACTCTTTCACAACTAGTGCACATCAAATTCCTGTTGATCAACCTCATGAAGGAAAGTTGGCCTGTGATCCTGCACATCCTGTCAACTTTCATGATCAACCAATAATGCCAAAAGAGGAGCCTTTTGAATTTGATGAGGCCTACTTTCCAAAGTTTCTATTTGAGAAGGATCAACCAATGAAGACAAAGAAAAGGGCTGTCAAAGCAAAGCCAGTATTTGTGAGAAAGCCACAACCTCAGAAACCCCCTATAAATCCAGAGGACTGCATGTACATTGCTGACATCAGGGAAGAATCCAGTTTACATCTTGACTTAGACAACCTGGTGGAAGTAAGAGGCATTGCAGCTTCTCAAAAATTGCCTGAGAGACTAGTTTTTGTATTCAAGGGTGGTAGAGATCAAGTGTGGCCCCTCTACAGAATTTTAGGAGAAGACTATCAAACACTACTCTCAGTGTTTAGATGCTTGAAAAAGGACTTTGGCTTCACCAAAACAGCCAAGTCTGAGGTGGTCTCCAAAATCTGTCAGATAAAGGCTAGCTGGAACAAGCCTGAGGCTCTTCCCAGGATGCTTAGAGTGCCCTCAACAGGAAAGAAGATCCATCTTCAACCATACTGGATGATGGAATTTAAGGACAAGGACAATTGCAGAAGATTCTTCAGGATGGAAGACCAGCTGGATAAGGCATCTAATCAAACTCTAAAGTTTATGCAATCCATGCTTGGTGATCAAGATGAAGAGGAGAAGATCTTTTACAGAAGGCTACAGGTCCAAATTGAGGAAAACAACTCTAAGAGAGGGAAGAGGACTATGCCACAAAGAAGACACAGATGAATCATTTGCTCAATCTAGAGGAGCACTTTTGGGCATTAGTCTTGTAAGTCTTGTATTTTGTCTAAAATATTATGAAGCTTAATGCATTTTCTACTTTTGTAATTTATGATGTATCTGAGTGTTTTTGTTATCATCAAGTCTCTTGATTTATGGTTGTTATTCTATCAGTCATAAATTGGGGGAGATTGTTAGGAATATGTTGTTCTTGATGATAAACTTAAAACACTTAGTAGAATTTGTGTAAAGTCATTTTGTAGCTGTCAACGAAATGGCATGCTTTGCAGCATTCCGTTGACAGGAAGCTCATCAACGAAATGAGTGATGTAGCAATTGCACTGTACAATACTTCTAGTTTGATATGCATTTCATTGTAGATATTGGATAGGTTTTCTAAGTCATGTTGACTAAGTACTAGATAGGCAAAATAGGTTGGTTAATTGTAAATATATTATGCCTTGTAATTTTGCCTAAGTGAAGACATGTCAACGGTATGAAGATTACTCTGTCAACGGTATGGAGTTTACTCATCAACGAAACAAAGTTTACTCATCAACGAAATGAAGTTTACTCATCAACGAAATGAAGAATGAAGCTATCAACGAAACATATCTCCCTGCTATCAACGAATCACTATTACTTTTTGAATAGTTGACAAAGTGATAGTGACAGTTTACTGAACAGATCTAAAGGAGATATGGAAGTGTACTGTGCATTGGAAGCCATCAAAATGGTCACTGGAAATAAGGAAACATTCCAATTTCCAAGAAGGCTCTTGGGAGTGATCATAATAAGCGTGAAGACAAAAGTAAAGATCTCCAAGGACCACTGGACAAAAGGAATGAAAAGCAAGCTACTGATGGTTATTACTAGTGTACATTAGTGTAGCCAGAAATAGTATTGTAAACTTGGGAATGTATATAACCAAGTGTAGCAGTTAAAATAAGAGAGAGAAGAAAAACAAATAGATTGTATTAGCTATTTTTGAGAGCATTTTCTTCTCTACATTCTTGTAACTGAGCAGCTGTGTACTTTTGTATCACAGATTATTTCCGCAATAAAAATCACTTCAGTTGGATCATCAAACAATCCAACTGAAATTATTTATGTGCTTGTGATTTTTACATTAAGTTCAGTTTTTATTTGTAAGTTGTTTTTAAGTTTAAGAAATATCAAGAATTGTATTCAACCCCCCCTTCTACAATTCTGTTAGGTCATTTGGATCATTTATTATATTAAATTTTTGATTTTTGGTTTTCAGTTTTCGATCATTTATTATATTTAATAAATAATAAAATAATATAAAAATTTATTATATTTAATAAATAATAAAATAATATAAAAATAGTAACTAGTTGATTGCCTTTTATATTAAAACACTTTTTCTTAACAAAATTTATTCTTTTTCTAAAAATATCACAGACAATTACCTTTAAATTAAAACATATTACCTTTTATATTTGTTGTCACTAAAATCTCTATTTTCCAAAAATATATATGTATAAAAATAGTAATTAGTTGATTACCTTTTATAATTAAATACTTTTTTTTAACAAAATCTATTATTTTTCCAAAAATATCAGGGACAATTAGCTTTAAATTAAAACATATTACATTTTATATTTGTTGTCTCTAAAATCTATCTTTTTCTCCAAAAATATATATACTTCAACATGTTACCTTTTCTATTTGTCCTTACTAAATTTGTTTTTTCCAAAAATAGTCAAAACATTGAAAATCTCTCCTTTTCCAAAAATAGCCAAAACATTGAAAGCTATGGTTTTCGATCATTTATTCTATTAAATAAATAATAAAATTATATAAAAAATAACAAATTATATAATAATATAAAATACAGTAACTAGACGGTTAATTGTTTCTAATTAAAACACATTATCTTTTAATGAAAATATATAAACTTTGATAACACACCTAAAAATAAAAATTAGTATAATATATCTTTCAATCGTTAATATTGCCTTTTTTTAGTTATATATTTTCTTAATATTATGTATCTTCCAATTATTAATATATTCTAAAATAATAATAAAATAATGTAAAATATAGTAACTAGCCGATTATATTTTATAATTAAAACATGTTGGTCCTTAACTATTGCCCGGGGGGGGGGGGGGGGGGGTTGAATGCAATACTGATAAATCTCAATCTACGATTCAACAACAAAGACTAAGATTAACGTTTATCAGTTTATGAATTGCAAACACAAGTAGACACACGAGTTTTTTTCACAAAATAAATGTTTTATTTATTTTGCAAAGTGTTGCTACAACCTCAAGAAAAATGTCAGTTTTCTTGAGCTTCGATTTCTCGAGTGATCTATAGAATGAATTGGGAGATAGTCTAAGTAAACTAATCCTATCTCTATCATCACGGGTTTGTGAAGCTGCTGTCATTTTCATGTGGCAGTTTCTTAAAAATTGTCTACCCGTGAGTCTTTCCTAAATTGCTATACAAACAAGTTTATCATTACTGGAAAAAGCAATCTAGATACATTCTATATTTAGCTAACACAATTCAGTAGATGTTGATTTTTACACTCTTGAATTGGTGAGCTTTGTCATGTGATCTCTCAAGCTTCAGTCGTAGTCTTGCAGACCTGATGCAGTGTTGGGATACTACAACACGCCTGTTTCTTGAACATCCAAACTGTCACATGTTTGACTGGGTAGATCCCCAATACAAAGATTATCCCTTTGAGACAGTATCCTGGTCTTCAAGCTTGCTGTCACAAGAATGAGCTTTTGGTGACAGTAAGAAATCCCCGCAATAGATGTTGTTAGGAATTCTAAGCTTGCTGTCAGACTAAGGTAAAGTTGTTGTCTCAGGGCTTCCACCAATGTTGCTGTCAGAGTGGATATACTGTCGTGACTTGCAACATGATGTCTTCTTGTAACCTTACTGTCAGTTCCATGATAGTAACATTTATTCTTGTTGTCTTTTTAGAGCACTTCTTGAGGCTTGAACAAACGAATGAACTTCTATCAAGATGTACTAAGTCTTTATTCAACAATAAGCAAAAATGGTTACAAGAATATACTCTGCCTATGACAGTATGTTCATACTTAATAAAAATTAAGTAATATAAAATACAATGTTAAATTGTCCTCTAAGTTATCACCCATAAATCCTAACAATCTCCCCCAATTTGTTTTTATGGATAATAACAACAAATTTATAATTAATGCATGCTGACAACTTAACTAACAAGATCAGAATAGATAAAGTTTTCACTTAGCTTCAGATTTCCTTTTCTGTCTTGCTTCATTCTCTCTGTCGAGAGCTTCTTTCAGAACTTCCTTGAGTCCTTCCACCAGTGCTTTTTCATCAGGAGAGATAGCCTCATCTTCAATCTCATCAATGTACTTTTGGATTGCTTTGGAGAGACATAATTTAGCATCCTGGAGATCTGTCCACAATTCTTGACCAAAGGCAAAGGTTCTGAACTTCAACTTGCCTTCAACAAGTTTAAATCTTCTTCCAGGATATGCATTCAGGTTTTTTCTTCTTGATTTGTCCAGCTTCGAGTCCTCACCCTTTCTTCTTTGAAGAATGTCCTCAATCTCAAAAGAACACAACTGTTCTAATGGATGAATTGATCCAATTACCATGTAGAGTAAGTCTTTCAAGGCACTTGTTTTGAGCTTATGAAAACTTCTCACATGGATATCTTCCCTTATGAACTTGATCCTTAGAGGATTCTCTAGCATGCAGGATTGGTAATTGGGTCCTTCACTCTCCACTTTGTTTGCTTCTTTGCATTTATTCAAGAGTTAAGCTTCCACATCTTCAGCCGTCTATTTCCCTGTTGGATTTGAAGGACCTTCTTGACTTGGTTGGGCTGGCACCTCTACTTCAGGAAGATCATCTTCATAACTAGCTATTTCCTCATCAAACTCCTCCAACAAGTGAGCAATGTCAGCATCATCATGATCTTCAAACATACCAAACTTCTGATAGAATTCCATATCCCTTTCATCCTTGTACTTCAGAACATGTTCCATGACACTGTTGGGTACATTGTCATAGCTTTGGAGTAGTTCCACCATTCTGTCCAAGAAGAAATAATCAATTCTTCTCCTGACCTTTGTTCTTACAATCACAGGAATGTCATTCACAGAAATTGACTCAACTTCCATGATGAAGTCCTTATAAACCTTTATTGACCTTGATGAATCCCACCAAAGAGTGTACATGCTTGCCTCCTGGTTGGCATCTAACTCCACTTCAACACTCCTGATTTCTTTGGATTTAGCATGTTTGTTGCCCAATAAATAACAATTGTAGAAGGGAGGTTGAATACAATTGTATAAGATTCTCAACTTTTAATAAACACAAATATGAATAATAACAGTTTTATTAAATCTGTTATAAAATTGTTACAAAACTCTCTCAAGAAATTCTGAGTTCTTAAGAGCTTCAAGGTTACAAAAATACTCGTGTATGTGATCTATATAAATCGAAACCTAAACTGTGTTTATATACTACACAGCTTCTCTATCAATTACATGACAAGTTCTAATCAATTACAAAGATTGAAAACCTATCCTAAATTGATAGCTTCATTACTATAATAAGGAACCGACAAAATAAACTTCCTTATTTAACTAGACTCCAAATATAACTCTAAGTAGGAATCCTGATCAGCTTCCAGTCCTGATGATCAATCCTGATCCCAGTCCTGATGTAGATCCTGATGACCATCCTGATACTAGCGCTTGAGCAAATACTGATGACCATGCAATACTGATGACGTCAGCAATCCTGATCAGTTGAGTCTAGATCCTGACGATCATTGAATCCTGATCTAACAATCTCCCCCAATCTCATACTTTGTGAAATAAAGTATAGATTTCCTAGATTCAATGATGTCAAAAATATATATACAAAATGTACAAGTATTTACAATAACAAACTTATCTCCTCAGATTTTCTGGTAGAACATATTCATCTTCAAGAAGCTTGACAACATATTTTCTTCTTTGTCTTCAAGAATCTGAATAAGTCTTTATTTTAACTCTTTAAGTTCTTCATCCTCTTCATTAATCTGATAGATAGCTGCTCTCAAATTCTGAATTGAGCTTCTCTGTAGACTATGATCTTCAACTAGGAGGTAAGCAATTTCCTTCCCATCAGGATTAAGAATAAGTTGCTTCATGCCAAAGGATATTTCTTTAACAGCAGTACCCCTTTGCATTTCCACATCTTGTCCTCTTATATTTATGTACATGGGAGTATAATTACCATTATAATTCTTTCCTTCATCAAATCTTCTCCTTATAGTTGACAGAATCATGTCACTCCATTCTTTGCACACTTTATTCTTCCATCTCAGTAAATAATGAACATATTTCAGTTCCTTTGTAGTTTTCACCAATAGCTCTTGAATGGACAGAATCTTCACAGTGCCATCTTTCATGAAGTACAGAAGCTTTTCTTTCTTTTCATAACCATCATGACAATCTATAACTATATCAAGAGATAATAAATTGTTCAGGTTTTCAGAAGTTATATTACCTCCAATATCAGTCAAAGAGTGAGGGTCAACATATGGAATGTTCAGAAACTCAGCATCTCTGTGACCTATTCCTCCTCTTGAATTGGTTGGCATTTTTCTTAGATTGGAAAACATCTGTAACCAGAGTGCTCTAGATCTTTGAGAATCAGCAATATTAGCAGCACTGGGAACATTTGTTATAATCTCACCAGAATGATAAGTGATAGGTCTATCACACCTAAGTGTGTCAATGTGTTTCCACTTCTTATCTTTCTCTTTCTCAAGAACATAGCTCCTTTCCAGCTTGTGTTGTTGTCTTCTGGAATTTCTCCACAACAATCTATTTGAATGTTTAAGCCTTTGAATATATAGATTGAAATCTCTAGCTGTTGTTCTTGTAACTTCCCTTCTTCTGACTTCTTCTTCTTCATCTACCTCCCTATTATGAGAATCCACCACAGTAGAAAGTATTAATAGATCAAACTCTTGTAGAATATCAGATTCATCAGGATCTTGAACTGTGTCAGGAACAGTATCAGGATTAGAATCTTCAATTTGATTTGTATTGCTGAGAGTTGATTGTCTTGGTCTTCTTCTCAATTCTGGTTCTTCTTCATCAATTCCATCATCACCAAAAGTAGACCTGTCAGGAACTACTAGAGTTTGAGTAGGTTCAGGAATTTCTTCAATCCTTAATCCTCTAGACCTTGTTTGTCTAAGCATTGGTTGACTTGATGAACTTCTCCTTCCTTTTCTAACACTTCTTCTACCTCTGCCTCCTCTACCTCTAGCAGGAGCAGGATTCTTGAAACTCTCCATCATTTCTCTTTGAGCATTTAAGAACTCTTCATGAGAGAGATCAGGATATTCTTCAGTAGCAGTAGATAGTGCCTTTCTAGAAAATAATTGTTGTACCCTCTTATCAGTATGATAAAGAGTCACAACATCACCTTTCTTTGTTTTGAACTTCTGGAATAAATTTGATGCTTCTTCAGGATTATCAATGATTACATCTTCATCATCCTCAGGAATTGTAGAAAGAATTTGTCCTTGACCACGCGTCAGGATTTGATCATCCATCAGGATTTGATCACCTGTCAGGATTTGCTCTTCCATCAGGATTTGAGATTGCACCAATGTCCTCACTGTCTTTACTCCAGAATCAGAAACATGAGTTGACTGCGTTGTTTGACTTTGAGAAGTTTGAATAGTCTTCATAACAGCGGCATCAGAGGTTTCTCCTTGTAGTACTTTGTCACCACTATCATTTCCAGTATCATCATCATTATTCCTTAATACTAGATCAGGTGTACATTTTGTAGAACTTACCTTCTTCCCCTTTTTGACATCAGGATTTGACAATATATTCAAAATTAAGGCAAGAGAGGTTTGAATATCAGTTACCTTAGAATCAAGATTTGGTTGTGCATTAGGAATACCAACATCAGGATTTGGTTGAGCATCAGGAATAGATGACTCATCAGGATTTGATGTCTGAATATCAATATCCTTCATTTGCACCTTCAAAGGAATATGATACCTGCTTTTTGATAATTTCTTTTTCTTCTGTGGCTTAGCAGATGGAGCCACATCTACAACAACAGTATCAGCAACTTCCTTGTTTATCTTCAATTTGGAGGATATGGGCATGTCATCCTCAGAATCAGTTTCATCTCTTAAAACCAACTTTCTCTTTACAGAAACAACTTCACTCACCTTCTCAGCCTTCTTCACTCACTTCACTCACCTTCTTTTTAGTGAGAGGTGTAGAAGAAAAATCCTTTGATCCTGATTGTCTACTAGACACATCAGATCTAGCTGATTTCTTAGATTTTACAACTAAAGTCTTTTGAGAGACAATAGAGGTGGCTGTTGACTGTTTGGACTATTTGGGAGGCATGCCTGGGTCAGGAACAAGGTGTGATTGGCCTTGCCCCATAGCATTAGAAATTAAACCATAACAAGTAGGCATTTTCTGATGTAAGAAAAACCTGACCTCATCAGGAATAAAGGCATTTCCTATAAAACCATTTGCCTTATCAAAATTGACTAAGGACTTCAAGTTGTTCTCTGTAATTCTACAAATAGGTAGAACCACATCATCCTCAAAAGTAACACCAGGACATAAGTGATTGAATATTAATTGGAAAAATCTAATAAAACAGACATAGCCTAATTTATCAGCTTTTCTATCACTTAAAGCTTTCAACACAAAACTACCATAATCAAAAACTTTAGAGTAGATAAGAGAGTACCCAATTTTGAGCGATCCTGATGGCAGAGCATCAAAATTAGATGTCTTATTCAGGAAGCATCTGCTGAGTGTGTCAAAGAAATAATTCCACTCCCTTTTGAGCTTCGTCCTGAAGAGATTACCATATCTCTTAACTTCCCCATTGTAACCTAATTTTGTAAAAAACTCAAAAAGAGTCGAGTCTGAAACATTATTAGGAACAACATCACCAAGAACAGGTAAATGCAGGGCTTCCTCCACAATTGCAGGAGTCACACAGTGATTAACTCCATTCCATTCAAAGTTCATCAAGATTGAGCCAGAATCGTCTTTTCCAAAAGAAACTGTATTCCATACCTGCATAACTGACTTGAAAGAAATACTCGCAGGTTCTGTTAGAGCATACTTCAATGGACTTGAAGTAAGAAAATCCTGAATTATATGGAACTCAGTAGGCAATTCCTGATGGTCTAGAATAGCTACAAAATTATTAGTGGCAAAAGTAACACCACTAATCACAGTCTGTTTGTTCATGAATGATGAAGACGCCATTAAAACAATATAGAAAGCTTGAGAATTGAGATTTAGAAAATAGGGTTCTTGAGTACAGAGAGAAAGAAGATGAAAAACTGATGAAGAGAGAGTAATTAGGAATTTAGAAAATCAAATGTATTTTGTTAAAACAAAATATTACTCTCAATGAAAAGTGGCAAAATATTATTTGTGCAAAAATGATTAGTGGACAAATTACGTGCGTAATTAAACATAACTGCACCGCTTTTTATGTGTATCTATATGTATATATCTATCAGTGTGACACACGCGCGCATACAATTGTCCAACTAAAACTCAAACGTTTCTCATCAGTAACTGACGAAAAATCAGGCACAAATTAAGTAATGAAATGCTGATATGTACATCAGGATTGACCAGCTGACTTCCTGTCTGGATTGAGACCTATCAGGATTTGATCAGAATTACATACCTTTCTGAATGACCATCAGGATTTGACAGTCATCAGGAATTCCTCTCTGTAGCTTTCCTCAGAAATTCTCAAAATTCATCATTCCAAGTTCATTCATCAACTTATTGAAAGTAGCTTCAGGCAATGGCTTGGTGAATATATCAGCTAGTTGTTGATGAGTAGGAACAAAGTGAAGTTCAATTGTTCCTTCCAGAACTTGTTCTCTTATGAAGTGATATCGAATACTGATGTGTTTAGTAAGAGAATGTTGAACTGGATTTTCTGTCATTGCAATAGCACTTTGGTTATCACAATAAATAGGGATTTTTGAGTATGACAGGCCATAATCTAACAACTGATTTCTCATCCACATTATCTGAGCACAACAACTTCCTGCAGCAATGTACTCAGCTTCTGCAGTTGAAGTGGAAATGGATTTTTGCTTTTTACTGAACCATGAAACTAGTCTTCCACCCAAAAACTGACAGCTTCCTGAAGTACTTTTCCTGTCTATTTTGCATCCTGCAAAATCAGCATCTGAATAACCACACAACCCAAAATCTGATTCCCTTGCATACCAAAGGCCAAGTGAAGGAGTGCCTTTGAGATATCTGAAAATTCTCTTGACTGCAATCAGATGGGGTTCTCTAGGTTTTGCTTGAAATCTTGCACACAGACAGGTTGCAAACATGATATCTGGTCTACTTGCAGTGAGATACAATAAAGAGCCAATCATTCATCTGTAGTGAGTTACATCTACCTCAGCACCTTGATCAGGATCAAGTTTGGTAGCTGTAGCTATGGGAGTCGTAGCAGGAGAACTATCTTGCATGTTAAACTTTGTCAATAAATTCCTTGTATATTTAGACTGATTGATAAAAATCCCTTCATCAGTCTGTTTAACTTGAAGACCAAGAAAGTAACTCATTTCTCCCATCATGCTCATTTGATATCTTGACTGCATAAGCTTGGAAAACTTTTCACATAGCTTATTGTTTGTTGACCCAAAAATGATATCATCAACATAAATCTGAACTAACAATAAGTCCTTACCATGATTCAAATAAAATAGAGTTTTATCAATAGCACCTCTTTTGAATCCACTTTCCAGTAAGAATAGAGCTAAGGTTTCATACCATGCTCTTGGAGCTTGCTTTAGTCCATAAAGTGCTTTATCCAATCTGTAGACATGATCTGGATATTTAGGATCAATGAAACCAGGAGGTTGCTCAACATAGACTTCTTCCTCCAGTTCTCCATTTAAGAAAGCACTTTTAACATCCATCTGGAAAACCTTGAATTTCTTATGTGCTGCATAAGCAAGAAATATCCTGATGGCTTCTAGTCTTGCAACAGGAGCAAAAGTTTCATCATAGTCAATTCCCTCTTGTTGAGAATACCCCTTTGCAACTAGTCTAGCTTTGTTTCTGATTATTACTCCATCAGAATCAGTCTTGTTTTTGAAAATCCACTTTGTACCAACAATTGATCTATTCTTTGGTCTTGGTACCAGTTTCCAGACTTCATTTCTTTCAAATTCATTCAGTTCCTCTTGCATTGCAGTAACCCAATCAGCATCTTTAAGTGCATCTTCAACTTTATTTGGCCCCTCCTTGGATATAAAGTTATTGTATAGACATTCATTTTGAGTTGCACTTCTTGTTTCAACACCTGCATCAGGATCCCCAATGATCAAATCAGGAGTATGACTTGCAGTCCATTTCCTTGCTGGTGTTAAATTGTTTCTTGAAGTAGATGCTCCCCCTGGATTGGTGTTATCTTGATTTGAAGAACTTGCTTGATTTGAAGCTCTCCTTGAATTATTGCTATGTCCTCCTGATACGCTATCAGGATCATCACTTGAATCAGTATCTGAAGAATTTTGTCCTGATGATTGAGCTGACTCTGAACTTGTAGTAGAATGTTGTTGCTCCCCCTCAAAATTAGCACTACTAGAAGTATCACTATTGATTGCATCATCAGTATTAGCACCATCAACATCTGGTGTGTCATCAGGATTTGGCGACCCATCAGGATCTGATGTATTGACAGGATATGATTCACTTTCTTCAGATTCCTTGGTAGCTTCATTTTCAAAAATCAATCTATCATGAGAGTCTTCATTAATTCCAGTTATCTTCTTGTCATCAAAAGATACATGTATTGACTCCATGACAGTCCTTGTCCTCAAATTAAAAACTATGAAGGCTCTTGATGCAGGATAGCCTATGAAAATTCCTTCATCAGCCTTTGTTTCAAATTTCCCTAGCTGTTCAAGATGAGTTCCGAGAACAAAACATTTACAGCCAAACACATGCAGATGCTTCAGACTTGGTTTCTTCTCCTTGAGTGACTGATAAGGAGTAACACCATGCCTGTTTATTAATGTGAGATTTTGAGTATAGCATGCTGTGTTGACTGCTTCTGCCCAAAAATATGTAGGTAATTTTGCTTCTTCCAACATAGTTCTGCAAGCTTCAATAAGAGTTCTATTTTTCCTTTCAACTACTCCATTTTGCTGAGGTGTGCCAGGAGCAGAGAATTGTTGAATGATTCCTTTGTACTTGCAGAACTCTTCCATCTTTGAATTCTTAAATTCAGTACCATTATCACTTCTCAAAATCTTGACTTTGTACTTTGTGGTTGTCTTAATCATTCTCACATGATCCAACAGAACTTCAGGAGTCTCATCTTTTCTGTGCAGAAAATACACCCAGGTGAATCTAGAATATTCATCAACAATTACAAGAGTGTACCTTTTCTTACTGATGGACATGATGTTGACTGGACCAAATAGATCAAGATGTAGCATGTGATATGGTTCTTCAATAGAGGATTCTGATTTACTCTGGAATGATGTCCTTCTTTGTTTTGCTTTCTGACATGCATCACAGAGTCCATCAGGAGTATACAAAACTTTAGGTAATCCTCTCACTAAATCTTTCTTAACCAACTCATTGATATGCTGAAGTTGAGATGAGAAAGCTTCTTGTGCCAATTCCAACTTTCATCTACTGATGCTTTACTGATCAGATAGGTAGGGGAGACATCAGTATTTGATTGAATGTTGGCTTCATATATGTTACCATGCCTGTAGCCAGTCAGAGCTATCTTTCCTGTTGCTTTGCTGACTACTTCACAATGTGTGGAATAGAAGTTGACATGATAACCTCTGTCAGTGATTTGACAAATACTCAACAAGTTGTGTTTCAGTCCTTTCACTAGAGCTACTTTTTCAATGATGACATTTCCAATGATTATATTGCCATATCCCAAAGTTTGTCCAATGTTGCCATCTCCATAAGACACAGTTGGGCCAACTTTTTCTTCATATTCTGATAACAGGGCTTTGTTTCCAGTCATGTGCACAGAACATCCACTATCCATGACTAACACATTTTTCTTTTTACCCTGCAATCAGAATAACAAAACAGTAATTAGAATGTTTAGGAACCCACACCTGTTGGGTTCCTTTCTCATGCATTTTATTAATTTTAGCAGCAGAAGACTTTCTGACTTTAGCAGTCCTGATAGTTTTCACTCCATCAGGATTTGTTTTGTCAGCATCAGTATTAACAAAAGCATGCTTCATAATGACATTATCAACTCTATCAGACTTTGTACTATTATCAATATTAGGCAATAGATCATAAAAGTTATAGTACAAATCATGATAATCTTTACAAGTATAAATAGAATGCCATATACTACCACAATGAAAACAGGACTTCTGTGGTTTATAAAATACTGATCTATTCCTAACATCAGACTTAGAAATATCAGCAATCTTCTTCTTACTCTTCTTACAATCAATAGCAAGATGATTAGAGTTACCACAGTTAAAACAACACTTTCTAGGTGCATTTGGGATATATTTGTAACCATTCTCTTTATTGATCCCAACTTTACCATTCCTGTTTCTCTTAACAGTAGCTTCCTTTTTCTTATCTGTCACCTCACAGATTTTATCCTTAAGTTGTTTCTGAGACAATAGACCTACATTCTTAATGACTTTATTCATGACAGGTTTAGACTTTATAATTTTAATTCCTTGAGTAGAAGTAGATCCCTTTTCAAAAGTAGAATTGGAATCCTTACCAAAAACAAAATTAACAGGAGTAATCTTAGATTTGGTTGTATCTATAACATGTCTATAGGTCTTTGGACTGACTGTCTCATCAATGACAATTTTCTCTTTCAATTTCTTATCTTCATCTGACTTATATCCTAGACACTCTTTCCAATTCTTAGAGGTATTAATCTCATGAAATTTCCTACCAGAGTCTGTCCAGGTTCTGATTTTCTCATTAGCATATTCAAGTTCTTCTTCAAGAGCAGTACATTTGGATTTCATCTCTAAATACATGTGATTAGCATAATCACATTCTTTTTGTACTTCTTGCATACGAGAAAATTTAGCTTCTAATATATCATTCCTTTTTCTCAGTTCAGACATCTCAGATAATATCCTAGTATTTTCAGCAGTTTGACTTCTAAAGCTAATATGTAATGACTTTAGAAAACGTCTTAACTCAGAAGCATTATCAGTATCAAAATCAAAGATAGTATTTAGTACCTTATCATCAGGAGCAGTAGTTACATCAGTATTGGCCATTAGAGCATAGTTGACCACCTCAGTATCAGATTCTGAGGAAGAGTCCATCCAATCCTTGCTTGATGTGATAAGTGCCTTTGTCTTCTTGCACTCAGAAGCAAAGTGACCCATACCATTGCACTTGTAGCATCTAACCTTTGACTTGTCAAATATGCTACCCTTGCTGTCCTTTTTGATATACTTATCTTTGTTTGGGTTGAAAGCCTTTTTCTGAAAGTTGCCTTGTCTTCTACTCTTCCTGAACTTCATCCTTCTGAAGTTTCTGACGATCATAGCAACCATCTCTTCCATGTCTGAGTCAGAAGAATCATCATCAGTATTGGCATCAGGATTGCCATCAGTATCTGATGAAAAGTCATCAGGATCTGACTCAGCTACTCTTGATTTACTTCTAGAGACCTCCATAGTTTTTCCTTTTGATTTAGCCTCTGCTTTCAAAGCAATTGATTTTGCCTTGCTGCTTTTCTTGTTCTTTCTCTGTTGAACTTCAAGATCATGAGTTCTTAGCATCCCATAGACTTCATCAAGAGACACAGTGTTCAGATCATACTGATGTCTAATGATCGAGGTCTGAGTGTCCCATTCTTCAGGTAAAGCTCTTAGAAACTTGGTATTTGAATATTCAGTTTCATATTCCTTGTCAACTAAAGATAAACTGTTCAATAGTGTCAGAAATCTATCATATAGATCAGTTAGGCTCTCATCAGGTCTTGTATCAAATTGTTCATATTCTTGAATCAAAAGAGCCCTTCTGTTTTTCTTGACAGATGCAGATCCCTGGCACTGAGCTTCTAATGTATCCCAGATTTCTTTTGAAGACTTGCATGCAATCACTCTGTTTGACATGACAGCATCAAGACTACTGTGCAAGATATTCTTTATCTTTGGTTCCCTGAGTACATGAGCTTTTTCTTCTGGAGTCCATTCACTTTTAGCCTTGACCACATAATGTTCAGGTACTATATCTGTTCGTTCTACAATCCTTGTAGGAATATATGGTCCATCACGAATCCTGTCCAAATAGTCAGGATCCATAGCCTCCAGGTACATCAGCATTTTTACCCTCCATGTTGGATATTCTGATTTCTTCAAGATGGGAATCTTCATGCTTTCATACTTGGTTGTCGACATCTTTAGATCGTATCTGATTCAGAATTAAATCAGTTTGATCTGATACCAATTGTTGCCCAATAATAATCTATTGTAGAAGGGGGGTTGAATACAATAGTATAAGATAATCGACTTCTTAATGTATATATCACAAATATGAAAGAAAGATAACAGCTTTATTAAATCTGATATAAAACTGTTACAAACTCTCTCAAGAAATTTTGATGTTCTTGAGAGCTGCTAGCTTACAAAAACTCTCTCAAGAAATTCTATGTTCTTGAGAGCTTCTATCTTGATTCTCATCGAACCAAAACCAAAACTGTGTTTATATACTACACAGCTTCTCTATCAATGATAAGTCCTAATCAATTATAAAGATTGAAACCTATTCATAATTGATAGCTACATTCTACAAACTAGGAACCG
Organism: Heracleum sosnowskyi; assembly: GCA_030848705.1. NCBI lineage: Eukaryota > Viridiplantae > Streptophyta > Magnoliopsida > Apiales > Apiaceae > Heracleum > Heracleum sosnowskyi. The sequence goes on from CM061243.1 coordinate 50,623,043, forward strand.
ACAGAATAAACTTCCATGTTTAACTAGACTCCAAATATAACTCGAAGTAGGAATCCTGATTAGCTTCCAGTCCTGATGATCAATCCTGATCCCAGTCCTGATATGTATTCTGATCCTGACGACCATGCAATCCTGATGACGCCAGCAATCCTAATCAGTTGAGTCTAGCTCCTGAAGATCATTGAATTCTGATCTAACACAGCCAAACACATGCAGATGCTTCAAACTTGGTTTCTTCTCCTTGAGTATTTGATAGGGAGTTACACCATGTTTGTTTATTAAAGTGAGATTTTGAGTATAGCATGATGTGTTGACTGCTTCTGCCCAGAAATATGTAGGCAATTTAGCTTCTTCCAACATAGTTCTGTCAGCTTCAATAAGAGTTCTATTTTTCCTTTCAACTACTCCATTTTGTTGAGGTGTGCCAGGAGTAGAGAATTGTTGAATACTTCCTTTGTATTTACAGAACTCTTCCATCTTTGAATTCTTGAATTCAGTACCATTATCACTTCTCAGTATCTTGACTTTGTGCTTTGTGGTTGTCTCAATCATTCTCACATGATCCAACAGTATTTCAGGAGTTTCATCTTTTCTGTGCAGAAAATACACCCATGTGAATCTAGAGTATTCATCAACAATTACAAGAGTGTACCTTTTCTTACTGATGGACATAATGTTGACTGGTCCAAATAGATCAAGATGCAGCATGTGATATGGTTCTTCAATAGAGGATTCTGATTTACTCTTGAATGATGTCCTTCTTTGTTTAGCATTTTGACAAGCATCACAAAGTCCATCAGGAGTATACAAAGCTTTAGGTAATCCTCTCACTAAATCTTTCTTAACCAACTCATTGATATTGCTGAAGTTGAGATGAGAAAGCTTCTTATGCCAATTCCAACTTTCATCTACTGATGCTTTACTGATGAGACAAGTAGGGGAGCCATCAATATTTGAGAGAATGTTGGCTTCATAAATGTTACCATGTCTGTAGCCAGTCAATGCAATCTTTCCTGTTTCTTTGCTGACTACTTCACAATGTGTGGAATAGAAATTGATATGATAACCTCTGTCAGTGATTTGACTAATACTCAACAGGTTGTGTTTTAGTCCCTTCACTAGAGCTACTTTTTCAATGATGACATTGCCAATGATTATATTGCCATATCCCAAAGTTTGTCCAATGTTGCCATCTCCATAAGACACAGTTGGGCCAGCTTTTTCCTCATATTCTGATAACATGGCTTTGTTTCCAGTCATGTGCACAGAACATCCACTATCCTTGACTAACACATTTTTCTTTTTACCCTGCAATCAGAATGTTAAAACACTAGTTAGAATGTTTAGGAACCCACACTTGTTGGGTTCCTTTTCCATGCATTTTATTAATTTTAGCAGCAGAAGACTTTCTGATTTTAGCAGTCCTGACAGGATTTACTCCATTAGGATTTGCTTTGTCAGTATCAGTATTAACAAAAGCATGCTTCACTTTGACATTCTTAAGGCTACCAGAATTTGCACTATTTTTAAACTTAGTTAATGGATCATAAAAGTTATAGTACATCATGGTATTCTTCACATGTATAAATAGAATGCCATTTACCACTACAATGAAAACAGGAATTCTGTGGTTTATAAAATACTGATCTATTCCTAACATCAGACCTAGGAATTTCAGTAACCTTCTTTTTACTCTTTTTGCAATCAATAGCAAGATGATTAGAATTACCACAGTTAAAGCAACATTTTCTAGGTGCATTTGGGACATATTTATAACCATTTTCTTTATTAATCCCAATTTTACCATTCCTATTTCTTTTGACACTAGGTTCCTTCTTCTTATCTGTAACTTCACAGATTTTATCCTTGAGTTGTTTCTGAGACAGTAAACCTACATTCTTGGTAACTTTACTCATGACAGGTTTAGACTTAACAATTTTAACACTTTGAACAAAAGTAGATCCCTTTTCAAAAGTTAAATTGGAATCCTTACCAAAAACAAAATTAACAGGAGTAATCTTAGATTTGGTTTTGTCTATAACATGTCTATAGGTTTTTGGACTAACTGTCTCATCAACAACAATTTTCTCTTTCAATTTCTTATCTTCATCTGACTTATACCCTAGACACTCTTTCCAATTCTTAGAGGTATTAATCTCATGAAATTTTCGACCAGAGTCTGTCCAGGTTCTGATTTTCTCATTAGCATATTCAAGTTCCTTTTCAAGAGCAGTACATTTAAATTTCATCTCTAAATACATGTGTTTAGCATTATCACATTCTATCTGTACTTTTTGCATAAAAGAGAATTCAGTTTCTAAATGCTCATTCCTTTTTCTAAGTTCAGACATTTCTGATAAGATTCTAGTATTTTCAGCAGTTTGACTTCTAAAGCTAATATGCAATGACTTTAGAAAATGTCTTAACTCAGAAGCATTATCAGTATCAAAATCAAAGACAGTATTTAGTACCTTATCATCAGGAATAGCAGTATCATCAGTATTGGCCATTAGGGCATAGTCGACCACCTCAGTATCAGATTCTGAGGAAGAGTCCATTTAGTCCTTGCTTGATGTGATGAGTGCCTTTGTCTTCTTGCACTCAGTAGCAAAGTGTCCCATAGCATTACACTTGTAGCATCTAACCTTTGACTTGTCAAATTTGCTACCCTTGCTGTCCTTTTTGATGTATTTGTCTTTGTTAGTATTGAAAGTCCTTTTCTGTAAGTTGTCTTGTCTTCTAGCCTTCCTGAACTTCATCTTTTTGAAGCCTCTGACTATCATAGCAACCATCTTTTCCATGTCTGATTCAGAAGAATCATCATCAGTATCGGCATCAGGATTGCCATCAGTATCTGATGATGAATCATCAGGATCTGACTCCACCACTCTTGATTTCCTTCTAGAGGCCTCCACAGCCTTTCTTTTTGATTTAGCCTCTAAATTCAAGGCAATAGTCTTTGCCTTGTTGCTCCTTTTATTCCTTCTCTGTTGAACTTCAAGATCATGAGTTCTTAGCATTCCATAGACTTCATCAAGAGACACAATGTTGAGATCATACTGATGTCTAATGATCGAGGTTTGAGTATCCCATTCTTCTGGTAAAGCTCTCAGAAACTTGGTATTTGAATCTTCAGAAACATATTCCTTGCCAACTAAAGATAGACTATTCAGGAGTGTCAGAAATCTATCATATAAATCAGTCAGGCTCTCATCAGGTCTAGCATCGAATTGTTCATATTCTTGAATCAAAAGAGCCCTTCTGTTTTTCTTGACAGATGCAGATCCCTGGCATTGAGTTTCCAAAGTATCCCAGATTTCTTTTGTAGACTTGCATGCAATCACTATGTTGGACATGACAGCATCAAGACTATTGTGCATGATATTCTTTATCTTTGCCTCCCTGAGTACATGAGCTTTTTCTTCTGGAGTCCATTCACTCTTGGCCTTGACCACATAGTGTTCAGGTACAGTTTCTGTTCGTTCTATAATTCTGGTAGGAATATATGGTCCATCACGAATCCTGTCCAAATAATCAAGATCCATAGCCTCTAGGTATATCAGCATCTTTACCTTCCATGTTGGATATTCAGACTTCTTCAGGATGGGAATTTTCATGCTTTCATACTTGGTTGTCGACATCTTAGATCGTATCTGATTCAAATTTAAATCAGTTTGCTCTGATACCAATTGTTGCCCAGTAAATAACAATGGTAGAAGGTGGGTTGAATACAATTGTATAAGATTCTCGACTTTTAATAAACACAAATATGAATAATAACAGTTTTATTAAATCTGTTATAAAACTGTTACAAAACTCTCTCAAGAAATTCTGAGTTCTTAAGAGCTTCAAGGTTACAAAAATACTCGTGTATGTGATCTATATAAATCGAAACCTAAACTGTGTTTATATACTACACAGCTTCTCTATCAATTACATGATAAGTCCTAATCAATTATAAAGATTGAAAACCTATCCTAAATTGATAGCTTCATTACTATAAATAAGGAACCGACAAAATAAACTTCCTTATTTAACTAGACTCCAAATATAACTCTAAGTAGAAATCCTGATCAGCTTCCAGTCCTGATGATCAATCCTGATCCCAGTCCTGATGTAGATCCTGATGACAATCCTGATACTAACGCTTGAGCAAATACTGATGACCATGCAATACTAATGACGTCAACAATCCTGATCAGTTGAGTCTAGATCCTGACGATCATTGAATCCTGATCTAACAATGTTGCACTTCAAGAGAGTTTGGATATTTGATTTGAAGTGGCTTCCTCAAATTCCTGCATAGCCCTGTAGCTTTCTCATTTCCTGAGTACTTAGTCTTTCCTTTCTTTGCTTTAGTAGTCTCCTCAGGTTCAGGTTCATGTCTAGAAAACCAAGCTCTTGCTAAGGATTTTGTCCTCTTAGGTTTGACAGTTGGCTTGATCTCATCCTTGACAGTATCTTCTTCGACAGTGTCCTTCATGACAACATCTTCCATGACAGCTTCTTTGGTGACAGTATCTTTTTCAGCATTTATACTGTCAACAACACATCTCAAGATATTTGCCTTCAAAGCTTCAAATAACTCAGACTCCTCTTCTTCTGTAACTCCAACATTTTTCTTTTCCTGCACGGGAGCTTCTTCTTTGTTTTCCTCCTGGGATTTAGTTCCAGTATGCCCAAAAGTACTTCCACTAGCATTTTATGCTTCTCCAGTTCCTCCACTTCCATCCAACTCATCATCACCATCAAAAGAGATATCATAAGAACAACTTTCACCTTGATCAGCTCTTTTGGAGCTTGCTTTGTAGATCATCTTCTTCACTATAGAGCTCAGTTTCTTGTCTCTCTTTACCAGCAATTCATAAATTGCTTTGACAACAAGAACTCTTTCCTTGTTGGCTTTGGAGTTAAGAATCATGTCTAGCACCTTCAGTATTGCCTTTGACTCCATTGAGGAAGTGCCTCCTAGACTCATGTATAAGCATCTCCCTTTACCATTCCTTGTGGTAGTTGCATAGTAGACACAGAATGGATTGGTGTAGACTTCTGGAAGTTTCTCTGAGATTAAGTTCAGCATTTGAAATTGCAGAATCTCATTGAAGGATGTATGGTTTGCCTTGACTTTGGATTTCATCACAGTCAACACCTTTGCTGGAAGGTTCTGCAACAGTTGCATAGTGATGAATATAGATACGCCATTGTCCAAATACACATAAATAGCCCACCTCTTTTCTTCATTGATCTTCACACAAACACTTATGATTTTCTTCTTTAGTAGAGTTAAGCAGTTACTCAATCTTCTGCTTGGTTCCAACATTGCCTCCTCAACTATTCTACTGAAGTCATCATCATGATTGTGCAGTGTGCTCTCCCTGTAGTCAACCATCAAAGCATTAGCCTCTTCCTGACTAAACTCTGTTCCTTCACTCCATATGTTTCCTGACAAGTTGGCTCTCTTATTATCACAGGAGGTAATACTGGTCTCTTGGATGGAGCATTCCCTTGTATTGCCTCTAGTGCTTCTTTAGACATTAGCACTGTTTCTCCATCCATCTCATACTCAAAAAGATTTCCAGCTCCTTGCTCCCGCTTACTCCCTGAATCTCCTTTTGCTCCCCTTTCTTCTTTGTAGATACTGACTCCCCTTTAGCTGCAGGCTCCCCCTTACTCCTTGATTCCTCCTTAGAAACAGGCTCCCCCTGAGTTGCAACATTTTGTTGGGGGACAGATTCTGATCTTGCCTTTTTCTCCCCCTTAGGTAAGTTGGCAACACCAATATTGGCAGATAGAACCTGAATAGCTTCCTGAATACTAGAGAAACCAGAGGCCACCATGGTAGACAAGCTGTCAAGTTTAGTTTCCATGGAGAGACATCTGTGCTTTAGGGCTTCCAGTTTGAGTGCAGTAGAGGGGCCACCAGTTCTCAACCTTCTTGGAGGGGAAGGGAAAGAATGGGGCATGGAGGCTGTTGGGGTTCTCACACTCTCAGTGTTTTTCTGAGTGATCTCATCACCCCTCACAGAAGAACTCTCATGGCCTAGAGCCTGAACATTTAGGGCTCCCTCAAGTTCAATCTGGACATGCTCAAGTCCCTCACCTTTTGCCAGCTCATTTGGATGCCTCTCATTTTTATGCTCACCTCTCTTTTTTTTTATCTCTCTTTTCTTTTGCACACCCTCACTCAACCTAGATGTATGGGTATGAGCAGTACTTACATGCATTGAAAGAAATGGTTTAGAATGTACCTTTAAGAACTGAGATAGTGGCACATCATCATCAGAAGCATCCTCAATAGTTACAGCATCAAAATCAGGTTGTGCAGAGGTGACAAGTTCTTTGCCAGAAATGTTACTGTCAGCTGAAAGATTGACAGTAGGTTCCTTTACAGTTTGGACAGCAGGATTGGTTGTGACAGCAACTTTGACTGAGTCCTTGACAGCAGGTTCACCTGTGACAGCAACATTTCCAGAGTCCTTGACAACAGCTGAGGCTGTGACAACATCTTCCCTAAGGTAAGATGCTCCTTGGAGATTGAACAAGGCACTGGCTGTTTCACTTTCTAGCAGAGTTGCACCTTGTTCTTTCTCAGTGTTTGAAGGAGTGGTGTCCATCTCACTTTGAGAAATGGGTTCTTGTGGACCACTAGATGGGGGCTCATCCATGATTGGAGATGGATGATATTGTCCCCCTCTCTAGGTTGTGGAGAAGAAACAAATGAGTGAGTAGGGAAGGAAGAAGTTGAAAGTGGAGAAGAGAATAATGGCTGCTCCACAGATGGAACTTGTGAAGCATCAATGTGGGAAGTGAAATCCTCACTGTGTCCTGACTCCATGTGTGTTTTTGCAAGTGTGCAAGTGGAGGCTCCTCATGAGTTGGAACATGAGGTTGTGTAGACTCTGTACAGGGTGCCTTGGGAGACAGGCCAATTTCAATAGATGTTTATTGTTGAGAAGAGACATCTAGGGAGGTGTTTACTACACTTTGTTCCTCTACAGTCTTTTGGGAGACTGCAGGGTGGCTGATAGTGGTTTTGGCCCTCTTAGCTCTCTTCTTCTTAGGCTCAAGAGGAACCATTGTGGGTTCTTTTTGACTACCTTCCTTATTTGCTGCACTAGGTGCAGGAACTCCCTCTTGACTCTCAGCACTACCACCAACATCAGTTTCTAGGGATCTTTTTCTGGTTTCTTGTAAAGCTTATCTATGTACTTTGGGAAGTCTAGAGAACCTAGGCTTAGTGTATGGTGTAGAATGGGGGTTAGTTGAATTTGGGTCTAATCCAGTCTCATCCTCAAGAGTGAAGGTGTCATGCCCAGAGGGTAATGGAAAATCAAGGTTAGGCACTTGATCAACCATGCGTTTGGTGAAGCATAGTGGAATATGTGCATTTAAATTCTGTGAGGTGAGAGTTGTGTGTGTATTTCTTTTCAAAACACTGCACACCTCTAAACGAGGGGTATTTTCATCAAAATCACATAAAGAATTAATGCATAACATGAGAAAGTGAGGGTAGAGAGTTACCTTCTTACCTATGGCAGCCTTGAGGTGTGCCATGAGTAGCTTTCCAACATCCACCTTGTACCCATGAACAAGAGAGTGAGTGAGCTTCCTGATGTAAGTGGGGATTCCATTCCAACCAGTAGTCTTTGTGGAAAACACCTTCACCATGACAGCAAGAATCATGCTCCATTCCTTTCTCAAATACTTCCTGTCCATCTCACCAGAAGGGTACCATTTTGTTGTTCCCTCTTCAAGAATGGGTCCTGAATACCCAATTTTCAAGAAAAGCTTCCTTAAGGTCTCATCACTGGCTAGTTCTGTGTAGGTCTTTCCTGGTTCAAGTGCAATTCCTAGAGCTGCATTGATGCCTTGAATAGAGAGATTGTAGTTGTGCTCTTTGATTTTGAACTGAATAGTTGTATTGTCACCATCTCCTTGAGCAACAGCAGTCTCCCTGAAGTTCTCAATCCTGTCTAGGTTAAGAACATGAGTTGAGATGATAGCATACCCGAGATATGACTTATTCAAGAAAGAGATAAGCCCTTTGAATTCTTCACAAGCATCACTTGGAGAGTAGATGCCAACAAAGTTAGTCTAAGAAATTGATTGTTTGGGTGCCATTATTGGTATGAGAGAGAAAATGAGTGTGTTGAGTGAGTAGAGAGAGAAATTCAGCAGAAAGTTGTTTTGCTTTTGGTTGTTCTGTGTCAGGTTTGGTCTTGTCTGATTAACTGTTGTATAAAGGGTAGTTCAAGCGTTATGCTGAAAAGGGGGATATTTGGAATCGTGCTAATACCCAATAACACCACCACGTGGGTTACTCCCTTTAATTTTTGTCAACGTGGAGGTTGAATTAACAATTTTAACGGTCCACTAATGTTGACAGTAACCTGTGCGCTGAAACAAACTGTCAGTGACATTTGGGTGATGACAGTAGGTTTGTCTTGACAGTAACATTGTCGCGAGAAACTTACTGTCATCGTTAAGTACTTCAGTGACAGTATCTTCTAAAGCTCTTGACAGTATGTTATTTACTGCTGTCAAGAAACTAACTGTCATGAGATTCTGTGACAGTTCTTTTCTTGATGACAGTAACGTTTGAGGAAAAACAGTAACTGTCAAGAAATTTAATTAATGTTGTCATTAATGTACTTAACTCAATAAACACCATTCACAATTAGCAATATAGGTTACAGATTAATTATTCAGGCACATAAGTTCAATCATTTAAGCAACACAGGCACACACAACAAATAATAAGGAACTGCAGAAGGAAATTGATAAATTTTATTAAAAAGGAGGGTTAAATTACTACAATTGATGGATTCAACTATTCATTACAGTTTTTCTTAATCAATTCTAGAAAGTTTGCCCCAGCCTCTTCTTCTGTGGTTCCTTCTTCCTTGAGGAGAGCTTGATACTCCTTTTCCTGTTCTTGCCACTTAGCATCTTCAGTGGCTTTGGCAGCAAGTTCTTTCTCCTTCTCCTCATCGAGAAGATCCTCCATCTCATCAAATAAGGCTTCAACTACTTCTTTAAGTGGAGATTCAGTGCTAATCTTAGGCATGTATTCAATTCCTACTTTGTTTTCCATTTTATCTTTTCTAAGTGATTCACTAATATGACCTAAGGTTTATTTTATAGGCATACTAGGTAAAAGGGAGATAAATGGTCAACAATTCAAAGTACCCATACAACTACCACAGATTGTAATTAATATACATGTTCTCCACTAATCCAACAATTAACACACAACAACCAATTAATGCAAAGTCTTTGACCAAAGATTTCAGACTTTGAGGTTATCCAAGTTAATGACACAAAGTTTTATTACTGACAGAATGAATAACACACAAATCAATTTAGCAAAGTCATAGCAAACATGCTGTTAGAGAGAATAAGAACTTATGTGACAATAACTTCTCATGACAGTGACTTTTAGGTTATTGTCACAAGCTACATGCAGAAATGAAGATGTAAAAACTAGTAAGTTAGCATACCAGATTTAGCATTCCCAATTCACTTACCAACCTGTTAAAGGTTGCTTCATCCAATGGTTTTGTGAAAATGTCTGCAAGTTGCTTTTCTGTTGGGACATAAATCAACCTCACAGTTCCTCTTTCAACATCATCTCTTATGAAATGATGTCTAATGTCAATGTGCTTTGTCCTTGAGTGTTGAACAGGATTGTCTGAGATGGCTATGGCACTAGTGTTGTCACAGTAGATAGGGATATTGTTTAACACTAGACCATAATCCAAAAGTTGATTCTTCATCCACAGAATTTGTGCACAGCAACTTCCAGTTGCAATGTATTCAGCTTCTGCAGTAGATGTGGAAACTGAATGCTGCTTTTTACTAAACCAAGACACCAATCTTCCACCAAGAAATTGACAGCTACCTGTTGTACTTTTTCTGTCAATTCTACACCCAGCATAGTCTGAATCAGAGTACCCCACCAGCTCAAATCCAGTATTCTTAGGATACCAAAGGCCTAGATTAGGAATGCCTTTTAGATATCTAAAAATCCTCTTGATAGCTACCAAGTGTGACTCCTTTGGATCAGCTTGAAACCTTGCACAGAGACATGTAACAAACATTATGTCTGGTTTGCTAGCAGTTAGGTAGAGAACAGATCCAACCATGCCTCTGTAAGCACTAGAGTCCACTTTCTTCCCTTTGGAGTCTAGATCCAAACTAGTTGATGTAGAGATGGGAGTTTTGGCAGGTGATGAATCTTCTAGGTTAAACTTCTTGAGAAGTTCCTTGACATACTTTGCTTGACAAATGAAGATTCCATCATCTTTCTGAAGAACTTGTAATCCAAGTTAGAATGAGAGTTCTCCCATCATGCTCATCTCATACTTGTTTCTCATTAGAGATGAAAACTTGTCACACAACTTCTTATTTGATGATCCAAAGATAATATCATCAACATAAATTTGAACCAAAATGATGTCTTTACCATGATGCTTGTAGAATAGAGTTTTATCTACTACACCTCTTGTAAACTGATTTTCCAATAGAAAGGCGGAGAGGGTATCATACCATGCTCTTGGAGCTTATTTCAATCCATAAAGTGCTTTGAACAGCTTGTACACAAAATCATACATTTCAGCATCTTCAAAACCTGGTGGTTGTTCAACATACACTTCTTCCTCCAACTCTCCATTTAGAAAAGCACTTTTGACATCCATTTGGAACACCTTGAAGTTACAGTGTGCAACAAAGGCTAGAAAGATTCTTATGGCTTCAAGTCTGGCAACAGGTGCAAATGTCTCATCATAGTCTATTCTTTCCTGTTGACAGTAACCTTTAGCTACTAGCCTTGCCTTGTTTCTTGTCACATTTCCATTTTCATCAAATTTGTTTCTGAATACCCACTTTGTCTCAATAACTGATTTTCCCTTTGGTCTTGGAACCAGTTTCCATACATTGTTCGTTTCAAACTGGTTGAGTTTATCTTGCATAGCAATCACCCAATCAGAATCCAACAATGCTTCATCAATTGCTTTTGGCTCCACTTGAGACAGGAAGCAGGAAAACATGCTGTCAGCAGAAACATTGTTCCTGGTTCTCACCCCAGAAGAAGGATCTCCAATAATTAGGTCATTTGTGTGATCCTTGTTCCACCTTGTGGATCTAGGTAAGCTTCTTGTTTGATCTGAAACAATAGCTTCAGTTTGGGGAACTGAATCTTCACCAGGACAGTTGTCTCCACCATTTTCTTCAATATCTCCAGAGTCACCATCATTTTGAGGATTCCCTGAAATAGTCTGTGACTGAGCTGGAGTTTGATTAGCGTCATTTTCAATGACAACATCTTTTTCAAGATCCACAGTTTGAGTAAAGGTGAGTTCTTCATCAACAATTTCTTCTACCTCCAAGTATCCTTGATTCTCAAATCTAAGAATCTGCATTTGTCCATCCTCATGCAGTCCTGGAAACTTGGTTTCATCAAATGTGACATTTACACTTTCATCAATAATCCTGTGTTCCAAGAGATAGACTCTATAAGCAGTCCTTTCTATGGCATAACCCATGAAAATACCTTCATAAGCTTTGGTGTCAAATTTTTCTTTCTTTTCATGGTTGTCCTTCATCATGAAGCAGTTGCTACCAAACACATGAAAATACTTGACAGTAGGTTTCTTCCCTATTAGCAAATAGTAAGAAGTGTTCCCACGAGTCTTATTGATCAAGGTTATGTTCTGTGTATAACATGTTGTGTTAATGGCTTCTGCCCAGAAGTATGTAGGTAACTTTGCATAATGTGTGACGCCCCTAGATCCGGGGTCAAGGATCCAGGTCATCACGGTCCAATTTCCACTTATTATCAATAACACTCTGATTTTTTTTTTATAATACTTACACAACTGACCCCTCACTAATACACTCACACCAGTCATATGCTCAGAGAACAACATCCACAATATTAAAAGTTTAAAGTTAAACAGTTATTACAAACCCAGAATCCTACTAAGTACATTGTTGAACAATACTTCTACAGGAAGCATTTCAACAACCAAAAGTTTATTACACAACTTACACACTTAATGTACATAAGTCTACCAACACCCGTTCGTTATCAGCTACCTCAGGGATAGTCGCCAGCACTCGCTCAAAAGGTCGTTTTCCCCTTACTCTCTTGCGGGGTGTAGTGCGCAGTATCGGCATTTGACCTAACTGTTAATATACATAAGTAGCAAGAGTGAGCTATAATAGCTCAGCAAGATAATATTGTAAATAGAAATTAGAATTTTTAAACATGTATAAATATATATAACTAGAAACCAATCATAGACCTTAGGAGGGAATAAAATTCTTATTTAATAACACATCATCCACTTACTATTATAAGAAAAGAAATCTAGAATAATATAAAATCAGTTTCTCTTCTAATACAAAATCATTCCATTATTCCGTCTCATTTTCCCTGTTCAGTATACCAGTCTGAAATCATTATAAATTTCCTTTAAAGAAAATTCTGGGGATATCTGCTAGCGCCAGATACGTAGGACGATGATCAGTCGCCTAACCGTATCTGCTCTCTGTTTACTACTAGTAGAAGGAATGACAATCATCCCTGGAGGAAGGCTTCCCTGCTACATCCTCCCTCGGCAACTCTTGGGCCGGAATAAATATTGAGTACTGGACTGTGCCGCACACAGCCTCTTACGCTTTTGGTTGCTATCCCCCTTTTTGTCAAATCATTTTTCCATTTTCAATCACCATTTCCCATCTCTTTTTTTTTTCCTTCACATATATCATATCCATATCCATTTATCATGTAATATCACCTTTTTAAAACCATATGTCATAACATTTTACTTATGACTCGTACATTTTCTCTGTATTCAATGAACTCCAATACATTCTTATATACATACATTATTCCATCTATTTTAAAAGTAATAAAAAAAATTCTTCAAATGAATATTCAAAATTAATATTCATTAAATAATCCCCAAATGAATATATACGATAATATTTTTAAAGTCAATATCCTCAAATGAATATAAATAATATTCTGTAAGTCGATAATCCTCAAATGAATATTAATAATATTCCTTAAATAAAATAATTAACCCTCGAATAACAGTTACCCGATATCTTTATCGGAAAATAACCTTTCACATATACGGAAATATAATTACTTCCGATCTTAAAGAAAATCACCCACCCTTATCCTAGGGCATTATATACAAAAATGGCTTATAACTGATATCCCATGTCTAGCTTATAAGCCCCACATCAAATCATATCCTCAAGTATTGCTATATATATATATAGCAGTTCAAAAACAAGCATGCAATTTATACATCGCATTTACATAACATATATGAAAACAGTTTATTATCACCACAACAGTAGTATAGGTTTTGAAAACTTGCCTGATGCTCGAGAAGTGATAGGGGTTCGCGACGATGCCGGACAATCTAGACAAAGTCAAACGAAAACACACGGTTAATCCCCTCGATAAACCACTTATAACTCAATGCTTAAACACGTAAGCGAAACACAACCAAGGCATTACTTGCTCGCTCTAGCGTCACACTAAGTTCATGTTATTCGTCAAATACTTATATCATAAGTTTGGTTCGAAATCCATCCTCAAATCTAAGTTATACTTAACCATTTGGAACCTTGGTTTCTAAGTCTCGTTTTCAGTGGTTTTCACTTGTGCAACCTCGGCTTCCTTATTTTTATAAAATCGGAAAATAATCTTTTTGACTCGAAACCTTCGCACAAGGCTTTCTAACTGTCCTTATCATTATATCACAAAGTTTCACATTTTAATTCGACTCTTAAAGGTCTTTGACTTAGCATCAAAGTGGTTACATTTCTGCGATGAAACCTCTCGAACCACGATTACTAAAACTAGCATAACTCTTAAACCGTTCGGCCAAATTAGGCGAACCACATATAATTATGAAGCTTATAACATAAACTACACAATCATGGGCAGTAGGACTCAAGGGTCGAGCTCTGACAGAGGAAAAACAGGGAACCAATCAGTAGGTAAAAATTTGGGCATTACGACGGCTATAACTCGGATATTCCCAAATTTCAAATCATCCAAAATGCATATCGATCACTCCACACAACACATACATCTCATATAACATAGAACTGAGGCCAAGCAATGCCTTTCCGTTCATATAACTCATTATAACTTAAATCAAAGCCCAATCTTAACAACTAAGGCTATAAACATGCATAAACACCATTAATCATCCATAAACCTTATAATACTTCAAGGGTTTCACGATTTATACCTTCTCCAAGCTTGCTTGCTGCTATATCCCTTATGTAACCTTAGATCCTTGCTAAATACAACCTTTGGAAGCCACAAACTCAATATCCAAAAACAAAACAAAATACAAGTTACTATTCATCGTTACTTTGTAAAATCCATATAAAATCGAAAAACAAGAGTTTGGTTCTCAACTTTTTACCACACCTTCTACTCTTCAAGGGCTTTCTTTTGAGTCCTACCTCATCACCAGGGGATGCTTGAAGCTCGACTTATTGGCTTTCTAAGGTGAGTGGTCGAAACTGGAAAAGCAGGACAGTTTCTGTTCTCCGACTTGGGGAAGGGATTTGGCTAGGCTACACTCCTTTGTTGGCCATGACATTTTGAGCGAATGTTACCTATGGAGTGGAGAAGCTATGGTTAAAATTTGGTGATTTAAGGATGGATAGAAATGGAGTTATGGATTTGTCTTTGCACTCTGTTTCTGCTGGGCAGAAAATCTGGGGAGAGGGAAGAGAGTTCTTCTCTCTCTTTTCTTCTTTTCTTTTTCTTTTGTTTTGATTAATAACAATAATGCTGATATTTTGTATAAGTGGTGAGTCATCACCTTGATATCTTCTCCTTGCGACACTTGTCACACATGCACTGGTTCTGTTAAAGTAACTTTACTGGTTCGCTTCCTTTTCACATGGATGATCCAAATGTTGCATCCCTCGAATTAATCTTGTTACATGTTACTTCCATGTCTATATTTAATCCTGTAAATGTTGCCTTGTTCCTCCTGAAACGATTCGAAATATTTTCTAAAGGGCGAATAAAACTCTACGCGGTTCTCGCAGTGAATAGTAACTATTCACTATTCATTCCAACAATCGAATCCTTAAATCGACTTTAATAAAATAATAAAATTCCAAATTATTAAATCCTCAATTCCTCAATTTTAATATCTCATTTCTTGAATATAATAATATATAATCCGCTGCTCGGTCAAATACTACACCAAAATAAAATTTGAAATTTCTGAATTCCGATCGTCTTGGCATTCACTTATTTACTCCGTAGATCACTAATATGACTTCGGAATATCCATACTACGTTTCATACATAGGTGGCATGCAAAACTTTGTTAATCCTCAAAATCACTATTCATTTAGACACTGTAGCCTTTCTAAAGTTAGGGTTATTACATTCTTCCCCCCTTAAAAGGATTCCGTCCCGGAATCATGTTGAAAATATGAATGGATACCTTCCTCACATGACAATTTCTAATTTCCACGCTACTCACTTTATCCTTTAGTCTTTCCATAACATCTCTACCTTGATTACACAAAAATACACCAACATACACTTGCTTGTCATTTATCAACATGCCATTTAGCTTATCTATAGCAGCACTTTCATTATCTTCTCCTTGCAAATCTCCTCCTGTTTTCAGTCATTCTATATTATCTCATTCCTCCTTTCTCTTTTAACTAAGGTATCGGCCACCACATTGGCCTTTCCTGAATGGTCGTGTATCTCACTTATGGTTTAGCTATATTCTGATCTCTATCATGACATAAAATATTAATACTTCAATCTTAATATATATCTTGTCTCTATAAAATCCTCCAGAAATTAGTCTATAAGACCATTCCTTGAAACAATTGTAAGAAAATATTATCTATAATATATATTTCCTGTTCGTGTCCTACAAGGTTGTGTGTTTTTTTTTCCACAGAATACTCTTACTCTCTTTTTCCTTTGCATTCGCGCTATTATCACGTCTAGGCAGCATAGTTCTGTACATAACAATATTCTCTATTAATTACCCAAATTTAGGGTACAATATTCATCATCCATATGCGATAATTATAACACTATTCTCCCATTTGTACAACCATATATAAAGATTCAAGTAATTAGTATCAAGTTATAATACCATTTATACGAACATATCAGCTCACTACCTTTAACACGATAGCCTTTACATTTAAGTCAATCACCTTATACACAAAATCACACAATGCATCAAAATTTTAGTTTACTCAAATAAATAAATATTACTATTTTTATTACTCAAATAATTAGGAAATTTGCATTTAAATTTCCCAATTAAAATAATCAACTTCCACAAAATTTTAAATAATTATACACATAACACAATTTCTCCTCTTTGAGAAATCAATAAATAAATCAAATAATAATAATAAATAAACCCTGAAAATTAGGATTATTACAATCTACCCACCTTATAAGGATTCCGTCCTCGGAATCAACTGAAGGTGTCACTGAGGTTCTCTTTATAACTTCCAACTCTAGTTGCATCCACAATAATACTAACTCTTTAATCTTTGATACTTACTCTTTCTAGTCTGGTATTCTACCAGCTCCTCTATATAAGGCAACCCCGGTTGTACCACTACACGTTACGCGTTACTAGTATTCTACTCACATCTTGATCCGCTTTGACTCTTGGTAATCCCACTGCAAAGGTTAACTAATTCCAACCTGCTTGGCATACTTCCAAGATTATTTGAGATAATCAGATTCACGATATTTTGAAGTGAAAAGATGTCGTATCATAACGAGTGTCTCACAATTATGGTTATCGAATTATGAATTTCAAAACAATTATTTTTGAAATAAAAGAGTCACCGAGAGACCAATATGATCAGATGAACCAATGTTGCGTGTCTTAGTTAAGACATTACTAAAGATAGTTAACCTTCTTGTATTGCACAACACACAAGTGATGGCGTCCCATCCAACTTCTATCACACAGACAGAGAGTCCTTGTGTCCCCTATAAATAGGGTTATTCGTCTCAGTTAGAGTAGAGAAATATAAACGAGTTTAAATCAATTTAACCATTAAGGTCTTTTGATGAGAAATTCTCAGATACATTCTTGGATTACTACTAACAAATTCCAATGGTACTACTTCCAGAAGGAATAACCAGAAAAGAATTTTACTGGCACAATACTAGGAAATGATGATTTATCAGCAATATAGTTATTCACAATTGAAGAGAATTAGAAATTCAAGTACCCAAACTTGGTAGGGTTTTAGAAATCAAAGAGTATCACATAATTCAATAAGAAGGAAGATATTGCCAAGGTCTTCAGGTATGTCTTCTTTATCAGCTCCTCTGACGACTCGTCATTCGATTCTACGTTCTTCTGCTACACGTCCTAAAGTTATCGATATCAAACGTCATCGTTGACTCGTAATAATCTCTGAAGATTCCACCAGCTACGTCTACAATCGCAAGAATTTCTATCCAACCCAACTCAATCTCAACTAAGCTCACTATCTCAAACAAGCACTATATCTTACATTACTAGTTGGTACTATATCCAATAGTCCAACATGAACTCTACGTGAGCTCTGACGTTCTCACATAACTATACACACTCCTACATACTCTCGTTTCTAGTTTACTATAACTCCGCTCTGATAATCCTAGCCACTGGGGGTCCTGACTCGGCTCTCCCATCTCCGCTCCCTGCGATATACCACCCTTGAACTCGATGGGAGTTCACAATTTATATTATTACTGATACAATTATTATGGGTTAAATGGCATTTTGGTCACTAAACTGACGACAAACTTTCAGTTGGGTCATCCAACTCAAAAAGCTCTCGGTCAACTCACTTCACTCGTTAAAATTTTCAATCAGGTCACCAGCCGTTAATAACGTTAAAATAATAGACGGAAAGCTGACGAGGATTGGTGAGGTGGCTTGATTGGATCTTAAATGGTATGGGTCATTCAAATAAGACCCGACCCGACCCACATATATAAAAACCGACTAGCCTAATTTTTAATTTATAAAATTAGGGTTTATATTATGAATTGGGGCTTTTACATTTTACTTTGATAGTGAGTTGAATGAAGGAGGAGGGAGATGTGTTCGGGATTTGGGTTGAGTCATGCCTGTCATCGAGGAGGGTCAATTCGGAGGATTTTGGTTTTGAGTTTTTTGTGTGTGAGAACAAGGGAGGAATGGGATGGCCGGATTTTGGGTTGTGGTGGTGATGGCAGGTGAGGGGAGGAGTGATGAAAGTGGTGACTGAGAGAGAGGGAGAGAGAGAGTGTGTATTGAAAACGGAGAAGAATGAAGGGGAATTGAGTGAGAAAGAGGGATGAAGGGGATGGCCGGATTTTGGGTTGTGGAGGGGTGATGAAAGTGGCGACTGAGAGAAAGAGGGGGAGAGATAGAGTGTGTGTATTGAAAATGAAGAAGAATGAAGGGGAATGAGAGAGAATAACGGAAAAAAGGGACGGCCGGAGTTTGGATTGTGGCGGTGATGGGAGGGGGGAGGGAGATGAGAGATTAAAATAAAACTGATAATCTAAAAATTATTTATATTTTTCAAGAAAACTAAAAAATATTAATTTAAATATATATATATATATCAGGTGGTAGCTGATTTGGCGATGAAATGGCAGCTGATTTGGCAATGAAGTGGTGATGAAGTGGCCAAAATAGACGGAAACCGTTTTAAGTCAACGAGATTTAACGTTCTTGAATTTTTTTTTGTGTTTCATGACCTGAATGAATATTTTAATGAGTTATGTGACCTCGTTGAGAGTTTTTTGAGTTGGATGACCCAACTGAAAGTTTGTCGTCAGTTTAGTGATCAAAATGCCATTTAACCCCAATTATTATTATCACTTTTGTTCCTGAGCATTATGACTCTTAGCTCTGATACCATCTGTGACGCCCCTAGATCCGGGGTCAAGGATCCAGGTCATCACGGTCCAATTTCCACTTATTATCAATAACACTCTGATTTTTTTTTTATAATACTTACACAACTGACCCCTCACTAATACACTCACACCAGTCATATGCTCAGAGAACAACATCCACAATATTAAAAGTTTAAAGTTAAACAGTTATTACAAACCCAGAATCCTACTAAGTACATTGTTGAACAATACTTCTACAGGAAGCATTTCAACAACCAAAAGTTTATTACACAACTTACACACTTAATGTACATAAGTCTACCAACACCCGTTCGTTATCAGCTACCTCAGGGATAGTCGCCAGCACTCGCTCAAAAGGTCGTTTTCCCCTTACTCTCTTGCGGGGTGTAGTGCGCAGTATCGGCATTTGACCTAACTGTTATATACATAAGTAGCAAGAGTGAGCTATAATAGCTCAGCAAGATAATATTGTAAATAGAAATTAGAATTTTTAAACATGTATAAATATATATAACTAGAAACCAATCATAGACCTTAGGAGGGAATAAAATTCTTATTTAATAACACATCATCCACTTACTATTATAAGAAAAGAAATCTAGAATAATATAAAATCAGTTTCTCTTCTAATACAAAATCATTCCATTATTCCGTCTCATTTTCCCTGTTCAGTATACCAGTCTGAAATCATTATAAATTTCCTTTAAAGAAAATTCTGGGGATATCTACTAGCGCCAGATACGTAGGACGATGATCAATCGCCTAACCGTATCTGCTCTCTGTTTACTACTAGTAGAAGGAATGACAATCATCCCTGGATGAAGGCTTCCCTGCTACATCCTCCCTCGGCAACTCTTGGGCCGGAATAAATATTGAGTACTGGACTGTGCCGCACACAGCCTCGTACGCTTTTGGTTGCTATCCCCCTTTTTGTCAAATCATTTTTCCATTTTCAATCACCATTTCCCATCTCTCTTTTTTTCCTTCACATATATCATATCCATATCCATTTATCATGTAATATCACCTTTTTAAAACCATATGTCATAACATTTTGCTTATGACTCGTACATTTTCTCTGTATTCAATGAACTCCAATACATTCTTATATACATACATTATTCCATCTATTTTAAAAGTAATAAAAAAAAATCTTCAAATGAATATTCAAAATTAATATTCATTAAATAATCCCCAAATGAATATATACGATAATATTTTTAAAGTCAATATCCTCAAATGAATATAAATAATATTCTGTAAGTCGATAATCCTCAAATGAATATTAATAATATTCCTTAAATAAAATAATTAACCCTCGAATAACAGTTACCCGATATCTTTATCGGAAAATAACCTTTCACATATACGGAAATATAATTACTTCCGATCTTAAAGAAAATCACCCGCCCTTATCCTAGGGCATTATATACAAAACTGGCTTATAACTGATATCCCATGTCTAGCTTATAAGCCCCACATCAAATCATATCCTCAAGTATTGCTATATATATAGCAGTTCAAAAACAAGCATGCAATTTATACATCGCATTTACATAACATATATGAAAATAGTTTATTATCACCACAACAGTAGTATAGGTTTTGAAAACTTGCCTGATGCTCGAGAAGTGATAGGGGTTCGCGACGATGCCGGACAATCTAGACAAAGTCAAACGAAAACACACGGTTAATCCCCTCGATAAACCACTTATAACTCAATGCTTAAACACGTAAGCGAAACACAACCAAGGCATTACTTGCTCGCTCTAGCGTCACACTAAGTCCATGTTATTCGTCAAATACTTATATCATAAGTTTGGTTCGAAATCCATCCTCAAATCTAAGTTATACTTAACCATTTGGAACCTTGGTTTCTAAGTCTCGTTTTCAGTGGTTTTCACTTGTGCAACCTCGGCTTCCTTATTTTTATAAAATCGGAAAATAATCTTTTTGACTCGAAACCTTCGCACAAGGCTTGCTAACTGTCCTTAGCATTATATCACAAAGTTTCACATTTTAATTCGACTCTTAAAGGTCTTTGACTTAGCATCAAAGTGGTTATATTTCTGCGATGAAACCTCTCGAACCACGATTACTAAAACTAGCATAACTCTTAAACCGTTCGGCCAAATTAGGCGAACCACATATCATTATGAAGCTTATAACATAAACTACACAATCATGGGCAGTAGGACTCAAGGGTCGAGCTCTAACAGAGGAAAAACAGGGAACCAATCAGTAGGTAAAAATTTGGGCATTACGACGGCTATAACTCGGATATAACTCAAGGGTCAAGCTCTAACAGAGGAAAAACAGGGAACCAATCAGTAGGTAAAAATTTGGGCATTACGATGGCATTTTCTGATGATGCTGATTCCTCAAGTCAGGCACCTATTCTTACTTCTCTTGATATGACTCCCTTTCAATATAAGCAAACTGTTGAAGATATGAGTACTGAGATGTTCAATATTCACACTAGCATGTTAGTTGCCAATGAAGAAATTGACAGACTAATTGCTAAAAATCTTGAGCTTACAGAAAAGAATGAGGAACTTGAGTTAATGGTTGTGAGCCTTGATGGTTTGAAAAAGGAGATTGAGTATCTTAAAAACAAAGTGATTTGTGCTGAACAAATAGAAAAGGCTCTTAGAGAACAAAGTGCTGAAAATGAATTAAAGCTAAGAAGCTTCAAGAACTCCTCTGAACTTATTCAAACCTATCACAAGGAACACACTGAAGACTGCAAGGTTGGAGTTGGTTTTGATTATGAAAATGATAATGGAAGGAAGAAGGCCAAGGGCTAAGGAAAAGAATCTTTTACAAACAAAAATGCCCCAACCATTTTGTCAAGTGTTGAAAAGCCCATCTTCAAGAAGAGTATTGTTGAGTTTGATGAAGAACTACTGATCATCAAACAACAACTACTTGAAGAAGATGAGGCTGCTAAAGACACTTCTTCCTCTCCCAAGTCTGTTGTTCAGAAAGAAACCAAAGACAACCTTGTCAAAAGTCCTAAAATTAAGAAAGAAGTTGTTAAGAAGAAGAAACAAAACAGAAATGGTAAGATAGGTGTCAACAAGAGTAACAATTATGCTTATGTGCCAAATGCTCATAGGAAACAGTGTCAGAAATGCTTATCTTTGAATCATTTGACTCATAAGTGTAATAAACCTGCAAATGTTGAAGTTGATAACCTGAGTAATCATTCTGTAAGCATAAACTCTATCCATGATTCCTTCTGTGGTAATGCAAACTGCATGACATGCTATGTGACTGTGATTGCTAATTGTTTATCTCTTAAGCATAAACTTGACTCTGCACAATCTTGTGAATTACACACACATATGCACACTCACATGACAGGATCCCCAATCAAGGTTGAGAGGGTGAAAACTTCATGTGAGCCTAAGAGTGTAAACTCCAAAGCCACAGACAAAGTGAAGTCTCCTACTATGAAAAATGCTATTTATGACAGAAGAATTGTTAACAAAACGGTTTCTAAATCAACGAGACCCTACCAAGTGTGGGTACCAAAAACAACTTAGTCACTTTGTGAATGCAGGGCAACAGGAATAAAAGGGTCATATGGATCTTGGACAGTGGATGCTCAAGTCACATGACTGGTGATATAGCCCTGCTATCACAATTTGAGGAAAAGGCTGGCCCATCAGTAACCTTTGGAAATGACAACATTGGTTATACAATGGGATATGGCAGTGTCAAATCTGGGAATGTCATTATTGAAGATGTAGCATTTGTTGAAGGACTGAAGCACAACCTCTTGAGTATTGGACAATTCACCAACAGGGGTTTCAAAGTGGAATTTGATGAAGATCATTGTCTAATCTCAAAAAGAGGAAGTGGTGAAGTTGTTTTAACTTGTGTAAAGAAAGGAAGCTTGTTTGTAGCAAATCTCAAGGTTGCAGACAAGGGAGAAATTTGTTGTTTCTACACTAAGGCCACAAATGAAGAATTCTGGCTATGGCACAAGAAACTGTCTCACTTGAATGTTCAGGCAATGAACTCTCTGACAAAGAGAGAACTCATCAGAGACATGCCTGCTTTGGAGTTTGTGCAAGATGGAGCATGTGAAGCATGTCAAAAAGGAAAGATTAAAAGATCAAGTCACAAGAACAAGTTGCTCAATTCACACTCAAAGCCTCTGCAACTAATCCACATGGATCTATTTGGCCCTGTGAATGTAATGTCCCTTTCCAAGAAGAAATATGCTCTAGTCATGGTTGATGATTATTCAAGATACACTTGGGTGAAATTCCTGTTCTCCAAGGTTAAAGCACCTCAAGTAATCATAGAGCATATTAAGAGAGTTGATAGAGAAGCACAAAGCACTGGTTCCTCTGTAGTTGCTTTGAGAAGTGATAATGGGACTGAGTTCAGAAATTCAACATTGTATGAGTTTTGCAAAGATAAAGGAATTTCTCAACAATTTTCAGCTCCTAGAACACCTCAACAAAATGGAGTAGTTGAGAGAAAGAATAGAACTCTCATTGAAGCTGCAAGGACAATGTTGTTGGATGCAAAGCTACCTACTAGCTTTTGGGCTGATGTTGTTAACACAACATGCTATGTGGAAAATAGAACATTGATCAATAAGAAGTCTGGAAAAACTCCTTACTCATTAATGACTGGAAAAATAGCATCCTTCAAGCATCTTCATGTGTTTGGAAGCAAGTGTTTTGTGATGAAAGATACCTCTGAGCATGTTGGAAAATTTGATGCTAAGGCATTTGAAGGTATTTTCATTGGATACTCTCTGGAAAGGACAGCATACAGAGTGTTTGTACCTGAGCAACACAAAGTTATGGAAAGCATGGATGTTACCTTTGATGACAAGAAAACTCCTGGACTTAAAACAAGTGAACAAGACAGTGTGCCATTAAGATTTGAAAATCAAGGATATCTTGAGGATTCTGAAAATGAGGATGAACCACCTATTCAAACTGTTCTAGACAATGAAACTCTTGAAGTTGAAGATCTTCTTCAAACACCTGTGCAAGGGTTCACAAACACAGGGGGAGAAGAAGAGAATGCAACTATCAATCAAAATGATCCTGGAACAAGTCAAGAAAATGAACAGGGTCACACAAGGAAATGGGACAGAACCCACACTAGGGATCAAATCATTGGAGATCCTGGTGAGGGAGTTAGAACAAGAATGGCAACAATGAATACATGTCTGTATAGCTGTTTTCTATCACAAGAAGAACCAAAAGTAATTGAAGAAGCTTTGAAGAATTCTGACTGGATTGTTTCCATGCAAGAAGAATTGAATCAATTTGAGAAAAACAAAGTATGAGAACTAGTGCCACCTCCAGAAGGAAAGAATGTTATTGACATCAAATGGGTGTTCAGAAACAAGATGGATGAAGAAGGAGTGGTGATTAGGAACAAAGCAAGGTTGGTTGCCAAATGATACTGTCAACAAGAGGGCATTGACTATGATGAAACATTTGCACCAGTAGCTAGATTGGAAGCCATCAGAATCTTCTTGGCTTTTGCAGCTCACTCAGATTTCAAGGTGTATCAAATGGATGTGAAAAGTGCATTTCTCAATGGTGATCTTGCTGAAGAAGTTTATGTATCCCAACCACCTGGCTTTGAGAATGAAGACTTCCCAGACTTTGTGTATAGACTGCTCAAAGCACTCTATGGACTTAAACAGACACCAAGAGCCTGGTATGAAACTCTATCTCAATTCCTTCTTGAGCATCAATTCACCAGGGGAACAATTGATAAAACTCTATTCTTCAAGAAACATAGAAATGATATCATTCTAGTTCAAATCTATGTGGATGATATCATCTTTGGCTCTTCAAATGAAAATCTCTGTGAAAGGTTCTCTAGGTTGATGCAAAGTAAATATGAGATGAGAATGATGGGAGAGTTAACTTTCTTCCTAGGCCTGGAAGTACATCAAATGGAGGATGGCATCTTTATAAACCAATCCAAGTATGTTAAAGATCTCTTAAAGAAATATGGTTTAGAAGAGTCATCTCCAGCAAAAACTCTTATGTCCACTGTAATCAAGTTAGATGAAGATAAGAAGGGCAAGAGAGTTGACATCAAGGTCTATAGGGGAATGGTTGGATCATTGCTCTATCTCACAGCTAGCAGGCCTGACATCATGTTGGCCACATGTCTTTGTGCGAGGTTCCAGTCTGATCCTAAGGAATCTCACATGATGGCTATCAAAAGAATCTTCAGGTATTTGAAAGGGACTCCTAATCTTGGGCTATGGTATCCAAAGGGCACTGGGTTCAACCTGGTTGGTTACACAGATTCTGATTATGCTGGATGCAGAATTGACAGGAAGAGAACCTCTGGAAGCTGCCAATTCTTAGTTCAAAGGTTAGTGTCCTGGTTCAGTAAGAAACAACAATCCACAGCAACATCTACAGCTGAGGCTGAATATATTGTTGTTGGAAGCTGTTGTGCTCAATTGCTTTGGATTAGAAATCAACTCATGGATTATGGACTAGTGTTAGAACACATTCCTCTGATGTGTGATAATACTAGTGCAATATCCATTGTAGCTAATCCTGTTAATCATTCTACTACGAATCATATTGAGATAAGGTACCATTTCATTAGGGAACATGCAGCAAATGGTACTATAGCAGTCTCTTATGTTCCAACAGAGAAACAATTAGCTGACATATTTACTAAACCTCTAAATGAAGCTGTCTTCAACAAACTAGTGAGTGAAATTGGAATGCTGAATCCTTCATTTAGTTGTTCTAAGTAAGTATGCTAGCTCATAATTGCAGCAGTAAATTTTCACTGTATTTAGATGCTCTATTAATTTGGAGTGAAAATTAGCTGAGATATGATTTATAAATATTTCAGTATTTTATTGCATATTTCTCAAATCATACTTTTCTGAGAAGTTATGAACTTTTTAATACATCTCTACATAGGTGATCTTGAGAGTTCACGACTTAGTTCAAATAAAAGAGACTTATATCGCAAACTGTTAAAATTGTGAGACTTCGCGATATAGTTCATTTCATGAGTTTACAACATAGTTCATTTTATGACTTCGCGACTTAGAATAACTATATCGACAAGTCTCCACATTTGACAGAATTTTGATTTAAATTAATTTTATTTCAATTTTTGATTTAAGTTTGACAAAATGCTTAATATTTCAAAAAGAGAGTTTTAGACAGGGTATTTACACTATATCGCAAAGTCATCCAAATCTTTATATCTTCAAGACTTTGTGACATAGTTCATTTCTGGACTCTGCGATATACTTTGCAAGACTTTGTGGTACAGGCCATTTTGAGACTTCGCGACATACAAATAGCCTGTACATATTCATAACTCCATATCGCAGTGTCTCTATCATATAAATACTCTTTTCTAACCGTTCACAACTCTTCATCTTGTCTACTACTCTCAACTCTCAAACCTAATCTCAATTTCTTTACTCTCTTCTTCACTCTCAAATTCAAAATGGCACCCAAGTCTCAAATAGTATCATCCTCTATACCTCTAACCATACCCAAAGAAACAAATCTTCTCACAATTCCCTCTGAGGCGGAGGTAACCCCTAGGTACAAGTGCTTTGTACGGTTCTTAAACACCTCCTACCTCCGCCAAGCCTTTACCCAAAACCCCACTCTGTATGTTGATGTGTTGGAGGGGTTCTGGAGAACAACTATGGTTTCAACAATGGCGAAGGAAGATGGAACCTCGTTTCAGGAGGTGAGTTGCACAATTGGGGGCAAGCTTTTCCAGTTTGGAGCAAAGGAGGTAAACGAGGCCCTGGGGTTCAAGGTTGATGGTCATGATACTGAAGCTAATGATACTGAGATGGTAGCATTCTTGGATTTAATCCAGTATGCAGATGAGGTCGACATGGCTAAGTTGAACAAGAAGCATGTCAGGAGGGAGTGGTCGTTTCTATTTGATGCACTCCAGAAGGTGTTTTTATACAGAAAGACATGATGGGACCAAATCAGTCACATTGCTGTGAAGTTAGCCTACTCCCTAGCCTACAATCAGGAGATAAATGTTGGAGCAATAATCCTCAGAGAATTGGCTCAAAGGTTAGGGAGGACAATTCGTGGTAGAGGTACTGAAATCTTTTATCCTCGTTTCCTTCAATGTATTTTAAATTATCTTGATGCTAATATACATGAACTAGAGGGTATAGATCAAAATAAAATGGCTTATTCCAAGTCCATGTCCAAAGTTCTATTTGGGTCATTGGACACAAGGAATCAAGTGGATGTGATACTAAGTGTGACCAAGCATATGCAGGACACATTTGCATCTTATCCACTTGATAAGCCAATATACCATGAACTTTCTTGGAAAGGGAAGGCTAAGACAGAAGGAGCATCCAAGTCTAACCCAAGCCTTCCTAACCCATCCAATGATCCCCCTGCAAACAGTACAATAGTCATTAGGGAGCCAAGTGCACCAACTTCCCAAAAGGTTGGTGAGCCCTAGTAGTGATCAATGAATCAGTAGAGTTAGGTACTGAGAATCATGAGTTACCTCTCACCAGACAAAGTAAGAAACTCAAATCTAAGCCTACCACTGAATCCTCCCAACAGGATTCAGATGTGGAAAAAGGGGTTCACCTGTTACTGTCAATGGCCTCTCAACAGGGCATTGGCATTGAAAAGAGTAGTCTCCCCACTACATCCTTTATAGAGTCAGCACAGGGTCAAGAACACACTCTTGACCCCAGTGGAAATAAGGGTGATGCAACACTGAGTGGAGAGCACATCACAATTGAAACTCCTCCTATTTCTCAGGGGGAGTTGCTAAAATCTAATCTAAACCCCACTTCTCTCTTAGATTCTACATTAGAAATTTCTTCTGAACAAGAGAGTCATTCTCATGACAATCCTGCTTTTGATCAATCACAATTTCAATCAGTGATTGAGCCACCCTCAAGTGACATGGTGCATGACACTGTGCTCACCACCCAGGAACCACATTTAGTTGGTCAGGGAATGCATGCTGGGGCATATCCTAATGACACCAACAAAAACATAGAGGATTCACCAGTTATTACTGGAGACTCTATGCCAAACTCTCCATTCCTTATGGACTTGGATTTGCCTTCACAGGCACATAGAGATGATGCTGTAACACATCCCATTTCAATGGAGAGAGCATCAGACTCTACAGTCATTCCAAGACTGGAGGAGACTCATTCACCTATTCCTCATGAAGTTCTAAGCACTAGCTCTAACTTGGCTCAGGCCACCATGTCAGAATGGCTGAAACCTGTGCAACATGACAGGGCTTCAGGATCATCCTCTATGCCACCACAATTGACGGAAGAAGAACTGCAAAATCTTCATGTGACACGGATAGATGAATTCTCAAAGATTGCCCAACACCTCCTAACAGCTGGACTACCAAACAAAGATTATGAAGCTATCTTGCTTTGTCACCAGGAGGATGCTGAGGCCCAAAAAGATAAGATTGTGGATGAAGCCCAGCAAGATGGAAATGTGGATGCTTGGCTGGATGGCAAGAGGACTGTAAAGCTGAATGAGGCTCTAGCTTTTCTCAGGGAGGACTATCTCACAGCCTTGGGGTCTAATGCTAAAGGTCTCTCTCCTTCAGAAATCTATGATGTTGTCAATGAAGTTTACAAGAGCCAGCTCAAAGCTATGCACTTCCTTGGGAAAGGTCTTCAGTCAGAAATCTCCACTATCAAGGAAGAAACTGAACATTCTCTGGTTCAGTTGAGGAATACATATCTTTCTGATTTTCCCAAGGTGGATGGCATACTCAAAGAGCGCAGGAAGACTAATCAGACTGTCTCCTCTATGGATCTTTCTCTAGCCTTGGTGACTGATAATTTGAAGAGAATGTCCACCAAATTGGAAAACCAACTACAGTCCAACATCAACATCAATTCAATGATCTCAGTTCTATGGAAAAACCAGTATGGTGACAAGCTGGTGGATGAGGTTCCTGTCTCAAACATATCTAAATTTGATTTCTCTAAGCTTAAGGACCAGGCCCTCAATCCTTTCAAGTCTGAGCAGTTGTTTTCAAAGGTTGAAAGATTGAAGAAAGAAGTGGCATCCTTAAAATCTGAAAACCAAGGGATTTCTCATTCCTTGGAGCTCCTGAATGCCAAGCTGGACAACCGAAGCAACTCAACTTCAAACATTCTGCTGGTCCAACAACAGATGATGACCTCTATGATGAGAAGCATGAATCTTCCTATTCCTGGAGAAGCTCAAGACATCTTGTCTAATCCCAAGCCTAAGGGGGAGAAAGAAAGGAAAGGAAAGGAAGTGACTCTGAA
The DNA here is from genome assembly GCA_030848705.1 of Heracleum sosnowskyi. NCBI lineage: Eukaryota > Viridiplantae > Streptophyta > Magnoliopsida > Apiales > Apiaceae > Heracleum > Heracleum sosnowskyi. Next base: position 50,652,310 of record CM061243.1, read on the forward strand.
AGGGGGAGTCTCTGCAAAGCTCAAGGGCAAAATATCTGAGAAACACACAAGGCCAATAACTCTTCTTACTGTTTCTGTCACCAGTTTAGCTGGCCAGAAAAGTAGTGTGACTACAACCTACTATCCTGGCACATTGCCCAGTGATGTCTATGCGCCTCTCATCTGAAGGGTTTCGGGCATGAAAACGCAACGGAAAACGCGTAAAAACAGAAAAATAACGAAACCCTCCGCAGGATCCAAGCGAAATACAATGTTTAATTCGTGAACATAATTGTTTACCTTTTAATGAGCTTTATGAATGGTTGACAGATGGAGGTACTTTGCTTTGATCACCACGTGTCCCGCCTTGCGAAACACGTCTCTAATCAGTCCACACGAACGCCCGATCGTCCAACCATCACCGGAGTTGGTACTAGCCAAGAACTGCCCTCGGAACTCTCTCTCTCTCTCTCTCTCTCTCTCTCTCTCTCTCTCTCTCTCTCTCTCTCTCTCTCTCTCTCTCTCTCTCTCTCTCTAGCCTCTCTTTGATTTAGAGCTGCTAGGGTTTTTAGAAAAACGTTTTTTTTCAATTAACCCTAAAACAATACATCATAATGTATTTATATGGAGAGAATTCTGGGCATATACCTAATCTGATTGGGCTTCCAAAACCCAATCTGATTATTAGTAGTATTATTTATTATATTCGAATTATTATATAATTAATCAAGTCCTACTTAATTAATCCAATAATTCAATAATAATAATAATTCAATTAAATTCGAAATTTAATTAATGCTCCGTTTAAAATGTTCTTTATGTGTAACCCTTTAGGTTATTATTACGTTGGCAATAATTTTAATATCTCATAATAAAATTATAAACAATGAGCGGCATCTAGTAATACATCATTGCTACCCAAGTAATAATAATAATTGGTGATCCAATTAAACCTTTAATGAATAATGTTCCATGTAATATAATCCTTTTAACCTTATATTATAGATTAAACTCGAGGCATGGTTTATGTCATCCTCTTCAACATTTAATCCCAGTTTACTTGATCGATGAGTAGACTATTAAACAAATCACAATTTGAGCATGGCCATGCATTTCATAGTCTCACTCAATCAAGAGGCCAATAATATCACTCCTAAAATAGGAGGGTTAAATCCTATATCTATCATTCATATTTCTCACATGATTCATAATATACCCAATGTCCACCTTTATCATTACCCGGTCAAAGGTAACTTTGAGTAGAATCAAAGTATATTAATTCTCATATAGAAATATAATGATTTCAAGTCTAAGGATCATTACACCATTATCATTGTGAGAATTGCTTATGACACTTGATAACATTTACCATGAAGAATTCACACGATGGGTCTATCCAGTGCCATGTTCTGCTAACATGCACTTATGTCTTTGACTTTAGTATCACCATACTTATGACCAATGAGATGTGGTCATCAGTCAAAAAAAATACTAGTCTTAATGCATTATTATTGTCCTCAAATAATAATACTCGACTAGGGATCTTTTAGGATTATAAACACTACTCATATAATCTCATTTCTAAGTCACATACTTAGAGATATAGAATTCATGCTTATATTCCAAGGACATTTATTATTCTAATATTTATATCGCAGTTAATAAAGACATAATATATAATTGAAAGAAAATCCATAGAACATATTTATTAATAATCAAAATGTCTTCCCTAAGAACATTATAGTATTGTCTCTAGGGCACAAGCACTAACAATCTCCCACTTGCACTAGAGCCAATCACCCATGTATCTAATACCCGTGGAACTAGTGTGACCTTCGTGCTTCTGCTGCGACAAAGCCTTAGTCAGTGGGTCTGCAACGTTATCATTAGTATGCACTGAACATATATGTATATCTCCCCTCCTTGTAATCTCTCGAAGTAGATGATATCGCCTAAGTATATGCTTTGCTCGGGAATGGGACCTTGGTTCCTTAGTCTGCGCAATAGCTCCATTGTTATCGCAATAAAGATCAACTGGATCTGCGATCGATGGAACTACTCCAAGTCCCTCAATAAATTTCCGAAGCCAAACAGCCTCTTTGGCCGCTTCACTGGCAGCAATATACTCAGCTTCCATTTTAGAATCAGCTACTGATTAGTGCATAATTTTGCATTCTCTTGTACCTATTTTATTGTTAGTTTTCGTATTTTTAAATAAATTAACTAGTTGTATTTTCATATTTTGTAGATATTTGGAAAAATAAAGAAAAGAAGAAAAAAGAAGAAAAAGGGACAAGGAAGGGCAAAAGTGGAAAAGAAGAATTCAAGAAAAGAAGGAAAAGACAAAGGAATGAGTTGGTTGTTTAAAAATCAAGATGAAGGGCCAAGATTAACCCAACTATTCCCCAAAACCCTAATTTTTCCCTATAAATACCCCCTCCTTCCCCTTTGTAAATAACCCTAGTTTTAGCCTAGTCTAAATTTTTAATTAGTCTCTCTTTTATTTTCTTAGATCTAGTTTCTCTTTCATTGTAGTAGCTTTTAATTTTGTAAACCCTTTTTCATTTTAATGTTAATTCAAGCATTCACTTTAATTCTCCATCTTGTTCTTTTCATTTATTGGCTATGAACTTTTATAAATCCAATAAACTGGGTCAAATAGCCTTTGTGCTACCACTTGAGGTATAAAAGAGCCTTTTCATTTAATGTTTTGTAGTGTTTAATCTCTAGATTTACTTTTTATTGCGTTCTTGAATCAAGCTCCTTTAAATTTGATTTTAATGTTGGGTTTGATGATTAGAGCTTGTTAGTTACATTTTCTTGTTGGGTTTGGTATGATTTTGTAGTGGGTTTGCTAATTTAGTGATAGATTTGATGTTGGGAGTTGAAAGGAGGTTGTAGATTTAATTTGGTGTTTGAATTTGTTAATGGGTTTGTTAGTTTAGAGTTTGATTTGGTTTTGTTAGTGTTAAATTTAGGTTCTTTAATCCTTAGATTTAGTTTTAGATAGCTTGTTGGGTGTTTTTACATTTTTCCGGTGAGCTTCAATTTTCCGGTGAAGTAAATTATCCGGCAAGATTTGAACATTCCGGCTAGATTTATAATTTCCGGTCGAAATTCTAACACAAAATTAATTTGTGTTGGGGTTGTTTTATTCATTTAATATATATAGTTAATTAGATTAATTTTTCCCCGCACATTTACTAATCTGCTGCCTTCATTTGTTTTTTTTTATTTGCATTTCCGGCTTCCTCTTTTTTTTTGCGTTTCTGTCAAAACATCTCGTTTTTTTTCAGATTAACAAATCGAGCAGGAATTGCACGCGACCAGTTGCTTCACTTTTCCTTTTTGTTTCGCGCGTGGGTTTCACGCAAATTCCCAATCCCCGTGCACAGTTTTTTTTTTTTGTTGATTGTTTTGATTGTTTGTTTTTATTTTGCCCGACTATGTTTCTTTCCTTTCCTTTTGTTTATTTTCTGTCTACTTGGCCTGCCCCATCCCCGTGCATAGTGTTGTCTATTTGTTTAGTTTAGCTTAGTTTTATTGTTTGTTTTATTGTTTAGTTTAGTTTTGTTAATTGTTTTTTTCTTGAGTTTTGTTTTTTTTTTTTTTATTTGTTAATTGTTAAATGTTTTATTAATTCTAGAATTTCTTTTTATGTCTTCTTCTTTTGTTACCTTAGATTAATCAAAAACTTCTCCCAAAATTAATTGTTCTAGTCCGCCTAAATTAGAAGTTAAGTTTTGCGAAAAATAAAATAGTCTCCGTGGATCGAATCATAAATATTAAACGGTGATCGTGCGCTTGCGAATTTAAATCTTTATTTCTTGCACATCAAGTTTTTGGCGCCGCTGCCGGGGACTATAATTATTTTTCGCGTCTTAATTTTTAGTTTTTCGGATTAGTTTTTACTTGCTTTGTTATTTGAAAATTGAGCATTTGGGAAACTTGGCGAGACGTGCTAAAAGCTCGAAGAATTTTGGAAGCTTGCTTAGGTAACCCGTATCCCTCTCTTTTCAATTTTTGTTCACTTTTTATAAAAAATCACAAAAAAATATATTAAAATATTAAAAAAAAAAATCAAAAAAAATTATTTAGTTAAATTACATAATTGTTGCATCATGCATTTAATCACTTAGGATCACATCATCTAGATTTTATTTTCTTGTTTTTAATTTATCGTACCTTATTAATTTTGGTGATTTCTGGAGGAATGAGGTACGTTAAATTTTCCTTTTCTTTAGATTAGAACACGTAGTGTAGGCATCCATAGTTGTTTATTATTTTTTTTTATCTCTTTGTTTGTTGCATCATTTTAATAAATCTTAAGGGCAAAACCCAAGTTTAAGATAAGGGGAGGGATTTCATCACTCTTTCCTTGGCCCACAACCACTTAATTTCATCATTCTGCATTACCCTAGCCTTGTAAATAAAATTAATTAGATGTTAGCCCCTAGGACTTCGGCTCAACTAGGAAGAAAACCTGGAACGAATAATTCTTTTCGTATATATCCTCTTTGGTGTCTAGGCAAGCGAAAGCTTACCTGGCCAATTAGGGTTGGTGTCTAGGTCTGGGTTTAGCCTCTTGGCAATGCTTGCTCGGATCTAGCCGACCGGGACTTATACTGATTGAATTAGGACTTCTAGTAATATCTTTTTGTTAGGAGCAGGTCTAGTTTTTAGGGAACCCTAGCTTTAGTTTTTTTTCTTTTTAATTCTTGTGTGACTAGTTGTAGATTCTTATCTGCTACGTGTTTATTGTTTATGCAATCTATCTGGATTAGGAAGAACTCATCTAGATTAGTGAGAACGATAGAAAATTCCTCTTCTTCGGACTCCGTTAATTTAGAAATTCCTAACCAAATAGAGACCATGGCAGGTAACAGGTAATAATTTTGAAATAAAAGGACATCACATCAGTATGTTGCCTAAGTTTACCGGGAGTGAGGGTGAAGACCCGTACCTTTTTCTCCATGAATTTGAGGAGGTCTGTGCCCTCCAAAAGATTCAACAATTGACCGAAGACTCCATTAGGCTTAGGTTGATTAATTTTGCCTTAAAAGAAAGCGCTAAAATGTGGTTGTATAGTCTCCCGGCTAATTCTATCTCTTCGTGGGAGGGCTTTGTGGTAATTTTTCTCAAAAAGTATTTTCCAAATCATAAGACTACAAGAATTACCAACGAGATAAATCAATTTCATCAGAAAGAAAATGAGTCTTTTTGGAAATACTTCGATCGTTTTAAAAATCTTTTATCACAATGCCCCCACCACGGAATAGAGAAGTGGAGACTGTGCAAGATAGTTTATGAGGCCTTAGATGGACCAACCACTGCCCTTTTAGAGTCTATGTGTCAAGGTAAATTCATGGAAAAAGATGAGGATGAAGGGTGGGCATTTTTTGAAGAATTAGCGGAAAAGACAATGTTGTGGGAGTCTACTAGGGAACCTAGTAAATCGAATGAGTCATCTAGTACATCTAGGGGTTTGCATTCGATTGGTAACTCGATTGCAACCGAGGCCAAATTAGCTACTCTAACTAGAAGACTCGAAGCCCTAGAAACTAGTAAGGCCCCACAACAAGTGTCTTCGTGCCCGAACTTTAATCAAGGTTTTTCGAACTTTCCCGAGTATGAGCAAGTCAATGCTATGTTTCAACCAACCCCGAGAAATGACCCTTTCTCACCAACGTATAATCCCGGTTGGAAGAACCATCCCAATTTCTCGTGGAATCAAGGCCATAATTTCCAATCTCCGCCACCTTCTTTTCAAAAGCCCAATCCAAACTCTTACACTAGCTCTAGTCAAAGTCCTTATCCAAACCCAATTCAAACACCTTTGAATCCTCCCGGGTTTAATGATTCGGATAAGCGACTTAATTCCCTAGAAAAGAGTATTGAGACTTTATTGAAATCCCAAACGGCTTTTATGCAAACTATGACTCAAGATAGGCAAATTTTGAACTCTAATGCTCAAGCCATATCTAAGTTAGAAATGCAAATGAGCCAATTGGCGAATACCATGTGTGAGAGAGAAAAAGGTAAGCTTCCTAGTCAACCCGAGGTTAATCCTAGATTCCCACTCAATCAAAGACCTCATGAAAATGTCAATGCTATAATTTCTTTAAGGTCGGGAAATAAGGTTGATAACCAAGTAGGTGCTGACTCTCACGAAGCAGATGATTTAGATTCTGAACCCAATCCTTCTCTTTCAAATCCGATTCTTGATCAATCAAACCCTAAACCTGTTGTTTCTCCTTGCAAAAGGCCTTCACACTGTGAACCTTCATCTTCTAGCAAAGCACTTTCAAATCCTATTCCCGATGTGTCTAGTGAAAGAGTCTTTATACCGAAAACTCCTTATCCTCAAAGACTCATTTCAAATAAACAATCAGATCAAATGGATAAGATTTTGGAAGTTTTCAAGCAAGTCAAAGTCAACATTCCCCTTTTAGATGCCATTCAACAAATTCCTTCATATGCTAAGTGTCTAAAAGATTTGTGCACTCACAAACGATCCACTCATGTTCCAAAGAAAGCCTTTTTGACCTCTCAAGTTAGTTCAATTCTTTCGAATCAAATTCCTGTGAAATATAAGGACCCCGGTTGTCCTACAATTTCTTGTGTCATAGGCGATACTTTTGTGGATAAAGCTTTACTTGACTTAGGAGCTAGTGTGAATCTTCTTCCATTTACGGTCTATCAAGCCCTAGGTTTAGGCGAGCTCAAGAAGACGAACATGACGCTCCAACTAGCTGATCGTTCTGTCAAAATGCCCAAGGGGATTGTAGAAGATGTGTTGATCAAGGTTGGTGATTTTTTCTTCCCGGTTGATTTTGTTGTTCTCGAAACTCAACCCGTCACGAATCCTAAGAACCAAATTCCTATCATTCTAGGAAGACCTTTTCTTGCTACATCTAATGCCTTGATTAATTGTAGGAATGGTTCTATGAAACTCACTTTTGGAAACATGACCATTGACCTTAACATCTTTAATGTAGGAAAAGAACCCAATGAGCTTTATGAGCAACCATTAGGGGTTAATCTAGTCAATGAGATTGTTACTTGGTCAAATATTGAGGATAGTGAGATTGAGTCTTTTCTTGAGCAAGATTTTAAAATGAATTTTGAGTCTAACCGAGAGCTTCATGAGTCCTTTAAGGACATGACTTCCGAAGAGTTGTTAGGAGAGTTGGATGACCTTTGCTCGAAATTGAAAACCAGGCCGGGGGATGTCTCTTTTAAACCTCGCACCTCTGTTCAAACTCCTGTTGGTGAGCCACCTACATTTGACTTAGATTCACATCACTCCACTTTTGATAAAACTCTTTTTCCTATTATCACTAATGATTTACACCATGACCAAGAATCTCAAATAATTAATTTGTTTAAACAACACAAAGAAGCAACAAGTTGGTTTATGGAGGACATTAGTGGTATAGATCCTTTTAATGTGGAAGATTGCCTTCGATTACTTGAGAAAGTCAATGTAGTGGTAAATTTTCAAAGATTTCTTGATTCATTCTCGAAGCTTCCTCCCATCTTTCCTTGTGGTATTGGTTAATTAGTTTCCAATTGGAGTCTCCCGTCATAAAGTTCAGGTATGGGGGAGTAAAAGTGTGTGTGAGTGGGTTGTTTTAGTTCGTTGTCTTTCAGAATTTTCATTCTCCGTCATCCCTTGTCAGGTATTATCTCATCATTCTCCTTTGTCATTTCTCTCATTTTGCATACATTGAGGACAATGCATGATTTAGGTATGGGGGAGGGTTTGTAAATAGAAAAATCAGAAAATCCAAAAAAAAAAAAAAAAAAAGTGAAAAAAAAATAAAAATAAAAATAAAAATACAAAAAAAATTAGTGTAGAGTTGTAAATATTAGGGTTGTTAATCCTTTTTCTAGTCTTGTTAATTGGTTGCTAGTTGCTTGTTGCACCCTTGCATGCTTTGTAATCTTTTGTTCCTGATTCTTGAGTTGAGAAGTGATTTGCTGAGTTCTTGTTCACACACTTACACTAACTAGGTGAAACTAGTAGGCTTAGTGAATTGTGCAAGAAATTAGAAGGTCATGAATATGTGCAAGTTGACTTGGTTTTCATGCTTAGAGTACAAATAGGTGCATTGATGAGTCCTTGGCTTGAGATTGATTATGCTATTTCCACACCAAGTGAGTTTTGAGCCTATATGCACATCTTTTGCATCCATATTCATTTGCTTGAGTGTCCACATGTCATTTGCATTGCTAGCACTTGTTTGAGGTCTTTCTTGAAATACATGACATCATTGATGATAAGATGATAAAGGCATTTAGGAATAACCCATATTTCCAAAATTTCCACACCATTCTTATTTGATCATTAGTTACCCGTTTGAGCTTAATCCTATTTTTTCGGTGACACACCACATTACTCGCCTAAGACCTTTTTCTTGTACAGCCTTACTTATTCTTGATCCCAATTTATCAAAGGCTAGTAGGAACTTGAGGGAGAAATAAGGTGTGTGAGATGGGTTTATTTTTGTTCATTACTTTCGGGAAATATCTATTTTGGTTGTTCACTTGTTAGTCGATGTTCAAGCTAAATTTTAAGGAGGATTATGGTTGTTTATACTTATCTTAGCTCTCATAGAAAAAAATACAAAAAAAAACAAAAAAACAAAAACAAAACAAAAACAAAAGAAAGAAAAAAATAAATAAAATGAGAGCATACTTGTGTTTTAGTAATCCTCCTTCTTTAGACTAATCAAGCCTTTTTGTTCAATAAAGTTGTAAATAAAGTTGTAAAGTGTTGGGGGGAATGTTTGGTGAGATGTTTAAATTCTTGTAGTTACTACTAGCTTTTGACACTTCACCTCATTTTGGCCTTTCTTGACATACCTTGTCCCTAGCCCCCATTACAACCCAAATAAAGACCTTTTGATTGTCATCTTTGATGTACGTTGTGTTACAAGTTATATTGATACCAAGTGTCAAGCATGTTTTTGATCTTGTTGGAATAGAGTGATACACCTTCCCTTGTTCTTGAGTGAATATTCTTCTGTGAGTGAAAGGTGAGGTATTGCTTGTTTCTTGTGCATATGAAATCTCAAGTTTTGACTCTAAGGTGTGCTCTTGTGTTCTTAGCATGTTTTCCAACTATTTTTGCACTTGACATGGGTTTTTAATCACTCTTGTATGCTTCTTTGAGTCTACTTTGTGAATCCTTGCATCTTTCACCCCAAGACTTTGCAAATTCACTTTGATTCTTAAGATGATGTGACATGAGAGGACATGTATGTGTGGCGTTGCATTGCCATGCAACCTTTTATATGAGCTAGATGGATTTTGTGGGTACATTCACTATAGGCCCTCACGAGACCTCACTCGTCCACTAGGGCTGCCTAGGGGTTTAAAGGGCTTGTTGCATATGCCAAATGCAACCGTGATCATCTACGGAAGTGGTATAGTGTTAGATAGTTTTTTATAGTTTTTGTTTTACTCGAGGACGAGCAAAAGATAGGTATGGGGGCATTTGATTAGTGCATAATTTTGCATTCTCTTGTACCTATTTTATTGTTAGTTTTCGTATTTTTAAATAAATTAACTAGTTGTATTTTCATATTTTGTAGATATTTGGAAAAATAAAGAAAAGAAGAAAAAAGAAGAAAAAGGGACAAGGAAGGGCAAAAGTGGAAAAGAAGAATTCAAGAAAAGAAGGAAAAGACAAAGGAATGAGTTGGTTGTTTAAAAATCAAGATGAAGGGCCAAGATTAACCCAACTATTCCCCAAAACCCTAATTTTTCCCTATAAATACCCCCTCCTTCCCCTTTGTAAATAACCCTAGTTTTAGCCTAGTCTAAATTTTTAATTAGTCTCTCTTTTATTTTCTTAGATCTAGTTTCTCTTTCATTGTAGTAGCTTTTAATTTTGTAAACCCTTTTTCATTTTAATGTTAATTCAAGCATTCACTTTAATTCTCCATCTTGTTCTTTTCATTTATTGGCTATGAACTTTTATAAATCCAATAAAGTGGGTCAAATAGCCTTTGTGCTACCACTTGAGGTATAAAAGAGCCTTTTCATTTAATGTTTTGTAGTGTTTAATCTCTAGATTTACTTTTTATTGCGTTCTTGAATCAAACTCCTTTAAATTTGATTTTAATGTTGGGTTTGATGATTAGAGCTTGTTAGTTACATTTTCTTGTTGGGTTTGGTATGATTTTGTAGTGGGTTTGCTAATTTAGTGATAGATTTGATGTTGGGAGTTGAAAGGAGGTTGTAGATTTAATTTGGTGTTTGAATTTGTTAATGGGTTTGTTAGTTTAGAGTTTGATTTGGTTTTGTTAGTGTTAAATTTAGGTTCTTTAATCCTTAGATTTAGTTTTAGATAGCTTGTTGGGTGTTTTTACATTTTTCCGGTGAGCTTCAATTTTCCGGTGAAGTAAATTATCCGGCAAGATTTGAACATTCCGGCTAGATTTATAATTTCCGGTCGAAATTCTAACACAAAATTAATTTGTGTTGGGGTTGTTTTATTCATTTAATATATATAGTTAATTAGATTAATTTTTCCCCGCACATTTACTAATCTGCTGCCTTCATTTGTTTTTTTTATTTGCATTTCCGGCTTCCTCTTTTTTTTTGCGTTTCTGTCAAAACATCTCGTTTTTTTTCAGATTAACAAATCGAGCAGGAATTGCACGCGACCAGTTGCTTCACTTTTCCTTTTTGTTTTGCGCGTGGGTTTCACGCAAATTCCCAATCCCCGTGCACAGTTTTTTTTTGTTGATTGTTTTGATTGTTTGTTTTTATTTTGCCCGACTATGTTTCTTTCCTTTCCTTTTGTTTATTTTCTGTCTACTTGGCCTGCCCCATCCCCGTGCATAGTGTTGTCTATTTGTTTAGTTTAGCTTAGTTTTATTGTTTGTTTTATTGTTTAGTTTAGTTTTGTTAATTGTTTTTTTCTTGAGTTTTGTTTTTTTTTTTTTTGTTAATTGTTAAATGTTTTATTAATTCTAGAATTTCTTTTTATGTCTTCTTCTTTTGTTACCTTAGATTAATCAAAAACTTCTCCCAAAATTAATTGTTCTAGTCCGCCTAAATTAGAAGTTAAGTTTTGCGAAAAATAAAATAGTCTCCGTGGATCGAATCATAAATATTAAACGGTGATCGTGCGCTTGCGAATTTAAATCTTTATTTCTTGCACATCAGCTACTGTCTCTTGCTTCGAACTCTTCCAGCTTACAGCACCTCCATTTAGACAAAACACAAACCTAGATTGAGACACAGTATCGTCTCTGTCTGTTTGGAAACTAGCATCAGTGTAACCTCTTACAACTAGCTTCTCATCTCCTCCATATACCAAGAATGAATATTTAGTTTTCTTGAGGTACTTAAGAATATTCTTGACTGCCGTCCAGTGACCTTCACCTGGATTAGACTGGTATCTGCTCGTTATGCTTAAAACATACTAAACATCAGGTCGAGTACATATCATTGCATACATTATTGAACCAATTGCAGAAGCATATGGTACCTTTTTCATACGGTCTTTATCATCTAATGATTTAGGACAATTTTCTTTTGAGATCACTATCCCATGAGACACAGGGACAAATCCCCTCTTTGCCTCTTGCATCCCAAAACGATGCAATACTTTGTCAATGTATGTACTCTGACTTAAGTCGATTAATCTTCTAGATCTATCTCTATAGATCTTGATCCCTAATATATAGGTAGCACCGCCTAAGTCGTTCATTGAGAAACTTTTTCCCAACCAAGTCTTAACAGCCTGAAGAGAAGGTATGTCATTCCATATTAGTAATATATCATCAACATATAATACTAGGAATGCCACTTTGCTCCCACTAACCTTCTTGTAAACACAAGGCTCATCTTCATTTTGAATAAAGCCAAACTCTTGGACTGTTATATCAAAACGAATGTTCCAACTCCTTGAGGCCTGCTTCAATCCATAAATAGATCGTAGTAGCTTACAGACCATTCTAGCAAATCTCGGATCGACAAAACCTTCTGGTTGTATCATATACACATCCTCTTCTAAGCTCCCATTTAAGAAAGCGGTTTTGACATCCATTTGCCAGATTTCATAGTCATAGTAAGCTGCTATCGCAAGCAAAATCCTGATGGACTTGACCATAGCTACTGGTGAGAAAGTTTCATCATAGTCAATACCATGAATTTGTTTGAAACCTTTCACCACTAGTCTTGCTTTGTAGGTCGTTACATTACCATCCATGTCTGTTTTCTTCTTGAAAACCCATTTGCACCCAATAGGTTTTACCCCTTTAGGTGGTTCAACCAAAGTCCATACTTTGTTTTCATACATGGAATCCATCTCAGATTTCATAGCTTCCAGCCATCTCTCAGAATCTGGACTATTCATAGCATCCTGATAGGTAAGAGGCTCATCTTCATCCATAAGCATTACATCGCCAGTCTGAGTTAAGAGAAATCCATAATATCTCTCAGGCTCGTGGTGAATCCTACCAGATCTACGAACAACCTGTGTTTCTTGAGCAGTAACATTTTCATGTACTTCGTGCTCATGTTCCAACTCTGGTTCAATGTCATTCTGTGGTTTTCAAACTTCATCGAGATCTATCATACTCCCACTGTTTATCTTAGAGAACAGTTCTCTTTCAAGAAATACAGCAGTTCGAGCAACAAACACTTTGCTCTCGGTACGATTATAGAAATAATACCCTTTAGTTTCTTTTGGGTATCCCACAAAATTACATTTGTCTGATTTCGGTCCTAGCTTGTCAGTGACTAAATGTTTCACAAACGCTTCGCATCCCCATACTTTCAAAAAGGACATGCTATGACGTTTCTCAGTCCATATCTCATATGGTGTAGTTTGAACCGATTTAGTAGGAACTCGGTTAAGTGTGTGTGCAGTCGTTTCTAGAGCATAACCCCAGAAACTAATTGGAAGATCCGCTAGACTCATCATCGATCGCACCATGTCCAAGAAGGTACGATTTCTCCTTTCAGATACACCATTCCACTGTGGTGTTCCAGGAGGTGTGAGTTGTGATACAATACCACACTCCTTTAAGAAATTCTTAAATTCTAAGCTTAGGTACTCACCTCCACGATCAGATCGTAGAGTTTTAATACTTCCGCCTATTTGCTTTTCCACTTCTGCCTTGTACTCTTTGAATTTTTCAAATGATTCGGATTTGTTCTTCAAAAGATACACATATCCGTATCTACTAAAATCATCAGTAAAGGTTATGAAGTAGTAAAAACCACCTCTTGCCATCGTACGCATTGGACCACATACATCACTATGTATGAGTTCTAATCGTTCGGTGGCCCTCTCACCAATTCCGGTAAAAGGAGCTTTAGTCATTTTTCCAATGAGACAAGGTTCACATTCTTCGTATGATTCAAAATCAAACTTATCCAAGTATCCATCCTTATATAACTTGGAAATGCGTTTCTCATTTATATGGCCTAAACGACAATGCCAAAGGTATGTTTGATTTGAGTCATTAGCCTTAATACGTTTATTATTTACATTATAGACAGGAATATCAAGATCAAGAACATATAAACCGTTAAATAAACGTGCAACCCCATAGGTAACATTATTCAAACCAAAGGAACAACTATTGTTCTGAATTGTAAAGGAAAAACCTTTCTTGTCCAAACAAGAAACATAAATAATGTTTCTGCAAATCGCAGGCACATAAAAACAGTTTTCAAGTTCTAAAATAAGCCCAGTGGGCAACGATAAATTATAAGTCCCTACAGCCAAAGCAGCAACCTTTGCTCCATTGCCAACGCGTAGGTCGAATTCTCCTTTCGCCAAAGTCCTACTCCTTCGCAGTTCCTGCACATTTATACAAATGTGAGAACCACATCCAGTATCCAATACCCATGATGTATAAGTAGACAAATTGACTTCTATGACATACATACCTGAATCAGAAATCTTCACAGACTTCATACCCTTCAGGTTCTGATCCTCCAAATAAGCTTGACAATTACGCTTCCAATGACCCGGCTTCTTGCAAAAGTGACATATATCACCCTTTGCAGCACCTTTTGCAACACCTCCAGTAGGCTTCAAAGCCCTTTTGAAAGCAGGCTTCGGATTAGCAGATTTAGATCCAATCTTCTTCTTGCCTTTCCATTTCCCCTTTCCTTTGGCATTCCCTTTATTCACCATCATTATGGGAGCAGGGTTAGCCTTTGACATATTGGTCTCAGCAGTCGTCAATAATGCCAATAGTTCGGTAGGTGTTTTGTCTATCTCACTCATAATATAGTTTATAACAAATTGAGTGTAGTTGCTGTTCAAAGACTGCAAGATCAAATCTGCTTGGTGTTCCGGTAAAACCGGGAAACCCAAACTCTCAAGGGTTTCCATATACCCTATCATCTTTAGAACATGCGGTCTAACCGGGTCACGATCTCCCTGTTTTCATGCATACAACGCTTTGCTTACATCAAACCTCTCTTGACGAGCTTGACCCTCAAACATCCTTTTGAGGTGCTCAATCATGTCATAAGCGTCCATACGCTCATGTTGTTTCTTAAGCTCAGGACTCATAGTCGCTAGCATCAAACAACAGACATCCGTAGAATCATCAAGATGCTTCTAATAAGCATTTTGTTGAGCCTCGGTTGCTTCAGCAGCAAGAGGTCCAGGGTGAGGAATATCAAGGACATAAAGCTTTCGCTCCTGCCTGAGGACAATTCTCAAATTCCTTTGCCAATCAAGGAAGTTGGTTCCTGTCAGCTTTTCCTTCTCAAGGACTGATCGCACAGAGAAATTGTTTGAGTTTGCCATTTAGATATCTACAATGTTAAAATGCATAAAATAAGTTATTTGCAGATTTATTAAATTATGTTTAAGTGATTATCCATATATATTCACAATATATATCTCTCACTATTTTTATCAAATCAATAGCCCTAACTATTAATTCGGAAGGCATTACTCTAAATCCTTCTAGTGAGCCAAGATCCATATTTCGTCATGCTTAAGGTCAGCTTTGGCTTTACTCCCAAAACATGATTTATTTAGGTAGACAACTCTTGTCAATTATATCATATATAACTCTTGGAAAGTCTGGTAGAACAACATTTGTCCACATTTATCCAATAAATCATACCAAACTCCATGCCTCTAAGTTCACAATCCTATTGTGGTAACTTAGTTAAGTCTAACCCAATGGTCTAACAGTTAAGTATCACATTTACTTCATCGCGCCTTACCACGATAGATTGGAGTGCTTCGCTTTGGCGAACCCACTCTTTCTCGATCTAGGTCTTGACGAGTGTTACCCATTGGAAGGCATCTAAGTGACTTAATATTTTAAATTTAGGGATTTTATTATTAAAACGACCATGATCCCATCATCAAGAGATTCCCAATTTTTCCTTGAACTAAGTACTTCAATTAAAAATTCATCAATGGTTTGATTTCCAGTCCAACGGAGGAGTCACAGTGGCCTCACTTAAAACCCGCCTTTCTTACAAGCGCTGCTTGTATTTTTGTCAAAATCGCCCCATATCAAAAAATCAAAAATTCATACTTATTTATGTGTTTCATAAACACAGGAATCTCATGTTCGTTTTGTTCAATTTTAAAATCTTGAATCGTTACAGATTTTATCTTGTTTAACAGGCATGGCATGGGTGATGTATCTAATACATACAATCATTATAGCTACGCATACATATTGTCATCACATGCATCATATATGTAAAGTGCGTAAAGTAAACGTGCTTGGTTATGGCCCAATCCTATGCGATTTTTCCATGCTAAAGGAAAAATCATGGTCAAACTATGGTGGTATGAAATACAACATAATAATACATGTCTTCATGCTTCATTGTAATGACTCCTTTTGATCGCCTCCTTGGTATGCCTCCAAGTCTTCATATCTTTATGTCTCTATGTCTTCAATTACATTACATAATATAAAAAGCTAATCTAATAAACTTACAAGAGAAACTCGATTTACATTCGAGATTTAATCATTACAAGAATGAACGACATGCAAGTCGTATTTAAAACCAAGACCATAATAAAAAACCACTAACCTATGGGTCTTAGGGCCATAACCATACACCATGCTCAATTAACAGTTAAGAACGTCTCATATTGCATCAACATATCACACCATATCATATTTTTCATGATTCAATCACAAAATCAAATAAAGTGTAAATTAGAAAATTAAAATCAGAATTATGAAAACAATAAATCGCTGTTTACAGACAGTAAACGACGTCAAACGCCTTACAGATGAACGAGTGACAACGTCAGTATTGTTCAGACGCCAGTTTCCCTTTACGAAAAGGTATTTTCGGCAAAATTCTGAGAATGTATGCAAATTTCACCAAATCTGCGCAGCCAATCAGAAATCGTATCGAATACCATTCTCATAACAAGAAAAAAAATATATCATGTATATATCAGTATACATACAGATTATATGATCATCATATGATCATCTCAATCATCATTATTATAAAATTTATGTATATACATCAATACAATATTCATGTTTTCATAAAAACAACGCATCAATCATGATAGTCGCAAACATGATTTTATCATCAAAACAGTAAACATATAAACGAATTAAACACTTTTCGCAAGTAGCTCTGATGCCATTGAAGGGTTTCGGGCATGAAAACGCAACGGAAAACGCGTAAAAACAGAAAAATAACGAAACCCTCCGCAGGATCCATGCGAAACACGATGTTTAATTCGTGAACATAATTGTTTACCTTTTAATGAGCTTTATGAATGGTTGACAGATGGAGGTCATTTGATTTGATCACAACGTGTCCCGCCTTGCGATACACGTCTCTAATCAGTCAACACGAACGCCCGATCGTCCAACGATCACCGGAGTTGGTACTAGCCAAGAACTGCCCTCGGAACTCTCTATCTCTCTCTCTAGCCTCTCTTTGATTTAGAGCTGCTAGGGTTTTTAGAAAAAACGTTTTTTTTCAATTAACCCTAAAACAATACATCATAATGTATTTATATGGAGAGAATTCGAGGCATGGTTTATGTCATCCTCTTCAACATTTAATCATGGTTTACTTGATCGATGAGTAGACTATTAAACAAATCACAATTTGAGCATGACCATGCATTTCATAGTCTCACTCAATCAAGAGGCCAATAATATCACTCCTAAAATAGGAGGGTTAAATCCTATATCTATCATTCATATTTCTCATATGATTCATAATATACCCAATGTCCACCTTTATCATTACCCGGTCAAAGGTAACTTTGAGTAGAATCAAAGTATATTAATTCTCATATAGAAATATAATGATTTCAAGTCTAAGGATCATTACACCATTATCATTGTGAGAATTGCTTATGACACTTGATAACATTTACCATGAAGAATTCACACGGTGGGTCTATCCAGTGCCATGTTCTGCTAACATGCACTTATGTCTTTGACTTTAGTATCACCATACTTATGACCAATGAGATGTGGTCATCAGTCAACAAACATACTAGTCTTAATGCATTATTATTGTCCTCAAATAATAATACTCGACTAGGGATCTTTTAGGATTATAAACACTACTCATATAATCTCATTTCTAAGTCACATACTTAGAGATATAGAATTCATGCTTATATTCCAAGGACATTTATTATTCTAATATTTATATCACAGTTAATAAAGACATAATAAATAATTGAAAGAAAATCCATAGAACATATTTATTAATAATCAAAATGTCTTCCCTAAGAACATTATAGTATTGTCTCTAGGGCACAAGCACTAACAATCTGCACAAAAGCTCAACCTGTCAAAGCAAACATTATCACTGAGGCCAAGCTACAGGAAGTTGCCAATTCATACATCTATCATGATGAGGCCTTTCTGGAGTTTCTGAAAGCCATCTTTATCAGCGTTCAAGGTGACACCAAGACCTACAGGGCTATGATTATGGAAAATATCAAGTATCTCACTGTGGTAGTCAGGAGAATCAAGGAAGCTTATCTAAGAGAAATTGTCATGGTATCTAAGGAAAATGAACTTTGGCATCTGTCTTTTGATACTTTAGATAAGCTGAGGTTCACTGAACTAGACACCATAATGGAATTAATAGAGAAGACTGGTGAGAACAACAGGATTCTGTATGAAGACTTGAAGAAGGACCAATACTCAAGATTGCCTGAAGTCATCACAAATCCAAGAACAATCATCTTTCAAGGACTCACCAGGGCAAACACAATTGATCAACTAATCATCCCTGCTCAGTTGAACATGAAGAACAAAGATATAATCAACAGTGTGCTTCAAATGCTAAGAGCCAAGAAAGGACTCAGGACTGCTGAAGAAATAAAGATGATTCAAATTCTACAATCATTTCTGATACACGGAAGAGTTCCTGAATCACTCAATGCAAAGAAAAATCAAAAGGATGACAAAGATGAGGATAAAGACAAAAGCTACAGGAGGATGAGTCAACCTAGGAGTGATAAGGATGGAGTAACTGAGAGCAGCAAATGGAAAACTTCAAAGAAATCCAAAGATGCTGAGGATGACAACAAAGACTCAAAGGGAAGCAAAGAAACTGTCAAGAAGACAAGGAGTGGAAATCAGCAAGTCGAGGACATTACCAGCAGTGCCTTAACCACAACACAAGACTCCAAGTCTAGGGTGGGTACTGTTAGTAATGATCCTCCAAAATCATTATCCAAGACCTCTTAACCTAATTTGCCACAGACGAAAGTTGAAGCCACAAAGGAAAAATCAAGAAGACACTTCCACAAAGTCACAGCCAGTGGAATGTTACAGTGGATGAAAAGGAAAGGGATGAAGCTACTTCCAAATGATGTGGCACTAAAGACTAAATCTCCCTGCTGCAGAAAGCTACCTCAAGTGAAGCATTTGAAGATCAAGAGTGTAGCCAAAAGGAAAAGGATAACAAAGAAGAATGGGGTAGTCACTAATGTAGTAGGGATCAAAGTACTTCCTCTGGATGAAGACTATGATGAAGATGCCCTAGCATTTTTGAGAGCTCAAAGAATCTTTGAAGTCAAGGTGAAGAGAAAGAGAAATGAAGCAAGGAGGCTGGCAATACTTTTCACAATATGAACTTGAAAGAATAAATGCTCTACTGAATTTTGAAGAAAAGGAGGAGAGATTGTGGAAAATAGAGGTTGCCAGATTCATGAAGATGCACTCTGATTATGAAGAAAATCTAAGGAAGCTGAATGAAGAAAAGAGGTGCTGAAAGAAAAGGAGATGGCTGAAATGGAGGAAAGAGCAAAGGAGCTGAGGGAGAAAGGGCTGTGCAGGGTAAAACAAAATCCTTATATTGTGGAGTACAAAAATCATTATGGAGGAAAAAGCAAGATAAGGATGGAGTTTATTGATTAATATGTGGAAAGTGCCCTCAGAACAGCAGCTGAAGATTTAGAAGGCTCTCCTCTAATAGAGGAGTTAATAGCAAGAGATGAAATTCTACTGGCCATTTCTGAAATGAAGAAGAATGAAGAAATAAGGAAGAAGAAGATTTATGATGATTTCTTAGAGAAACAATTGGAAACTGAAGTTATGTAGCTCAAGGAGAAATTCTGTAAGCCCAAATTTCAAGTTGTTATCAAATTCTGTTCATCTTTTTTTCTTTTTATCAAATTTCAAGTTGTTTCTTTTTATGTAAGTTAGGCTTGTTATCAGACATGAAATTGTGCCTAAGGGTGTTACTCACAATTTGGGGGAGATTGTTAGGCTCAAGACATGTCTGAATACCACCATTAACAAGTCTACACTTTGTGACTATGTCACACTACATGACCTAGTGAACTCTATCAGTGGGATATAGTATAGGCCTCTCTGTACTTGTCTTGTTCTCATGAACATTAGCTTGATCATGTATGCTCAGAATTATAATGAGCTTAGTAAGTTTCTTGCATCTAGAATGTACATAGGCCATTGAATAATTGTCCTGGTAGAAGTTCAGAATTTGTTCATGCAGCAGGATGAAGATGAATAAGGCCCTGAAGAAATAAGTTGCAGAAATTTGTCTAAGGCATTATATAGCAAAGTCAGAATAAAGCTATGTCGTGAAGTCACCAATATCTATGTCGTGAAGTACTAAGATCGCATAGTCCTAATTGAACTATGTCGTGAAGTCTTCATTACTCATATCGTGAAGTGTTGATACCGCAAAGTCAAGATGTACTGGATCGTGAAGTCCCCAAAAGGCCTGGATCGTAAAGTCCCAAAATGGTCTAGATCGCGAAGTCCTCAAAAGGCCTAGATCGCGAAGTCCTTAAAAGGCCTAGATCGCGAAGTCCTCAGAAGGCTTCGATCGCGAAGTCTCTAAAGGATACATCGCGAAGTCAGGAATGAAGTGGAGTTCACGATATCAACACTTAGCCATCTACAACAAGACAAATGAAGGTACAAGATCAAAGTCAATGGAGACAAATACTGAAGCATCTGTATTGGTCAGGTGGTCCAAAATACAGATGGCAAATCTACAGCTAAACTTGGAGAGGAAGAAGGAAGACAAGCAGCTACAGATAAGGGAGAGGACCACAGAAAGCAAGTGGGTCTCCCTGACACAGCCAGCCGTTTATAGAACGACAAATTGGAGTTGCAGGAAGGAAAGCTGTGTAATTAGGTGTGTGCACTAGTTTTGTATAGGACAATATATATATTGTGCACACCCTACTGTTAGCTGCAAGTGAGTATATCATAGAATTATATTCAAGCACTTCTTTCTCTGTAAAAAAAACAAGATACAAACTGTTCTTGTTTAGAAGCCAGAAATTCAGTTGTGAAATTCTGGAAAGCCGTAGTATTTAATTTGCTTAATACAAAGTAGATTAAAGTGATTGTGTCTGTTGTTTATTTTCATTCCGCATTTTCTTACTACACAATCTATTACAGCAATTTAGCTTCAAGAAAGTGAAAAATATCTAAACTATCCATTCACTCCCCCTGTCTAGTTTCTTGGTGATATTCATTTCTAACACGTGAGTCTTTCCTAAATTGCTATACAAACAAGTTTATCATTACTGGAAAAAGCAATCTAGATACATTCTATATTTAGCTAACACAATTCAGTAGATGTTGATTTGTCATACTCTTGAATTGGTGAGCTTTGTCATGTGATCTCTCAAGCTTCAGTCGTAGTCTTGCAGACCTAATGCAGTGTTGGGATACTGCAGCACGCCTATTTCTTGAAAATCCAAACTGTCACATGTTTGACTGGGTAGATCCCCAATACAAAGATTATCCCTTTGAGACAGTATCCTGGTCTTCAAGCTTGCTATCACAAGAATGCGCTTTTGGTGACAGTAAGAAATCCCCGCAATAGATGTTGTCAGGAATTCTAAGCTTACTGTCAGACTAAGGTAAAGTTGATGTCTCAGGGCTTCCGCCAATGTTGTTGTCAAAGTGGATATACTGTCGTGACTTGCAACATGCTGTCTTCTTGTAACCTTACTGTCAGTGCCATGACAGTAACATTTATTCTTGTTGTCTTCTTAGAGCACTTCTTGAGGCTTGAACAAATGAATGAACTTCTACTAAGATGTACTAAGTCTTTATTCAACAGTAAGCAAAAATGGTTACAAGAAATACTCTGGTTGTGACAGTATGTTCATACTTAATAAAAATTAAGTAATATAAAATACAAAGTTAAATTGTCCTCTAAGCTATCACTCATAAATCCTAACAAAACACATTACCTTTTAATGAAAATATATTATCTTTGATAACACGCCTAAAAATAAAAATTAGTATAATATATTTTTCAATCATTAATATTATTATTTTTAATTATATATCTTCTTAATATTATATATATTTCAATTATTAATAAATTCTAAAAAATAGAAAACACTATATCTTCTTA
The DNA here is from genome assembly GCA_030848705.1 of Heracleum sosnowskyi. NCBI lineage: Eukaryota > Viridiplantae > Streptophyta > Magnoliopsida > Apiales > Apiaceae > Heracleum > Heracleum sosnowskyi. The sequence continues at coordinate 50,674,159 of CM061243.1, forward strand.
ATAAAAATGTCAATTATACTATATTCTATATATTCTATTATTAATACAAAAAATAATATAAAAAAATACTTTTACTATAAAAAAAAATATTATATGAAGCACGGAGTTAAAAGCTAGTTATATTGAATTCATTAACCAAACAAAATCGAGCGTAACATGCTTATCGTTTTCATTTATAACCTTGCATGCTTACAAGTTATAGGTAACTATAAAACTTAACATCTTGAGCTTGGGTTCGAGAAGTAAATTGACTTAAAGAAAAGACAATCATGAAATAATTATAAAAATTTGCAGGAATTTTTTGGTATGTGCAGCTGTTAAAGAATTGATAATTGGGAAGTCATCTGTGGTCGGATCGTCCTGATTTTCAGACATTAGCTTCGTTAAATCAATATCTAAAATCTGAATGGTGGAGATTAGATTTTGGATTCGTGAATGTGTGATTTATGGTGTCCGAAGCAGGTTGTTTGCGCGTTGTTAGTTTGTCTTGAGTTGATTTTTTCTTGGCTGATGGAGGATCTAAAATCGTTGAGGATTAATGCACCCAAGTATGATGTGAAGACGGATTTTACTATGTGGAGTTTATAGGCATTACGCGATCCAACAAGTGGTATCATAGCCGACGGTTAAGAAGTTGATCCTGACGTTATAGGCTGCAAGTTCGGTGGTGTGGGAGGCTCTCCAGAACTACGGTTGGAGATCTTGGACGACTTGTGTCAAAAGTCTTCCTGACACTGAGATGTTCGGGCGGCGTGTCCCGCAATATGAGGAGTCACAGATGAGTAGCAGCAGTATAAAGGTCACAAGATTAGTGGTTCTTGAATTGAATTGAATTGAGGGGAGCTCAAGTTCCACATTGTTTAAAGAAACAAGAATTATCTTGAATATAAGCCGTCAAAACAACTCGATTAATATGATGAGACTTTTTGATATGTGCCTAAAAATAAATTTATGCGACTTAATCATGTCTCAAAAGTACAATATCATATTAATGTGAAGTTAATGGGAATTGCGAGGCTCAAGTCATATGATTTTTTCAATCAAACTCCAGCTAGCTTAAAAAACCACATGGATCTAGGTCGTTTTAAAGTACCAATAATATTATTAGAGAACTCTTGTTTTAAATTATTGTAGATAATAAGGATTTAAATATCGGAAAAGAAAATTATATTGGTACTTCTCGAGAAAGTACTTATTTTGCAAAACAAATAATTCATGTATGAAATACCCCTAACATGTTCATCACTTTTTCCGTTTTATATAACAATAAAAAATAAATTAGGAAAATTATACAAACTGAATAATAACAAATATTAAAGGATAAAATAATTCATGCCACTAAAAGATTGTAAAATTCTATGGAAAAATCTAAAAGAAAAAAAGTCTCTAGTAATCGACCTCAGTTTCCTGTGCCCAAAATTCTATCCGATACAAAAATGATTTGGATAAAAGATTATTATATTTGTGTATTTTATCGTCTAACATTTTAATATTATGTTTTCATGTAAAAGTAAATATAAATAAAGAATTATATCATTAATATTTTATATATAATAAAATGTAATATGCATGTATGTATATATAATAAATATAAAATTATAAAAACATGCACATTTAACATTTCTATACAATTTTTTTAATATGTAATAATCATTAAAAAAAGCATTTTCATGAATACAACTTTTTTATTTATTTTCATTTGCAAAACTATGAATTTTTGATTTTTTTTTTGCCACGACTTTACAAGTAATTGTAAACTAAATGTAATCTCATATGTAGTCCAAAGCAACTTCAAATATTTTTCAGATAAATATAAAATATAAATTACATTTGATTACAAACTGTATTTTTGCAAATTTTTCTAAAAATTATCTTGTACACAAAATTAAAAACTAGAATAGCACAATTACATATTTTTTCGTTTGGTATCTAATACCCTACATATGTAACGACGTCTTCAAATATTTTTTTAATGGAGGACAAGATGTCATGACGGTAGTCTACACAGAACACTTCTATGACATGCAATCTAATAATCCTGATGCAGTTCTAAATTTTCTAAGTCCTTAAAAAAAATTCAAAACAGTTCACCATAAAAATAGATGACAGAATATAATAGTTTTGATTAGAGTACTCCGCGACAAGTGGAATTATAAAGGAGGAAATATATACATACGTTTATAGTGAAAGATAGAGAGGGTGGGGTTGGATGTGAATGCCAAATCTTAGTACATACATACACACTCTCTCTCTCTCTCAAACACTACTCTCTCTCCCCCCTCTCTCTCTCTCTCTCAAACACTACTCTCTCTCCCCCTCTCTCTCTCTCCAATCCAGATTTCAGAACCCAAGAGCACAACTGAGAGCAAGTCTTTAAAGAAATCTTGGATTGGATTCAATCCCTGATCTTCTCTGCCCTTAAACAAATGTTCCCAGATTTTTGAGGTACGATTTTGTATTAATTTCCCACACGCACACAACACATTAGTTGTTTGTTTGTACAGTGTATCTGTATGTTGTTGTGTATCTATATGTGTACTTTAAATACAGCCTTTTATTTTCTATATCCTAGTTACTTTCCTAGTTGATAGCTTCGTTTGAATTGCAAAATCTTTCTTACAATTATTGAATTCCCCACTTGGGATTTTTTTTTTTTTTTTTTTTGCAGTAATTCTGACACAACTATATTTTTGTTTTTTAATAAGTTCTTTTAAAGTATTAGTAATTTTTATTAACATCTTCATTTTTTGTTGTCTAAATTTCCAGAACCTCAATACCCAACAAGATGGGGTCTTATAACTTTTTTTTTTGAATTAAATAACAAATACAAACATGCACATATATAAGATTACAGATATACATGTTGTAGTGATATGCATGTGTTGTATTTTCATTTGCTTGTATAATTGTACTGATAGTGCTGATACTCTCACCACTAGTGACCAACTGTGTTTTTTTTTTTTTTAAAGTTTTAAAAGGACTCAAGATTCTTTCTTTTCACAATCTGAGCTTTTTTGGCCTTTAGGTGTGTGTATTTTTCAGTACTCATCAAAAGTAGCCCATTTATGGAAAATGGGATCTGCTTTTTTCACATTTTATCATTTCCAAATTATGGGAATAATAATTTGTAGTAGTTGTGTATGTGTAAGATGATGATAATTATAGTTATAGAATATATTAATTTATAGTAATTATGATTAGATATGCATAAGTGCATGTTTGTTATGACCCTTCTGTGAAACAACCAAACAAGTTGAAGTTGTGATTTTATACTTCAGACCTTGTCTCTTATGCATAAATTGTACAAACACAATTCCAAATCTTAGCATGTTTTGTCTGGCTTTCTATTAGTACAGTAAGTACAGGTAAGAATATAATATAATTAAATCTTTTTCTTCTTGGAAAATAATTTAATATTATCTCAATTCAAATTCTTTCTCTCTTTTTTTTTTTGGTGCAGGAGTGTTCTTGATTTGCTACAAATCTTGTTCCCATTAGGGAAGGAGCCACAAATGGAAGGAGATACATTTTCAGGTTTGCGGAATGGTGCTCAAGTGGATGGCAAGGTAGTCCACACATTTCAAAAGAGTTTTGTTCAAGTTCAAAACATTTTGGATCAAAACAGGCTGTTAATCAACGAGATTAATCAGAATCACGAGTCGAAAGTTGCTGATAATTTGAGCCGGAATGTGGGTTTGATCCGAGAGCTGAATAACAACATAAGGAGAGTGGTTGATCTTTATTCCGATCTTTCAACCAATTTCAGCAAATCCATGGATTCGTCCGAAGGAGATTCGAGTGGTGGTTTGAGGTCTGATAGCAAAGCCGCTAACAAAAGAAACAGGCCTGGTTGATATTGTAACTGGTGGAATTGATAAAATGCACGAGGCAATCGGATACTATGTCATTAAATTGTGCAACCCTTTGCTGAACTTTCTAGTGTTTGTTTAGCAACATTTGTGGCAGAAATAATTGGTGAAGCCTGTCACATTGTATCTCTGTAATATGGATGTAGCAAATTGAAAACCTGGATCATGTTCTTCTATATCAGTTTCAGGTTTCTTTATATCTCTGTGTTGTTTAATGTTTCAGAGAGATGAGTAACAAAGATTTTATCATACCAATAATTTCTACAAAAGGTGATCTATGAGGCTGTTATCTTCTTCCACTTTTTGTGTTTGTCAAAAGCAACTTATGATTTAGTTAGTATAGTATGTTTTTTTACAAATCTCTTTCATTTCTTCTGATGAAGTTTCTTCTACTTTTGGTGAAATTCCCTCATTACTTTTTCCCATATTCCAATTCAACAACTCAAGTGGTGGCAGATGCACTGATTTTAGTACTTTACCACCAAGAATTCACAACTCAAAAAAACAGTATTCAACATTTTTATGTGGAGAAATGAATTGCATATACACTTATTATAATACTAGTATATTTTTAAGTTGATTACACTCAGAATATGCTCTGAAACAATAGAGGAGAAAGCTGAATGTAGGATAATCTTTTTAGTTCCCAATCACACCCCACCACAGGAACAGAATCTCAGATGAGATGATGGGTTTTTGACTAATAATATTACTAGTATGTTTTTTGATTGTTCTTACCCAATGAAAATCTAATGGATGGTATTGAAAAGGAAATTTATGTATAAACAACTGAGAATGGGGAATAAAAAGTAGCTTTGGGTAGTTCAAAACAAAAGCACTACAGTTTCATGAGACAGACAGGTATTTCTGAATAGTGACCTCCAACAACTTGATAGGGCCCTCAACTCCTTCTCTCTCTCTCTCCCTCTTTTTTAATCTCGAACTGAAGAACTACTTACTACTAAATGCTTATCTTTTCTTAGGCTTCTCTCTTTTTAATTGGGTGCTTCATTGTTTCTTTTGAATTATCATCAATGCATTCTTTCTTTTGGGATAGTTAAGTTTCATCTTCCAAAGACAATCAAACACACTTTGGGTGACTTAAAAGGAGTTGTTGGTTGACACATTAAATGGGATCTTAGTTACTCTCTCACCTTTATGATGCTCAAAAATTTTAGGCGACTTTAAGGTTTTGTATCAAGAAGTTGTCAGGTTTGGTTAAATTTGTTACGACATACTTTTCGCGTTTATTAAGCGTGTTAAGGTAGATATCGGAACCAAAAGTTTTAATACAAATTGTTCTTCAACCAAAAATTTCCTTATGAAAAAATCACTTCTCTAACCTTTGTAGAGTGGTAGTGTTACATAGTTTCTCTGTCTAGTTTTTCTCGTTCTGCCATGAGTGTTTTGAGAAAGTTCTAAGAAAGATTTATGTGGAATTTATAAAACTCATCTGACATTGTCAAGAAGGCATCCACGAAATTATTTGGAACATGTAGGGAAAATATTAAAGAATGTTTGTCACGTTCCTTTTTAGCCTTGTGGAGATCTATGAATCTTTGCCCAAAACCATCTCCTACTAGTAGGCTTCCGTGAATCCTTAATAATTGTCAACTATTTTTCCTTCTTCAACTTTCTTGCTATATGACACAATATCTTTCTCACACACTTGCATAATTAATTGGCTACAATATTTTCATCTATTTATAAAAACTATACACTATATACAGTATATGTCGTACGATTGAGTAAAAAATAATAATAATATATTTACAGCATATAAAAAAATACCATAATCACTCGGCCCTCTTCTCCCCACAACCACACAAAAATATATACCATATTTCCAATAAATAAATGGGAATGGCCAAACCATGATTCTTTCTAAACTCTTCACATTTCGCAAAGGAAATGAGTGTTAAATGTGTAGATAATTAATAGATCATTAGTTACCGGACTTTTCTTAACAAGTCATAAAGGAAACACCAACACGACCCCTCCCCACAACCCCACACACATACATTTCGCCTTTCATCTCACAAATAGACAGCAGTGGTTAAAATAGTTTCACATGATTTTACTCAATTTTTGACATCTCGTAAAGTGAACAAGTAAGACACATTTAAATTAAAAACAATTATTAGTTACCGATTTTTTTTAACAGATCAATTAGTTCCAAACTTAATTATGAATAAAGTTCTCTAGCTATATATCTATTATTATTCCCATCTACGGGGAATATTATCTTGTAAACTTTTAAACACCTCCATCACCATCTTTTTTGTTTATAAAAGATAAGTCTTACAACTCTTATGGGTTGTCCATTAAACTAAGCATCAACTTGTAATTTAGGTGTACTTTAAGCTTCAATCCTATCAAACAAGCCAGCAAATCTAAAACATATAATATTACTAAGCTCCGCCATATAGAACAACACTAACTATACAGGATAACTAATACTCCTCTATCCTACACAATTGTATACATTGGGAGATGTAGAATTGAGCAGAATCAAACCAGAATCGAAAAACCGAATCCAACTGTGTAATTTTCGTAAAATAAGACTCGACACGTATTTTAAGACTCGTATACAGTATTATTTTTAATTTTTTTTTCTTCTGAATTAAAATTTAACGTTAAAATTTTTATTCAGAGAAAAAATAATTTAAATATAAGTTATACAAATATATTTTATATACACCTTAAAATGTGTGACAAAGAAAAAACTGTATAAATGGTACGAACGAAAAAAAAACTAAACTGTATAAAAATGAGTTGTACGAAGGAAGTAATAATTAATAAATTAGTATTAGGAAAAAGTTAAGGGTTTAAACAAGGTACGTAATCATAAGGTTGCTAGATGATCAGATCAGTTGGTCCCCAGATCCAGGCCAAGACAAATTAAACATGCTACAAAACATGACATGTGAAATGGGAATCTACTTTCCACTATTTCTTCCCTTTTTGTTCCTTTCAATTCCAGCAATTAGGCATATAACCATTACCATCCTATCTAACTCATCCAACTCTTTCAAAATATTTTCAAATGATATATATTATATTCTTATTTATGGAATTCATATATATGTATGAAGAATTCGTTTTATGATAAGAGAATAAGCTGAATAATATTGTAAAAACTCACTATTTTTTTTAAGCTAAAAACTCAATATATTGAAATGTATATAACAAAATTACATAGGAGTACGTATGTAATGTGGCTTGCATTATGTTGTAAATTTATGCCATTATGTTGGTTCAAGTAACTATGTCATCCATGTGCCCCATGCTTAAGAGTGATTAATCATGACCTACTAATTGTAAATTAAGTAGTAGTATGTAATCATGACAATGATGCTCAAAAAGGCCATTTGTATCGAGATGCGAGTTTGTTTAGGAAAATCACATGTTACTCTATATAATTACCAGTAGTGTACTAATTTAGGCAAACACAACACTGATCCAAATATTCAAGTATCAGCATTATTCACTCTTTCAAATTTGGATTAGTTGATTTAATATTAGAATACTAATTATTTATATATTTTTAATTTATAAGATTCAAAATTGATTTACGGCTCTTTAATTATTTAATTAATAATATTATGTAATTAATAGTTAATAAATTTTAATTTTAAAATAAAATTTATAATATAATTTACGTATATTAAAAAGAATTATATCTTTAATTGAATTAATTCATTAAATATAATATAAATAGTTAGCTAAGTTGGTAATGTAACAATACTTAAAAATTGTATCAGTAACAGATTCAAAAGACATTTGGGTATTGTAATAAAAATTATTTATTCAGCAGTTGTTGTATTGTGTCGTTTCTGAGACTCTAACCTGTGTGTGTGTGTGAGACATATGTTGTGGGGTCATGAGCAGGTGAATTATGAATGGTGTGAGTAATACAGGTAAGACAAAGAGTACATGGATTGTGACAACCCTAAATCCCTGACCCCGGATTTGGGGCTGTTACAGAGATGGTATCAGAGCATTAGGTTACAGTCCTGAGAAACGATAGGAGATCGAGTCCTACAATACCCTTAATAATGATAAGAACATCTAGAGCTCAAATTAAGTTCTTAGTCGGGTTAGAGGACATGACCCTGACTGTTTAAGATGAAGCCCGAGAGGGGACTTCTTTTGGGAAACCGTACTTAGGACTTCATGGTTAGTCACCTCGATTCGTATGAGTTATAGGTGGATGGGATTCTGAGATACCAGATCCCGAGGCCTTCGAGTAGGCATTTGATGATGCGCTCCTTGAAATGGACGAAGACCCGATAAAGAAAGATCCATAGAAGGATCTAGAGGAAGACCCCATGGTGGGTCAAGGGAAGAAACTTGTAGGAAATGTGCCGATTGAGAAAGATGTGGTGTGTTACTTGAGGTCTAATAATAAAACCGGATGAACCTTGAAGGGATAAATAAGTGACGAGACGAGAGTTTAAGGATCGTTCATGATTCATCAAGAAGTATGACAAAGAAAATGGAGTAGAGTCTCCAAAGCAGAAGAGGTAGAGGCAGTGTAGCCAGTATCAGTGGATTGATTCGACTTGAATGAAACCTGTTACTCGTAGTCGGTTATAGTTGCCCATAAGGAGGCGGCATACGTAAGAACCAAGGTGTTCAGATTTTCACGAACGATTAAGGGTACTTAGTTTCCTAGTATAGTGAAAGGAATTGCTTTGGCTATGAGGTTTCAATCCCCCACGACCAGCGATTCCACTGGAAATAGTGTCTATTACATCATTGAGGGATTTTATTATCTCAAGGAAACTTTTGGGTATATGTACCCTGCAAATGTTGTTGTAAGACAAGCACGCTAAGGCGGAATCGAGAACGAGAATTACCACCCTTAGGAAACCAGGAAGGAATTATAAGGATAGAACAGAAAGGTCGGAAATCAGATCCGAGCATTACTAGTAGGTAAATAGATTGATCAACTTTCCCAGATTTGGAGAGAAATTCAGCAAATTTTGGCAAACCTTGTCTTTCTGATTACCAGAGGATGTCACCAAAGAGAGTGGAAACTAGAGCGAACCCGGTGGATTGGGTAAGATGGCCGCTATATGGGTTGGTGAACAGACCCTGATTGCTATAATTGATTGTAGAGATAAAATGGTGAAGTTGAGATTGGACGGTAAAGGCGAAATATATTTAAGGACCAAGACGGACTGAGAAATTCCGGGATTGACTTAAATGAAAAGGCTATTGTGCCAAAAGTGTTAAGCTTATGTAGCGTACGGGATTGATATGGGAGAAGGAATATTGGATATAAGGATGATTGAAATAGAGACCAGATTTAATCTTGTAGTTTCTAACGATCTTCCGAAGTACCGCCCAGTCGACATGTGGAATTGTCATTGCTACGGGCAACAACGGTATCGAAGTCTTCTTATAGAACAGAACGCTTACTTGGGATGTTTGCGCCTAGTCGAATAGAATTCCCTGCGATTGCAAAGGTCGATGGTTGAATCCTTAGCGACTATTATGAGTCGGCAATAACGTAAGTATTGAGCACCTTAGGGTGTGCATGGAGAAGAAAAGCTTTGGAATTGAACGATTATCCATTAGAGGAGCCGACGTAAAAGGCATCCGTAGAGACCTTGGTAATACCCTCCCCATTTGCAAATTATGTGGGGTACCTCCCCAATCTATGATCTATCTTGACCTCTCTCCAGGAAAGAATTCTTATAAAGGGTATATTCCCTCTTCGAAGTTGTTTTATAACACTTGTGCTAAACCATATTCAGTTTCACTTGTGCCAGAGGCTGTCACAATGCCTACTTTCAGGCTTTCGAAGCCCTGTCAAATGATGTTACTTAAGCTTTCACTTTTCTTCAAATAATGAATGACCCTATGGTGATACATCAAAACTTGTTTGTTAAGTACCAGTATCTTTTTGGTTATTTTTTTCTTTGTATTTTCTTTGGAAAACCGCACCTTTGGAATCTGTTCAATTTTAATCCAAGGTGTTCCTTTGAGAAATATTGTCGAAAGGCGATAATCATTAAATTGATCTCGAATTGCTTTCATACTTTTCAACTTCCACTGAGACGAACAACCCTATACTTATAGGGGCTACAAGGACTATCTGTCTGTGTGATAGAAGTCGGATGGGACGCCATCACTTGTGAGTTGTGAAATACAAGAAGGCTAATTACCTTTAGTAATGTCTCAATCGAGGCACACAACGTTGAGTTCTTATGATCATGTTGATCTCTCGGTAAATTCTCTTACCTCCAATAAGGTTACCTTAAAACTCATAACCTTATGATCACCAGTGTGTGACATTTTCTTTGATATGGGAGCTATCTTTCAAGGCCCCATAATTTTTGTTATCCTTATTGAATTTCAAGGGGAGGCCAACCAGGTCAAATAAGTCAAAATTCGCTGATAGGAATTAGATTCGCAACGAAATCGCCTATGACAGGAGCGAATCCATAAGACGAATAGAATGTTAGTGACATATCGATGAAATTGGTTTATTCTCCCAAGGATATTATGATAATGGAAAGCGTGTCAATCGATATATGTGAAAGAAATAGCGATGTGCCATGAAATCCAGTGACAACGGTGTTAGATAGATGCCCTATAGTGGAATTGAGACTTTGGAGGAATTGTTTACGAATGGGCACTACCTCTGGGTTAGCAAGATAAGTACTGACGATGGAGTCAGAGGGAGCTGGTATTGTGACTTGGGAGAGGTGCAGCGTCTGTTGTTTTTAGAGGAATAATTTTCGGAAATATATGGAGACCCGAATGAAAATGAAAGTTAAAGAGTTAAAACAAGAAACCATGACTGTGACCAAGTATGAGGCCAAGTTTTCCGAATTATTGAGGTTTGTTCCGAAATTTGTGAACACAGAAGAAAAGAAAGCCAGTAGGTTTCAACCAGGGCTACCTCCAATAAGCAGCCCACTGTCAGGACCTTTAAATAGCAGGTGCCCTTCTATACTGTTTAGACAGAGCTAATGTATCGTTGTATATCAAGAAGTTGCATGACAATTAAACCTTAAGGCCGAGCTGCTGAGGGAATAATTACAAGTAGAAATAGTCAATCGAGGGATTTTCCCATAAGACTGGTACATCCAGGTTGTGAACTAGAAATATGAGGTCGACATTTTTGATAGACCTGATTCCTTTCAAGTTGGGAGAAGTTGATATTATAATAAGAATGGGTTGGTTGACACCCAATGGAGCCCAGACTGATTGTAAGGGAGAGAGAGTAATAAATAAAGAATGGAGACAGATTCAGAGATTCTTGAATATAGTTCAGACTAAGAAACTATTACGCCAGAGATACGAGGCTTAATTAGCTCTTATGGTTGACGCCAAGAAAAGAGATACCAAGTATAAAGGAAACTACAATGATTTTGGGAGATTGTACAAGGTTTTAATGAGCTACCAGATATCGATTTGGACGACATGAGAATGAATACCGAGTATTTAGGGTATAGTGGGAATGAAAGAGTTAGTGACTCAGTTACAAGAGTTGTTGTACAGGGGTATGATAAGACCCAGTGTACCACCATGGGGAGCCCGGTGTTGTTGTAAGAGAGAAAGATGTTAGCACAAAATTATGTATCGAACCTCGAGAGTTGTATGAGTTCGACATGGAGAATAGGTACCCTTGTAAATGATTGTTTGATCAGCGGAAGAACGCTGTGTATTTCCAAATCTATTTAAGAACTGGGTATCACCAGTTGGAAGTTAAATCCGAGGATATACCCAAGACTGCGATTCGTACTAGGAATAGATACTTCGAGTTTTCAGCGAGGTTATTTTGGGTTGACTAATGCACCCACAAATTTTATGGAATGTAATGAATTGGCTTTGAGTTACCCGTGATAGTAGATAACATGAGATGGAGAAATGGCTAGAATTGACCTAGAATTATGACTGTGAGGTACACTACCATCCGGGGAAGGCCAATGTGGTGGCCGATACCCTTAATTAAAATGAGACAGAGATGGATTCCGAATGATCAGTAATTAAAGGATGAGATTTTACACAAAACCCAAGTTAGTCCAACAAACTAGAAAGACAAAAGATTTCACCAACAAGCGGCTAGTGACAACCAAGACAGACAGAGAAAGTATGCGGACTAAGCCCGCAAGTATAGAGATAGTACTGTTATTGATAAGCTAAATGGCATGTTGATGGATGACAAGCAAGTTTATGTTGGTGTATTTTCTGTACAAACAAGATGGGGAATATGAGGTTAGAGATTCGTGATGCTAAAAGATATCCATGGAAAGAATTAATGAGATTTGGAAAGAAAGGGAAGTTGAGCCCGAGATTCATTGGGCCATCTGAGATTTTAAAACACGTCAGGAAGGTGGCCTACGAGCCAGCCTTACCCCCCAAAACTTGTAGAATGGTCATAACGGGGTTCATGTGTCAAGGCTACATCAGTATACTATAGATGCCCGACATATGTTAGAGTACGAGCCGGTAGATATACAACCTGGTCTGACTTACCAGGAACAACATGTGGAAATCACGGATAGAAAAGAGCAAGTGCTAAGTGACGAGGTTGCCAAGCTAGTGAGAGGTTTGTGGAAAATCAAGAAGTGGAAGAATCCACTTGGGAGTTAGAAAGTGCAATGGAAGAAAAGTACCCCCAGTTTTTCCTAAGTTGATTCCGGGACGGAATCCTTTTAAGGAGGGGAGACTATAATAACCCGAATTTTGGAAAAATTTAAAACTTTTCTTATTATGATTAAGCGCATCAGTTAATAGTGATTTGGTGGATGAATAGTGATTTTGAGGATTAACAAAAATTTTCATGCCACCTATGTACGAGATGTAGTGTGGATATTCCGAAGTCATATTAGTGATCTACGGAGTAAATAAGTGAATGCAAAGACGATCGGAATTCAGAAATTCCAAATTTTATTTTGGTGTAGTATTTAACCGGGCAGCGAATTATATATTATTATATTCAAGAAATGAGATATTAAAATTGAGGATTTGAGGATTTAATATTTTGGAATTTTATTATTTTATTAAAGTCGATTTAAGGATTCGATTGTTGAAGCGAATAGTGAATAGTTACTATTCACTGCGAAAATCGCGTAGAGTTTTACTCGCTCTTTTTGGAAATATTTCGAATCGTTTCAAGAGGAACAAGACAACATTTACAGGATTAAATATAGACATGGAAGTAACATGTAACAAGATTGATTCGAGGAATGCAACATTTGGATCATCCATGTGAAAGGAAACGAACCAGTAAAACTACTTTATCCAAGCCAGTGCATGTTGGACAAGTGTCGGGAGAAGAGACCACCAAGGGTGATGACTCACCACTTTTATACAAAATATCAGCATTATTGTTAGTTAACCAAGACAAGAAAAGAAAAAGAAGAGGAAGAACTCTCCCCCCATTTTTCGGCTCAGCTTGCACAAGGAGGAGAGAAAAATTCATAACTCCAAATATACTTGTCCTAAAATCACCAAATGTTAACCATAGCTTTGCCACTCCATGGGTAACATTCGCTCAAAATTTCATGGCCAACAAAGTAGTGTAGCCTAGTCAAATCCCTTCCCCAAGTCGGAGAACAGAAACTGTCCTGTCTTTTCCAGTTTCGACCCCTCACCTTAGAAAGCCAATAAGTCGAGATTCAAGAATCCCCTGGTGATGAGAGAGGACTCAAACGAAAGCCCTTGAAGACTAGAAGGTGTGGTAAAAAGTTGAGAACCAAACTCTTGTTTTTCGATTTTATATGGATTTTACAAAGTGATGATGAATAGTAACTTTTCATGATTCTTGATTTTGTTTCTTAAGGATTAAGCTTGATAAGATTTGTTCAAAGCTCAAGGAAGGATTATAAGCCATGGTTAGTGTATATGAAGCATCAAGGAAGGTATACCACTCATCCACCCTTTGATTTATGTTGAGATTTAAGTGAAGTTTCTAGTAATGTTTAAGAATGAGCATGTTTATGGAGTTTGGAGTATGTATGGTTAATTCTTGATGGATACTTGTTGTTGGTTGATGTTGGTGATATGTTCTTGAAGTATATAAACTGATTATGTTGTAAAAATTGTTGGGTTGTTGAATTCATTTGGTTGTAAGAGGTTTTGACATAACAAAAAACCGGGAAACGTTACGATTATAGCCGTCGTAATGCCCATTTGATTTAAGGCTGTTTTGAGCAAGAATTACGAACTGGTCTTGGAATATTTTTGAACCACACTGACCATGAACATGTAGGTCTTGTTTTAAGGGTTGTTTTTGGTATAAAGATCATGTCTATACGAATTACGGTTTAAGAGAAAAGTGAGTTTTAATAAACGCCGTTCGGAGGAACAACCCATCTCTGGTCAGTCACTTTGAGGCTATATTTTGACCACTTAGAAGCCATATTAAAATGTGAAACTTTGAGAAATAATACTAGAGACAGTTAGGAAGACTCACGAAAAAGATTCGGATTAAAAAGATTATTTTTCGATTTTATAAAAATGTTATAGCCGAGGTCGCGCAAGTGAAAACCACTAAGAACATGACTTAGAAACCAATGTTGTAAATGGTTAAGTATAACTTGTATTCGAGGATCGATTTCGGACTAAACCTACGACTTAAGTAATTTTCGACTAAACGTGGACTTAGTATGAGCCTATAACGAGCTAGTAATTCCTTGGTTGTGTTTCGCTTACGTGTTTAAGCATTGAGTACAAGTGGATTATCCAGGGGATTAATCGTGCGTTTGCTTTGACTTTGTCTAGATTGTCCGGCATCGTCGCGAACCCCTATCACTTCTCGAGCATCAGGCAAGTTTACTAACTTATACTCTTTTGTTCGGAGTATCATAGCAAGTTTTCAAACCTATACCTCTATAAACTGTTGTTGTGATAAATAAAAGATATTGAGATATATGTTATGTGTTCATGATTTCGAAACGATACTTATGATGCTAAGTACAAGTTGGATTTACAAGCTATGGTTATGGCAATATTCATAAGCCAATATGTTAAGAAAAATCCCTCAGTAGGGGGTATATACTTTGTATTTATTCTACGGACCAGGAATGGTATCAGTTGTTATCTAGGGTTATACTATTATTATTATTTATTATCCCTTCTTTTGTTAAGAAAGTAATTGAGGATTACTTCTAAATAAATATTCTTTATTAAATATAGTTTTCATTAAGTATTTAAAGCCCTACTTCTTAAGAAAGTATTTTGTGAAAATTATTCTTTAACCCTAGATAACCAATAAAGTTTTATTCAGACAATTATAAATATAATTAGGGAAGGTTCCCACATCTATTTCCCTTTTAAGTCTATATTCGGAAAGACTTAAATGTTCGCTAAAACTACAAGACTCATGGGACCTTTCTCAAGATTTTATGTTTGTTCCAAGTGGAGTGTCCGGTCCTAAATCTTTTTGAAACTAATAATTCAACAGCTTTGTATGCTACCATCAAAATGATTTTGATTTCTTCCTCAAGACTCGAGGAGTAAGATCAGTGGTATAAGTTGTATCCATGAACGAGCATCAGCTTGGGAAATATGGGTGAATTTTCCTTTCCAACCAAATATGACTACTTTGTGGAGTCGTATACTAGGGGAAAAAGGGAAAGTAACTTTATGTTTCAGAATTATGGAGTTTCTTGAACTCGGAGAATATGTAAGGGACTGAGTGGCGCCTGTCCCCTAAGGGAACTACAATAAGACCGACGGACTATGAACGGGTCTGTTCTTCCCCTAGATTATCAGTAAGTGCCCGACCGTAGGGTAAGAGGAGAGTAACAGGCCGACAGACTATGAACGGGTCTGTTCTTCCCACCTACAACCGAAGGCGGGGAGGTAGGTCGGTGTGAGACTGAATACCTTCCCTTCTACGTAGAAAAAGATCAGGGGGATACATCTTACGACTGATCATCGTAGGGGTATCCTCGGCGCTTAGAATCTCCATCTATAGTTCATCATCCATGAAAGAAAATGTTTTATGCAAGTTATCAGAGAAAGAAAGTTCATGCAAGTTTATTCAAGTTTAGAAAGTGGATTGGAAATATTTTGCCTTGTCTTTATTTCCAAATTATGATATGAGGTAAATGTTTGATATGAAAGATGATATTTGAATTTTCCTTATAACTTCATCTTTCCAGTTATATGTTGATAGTCTGCTATATTTTATATAGCAGATATTTTACGGAAAGGATGTACTGAGTTACCTTGTTATTTCATCTTTTATGTTATACTAGAACTTCGTTCATAGTATGAATATCGAAAGTTGCAGAGTATTATGGAAATGATATTTGAAATACAACAATGGTACTATTTTTGGAATAGATTCCGATAAGGAAATGATTTCAGTATTGAGATATTTTGACAAATTATTGTCTTATACCCGCTTTATTTCTGGGTTGAATTAAAGGCAGAATTATGCCATACTTTCATTACCTTGCTGAGCTATCGCTCACTCTTGCTATTATTATATATATATTATATAGCAGCGAAGCAGGATGCCAATGGGACGGCACATACCTCGCAAGGCGTTTCCATAAACAGTTTCTAACAGTGATCCCGGGAGTAGTACGAACCAATCGAATCAGGCTACGGCTTTTGGCATTCAACTTATGTATAGACATGAATGGTATTAGAGGATTGTGAGCATCAAAAGGCTAAGTTGGTAATGTAACAATACTTAGAAATTGTATTAGTAACAGATTCAAAAGACATTTGGGTATTGTAATAAAAATTATTTATTCCGCAGTTGTTGTATTGTATCGTTTCTGAGACTCTAACCTGTGTGTGTGTGTGTGTGAGACATATGTTGTGGGGTCATGAGCAGGTGAATTATGAATGGTGTGAGTAATACAGGTAAGGCAAGGAGTACATGGATTGTGACAATCCTAAATCCCTAACCCCGGATTTGGGGCTGTTACAGAAAGTACTCTGAAGAATCATGATGAAGACTTCTACAAGGTAGTGGATGAAGCTATGAAGGAGCCTAGCAGAAGGTTGAATAACTGCTCAACTCTGCTCAAGGAGAAAATCACCAGTGTATGTGTAAAGATCAATGAAAAAGGAGATGGGCTATTGATGTGTACTTAAACACTGGAATATCCATGTTCATTACTATGTAGCTGTTGCAGAGTCTTCCAGCAAGAGTGCTAACTGTAATGAAAAACAAAATCACAGCAAACAATACAGCCTTCAATGAGATCTTGCATCTGCAAATTCTGAGTTTAATTTCAGAGAAACTCCCAGAAGTCTACACCAATCCATTTTGTGTCTACTATGAAGGTACCACCAAAAGTGGTAGCAGGAGATGTGCATACATGAGTCTAGGAGGCACTTCAACAATGGAGTCAAAGTCAATCTTAAAGGTGTTAAACATGATTCTTAACTCCAAAGCCAACAAGGAAATAGTTCTTGCTGTCAAAGCAATTTATGACTTTCTGGTGAAAAGGGACAAGGAACTGAGCTCCACTATGAAGAAGATGATCTCTGAAGCAATCTCCAACAGAGCTGAACAAGGAGAAAGCTGCTCCTATGATGTTCCTCATGATGAAGATGATGAGTTGGATGGTAGTGGAGGAACTGGAGAAACAGGAAATGCTAGTGGAAGCACTTCTGGGAATGCTGGATCAAAGTCCCGGGAGGAAAATAAAGAAGAAGCTCCTGTACAAGAAAAGGAAGATGTTGGAGCAACAGAAGAAGAGGAGTCAGTATTTCTTGAAGCTTTGGAGGCAAATATCTTAAGATGTGCTATTGACAGTATAAATGCTGAAAAAGATACTGTCACCAAAGAGACTGTCACAGAAGACACTGTCATCAAGGAAGCTGTCAGCAAAGGAGCTGTCACAGAAGAAGCTATCAAGAAAGATACTGTCATGGAGGAAACTGTCAACAAAGATGCTGTCAAGGAAGGAATCAAGCCTACTGTCAAGCCAAAGAGGACAAAAACCTTAGCAAGGGCCTGGTTCTCTAGACAGGAACCTGAACCTGAGGAGATTTCAAAAGCAATAAAAGGAAAACACAAGTACTCAGGAAAGGAGAAAGCCACTGGGCTTGGCAGGAATTTGAAGAAGCCTATCCAATCAAAGCTCTATAGCTCTCTGGATCTTTTAGAAAAGGAAGCTGATCAAATCAAGAACGTCGAGGTAAAGTTGGATAACAACAATGAAGCAACTGAATATGTTCTTTGGTTTGATGCATCAAGACTTGTGAAAGTCAAAAAGGATTTTACCATGGAAGTGTCATCATATGATGTATCAGCAACTCTTTCAATGACAAAGAGAATAGAAACAAGGAGAGTTGAATACTTCTACTTGGTAAGGATGGTCAATCTAATGCAAGGTTATGACAACATCCCTGAAAGTGTCATGAACCATGTGTTAGCATAAAAAGCTGTGAGAGATGAAGAATTCTATCAGAAATTTGGGAATTGGTCACTGTTTGATGATAATGACATTGCCCACTTACTGGAATATTCTAATGAAGAAATGGCTGAGTATGAAGATGATATTCCTGAAGAAGTGGTGAAAACCCAACAAAGTCAAGAAGAATCCTCAGAGCCTATAAAAAGAGAAACCACTGAAGATACAGAAGATACATTCTTGGATAAAAGCAGAGAAGCCAACAGGGTGGAAAGTGAAAGACCCAATTACCAATCTTGTATGCTTGAGAATCCTCTGAGAATCAAGTTCATATGGGAAGAAATTCCAGTAAGAAGCTTTCGTAAACTTAGAACCAGTGCTCTGAAAGACTTACTCTTCTTAGTAATTGGATCAATTCATCCATTGGAACATCAATGCTCTTCTGAGATTGAGGGAATTCTTCAAGCAAGAAAGGGTGAAGACTCAAAGCTGGATAAGTCAAGAAGAAAAACTCTAAATGCATACCCTAGAAGTAGATTCAAAGACTTTAATGGCACACTGAAGTTCAGAACTCATGCTTTTGGCAAAGACTTATGGTTGGATCTTCAGGATGCTAGGGTATGTCTCACCAAGACACTCCAAAAACACATTGATGAGATTGAATATGAGGCTATCACTCCTGATGAAATAGCACTGGTGGAAGGACTCAAAGAAGTTCTTAAGGAAGCTCTCAACAGAGAGGATGAAGCAAGACAGAAAAAGAAATCTGAAGCTAAGTAAAAATCTTCTGTTAAATTCTGATCTTGTTAGTTAAGTTGTCAGCATGTATTAATTGTAAATTTGTTGTTATTGTCCATAAAAACAAATTGGGGGAGATTGTTAGGATTTATGGGTGATAGCTATGAGACAACTTAACTAGATACTTTATTTACTTAATCTTTATTAAGTATGAACATACTGTCACAGCCAGAGTATGTCTTTGTAACCGTTTTATTTAAATAAGATTCTAGTGCATCTTGGTAGAAGTTCATTCATTTGTTCAAGCCTCAAGAAGTACTCAAGATGGACAGTAAGAATAAAGATTACTGTCACAGCGCTGATAGTAAGGTTACAAGAAGACATCATGTTGCGAGTCACGACAGTACATTCACTCTGACAGCAACATTGGCGGAAGCCCTCTGACAGCAACTTTACCTTAGCCTGACAGCAAGCTTGGAAATCCTGACAGCACCTTCAGCGGGGATTTCTTACTGTCACCAAAAGTGCATTCCTGTGACAGCAAGCTTAGCCATCAGGATACTGTCATGAAGGGATAACATTTGTATTGGTAAACAACCCAGTCAAACTCGTGAAAGTTTGGATGTTCAAGAAACAGGCGTGTTGCAGTATCCCAACACTGTAACAGGTCTGCAAGACTACGACTGAAGCTTAAGAGATCACATGACAAAGCTCACCAATTCTAGAGTATGACAAATCTACATCTACTGAATTGTGTTAGCTTAAAATAGAATGTTTCTAGATTGCTTTGATATGTATTGATAACCTGTATGTATAGCAATTTAGGAAAGAATCACGGGCAGGCAAATTGTAAGAAGTTGCCACTTGAAAATGACAGCAGCTTCACAAGACCCGTGATTGAAAGTGATAGGTTTAGCCTACTTAGTCTATCTCTCAATTCATTCTCTGTAATCACTCGAGAAACCGAAGCTCAAGAAAACAAACATTTTTTGGAGGTTGTAGCAACCCATTGCAAAATAAATAAAACATTTAATTTGTGAGAATTACTCGTGTGTCTACTTGTATTTGCATTTGATAAACTGATAATACTTAATCTTAGTTCTTGTTGTTGAAAACGTAGATTGAGATTTATCAGCATTGCATTCAACCCCCCCCCCCCCCCCTTCTGCAATAGTCAAGGACCAACAAAAGGTTGAGGTCGAAAACATATGGAAAACTGAGGTCAAACTATTCGACCTGGAACCAACTGAGGTCGAAGGCTGAGGTCGAAATTGAGGTCGACAATACCTCAAAATTGATGTCGAAAATACCCTTTTAAATTTTTTTTAAAATAAATACATTTATTTATTTTTTGACATGCAAAAATTCCTAAAAGAAAAAGTCAAGGAAAAATGTACAGATCCCAAAGCGAGATCAATAATAACTTCTGTGAAAAACTCGGAAAGATTTTCTCAGAAGTTGGGGGGCAAATGATATGGACAGAAAAGTAATCCTAGAAATGTAATTAATGATGTATTAATTAGACCTAGATTGGTCCAAGAATACAACCCGATAAACAAGGCCTAAAACCCTAATTATTTATTAATTTTGTAATTAATAAATAGGGAAAATATACATCTCATAAAAAGAGTCCAAAGTGTGATAAAATCATTAAAAAAGTCTGCCTTCTACAAAGAAAGATCTAGAATCTCAGTTAAAGGAAATAACTAGTCACAGTCCTTATCCTACAATAAGGAAAAGACTTGCCCACCAAGGAATACAATTCTTATCCACCGTCAAGAAGGAGACTTATTCGCTAAGTCTCCCAAACATACCCTAAATACAAGGCTCTTGGCGCCTATATAAAGGACCTGATCCTTCAATCAGAACTACGTTTTTTGGCTTGATTCTCAATAACGAATTGAGATACATATGCATCTTATGGGGACAGATTTAGTCATGAAACACGAGAACATCCATTAAAGCTCGAAAGCTCTTAAACCCTAGCACTAAATTTACAAGTACGTTTTTTATTCCACAACAGTAAGGGTTTTCCCGTGATATATTTGGAAAAGGGGGGATTTTAGTAAGGAAAATAGAAAATATAACATGTTTTAGCTGAAAAAGGTAATTGCCCGTGATTTTTCTAGAAAAAGATGAGAAAGGTAATTGCCAATACAAGTACCGTATCAAAAAATAGGTACCAAAACTTTCAATGTTTCGTCTTTAATAATATAGTATAGATAGAGAGATAGATTTATAATATTAGTATTTTATGCTACTAAATGGAATAGCCCGTGATATTTTTGAGGTTTTAGTTAGGATAAATATTAGTTAGAAAATATAAAAAAGAATATACGTTTTGGAAAAAAAGCTAATCAGTTAGTCATTAATAATTATAATATTATTATTTTATTTTATTAAATAGAACTGTTCGTGATATTTTTGGAAAATGAGAGGTTTTATTTAGGAAAAATAGAAAGTGGAAATTTTAGTTAGAAAATATAAAAAAGAATATACACTTTGGCTAAAAATGGTAATGTGTTAGTTATTAGCAATTATAACCTTATTATGTTATTTTATTAAATGAAACTACCTGCGATATTTTTGGAAAATGAGATGTAGTTAGGAAAAATAGAAAAGATATTCTATATAATAATTTTAATATTTTATCTAACGGTTCTCATCGATTTGATCATAAATATCTAACGGCTATAAATGGAGTGACCAGACTACAAAAACTTTCAAGACCAGACTACAAAACTTTCAATGTTTCGTCTTTAATATAATAGTATAGATATGTTCTCCGTAATAAGTTTAGAAAAAAAAAAGGATTTACCATCCGACAACCGAAGTTTAAATATTTGGGATTTAATAATGTAGTATAATAAGTTTTTAATAGGATAGACCATAAAAAATTAAAAGGAGTAGACTCAAGTTATTACAGTACATAAAACCGTATAATAAGTTTTTAATAGAAAACCCCATAAAATGATTAAAATGAGTAGACCCAAATTATTAAAGTACATAAAGCCCGACTCAAAATACCGACCACCTTCCGACTACCAAATTTTTAATGTTTCGTCTTTAATAATACTAGCTTATAACCCGTGCAATGCACAAATATTTTTTTTAATATTTTTTATTATATTTATAATTCTAAAATATAATTTTTTTAATATATTGATGACAAATATTGAACCTTGAACTTTTGAAAAAAATAATTTATCTATTAAAATATAAAATATTACTTGACATTATATTCAACGTTTCTCATCTATTTAATTTAAGATCCAATTGATTTTTACTTTTTTGTAGTACTATCGTTCCTTCACAACCAATATATATATATATATATATATATATACTAGCTTAAAACCTGTGCGATGCACGGATTTTTAATTGTTATTTTTTTAATTGTATTTGTTAAAAAATAAGTAGGCATGTTAAAATAGCTAAACACTTTTAATTAATTAAAAACATTAAAACAGATTTTAAAATAAATAAGTAAGGGTTTGCTCGTTATATTTTTTGAAAATGAGGGGTTTTAGTATGGAAAAATGAAAAATGTAACATATATTTAGTTTAAAAAGGTAAATGCCCTATATTTTTGGCAAATGAGGTTTTAAAATTTATTAATTTAAATTATTTAAATACTTTTTAAAATAAATAAGTAAAGGGTTTGTCCGTGATATTTTTAGAAAAAGAATGGATTTTAGTGAGAAAAATAGAAAAGTAAATTGAAAAAGGCAATTCCCGTGATATATTTAGAAAATGAGGGACTTTGTTAAAAAAAATCTATAATTCTGAAAAGGTAATTGGTTATAAATAGATATTTGATTATTTATATTTTAATATAATTAGTAATTGCATTTGTTAAGAAAAATAAGTAGACATGTTAAAATAGGTAAACTTTAAAAAAAAAATTATAATATTAGATTTAAAAATAAATAACTAAAGGTTTGTCCGTGATATATTTGGAAAATGAGGGGTTTTAGTAAGGAAAAATATAAAAACTAACATGTTTTAGTTAAAAAGGGTAATTACCCGTGATATATTTGAAAAAGTAGTGGAATTTGTTAGAAAAAATAATGTATTTTAGGTGGAAAAGGTAATTGGTTAATAAGTAATATTATTATTTAATAATATATTTCTATAAATAAGTAAGGTTAATTAAGTAAAAACACGAATTTAAGAAAGGGCAATTAAGTAAAATCACAATGTACCATACTGACCGACCACACTTTTAATGTTTCGTTTATTATATAATAGTATTGATATATATATATATATATATATATATATATA
This sequence comes from Heracleum sosnowskyi, assembly GCA_030848705.1. NCBI lineage: Eukaryota > Viridiplantae > Streptophyta > Magnoliopsida > Apiales > Apiaceae > Heracleum > Heracleum sosnowskyi. Next base: position 50,697,401 of record CM061243.1, read on the forward strand.
TATATATATATATATAATATATAGAGAGAGAGAGAGATAAAAATATTAATTTTTATATTTCAAACGTTGTTGATGAAGTTCGTGAAGGGTTTCGGGCATGAAAACGCAATGGAAAAACGCGTAAAACAGAAAATTAACGAAACCCTCCGTAGGATCCATGCGAAAAACGATATTTAATTCGTGGATAAGAATAAGTTTACCTTTTTGAAGCTTTACTAATTAAAACAGATGGAGGTCCTTGTTTGTTTGATCACCACGTATCTTGCCTTAACGATCTACGCGCTAGAGGTATCCACACGAACGTCCGATTGTCCAACAATCCACGGAGATTGGTACTAGCCAAGAAGCAGCCTCAAATCTCTCTCTCTCTCTAGCCTCTCCTTGATGTAGAGCAGCTAGGGTTTTTCTAAAATCGAGTTCAAATAATCATTCTAAAATAATACATCTTAATGTATTTATATGGAGAGAAGATTTGGGCCTATACCTAATCTGACTGGGCTTCCAAAACCCAATCTGATTATTAGTAGTATTTTTTATTATATTCGAATTATTATTGTTGCCCAGTAAATAACAATTGTAGAAGGGGGGTTGAATACAATTGTATAAGATTCTCGACTTAATCAAGTATATAACACAAATATGAAAGAACAATAACAGCTTTATTAAATCTGATATAAAACTGTTACAAACTCTCTCAAGAAATTCTGATGTTCTTGAGAGCTGCTAGTTTACACAAATACTCGAGTGTATGATCGTTTATGTTCTCGTACATAAATCGAAACCTAAACTGTGTTTATATACTACACAGCTTCTCTATCAACGATAAGTCCTAATCAATTACAAAGATTGAAACCTATCCATAATTGATAGCTACATTCTACAAACCAGGAACCGACAAAATAAACTTCCATGTTTAACTAGACTCCAAATATAACTCGAAGTAGGAATCCTGATCAGCTTCCAGTCCTGATGATCAAACCTGATCCCAGTCCTGATATGTATTCTGATCCTGACGACCATGCAATCCTGATGACGTCCGCAATCCTGATCAGTTGAGTCTAGCTCCTGACGATCATTGAATTCTGATCTAACAATCTCCCCCAATCTCATACTTTGTGAAATAAAGTATTGATTCCTAAGATTCAATGATGTCAAAAACATATATACAAAATGTACAAGTATCTGCAGAAACAACTTATCTGTTTAAATTCTTTGATAGAACAGATTCATCTTCAAGAAGTTGGATAACAAATTTTCTTCTTTTTCTTCAAGAATTTGAATCAGTCTTTCCTTAAGATTTCTGAGTTCTTCATCTTCCTCATTAATCTGGTAGATAGCTGCTCTGAGATTCAATATGGAGCTTCTCTGAAGACTATGCTCTTCAAGCAAAAGAGAAGCAATTTCCTTCCCATCAGGATTGAGAGTAAGTTGTGTCATGCCAAAAGTTACTTCTTTAACAGCAGTACCCCTTTGCATTTCCACATCCTGACCTCTTTGATTTAAGTACATGGGAGTATAATTACCATTGAAATTATTGTTTCCATCCATTCTTCTTCTTATTGTTGACAAAATCATGTCACTCCACACTTTGCACATTTGATTCTTCAATCTCAAAAGATAATGAACATATTTCAGTTCCTGTTTAGTTTTCATCAGCAGACCTTGAATAGATAGAATCTTCACACTACCATCTTTCATGAAGTACATAAGCTTTTCTTTCTTGTCAAAACCATCATGACAATCTACAACTATATCAACAGCTAATAAATTGTTCAGATTTTCAGAAGTTAAAGTACCTCCAATTTCAGTCAAGGAGTAAGGATCTACATATGACATATTTAGATATTCAGCATCCCTGTGTCCAATACCTCCTCTTGAATTACTTGTCAATTACTTCAGATTTGAAAACATCTTTAACCAGAGTGCTTTTGATCTAACCATATCAGATAAATCAACAACACTTGAAGAACTTGTAATAATTCCTCCAGTCTGAAAATTGATAGGTGTATCACACCTTAGTGTACTTATGTGTTTCCACTTCTTATCTTTTTCCTTTTCAAAGGCATAGCTTCTTTCCAGTAAAGATTTTTGTCTGCTTGGGTTCCTCCAGTTTCTTTCATTTGAACGTTTAAGCCTTTGTTTATAGAGATTGAAATCTCTATTTGTTTTTCTTATGATTTCTCTTCTTCTGGCTTCTTCTTCTTCATCTACTTCCTTGTTGTGAGAGTCAACCACAGTAGATAATATTATCAAATCAATCTCTTGCAGAATTTCAGAATCATCAGGATCTTGAATATTATCAGGAACAACATCAGGATTAGATTCTTCAATTTGATTTGTATTGCAGAGAGTTGATTTTCTTGATTTTCTTCTCAATTCAGGTTCTTCTTCGATATTTCCATCATCACCAAAAGTAGATCTGTCAGGAACTACTAGAGTTTGAATAGGTTCAGGAATTTCTTCAATTCTTAACCCTCTAGACCTTGTCTGTCTAGGTACTGTTTGAGTTGAAGAACCTCTTCTACTTCTTCTAGCACCTCTCCTACCTCTTCTTCCTTTACCTCTAGTAGAAACAAAATAGCTTTCCATTATCTCTTTTTGTTGTCTCAAGAATTCTTCATTTGAGAGATCTGGATATTCTTCACTTGCTGTCGAGAGTGCTTTTCTGGCAAATAATTGTTGAACTCTTTTATCAGTATGATAAAGAGTAACAATTCTACCATCCTTTGTAGTAAACTTCTGGAATAAATTCGATGCATCTTCAGGATTATCAATAAAAATATCTTCATCACCTTCAGGAATTGTAGCAAGAGTATGTCCATGACCAGGTGTCAGGATTTGTTCTTCCGTCAGGATCTGAGATTGCATCAACGTTCTTACTGTCTTAACTCCAGAATCAGAAACATGAGTTGACTGCGTTGTTTGACTTTGAGAAGTTTGAATTATAGACTTCATAACAGCAGCATCAGAGGTTTCTCCTTGTATCACTTTGTCACTACCATCATCTCCAGTATCATCATCATTATTCCTTAATACTAGATCGGGTGTGCATTTTGTCCGACTAACCTTCTCCCCCTTTTTGACATCAGGATTTGACAATAAATTCAAAATTATGGAAAGAGAGGCTTGAATGTCAGTTACCTTAGTATCCAGAGAAGCAATCCTTCTGTTGATGGAGGTTTGTTCAGAAATGACAAACTTCACTTGGGATTCTACTACCCGTAGCTGAAAAGTAGTAGGCACCTGTTAGAAATGAATACTACTAGAAACTAGACAGAGGGGGGGGGGGTGAATGGATAGTTTGATATATTTTTCGATTCTTGATAACTAAGTAACAGACTGTATATGATTATGATATGTAATATGCAGAAAGTAAATAACACACACAATCACTTTAATCTACTTTGTATAAGCAAATTAAATACTACAGCTTTCCAAGAAATTCACAATCGAATTTCTGGCTTCTAAACAAGAACGGTTTGAACTTGCTTGCTTACAGAGAAAAGAGCTTAGCAAAATAACTATGTTTATCTCTCTTACTTTCTAACAATAGGGTGTGCATCCTATATATAAGCCCTATACAAACTAGTGCACACACCTATTTTTACACAGTTACCCCTTGCTGAAAGTCCAACTTGTTCTGCCATAAGACGTTAACTGTGTCAGGAAGGACCACCTGCTTTTCGAAGTCTTTCCCGTTTCTGTAGCTGCTTGTCTCTTATCTTTCTCTCCAAGTTTAGCTGTAGATTTGCCATCTGTTCTTTGGACCACCTTGCCAGAACAAATGCTTCAGTATTTGTCTCTTTTGATTCTTGGTTCTGTACCTTGATTTGTCTTGTTATAAACGGCTAAGTGTTGATATCGTGAACTCCACTTCATTCCTGACTTCGCGATCTCACTTGTGAGGACTTCGCGATATAGCCTTTGACGACTTTGCGACATAGGTCATTTGAAGACTATGCGACATAGGTCATTTGAAGACTATGCGACATAGTTCATTTGAAGACTTCACGATCTAGGTTCCTTTGACTTTGCTGACTTCAACACTTCACGACATGTGTCTTGAAGACTTCTCGACATAGTACAAAATGGACTATGCGATATAGTACTTCACGACATGGATATTGGTGACTTCACGACATAGCTTTCTTCTGACTTTGCTATATAATGCCTTAGACAAATTTCTGCAACTTATTTCTTCATAGCCTTATTTATCTTTATCCTGCTGCATGAACACTTCTGAACTTCTACCAGGATAATTATTCAATGGCCTATATACAATCTAGATGCAAGAAACTTTACTAAGCTCATTATATCTTTGAGGATACATGATCAAGCTAATGTTCATGAGAACAGGACAAGTACATTTAGAGACCTATACTATATCCCAGTGATAGAAATCACTAGGTCATGTAGTGTGACATAGTCACATAGTGTAGGCTTGTTAATAGTGGTATTCAGGCATGTCTTGAGCCTAACAATCTCCCCCAAATTGTGAGTAAGACCCTTAGGCACAATTTCATGTCTGATAACAAGCCTAACTAACATAAAAAGAACAGATATAAAGGAAGATACAGTTAAGCACAGAGTTTGATAACAACTTGGAATTTTAGGCTTACAGAATTTTCCTTGAGCTACATAGCTTCTGTTTCCAGTTGTTTCTCTAAGAAATCATCATAGACCTTCTTCTTCTGTTAGGCCGAATACACAATATAATCAAGTATGTATGAGAATAACAATGATTAATAACACTGTTTTTGAATCAATAAAACTGTAATCGTATTAACAGCTTCTCTCTTTATGATGTTAATGAATCACAAAGAGCTTCTAGGTTACAAGAATAATAATTCAATGAACGCATCCCTTCTAGGGATAACCTATCTGTGTTTTTATAGTACACAGCTACATACAATCCTTATCTAATTGATATTCCTATAAGTTAGCTATACAATTCATATCAATTAAGGATTGCTTCTTATCTTCTATTCCGTTTCCTTAGCTGTATCAATATATTCTGCTTCTTTCCATCTTCAGAATATATTGCTTCTAGAATCTTCAATTCAGCACCGACAGCTAATTCAACTATCACCTTGTCAGACTTTAAATAAACTCTGACCGGCTTCCTTTAAACTCTTCACCCTATCAGAGTTTAACTAAACTCTGATCGGCTTCTGATAAACTCTGACCGTACCTGTTGCTTAAACACTGATAAACAAACATTAGCAATTATATCTAACAATCTCCCCCAACTTGTTCATAATAAAATGTACAAGTTAAACATATAATTGATGATGTCAAAACATATAACAAATGCAGTGTTTAACATATAACAGAGTTTAATTTAAAAACAGAGTTTAAATTTGACTTAGAATAGAAAATATTAAAAACTTACAGTCAGACTTTATTTGATTTCTTGAATATCAGGCACTGTCCTGAGATAATCAATTAGAAGTCTTCTTTCAGCCTTTTCCAGCTCTTCAACCATGATTTCTTTCAGTTCCTTGAGTTCTGGATCAGATTCACCAGTCTGATAAATAGCAGCTCTCAAAGAATAGATAGAATTCTTCCTCATCTCATTCCCTAGCCTAATAAAATGTGCTTTATCAGATTCTAGATTGAATTCTAAGACTTTAACTCCCAGATCAGTCCTTAGTCTTGCACTGTTTCTCTTCATTTCTATAACATTTCCATAAGCATCTCTATACTTAGGAATGTATACCTTTGAAACTCCTCCTCCAAGCATTACCTTAGATCTTTGCATCTTTTGTCTGATAAATGTAGCAGCATTGTGAGTGTTTCTGTTTTTGACTTTTAGCAAGTACAGAACATACTCCAATTCTTGATAAGATTTGAGATCTATATCAGACTCTGCAACTCTGTAAACTCTTCCATCATTCATAAAATACAACAGAAAATCTTTCTTCAAACCCTTGTGAAATATCAACTGAACAGAGTCTAGCATATCAAGATTCTCTTGAGTAATAGTGCCAGATACTGCCAATGATGATTGATCTCCAGATCTGTTGTTTATTCTCTTCTCCCTATGTGAACCTAAACCAGCTTTATCAAAAGTTTCTTTTCCAAGTACAGTCCTGGTTTTAGAAAAATCCACAGGTTGAAGTGTTAGAGCTTCAGATAAAACAGGTCTTCTAAAAGTACCTTGGAGTTGTGAAGCTAGCTGAGTTTGCACAACTTGAGCATTGTCAGTGGTTGGCTTAACTTCAATAGTATCATTAACTTGAGCAGCGTCAGAGGTTGATTTTGGTAATCTTGTTTCAACTTGAGCAATGTCAGAGGTTGAATAAATCTTCTTAGGTAACTGTTCTTCTTCTACCAGTTTACCTTTTCCTTTGTCAGCATTTTTAATCACAGGTCTCCTTGAGTACTGTAAACTCTGATCAGAATTTACATTCTCTTTGATAACAATTCCTTTTTCTTTCTTTCTAGGAGCCTTGATTTCCTTCTTCTTGTAGATTCCAGCTTCAAGATTTTTCTTGTGTTCTTCAGCAAGCATCTGTTCTTCAGCTTGGATATCTTCAATTGTAATACCTTTTCCATGTTCTGCTATAAACATCTTAGCAGCAACTTCCTCATCAGTACTAGGCTTATCAGTGTTTATCAAACTTTTGAGCCTTGAACCACTGGCAGAAATTACTTTTTCCTTACCAGAGTTTGATCTTCTCTCAGAGTTTGATCTTGATCTTGATGGTCTTAAGCCTAAACTCTTTTCAGATTCACCTCCCTTGCTTCCACCATCATTACCATCATCCCTCCGTCTCAGAGCTTGAGTGTCTTTGCATTTGTCACTTGGTACACTCTCCCCCTTTTTGACATCATCAGAAAGTAGTACTGATGTCAGCAACTCCAGAGCAGTAGAAATTGAAGTTAGTTGGGCAGACATGGCAGTTTGATTCTCCTCAACTTTCGACAATCTAGAATTAAAAGTCCTTTGCTCTTTACACAAAGAGATGTATAGAGATTTGTCCTTCTGCTGTGTAAGCTCTCTTGTAGCTATATCATTCCTTAACCCTTCAATCACCTTATCAGAAGCATCAAAACGATTGTTTAATGATTTGATTTGAACAACAGTTGCTTTGAAATGACTGAGAAGTTCAGGATTTGTAATCTCTTTAACAGAGTTAGCAGTTAAATCAGCAGCCCTTTGTGAAGTGAAAATACAATCTGCTGCTGTCCAGTTCTTGAAGTACATATCTTGAAAATGTTCTTCAGTAGCCCTATTGAACTCTCTTTCTTCATCAGAGTTGGCTTGAATGTCAGATATGTGTGAAGGTGAATGAGCAGGACTAGCATTAACATTGTCATCCTCTCTTGCAATCTCTTCAGGAACATGTTCAGCAGTGATTTCATGTTCTAACTGTGCAGCTTCATCATTGACTTTCTCTGCAACAGTTTCAGGAATATCAGAGTTTACTTTAGCAATTACCTCTGCTTCTCTCTGAACAATCTGAACAACTGATTGTTGTAGAGCTTCAAGAACAAGAGCATCTTCAGAGTTTGCAACAAACTCTGCTGCTACAGGAACATTCTCTGTTGCATCAGCAGGTACAGCAACAGCTTCTGTAAAATGATCAGCTATGGTCTGATCAACTTCTTCTCCTTTCTCAAAATCAAGAGAAATAATTTCAGTATGAGAAACTACAGTTTCTACTATCTCAGTAGTAGCTTGATCAGCATCCATTGCATGTTCTTCATGATCAAAAATTCTGCTGTCAGAATGAGCAGCAGCTTCCTCAACTACATCATTAGCAATTGATGTAGGAGCTTCTCTATCAAAATCCATCTGAATATCATCAGTATTTAGCCTGTCTTGATTGACAGCTTCTGGATTTGCAGCCTCCTCAGGTTCTTTATTCATATTAGCAATAATATCACCAAAAAGTTGATTAGCAACTAATCTTCTCTTTCTCTGATGAAGATTTTCGTCATCAGCTTCAATATCTGAGTCTGCAACAGAATCAGCAGCAACAGACTTTGCTCGTTGAGCTCTCTTTTTCTTCATTCTTTTTCTCTGAGGCATCTCTTCAGTTCTTGATACCCCAGCTTCAGGTTGTTGCAAACCAGACTTAACTGCTCGAACTTTAGATCTCTTTGACCTCTGTGGTTGAGATACAGAAGGTCCAGCTTCAGCAGTTGAGACATTTTGCTGTTGTAAGTTGTCAAGAAATTGTTGCACAGATGCAGGTAACATTAAAGGACCAACTTCTCCTTTCTTGTTGTCCTTGTTGATAAGATCAGAGAATATACGTTTGTGCAATTTAAATGAAAGAATTACATCCTCATCTAAAATCTCAACATCAGGACAGCAATGATTGAATATCAATTGACAAAACCTAGAGAAGTAAACAACATTTCTATTCTCTAGCATTTTCTCACCAATATTAGTTAAAACTAATCTAGCAACATCAAATTGACTGCCATAGAGAAGAGAATACCCGATCTGTAGACTATCAGTGGGAATTGCATCCCAGTTTGTGCACTTTTTCCCGAACGCTCTTGTAATGCAGTCGAAAAAGAAACTCCATTCCTTTCTCAAGAGCGGTCGCTTCAATTGACCAATCTTTGTCAGTGGTCCTGAGTAACCTATTTCGTTCATCATCCTGACTAGCTCAGAGTCGCCAACAGAGATTGTGAATGCATTGAAATCTTCAAGACCCAAAGCATCACGAACAGTAGTAGGAGTAACAGCATAGTCATTGTCCTCATATTGAAAAATGATAGATGGAGATCCAGACTCTCCTCCATTATCATAAACACCTGTCTGCCAAAAAGATTTGATTTGTGTTGCAGACAGCTTCGATGGTGCGATGAGAGCAGTGCCAATATCAGAGTTTGACAAGAAACTCTGAATCAAATGAAACGCCTCCGGTGCGTTCTCATTTGCTACAGGAGCGGAGTAGTTATTTGGGACAAATTCTACTTCAGAAGCAATAAACGCTGTAGTTGCCATTTGTAAGATTTGAAAACAAGAAGTACTGGGCTTTGAAAGTGTTTGAGTGTTTGTGTGTGAGGAAAATGTTTTGAAAAGATGAAATGCGTAAAAGATTGAATCGTGTGTATGTAGTGTATTAAAAAATAACTGTAAAGATTAGAAGTATGGTAGTGGGACAGATGTCAAACGTGAATACGCTGACAGCTGTATCTAACAACTTCCAATACACACGTACAAACGTGGAGACACCTGTCATCACATATAACACTCAAAATATTCGCTTAAAAGAAAAAAAATCAATAATAATAAAATTATCAATTTTAATAATAAAGTACAAAGGAACTCAACAGTCAGAATAATAATGACTGTCTCGAAACTCCGCACCTTAGTATCCCAAGCGCTTCGATAACCTTTCAATCTCCAAGAAAAACCTTTCAGATACCCTGTTTGAATGCTTTAAATACCAAAGCAATGTAACAACAGGCTTCATATCTTAAACTTACTATACACCAAAATGGCTGGAACTTTCGAATTCCTGGATGTGGAAGAGTTTTTGAACATGAACTGGCAGCAACAAGAAAACTATCTTATCGATGAGTTTCTTGTTCTTTCATTCCTGAATGAAGAAGGTCTTATCGTAGATGATGAAATAGCCGAAGGGCCTTTCTCCAACCCTCATGTATACATCTTCCGTCCAGGACCATATGATGCACCAATCCTCGCAGATGAAGATGCCATGGAGATCTGCTTGATGCTTTTTCAAATGAGTTTCTTGTCGGGTTCAAAAGAAAACCTCTTCTTAGAATCCTGCAAGCTGCAAAGCAGAAAGAGATCCCGAGAAGATGATGATGATGATTCATCATTAGGAGGATTTCAAGCTATCCCAAATGGTATAATGACCAGATGAGCAACTGGGTAGCTTTCATCAGAAGTAGTAGAGCACAATAGCTTCTGGCTCTAGCTCTTCTGCTTCGATGTTGGATAGCATTCAAGTACTTATCCTGGTTAAATAGATCTTCACTGTTGTAACCATAGAAATTAGTATTTACCAGAAAGATTAGCTAAGCATGAGTATGAAATTGTCTGAATGTAAATTTGAATCAATTAATGAAAAATTTGTTTCTTTACATTTCAGTATTATCAATATTGCATAGAAATTGGAAAGAAAAAACTTTAACCAATTAACTAACATACTCAGCAGCAATACAGATCACAAACAGGACTTAATAAACATACTCTTTCTGTTCTCCAACCAATCATACTTTTTCCGAAAAACAAATGACTAATCTCAAAATTATTAACTGTCTGAAACAAAGAAGTTATTTTAACCATCAGAGATTAAAACAAAGTAACCTCGGCGTATTTCACACAATACATCAGTGTTTACCATTTGTCCTTCTTTATCAATAAACTCTTTTCTCAATCTGTACAGTTGTGAAAAATGTGTGTGTGGTAGCAGAGTTTACCGAAATCAGTATTTAGATCATCTCAAAGTGCATAAAATCCTCAAACTAAAGTAGTAAAAACTGGTTGCCTAAACTCTCATGTATAACATAAAATCTGATTTTATATCTAAACTCTGTATTACTGATATCCTTTCATTTGGATATGTCTTTTATTTTTCACCCCCTTAATTTATTTTTTATTTTTTTTTTTTTATTTTTATTTTTTTTTTTTTTTTATTTTTCCAGTAATCAGTGGTTGGCACTAGTCACCAAAAATCAAAGATTTTAGCCCTTATTTCATACAATAAGTTCCTGGATCTTCCTAGGCACAACATGATCTCAAAGGAATTTGTGCTCTGTTTGGCATCTTTTGAATTTGAGGGTGAATTATTTGAAATTAATAATCAGAGTTTAGACTTTTCATCAGTAAATATAATTAACTTATGAGAGAAAATGCAAACAGCTAATACAGACTCAGTGTATAGGATCAATAAACTAAGAGATGCTATAAATATAGAGACAGTATCATGCTGTGTTAGCTTACTGCACATATTTGAGATCAGAATCTATCAACTCTTAAGGATTCACAATTACTTACTGAGAATTATGCTTCATACAAATTTCTTCATTGGTCCATATGTCTCAGACAGAATTACCAGAGAATAGCATTAAACTATAATTACCAGAGTATGACCAACAGAGTTTATCTTCAGAGTATGCTTTCAGAGTATGACTAACACTTCACAGAGTTTATCATCAGAGTTTAACATGCTGGTTCACATAACAGTTAACATATGTAAGAAATCATGAACATAAAAAGTGAGTCTAACCCGTATCTCTAGTCAGAACCAGAGATCATTCCAAGTTCATTTACCAATCTTGTAAAAGTAGCTTCACTCAAGGGTTTGGTGAAGATATCTGCAAGTTGTTGGTCTGTAGACACAAAATGAAGCTCAATGTTTCCTTCTTCCACATGTTCTCTGATAAAATGATACCGTATGCTGATGTGCTTTGTCATGGAATGCTGTACTGGATTTCCTGTCATAGCAATAGCACTTTGATTATCACAGAAGATAGGTATTCTAGAGTACCTTAATCCATAATCCAGCAATTGATTCTTCATCCATAAAATCTGTGCACAACAGCTACCAGCTGCTATATACTCTGCTTCTGCAGTGGATGTAGAAATTGATTTCTGTTTCTTACTGTACCAAGAAACCAATCTGTCACCTAAAAATTGACAGCTTCCACTTGTACTTTTTCTGTCTATCTTACAGCCTGCAAAATCTGCATCAGAGTAACCAATTAACTTAAACTCTGATTCTCTAGGATACCACAAACCCAGGGTTATGGTTCCTTTGAGATATTTGAAGATCCTTTTTACAGCTGTTAGATGAGGCTCTCTGGGATCTGCTTGAAATCTTGCACAAAGACATGTTGCATACATGATATCAGGTCTACTTGCAGTAAGATACAGTAAAGACCCTATCATTCCTCTGTAGTTAGTCATATCTACTGAGGCTCCTGTGTCTTTGTCAAGCTTCGTTGCTGTAGCCATGGGAGTTGTTGCAGATGAACTGTCAAGCATACCAAATTTCTTTAGAAGATTCCTGGTATACTTTGCTTGATTGATAAAAATACCATCATCTGTTTGCTTTACTTGTAAGCCTAGAAAATAACTAAGCTCTCCCATCATGCTCATTTGATACCTGGATTGCATAAGCTTTGCAAACTTCTTACAAAGTTTGTCATTAGTAGATCCAAAAATAATATCATCTACATAAATTTGAACTAAAAGCAAATCATCACCAGAATTGAAATAAAACAAGGTTTTATCAATTGTACCTCTTGTGAACCCACTTTCTAAAAGAAATTGAGCAAGAGTTTCATACCATGCTCTTGGTGCTTGCTTTAGTCCATATAATGCCTTGTCAAGCCTGTAGACATAATCTGGATGCTTGGAATCTACAAATCCTGGTGGTTGTTCAACAAACACTTCTTCTTCAAGCTTCCCATTGAGAAAAGCACTTTTTACATCCATCTGAAAGACTTTAAACTTCTTGTGTGCAGCATAGGCCAGAAAAATTCTTATGGCCTCCAATCTTGCAACTGGAGCAAAGGTTTCATCATAGTCAATTCCTTCCTGTTGTGAATAACCTTTAGCCACAAGTCTAGCCTTGTTCCTTGTAATCACACCTTCACTGTCAGTCTTGTTTCTGAAAACCCACTTTGTACCTACAATTGATCTATTCTTTGGTCTAGGTACAAGTGTCCAGACTTCATTTCTTTCAAATTCATTTAACTCTTCTTGCATTGCTGTAATCCAATTAGCATCTTGAAGAGCTTCCTCCACTTTCTTTGGTTCTGTTTGAGACAAGAAAGCATGATACAGACACTCATTGTTTGTTGCACTTCTAGTTCTCACACTAGCATCAGGATCTCCAATTATGAGATCAGGTGTGTGTGCCTGTGTCCACTTTCTTGCTGTTGGTAAGTGGTTTCTTGCATCATTATTGGATCCTCCCCCTTGATCCATGCTCTCCTGATCCATATGTTGACTTTCTGCAGCATCTGAGGCTCCCCCTGAGTTGGATGGCTCAGTGTTTGAGCTGTCAGAGTTTAAATCAGTTTCCTCAACTGACTCACTTGCTGTGTCTTGTTGAGCTTCTTCACGCTCCCCCTCAACTGGTTCTCTATTTTGTTCAATTTGAGAGTTTCCAGTTTCTCCAGTATTTACCAGTAGAGGTTCAGAGTATGCTTCGTCAGAGTTTGTCAACCCTGCTTCATCAGAGTTTATACCATCAGAGAATAGATCTTCATTTTCAAAACGTAGTTGATCATATCCATCCTTGTCTTCAAGTCCAATTATTTTCTTGTCATCAAACGACACATGTATGGATTCCATGATCACCTTTGTTCTCAGATTGTAAACTCTGAATGCTTTTGTTGACAATGGATAGCCAACAAAGATTCCTTCATCAGCTTTTAACTCGAACTTGGTCAACTGTTCAGGATGAGTCTTCAACACAAAGCATTTGCATCCAAATATATGAAAATATTTCAAATTTGGCTTCTTGTTTTTCACCATCTCATATGGTGTTTTTCCATGCTTGTTGATCAGAGTTGCATTTTGAGTAAAACAAGCAGTTTGAACAGCTTCTGCCCAGAAATAAGTTGGCAATTTTGCTTCATCTAGCATAGTTCTGGCAGCTTCAATTAAGGTTCTGTTCTTTCTTTCAACTACACCATTTTGCTGTGGAGTTCCAGGTGCAGAAAATTCTTGTTTGACTCCTCTTTCCTTGCAGAAAGCTTCCAATATTGAGTTTATGAATTCAGTTCCATTATCACTCCTTATAATTTTGACTTTGTGCTGTGATCCTTTGTCCAGTAGATTTACATGATCCATCAGAATTTGAGCAGTTTCATCCTTCTTTGATAGGAAATACACCCATGTATATCTAGTATATTCATCAACAATTACTAGAGCATATTTCTTTCTGCCCATTGACATCACATTCACTGGTCCAAAGAGATCAACATGTAGAAGATGATAAGGTTCCACCACTGAAGATTCAGATTTGCTCTTGAAAGATGACTTCCTTTGTTTGGCCTTTTGACAAGAATCACATAGACCATCTAGATTAAGTATTGATTTTGGAAGTCCTCTTACAAGATCCTTTCTTATCAGCTCATTGATGTTGTTCATATTGAGATGAGAGAGCTTCTTGTGCCAATTCCAACTCTCTTCATTTGACATCTTTGCAGTCAGACACACTGTACTTCCATCAGAGTTTGTTACCAAACTTGCTTCATAAATATTGTTGCGCCTGTGTCCAACTAGAACAACTTTTCCAGTAGATTTACTGATAATTTCACAGTATTCACTATGAAAATCTACATGGTTTCCTCTGTCACAGATTTGACTCACAGACAACAGATTATGCTTGAGTCCTGAGACTAGAGCTACATTTGTGATGATGACACTTCCAAGATTGATATTGCCATATCCCAGAGTGTGTCCTATGTTGCCATCTCCATAGGAAACTTTTGGGCCAGCTTTCTCCTCAAAGTTTGATAGCAGGGCTTTATTTCCAGTCATATGTCCTGAGCATCCACTGTCCAAGATAAGTGTGCTCTCTATTATACCCTGCAATCACAAACAAACACTAAGTGTTAGTTTTAAGGATCCAGACTTGCTTGGATCCTTTGTCCTTCTTAACAGTGTTAGCTTTTGCAGCGGAATCTGTATTATCAGAGTTTAAACTAACATTGTCAGATTTTACACTAGCAGAGTTTGCTCTAACCCATTTCAAGTTGGGTTTTAGCTCATAATAGTTATGATAAATTGCATGATAACTCTTACATGTGTAAATAGAATGCCAAGTGCTTCCACAGTGTCTGCATAAGGTCTGTGGTCTTACTCTAACATAATCATTCTTTACTTCTGAAGTAGAAGATAAAGAATTAATATGTTTGTTCTTAGTGCAAAATCTAGCAAGATGATTAGAACTACCACAATTATAACATGTTTTTCTTGAGGCACTAGCATTAGGCATATGATTATTTCTATTATTTATGCCTACTTTTCCATTCCTATTCCTCTTGGAACCTTTAGGTTTCATGGAAGACTTTACCTCTTTTAGCTTGTGATTGAACTGTTTTCCTGTCATCAAGCCAACATTAACCTGTTTTTCACAAGTTTTTACTGGTTTTCTAACAGCTTCTATTTCCATAAGTTTTTCTGTTATAATATTTTCCTGTTTGTCACAAGATTCATCTGATTCCATATCAGCTTCCCTTATTACAACAGATTTTAACTTATTGGCTTCTTGAACAAATTTCACAGATTTAAGTTGTGGTTTTACCTTAACTTTGTCTTTAAACCTAAGTTCATCATTTTCACAATAACCTAAACCTACAGAATCAGTCTGAAACACTTGATGAGTGTCTCTTCCAGAATCTGTCCAAGTCTTGATTATTTTCCTTTCCTTCTCTAAATCAGATTCTAGTTGCTTATATCTTTTCAGCAACTCCTGTTCTACATAAACAGCATCATCTCTTTCTTTTTGAATCTGCTTCATATTCTCAAGTTCTCTTTCAAGAAACTTGTTTCTTTCTTTAAGACTAAGATTCTCAGCTTTAATTCTCTCATTTTCTAAAGTCTGATCCCTATAGCTAACATGTACGCTTTTCAGATATACTCTTAACTCAGATATATTATCAGTATCATAAGCATAAGTAGTTAGGGGTACCTTATTTTCAGATGATTCAGTCTCATCTCTGACAGTAGCCATAAGAGCATAGTTTTCTCCATCATCAGAGTCTGAAGTATCTGCCCAGTCTTTGCCTTTAGAGATGAGTGCTTTTTCACTTCTTCCTTTCTTGCACTCTGGAGCATAGTGACCCATCTCTTTGCACTTGTAGCACTGGACCTCAGATTTGTCCTTCTTACCAGACTTGGTATCCCTTCCATCAGACTTTCTGAAATTCTTCTTCTCAGAATTTGAATCTCTTCTTGAGAATCTTTTACCCTTCTTGAAGTTCTTGAATCCCATCTTCTTAAATGTCTTTACCATCAAGGCAGCCATTTGCATCATCTCCTCTTCATCATCCTCAGAATCAGAAGCTTCATCAGAGTTTGAATCATCATCAGAGTTTGATGACTCACTCTCAGATTTTATGACTAAAGCCTTTCCCTTGGCTTTCTTCCTTGATGATTCCTTCTTTATGGGCTTCTCCTCAACTTTGAGAGCAATAGATTTTGTCTTCTTGCTGGATCTTCTGTTTCTTTGTTCTATTTCAAGTTCATGAGTCTTTAACAATCCATAGATCTCATCAAGATCTGTATCAGCAAGATCATAATTATCTCTGATTGTTGTTGCCTTTAAGTCCCACTTTTCAGGTAGAGATAACAGAAACTTGAGATTGGACTCTTCAAGTTCATATTCTTTATCTACCAGAGACAGATCGTTCAACAGTTTGCAAAATCTGTCATAAGTCTCAGTCAAGGTTTCATTAGTTCTTGAATCAAAGTGCTCATACTCCTGTGTGAGTATTGTTTTTCTGTTCTTTTTAATAGCACCTGTTCCCTGGCATCTGACTTCCAAAGCATCCCATATCTCTTTGGCAGTTTTGCATCCAATTACTCTGTTAGACATTACATTATCTAAAGCACTGTGGAGAAGATGTCTAACCTTTGCATCCTTTGCAATTGATGAGATATCCTCAGGAGTCATATCTTTCTTTTCCTTTGGAACAGTCTTTTGTGCTTGTCCATCAACAACAGGGGACAATTTAGTCGGCATATGAGGACCATCATAGATTCTGTCAAGGTATTCTGGATCTGTAGCCTCCAGGAACATGGTCATCTTCACCTTCCAAATCGGATACTCTACAGGCCTGAGAATCGGAACCCTGATTGTTTCATATCTACTCACAGAATTAGGCTTAACCTGTTCAGCCTTGGGAGCAGCTTGATTTTCTTCAGACATGATTATTACTGTGTTTGAATCGTAAAACTGTATATATTAAACAGCCTTGGCTCTGATACCAATTGTTAGGCCGAATACACAATATAATCAAGTATGTATGAGAATAACAATGATTAATAACACTGTTTTTGAATCAATAAAACTGTAATCGTATTAACAGCTTCTCTCTTTATGATGTTAATGAATCACAAAGAGCTTCTAGGTTACAAGAATAATAATTCAATGAACGCATCCCTTCTAGGGATAACCTATCTGTGTTTTTATAGTACACAGCTACATACAATCCTTATCTAATTGATATTCCTATAAGTTAGCTATACAATTCATATCAATTAAGGATTGCTTCTTATCTTCTATTCCGTTTCCTTAGCTGTATCAATATATTCTGCTTCTTTCCATCTTCAGAATATATTGCTTCTAGAATCTTCAATTCAGCACCGACAGCTAATTCAACTATCACCTTGTCAGACTTTAAATAAACTCTGACCGGCTTCCTTTAAACTCTTCACCCTATCAGAGTTTAACTAAACTCTGATCGGCTTCTGATAAACTCTGACCGTACCTGTTGCTTAAACACTGATAAACAAACATTAGCAATTATATCTAACATCTTCCTTATTTCTTCATTCTTCTTTATTTCAGAGATGGCCATTAGAATTTCATCTCTAGCAATCATTTCTTCAATGAGAGGAGAATCCTTTAGATCTTCAGCTGCTGTTCTGAGGGCACTTTCCACATAAGAATGTATAAACTCCATCCTTATCTTGCTTTTTCCTCCATAAAGATTTTTGTACTCCACAGTATAAGGATTTTGCTTTACCCTGCACAGCCCTTTCTTCCTCAGCTCCTTTGCTCTTTCATCCATCTCAGCCATCTCCTTCTCTTTCTGACACCTCTTTTCTTCATTCTCTTTCCTTAGGTTTTCTTCATAATCAGCATGCATTTTCAAGAACCTGGCAACATCTATTTTCCATGTCCTTTCTTCCTTTTCTTCAAAATTCAGTAGGGCATTTATCCTTTCAAGCTCATATTTATAGAAGTGTTGCCAGCCTCCTTGCTTCATAACCTTTTCTCTTCCATCAGTGTACTTGATCTCTAGATGATCTAGCTTCACCTTGACTTCAAAGATTCTTTGAGCTCTCAAGAATGCTAGGGCATCTTCATCATAGTCTTCATCAAGAGGAAGCACTTTGATCCCTACAACATTAGTGATTACCCCATTCTTCTTTGTTATCCTTGTCCTCTTAGCTGCCCTCTTGATCTTCATATGCTTTACTTGAGGTAGCTTTGTGGAGCAGGGAGAATTAGTCTTCAGTGCCACATCACTTGGAAGTAGCTTCACTCCCTTTCCCTTCATCCACTGTAACACTCCACTGGCTGTGACCTTGTGGAAGTGTTTTCTTGATATTCCTTTTGTGGCTTCATCTTTCTTCTGTGGCAATTCAGGTTCAGAAGTCTTAGATAATGATTTTGGAGGATCATTACTAATAGTACCCACCCTAGACTTAGAGTCTTGTGTTTTGGTTAAAGTACTACTAGCAATGTCCTTGAGTTGCTGAATTCCACTTCTTGTTTTCTTAACTGATTCCTTTGCCCCCTTGTCATCCCTCTTGCTATCATCAGCATCCTTTGATTTCTTTGAGTATTTGCTCCTTTCCTTATCTCTCCTTGACTGAGATCTCCTTTCATAGGTTTTCTCCTTATCATCATCATCATCTCTATCCTTCTTTTTGCTCTTTTCTTTGACAGATTCAGGAATGACTCCATGAATCAGAAAAGATTGTAGAGTGTGAATCATCTCTAGTTCCTCAGCTGTCCTGACTCCCCTCTTGGCTCTTAGCATTTGCAGCACCTGGTTGATCTTTGCATTATTCTTTCTTGTCAAATCTGAAGGGATCACCAATTGGTCAATGCTGCTGTCTTGAGATAGACTTTGGAAGATTATTGTCTTTGGCTTTGAGATAACCTCAGGCAGTCTTTGATCTTGATCCATCTTCAAGTCATCAAACAGTCTCTTGTTGTTAGCCCCACCTTGTTCTATTAAGTCCATTATTGTTGACAGCTCAGTGAATCTCAGTTTCTCTAGAGTTTGAAAAGCTAGGTGCCACAAGCAGTTGTCCTTGCACACCATGATTATCTCTCTTAGATGGACATCCTTGATTTTCCTTACTGCAACTGTGAAGTACTTAATGTTTTCCTTGAGCTTCATTCTGTAAGTCCTTGCATCTTCTTGTGCATCTCTGTAGGTGGCTTTCAGAAACTCCAGGAAGGCCTCATCATGATAGATGTGAGAATTGGCAACTTCCTGTAGCTTGGCCTCTGTGATTGTTGTAGCTTTGGCAGGTTGAGCATTGGAAGTAGGTTGAGCAGGTTGAGGAGTTGAGATATCTTTAGGCATTGTGGATGGATAGAAGGTGGTTGAAATAGTGCTCTTTTGACCTTCTGCACTGATGACCTCTACAGGGGGAAGAATTATTGGCTTTATTGTTTCTTCAGAAATTTTGCCCTTAAGCTTCTGTTGCTTGGCAGGTACTCCCCCTTTCTTTTTCAGAATGACCTCCTTTTCTTTCTCCCCCTTAGGCTTGGAATCAGACAAGATGTCTTGAGCTTCCCCAGGGATAGGCAGGTTCATATGTCTCATCATTGAGGTCATCATTTGTTGTTGCACCAACAAAATGTTAGAAGTGGAGTTGGTTTGATCATCCATCTTAGCATTAAGCTGCTCCAAGGAGTGAGATAGTCCTTTGTTTTCCGCTTTCAGTTCAGCTACCTCTCTTTCCAAGCTGTCCACTTTTGAGAAAAGTTGTTGAGATTTGAAGGAGTTAAGGGATTGATCCTTGAGTTTGGAGAATTCAAACTTGGAGATATCAGAAATAGGAACCTCATCAACAAGCTTGTTCCCATACTGATTCTTCCAGAGTACTGTAAGCATGGAGTTTGAGTTGATGTTGGCCTGCACCTGATTGTCTAGCTTGGTAGAGAGCTTCTTCATATTATCTGAAACCATAGCTAGGGTGCAGTCCATTGTGGTGACATTTGAGGCAGTTTTCTGGACTTCCTTAAGAATGCCATCTACCTTGGGAAAGCTTGAAAGAAAACAATTCTTGAGTTGAGCATTAGAATGAGCTGTTTCTTCCTGAATGGTGGAGATTTCTGACTGAAGACCCTTCCCAAGAAAATGCATAGCCTTAAGTTGGCTCTTGTAGACATCATTAACTGCATCATAGATTTCAGCAGGAGAGAGACCTTTGGCATTTGACCCCAAGGATGTAAGATAGTCCTCCCTGAGAAAAGCTAGAGCCTCCTTAAGCTTGACTGTCCTTTTGCCATCCAGCCAAGCATCCACATTTCCAGCTTGCTGGGCTTCATCCACAATTTTGTCCTGTTGTGCTTCAACATCCTCCTTATGAGTGAGAAGAATAGCCTCATAGTCAGAATTTGGGAGATTTGCAGTGAGGAGATGTTGAGCAATCCTAGAGATCTCATCAATCTGTGCCACATGAAGATCTTGTAATTCTTCGTCCGTCAATTGTGGTAGCACAGAGGATGATCCTGAAGCCCTGTCATGTTGCACAGGTTTCAGCCATTCATTGATTGTGGCCTGAGCCAAGTGAGAGCTAGTGCTTGGCACTTCATGAGATGTAAGGTTTTGAGTCTCCTCCAGCCTTGGAATGGCTGTAGGGTCTAATGTTGTCTCCATTGAAATGGGATGTGTTACAACATTAGCCCTATTTGTCTGTGAAGACAGTTCCACATCCCTAAGAATGGGAGAATTTGGCACAGAGTCTCCAGTGAAAACTGGTGAATCCTCCATGTTTGTGTTGGTGTCATTAGGATATGCCCCAGCATGCATTCCCTGACCAACTAAATGTGGTTCCTGGGTGGTGAGCATAGTGTCATGCACCATGTCACTTGAAATTGGCTCAATCACAGGAGAGAATTGTGATTGATCAAAGGCAAGATTGTCATTTGAATGACTCTCTTGTTAAGAAGAAATTTTTATGGAAGAATCTGAGAGAGAAGAGGGGTTTAGATTAGATTGTGGCAACTCCCCCTGAGAAATAGGAGGAGTTTCAACAGTGATGTGCTCTCCACTCTGTGTATTATCAGCCTTATCACTCCTAGGGTCAAGAGTGAGGTCTTGACCCTGTGCAGACTCTGTACAAGATGCAGTGGGGAGGCTGCTCTTTTCAATGCCAATGACCTGTTGGGAGGCCATGGACAGTAACAGGTGTACCCCTTTTTCCACATCTGAATCCTGTTGGGAGGATCCAGTGGTAGGTTTAGATTTGGATTTCTTCTTTTGTCTGGTGAGAGGTGACTCAGGATTCTCACTGGTTAACTCTACAGATTCATTTATTACTTCTAGGGCTCTCTTCTTTGACTTCTTTTTAGTAACACCAACCTTTTGAGAGATTGATGCACTAGGTTGCCTAGCTTCTATGGGACTATTTGCAGTGGGGTTGCTGGATGGGATGGGAAGGCTGGGGTTAGACTGTGTAGCTCCTTCAGTCTCAGCCTCCCCTGTCCAGGAAAGTGCATGGTATATTGGCTTATCAAGTGGATAAGACTCAAATGTGTCCTGCATATGCTTGGTCACACTTAGAATCACATCCACTTGATTCCTTATGTCCAATGATCCAAATAGTACTTTGGACATGGACTTGGAATAAGCCATTTTATTGTTATCTATACCCTCCAATAGATGGACATTTGCATCAAGAAAATTTAAAATAACTTGAAGGAAACGAGGGTAAAAGATGTCATTACCTCTACCACGAATGGTCCTGCCTAGCCTCTGAGTCAATTCTTTGAGAATTATGGCTCCCACATTGATCTCCTGGTTGTTGGCCAAGGAGTAGGCTAGCTTCACAGCAATGTGACTGATATGGTCCCATCCTGTCTTCCTGCAGAGAAACACCTTCTGGAGTGCGTCAAACAGAAATGACCACTCCCTTCTCACAAACTTCTTATTCAGCTTTCCAGTATCTATCTCATCAGCATACTGAATGAAGGTCATGAATTCTATGATTTGAGCATCTGTAGCTTCTTGGTCATGACCTTCCACCTTGAACCCCAAAGCTTCATTGATTTCCCTTTCACCAAATTGAAAGTGTTTGCCTCCAATTGAACAGCTAACCTCCTGGAATGAGGTTCCATCTTCCCTAGCCATTGTTGATACCAACGCCGTTCTCCAGAATCCTTCCAACACATCGACATACAAGGTAGGGTTCAGGGTTAGGGCTTGGCGTAGGTAGGAAGTGTTCAAGAACCGTACAAAACACTTGTACCTTGGGTTAGCCTCAGCCTCAGAGGGAATGGTGAGAAGATTGGTTTCTTTGGGAATGGTTAAAGGGATTGGGGATGATACTGTTTGAGATTTGGGTGCCATTACGAGAGTGAGAGTAAAAAAGAGAGTAGAGAATTTGTGCTTAGGTTTGAGAGTTTGAGAGCAATAGACAAGATGAAAAGTTGTGAACGGTTAGAAAAGGTATTTATATGATAGAGACACTGCGATATGGGGTTATGAATGTGTACAGTCTATTTGTATGTCGCGAAGTCAAAAATGGCCTGTACCGCAAAGTCTTGCACAATATATCGCATAGTCTCAGAAATGAACTATGTCGCAAAGTCCTCAAGATGAAAGGATTGGGGAGACTTTGCGATATAGTAGAAATACCCTGGCTAAAGCTCTCTTTTAGGAATTTTAAGCAAATTGTCAGACTTTTATCAAATTTGAAATAAAATAAATTTAAGTCAAAATTCTGTCAAGTGTGGGGACTTGTTGATATAGTTATTCTAAGTCGCGAAGTCATAAAATGAACCATGTCGCAAACTCATGAAATGAACTATATCGCGAAGTCTCACAATCTCAACAGTTTGCGATATAAGTCTGTTTGATTTGAACTGTGTCGTGAACTCTGAAAAACATCTATATAGAGATGTCTTAAAAACTCACAACTTTACCAACAAATGTGATTTTGAAAAATATGCAGTAAAATACTGAAATATTTATAAATCATATCTCAGCTAATTTTCACTCCAAACAAATAGAGCATTTCAATACAGTGAAAATTTACTGCTGCAACAATTTACTGGTATACTTACTTAGAGCAACTAAATGAAGGATTGAGCATTCCAATTTCACTCACAAGTCTGTTGAAGACTGCTCCATTCAGAGGTTTAGTAAATATGTCAGCTAATTGTTTCTCAGTGGGAACATAAGAGACTTCTATGGTACCATTTGCAGCATGTTCCCTAATGAAATGGTACCTGATCTCAATGTGCTTTGTAGTAGAATGATTAACAGGATTGGCAACTATGGATATTGCACTAGTATTGTCACACATTAGAGGAATGTGTTCTAACACTAGCCCATAATCCATGAGTTGATTTCTAATCCAAAGCAATTGAGCACAGCAACTTCCAGCAGCAATGTATTCAGCCTCAGCTGTGGATGTTGCTGTGGACTGTTGTTTCTTACTAAACCAGGACACTAACCTTTGACCTAGGAATTGACAGCTTCCAGAGGTGCTCTTCCTGTCAATTCTGCATCCAGCATAATCAGAATCTGTGTAACCAACCAGGTTGAACCCAGTGCCCTTTGGATACCATAGCCCAAGATTAGGAGTCCCCTTTAGATACTTGAAGATTCTTTTGATAGCCATCATGTGAGATTCCTTGGGATCAGACTGGAACCTTGCACAGAGGCATGTGGCAAACATGATGTCTGGCCTGCTAGCTGTAAGATAGAGTAAGGATCCAACCATTCCTCTATAGACCTTGATATCAACTCTCTTGCCTTTCTTGTCTTCATCCAGCTTGATTGCAGTAGACATAGGAGTTTTGGCTGGGGATGACTCTTCTAAACCATATTTCTTTAAAAGATCCTTGACATACTTAGATTGGTTTATAAAGATGCCATCCTCCCTTTGATGTACTTGCAGGCCTAGAAAGTAGGTTAACTCACCCATCATACTCATCTCATATTTACTTTGCATCAACTTAGAGAACCTTTCACAGAGTTTTTCATTTGAAGAGCCAAAGATGATATCATCCACATAGATTTGAACAAGAATGATATCATTTCCATGCTTCTTGAAGAATAGGGTTTTGTCAATTGTACCCCTGGTAAATTGATGCTCAAGAAGGAATTGAGATAGAGTTTCATACCAGGCTCTTGGTGCCTGTTTGAGTCCATAGAGTGCCTTGAGCAGTCTATACACAAAGTTTGGGAAGTCTTCACTCTCAAAGCCAGGTGGTTGAGACACATAAACTTCTTCAGCAAGATCACCATTGAGAAATGCACTTTTCACATCCATTTGATACACCTTAAAATCTGAGTGAGCTGCAAAAGCCAGGAAGATTCTGATGGCTTCCAGTCTAGCTACAGGTGCAAATGTCTCATCATAGTCAATGCCTTCTTGCTGACAATATCCTTTGGCAACCAGCCTTGCTTTGTTTCTTATCACCATTCCTTCTTCATCCATCTTGTTTCTGAACACCCATTTGGTGTCAATAACATTCTTTCCTTTTGGAGGAGGTACTAGTTCCCATACTTTGTTTTTCTCAAATTGATTCAACTCTTCTTGCATGGCAACAATCCAATCAGAGTTCTTCAAAGCTTCTTCAATTAATTTAGGTTCCTCTTGTGACAGAAAGCAGCTATACAGACATGTATTTAATGTTGCCCTTCTTGTTCTAACTCCCTCACTAGGATCTCCAATGATTTGATCCCTAGTGTGGGCTCTGTCCCATTTCCTTGTGTGCCCCTGTTCATTTCCTTGATCTGTTCCAAGCTCATTTTGGTTGAAAGGTGCATTCTCTTCTTCTCCCCCTGTGTTTGTGAACCCTTGCACAGGTGTTTGAAGAAGATTGTCAACTTCAAGGATTTCATTCTCTAGAACAGTTTGAACAGGGGGTTCATCTTCACTTTCAGAATCCTCAAGATAACCTTGATTCTCAAATCTCAATGGTACACTGTCTTGATCACTTGTTTTCAGTCCAGGAGTTTTCTTGTCATCAAAGGTAACATCCATGCTTTCCATGACTTTGTGTTGCTCAGGTACAAACACTCTGTATGCTGTCCTTTCCAGAGAGTATCCAATGAAGATACCTTCAAATGCCTTGGCATCAAATTTTCCAACATGCTCAGAGGTATCTTTCATCACAAAACACTTGCTTCCAAACACATGCAGGTGCTTGAAGGATGCTCTTTTTCCAGTCATTAATGAGTAAGGAGTTTTGCCAGACTTCTTATTGATTAATGTTCTATTTTGCACATAGCATGCTGTGTTAACAGCATCAGCCCAAAAGCTAGTGGGTAGCTTTGCATCCAGCAGCATTGTCCTTGCAGCTTCAATGAGAGTTCTATTCTTTCTCTCAACTACTCCATTTTGTTGAGGTGTTCTAGGAGCTGAGAATTGTTGAGAAATTCCTTTATCTTTGCAAAACTCATACAGTGTTGAATTTCTGAACTCAGTCCCATTATCACTTCTCAAAGCAACTACAGAGGAGCCAGTGCTTTGTGCTTCTTTATCAACTCTCTTGATATGCTCTATTATGACTTGGGGTGCTTCATCCTTGGAGAATAGGAATTCCACCCAAGTATATCTTGAATAGTCATCTACCATTACTAGAGCATATTTCTTCTTGGAGAGGGACATTACATTCACAGGGCCAAATAAGTCCATGTGAATTAGCTGCAGAGGTTTTGAATTTGTATTGAGCAATTTGTTCTTGTGACTGGATCTTTTAATTTTTCCTTTCTGACAAGCTTCACAAGCTCCATCTTGCACAAACTCCAAGGCAGGCAAATCCCTGATAAGTTCTCTCTTGGTTAGAGAGTTCATTGCCTGAACATTCAAGTGAGACAGCTTCTTGTGCCATAGCCAGAATTCCTCATTTGTGGCTTTAGTGTAGAAACAGCAGATTTCTCCCTTATCTGCAGCTTTGAGATTTGCTACAAACAAGCTTCCTTTCTTCACACCAGTTAGAACAACTTCACCACTTTCCCTTTTTGAGATTGAACAAAGGTCTTCATCAAATTCCACTTTGAAACCTCTGTTGGTGAATTGTCCAATACTCAAGAGATTGTGCTTCAGTCCTTCAACAAATGCTACATCTTCAATAATGACATTTCCAGATTTAACATTGCCATATCCCATTGTATAACCAATGTTGTCATTTCCAAAGGTTACTGATGGGCCTGCCTTTTCCTCAAAATGTGATAGCAGGGCTATATCACCAGTCATGTGACTTGAGCATCCACTGTCCAAGATCCATATGACTCTTTTATTCCTGTTGCCCTGCATTCACAAAATGACTAAGTTGTTTTTGGTACCCACACTTGGTAGGGTCCATTTGATTTAGAAACATTTTGATTAATAATTCTTCTGTCATAAATTGCATTTCTCATAGTAGGAGACTTCACTTTTTCTGTGGCTTTGGAGTTTACACTCTTAGGCTCACATGAAGTTTTCACCCTCTCAACCCTGATTGGGGACCCTGTCCTATGAGAATGCATATGTGTGTGTGATTCACCAGATTGTGCAGAGTCAAGTTTATGTTTAAGAGATAAACAGTTAGCAATCACAGTCACATAGCATGTCATGCAGTTTGGCTTACCACAGAAGGAATCATGACTAGAATTTATGCTAGCAGAATGGTTACTCAGGTTGTCAACTTCAACAATATCAGGCTTACTACACTTATGAGTCAAATGATTAACAGATAGGCATTTTTGACATTGTTTCCTGGGAGCATTTGGCACATAAGCATAGTTGTTTCCTTTGTTAACACCAACTTTACCATTTCTGTTTTGTTTCCTTTTCTTAACAACTTCTTTCTTTGCTTTAGGACTCTTGACAAGATTGTCTTTGGTCTCTTTCTGATTGACAGGTTCAGGAAAGGAAGAAGTGTTCTTAGCAGCCTCATCTTCTTCAAGAAGTTGTTGCTTGATGATCAGTAGTTCCTCATCAAACTCAACAGCACTCTTTCTGAAGATGGGCTGTTCAACACTTGACAGTATGGTTGGGGTATTTTTGTTTGTAAAAGTTTCCTTCCCTTTGCCCTTGACCTTCTTCCTTCCCTTGTCATTATCATAGTCAAAACCAACTCCAACCTTGCAGTCTTCAGTGTGTTCCTTGTGGTAGGTTTGAATAAGTTCAGAGGAGTTTTTGAAGCTTCTTAGTTTCAGTTCAGTTTCAGCAATTTGTTCTCTAAGGGCTTTCTCTATTTGCTCAGCACAAATCACTTTGTTTTTAAGATATTCAACCTCCTTTTTCAAACCATCCAGGTTCACAACCATTAACTCAAGCTTCTCATTCTTTTCTGTAAGCTCAACATTCTTAGCAGTTAGTCTATCAATTTCTTCATTAGCTACTAACATGCTAGTATGAATATTAAACATCTCAGTGCTCATATCTTCAACAGTTTGCTTATATTGAAGGGGAGTCATATCAAGAGAAGTAAGAATGGGTACCTGACTTGAATCACCATCATCAGAAAATGCCATCAAGGCATAGTTTGAGTACTCTTGATCTTCTTCTTCATCAGAGTCATCCCAGCATTTTCCCTCAGCAATAAAAGCTTTGCCCTGTTGTTTCTTGAGTAGAGCCTCATACTTAGCTTCAAGCTCTAAGTATGCTTTGTCCTTCTTGACTTGTTTAGGCTTTTTGCACTCAGTGGCAAAATGCCCAAGTTCATTGCAGTTATAGCATCTAATTTTGGTCCTATCCACACTTCCTGTCTTGTATCCACCCTTAGCAGCACCAGCAATCCCTTTTCCTTTATTGAAGGTGTTTGAGCCACTAGATCCACCAGTGTTTCCAGTATTGAACTTGGACCTGAATGGCTGCTTTCTTTTAAACCTTATGTTAGGATACCTCCTAGCCATATAAGCAAAAGATTTGTTTTCCATTTTGTCCAGTTCCTCCATGCTGTAAAACTCATCTTCCTCAGGCAAATCATAGATGACCTGGACCTCATCACCAGTGTCTTCAACTTCCAGTTCCTCAATCTTCACTTGACTGACTTTAAGAGAGTCCATTCTTTGACTTAGGTTGTCAGCAATAAGTGCACAGGAGGTATTAGCCACTAATCCTTGCTTTGCTTGAATAGATCTCTTTTGAAACAACTCCAACTCATATGTCTTCAAAACACCATATAACACATCAAAACCAATCTTTGTTAGATCTCTTTCTTTAAGGGAAGAGATTCTTGGTTCCAAGTGATCTGGAAGAGTTAGTAAGAACTTCATAATTGAGCTCTTCTGTTTCATAGTGTTTGTCATAGAGTTTGAGCTCGTTTATCAGCTTGTTGAATCTCTCAAACACTTCTGTGATTCCCTCTTTCGGCTGAGCCATGAAGGCTTCATATTGTGAAACAAGAATCTGCTTCTTGTTCTTTCTTACTTCAGTAGTTCCTTCACAGAGCACTTCTATAAGATCCCACATCTTCTTGGCACTAGTACAATGAGCAACAGTGCCATACATGTTGAAGTCCATAGATTCACAAATGATAAGTTGAAGATGTCCATCCAGTGCAACTTTTTCTTTTTCAGGATCAGTGTATTTTGAGGGATCTTTGGGCACATGTTTTGCTGGTACAATCTCAGTGCCAATGGTTGTTTCACCAATCTCGATCATTGGAATGAAGGGACCATGCTTTAGAATATCTAAATACATGGGGTTAGAAGCTTTGATGAAAAACAACATCTTCTTCTTCCATAAACTGTAGTGCTCCTTGTTAAAGGGAGGAATCTTGATACTGCTTAGTTTCTGTGAACTCATCCTTGATCTTTTCCTGTTTGTACGTTAACAGCCTATGCTCTGATACCACTTGTTAGAAATGAATACTACTAGAAACTAGACAGAAGGGGGGTGAATGGATAGTTTGATATATTTTTCGATTCTTGATAACTAAGTAACAGACTGTATATGATTATGATATGTAATATGTAGAAAGTAAATAACACACACAATCACTTTAATCTACTTTGTATAAGCAAATTAAATACTACAGCTTTCCAAGAAATTCACAATCGAATTTCTAGCTTCTAAACAAGAACGGTTTGAACTTGCTTGCTTACAGAGAAAAGAGCTTAGCAAAATAACTATGTGTATCTCTCTTACTTTCTAACAATAGGGTGTGCATCCTATATATAAGCCCTATACAAACTAGTGCACACACCTATTTTTACACAGTTACCCCTTGCTGAAAGTCCAACTTGTTCTGCCATAAGACGTTAACTGTGTCAGGAAGGACCACCTGCTTTTCGGAGTCTTTCCCGTTTCTGTAGCTGCTTGTCTCTTATCTTTCTCTCCAAGTTTAGCTGTAGATTTGCCATCTGTTCTTTGGACCACCTTGCCAGAACAAATGCTTCAGTATTTGTCTCTTTTGATTCTTGGTTCTGTACCTTGATTTGTCTTGTTATAAACGGCTAAGTGTTGATATCGTGAACTCCACTTCATTCCTGACTTCGCGATCTCACTTGTGAGGACTTCGCGATATAGCCTTTGACGACTTTGCGACATAGGTCATTTGAAGACTATGCGACATAGGTCATTTGAAGACTATGCGACATAGTTCATTTGAAGACTTCACGATCTAGGTTCCTTTGACTTTGCTGACTTCAACACTTCACGACATGTGTCTTGAAGACTTCTCGACATAGTACAAAATGGACTATGCGATATAGTACTTCACGACATGGATATTGGTGACTTCACGACATAGATTTCTTCTGACTTTGCTATATAATGCCTTAGACAAATTTCTGCAACTTATTTCTTCATAGCCTTATTTATCTTTATCCTGCTGCATGAACACTTCTGAACTTCTACCAGGATAATTATTCAATGGCCTATATACAATCTAGATGCAAGAAACTTTACTAAGCTCATTATATCTTTGAGGATACATGATCAAGCTAATGTTCATGAGAACAGGACAAGTACATTTAGAGACCTATACTATATCCCAGTGATAGAAATCACTAGGTCATGTAGTGTGACATAGTCACATAGTGTAGGCTTGTTAATAGTGGTATTCAGGCATGTCTTGAGCCTAACAGCACCTTTGTAAAATTTTGAGAAATATCATTCCTCACCAACTCAGTTGAGTTCTTGATAGAATCAATCTCACTTTTTAGACTTTTGGATAACAGAGTTGTAGCCTTCAGATGATTCTTCAAGTCTTGATTCTCTATAGATTGTACTGCATCATAGGCATGTTCCAAAGCAGAAGAATAACTTACAGATTCAGCAGATCTGTACCATGAATTGTTCCATTCATTCTGTCTAAGTGCCTCAGCAGGATTAAAGGAAGGAATAGAAAAATCTTGTCTCTGATCTTTCCCAGTGGAAGCTTTGCCAGCCATATATGTACTTGATGAACCAAAATTAGTTCCAAGACTAACTTTGAGTGCTGTAGAAAGTTGTTCCTTCTCTTTTCGATTCTCATCATTATCACTATCATAAGAGTCATCATCATCAGTACTATGAGTAACATCAGGATCAGGAATAACTATACCTTTCATTTTATCCTGTGAATCTGTGATAGGATAATCCATTGGTCTTGAACGAAGTGGCTGTATCAGGATAGACTCAGCATCAGGAGCACCACTAGCATCAGGATGAACACCATCATGATTTGATATGCTTGCATCGGTATTTGCTACCAATGGTTCTTGTGGAGCTTGAGGTTCAGAAGCTGCTTCAATACTTTGAGTCAAAGGTTCTTGTGTGCTTCCCTCATTGACAGTGTCCTCGACCAATCTTTGAACTTCATCTGCACCAGAAATCCCTTGAGCTGTGTCAGGAAATTTCTCAGAAACTGTAGCTTGGCCTGCATCTTCACTTTGAGAAGATGGTTCTTGTGTAGCTGGAATGTTGATGTCTGCATTCTCCCTTTGAGAAAATGGTTCTTGTGGGACCATTCCACTAGCTAAGCCTTCACCCAAACTTTGATTGAGTGGTTCTTGTGTGGCTGGATCATCAAAAAGAGCTGCTGAACCACTTTGAGGTTCAGGTTCTTGTTGGAGAGTCCTGTGCTGGAGAGTCTGAAATAGTAACCACTTTACTTGGTGCAGCATCAGGAATACTAACATCAGGATTTGCTTGAGCAGTTGAAACTGATTGCTCATTCAGAATAGAAGTGTCATGTACATCAGTATCCTGCTTCTTTTCTAAAGGAATTTGCTACCTGCCCTTAGTTAATCTTCGTTTCTTCTGTGGTGTAGACAATGAAACCACAGCTGTAGTAGCAGTATCAACAACTTCCTTATTCACATTCATTATAGAGGATATAGGTAAGTCATCCTCTGAATCAGTCTCATCCCTGAGAACTAATTTTCTTTTAACAGAAACAGCCTCAACACCTTTTGCAGCTTTCTTCACTAGGACCCCTTGTACACCCCCTTGTAACTTCTTTTTAGTGAGTGGTGTAGAGGAAAAATCCTTTGAACCTGATTGCCTTCCTGACACATCAGTTCTAGCTGACTTCTTTGATTTTTCAACTAAAGTCTTTTGAGAGACAATAGAGGTGGCAGTTGACTGTTTAGACTGTTTAGGATGAATGCTTGGGTTAGGAACAAGGTGTGATTGGCCTTGCCCCATAGCATTAGAAATTAAACCATAACGAGTAGGCATTTTCCTATGTAAGAAAAACCTAACCTCATCAGGAATAAAAGCATTTCCTACGAAACCATTTGCCTTATCACTGTTGACTAAAGACTTAATAATATTCTCAGTAATTCTACAGATAGGTAGAACTACATCATTCTCAAAAACAACATTAGGACACAAGTGATTAAAGATCAACTGTAAAAATCGAAGAAAACAGACAGAACCTAACTTATCTGATTTCCTATCACTTAAAGCTTTCAAGATAAACGACCCATAATCAAACACTGTAGAATGGATAAGAGAGTACCCAATTTTAAGAGATCCTGATGGAAGAGCATCAAAATTTGATGTCTTGTTCAGGAAACAGCGGCTAATCGTATCAAAGAAGAAATTTCATTCCTTCTTAAGCTTTGTCCTAAAGAGATTGCCATATCTCTTTACTTCACCATTGTAGCCCAACTTTGTAACAAACTCAAAGAGAGTAGAGTCCGAAACATTATCAGGAATAACATCACCAAGAACAGGTAAATGTAGGGTTTCCTCCACAATTGCAGGAGTCACATAGTGAGTAATTCCATTATATTCAAAACTCATCAAGATGGTGTCAGAATACCCTTTGTCAAAAGTAACTGAGTTCCATACCTGCATTACAGACTTAAAAGAAACACTTGCAGGTTCTGTTAAAGCAAACTTCAATGGGCTTGAAAATAAAAAATCTCGAATTATATGAAACTCATTGGGTAAATCTTGATGATTTAGAATAGCCACAAAATTATTAGTGGAAAAAGTAACACCACTAATCACTGTTTGTTTGTTCATGAATGATGAAGACGCCATTTTAATTCTTAAAAATCTTGAAAATTGATGTTTGAAAATAGTTAGGGTTCGTGAGCACAGAGAGAGATAAAAAATCGAAAAACTGATGATGAGAGAGTAATTAATGATTTAGAATAAGTAAAAGTATTTTGTTAGAACAAAACTTTACTCTCAATAACAGGTGGCAGGATATGATTTGTGCACAAATAATTAGTGGACAGATTACGTGTGTAATTTAAATGAAACTACACCGCTTTTTATGTGTATGTATATGTATATCTATAACAGTGCAACACACACCCTCATACAGTTGTCCTACTAAAACTCAACCGTCCATCAGCAGATACTGACGAAAAATTAGGCACAAATGAAGCAATGAAATACTGACCTGAACATCAGGATTGACCAGTTGACTTCCTGTCAGGATTGAGTCCTATCAGGAATAGATCAAAAATACATACCTTTCTGAATAACCATCAGGATTTGACAGTTATCAAGATTTCCTCTCTGTAGCTTTCCTCAGAAATTCTAAAAGTTCATCATTCCAAGTTCATTCACTAATTTATTGAAAGTAGCTTCAGGTAGTGGCTTGGTGAATATATCAGCTAGTTGTTGATCAGTAGGAACAAAGTGAAGTTCAATTGTTCCTTCCAGAACTTGTTCTCTTTTGAAGTGATATCGAATACTGATGTGTTTAGTAAGAGAATGTTGAACTGGATTTCCTGTCATTGCAATAGCACTTTGGTTATCACAAAAAATAGGGATTTTTGAGTATGACATGCCATAATCTAACAACTGATTTCTCATCCACATTATCTGAGCACAACAACTTCCTGCAGCAATGTACTCAGCTTCTGCAGTTGAAGTGGAAATGGATTTTTGATTCTTACTGAACCATGAAACTAGTCTTCCACCCAAAAACTGACAACTTCCTGAAGTACTTTTCCTGTCTATTTTGCATCCTGCAAAATCAGCATCTGAATAACCACACAACCCAAAATCGGATTCCCTTGCATACCAAAGGCCAAGTGAAGAAGTGCCTTTGAGATATCTGAAAATTCTTTTGACTGCAATCAGATGGGGTTCTCTAGGTTTTGCTTGAAATCTTGCAAACAGACAGGTTGCAAACATGATATCTGGTCTACTTGCAGTGAGATACAATAAAGAGCCAATCATTCCTCTGTAGTAAGTTACATCTACCTCAGCACCTTGATCAGGATCAAGTTTGGTAGCTGTAGCTATGGGAGTTGTAGTAGGAGAACTATCTTGCATGTTAAACTTTGTCAATAAATTCCTTGTATATTTAGACTGATTGATAAAAATCCCTTCATTAGTCTGTTTAACTTGAAGACCAAGAAAGTAACTCATTTCTCCCATCATGCTCATTTGATATCTTGACTGCATAAGCTTGGAAAACTTTTCACATAGCTTATTGTTTGTTGACCCAAAAATGATATCATCAACATAAATCTGAACTAACAACAAGTCCTTACCATGATTCAAATAAAATAGAGTTTTATCAATAGCACCTCTTTTGAATCCACTTTCCAGTAAGAATAGAGCTAAAGTTTCATACCATGCTCTTGGAGCTTGCTTTAGTCCATAAAGTGCCTTATCCAATCTGTAGACATAATCTGGATATTTAGGATCAATGAAACCAGGAGGTTGCTCAATATAGACTTCTTCCTCCAGTTCTCCATTTAAGAAAGCACTTTTAACATCCATATGGAAAACCTTGAATTTCTTATGAGCTGCATAAGCAAGAAATATCCTGATGGCTTCTAATCTTGCAACAGGAGCAAAAGTTTCATCATAGTCAATTCCCTCTTGTTGAGAATACCCCTTTGCAACTAGTCTAACTTTGTTTCTGATTATTACTCCATCAGAATCAGTCTTGTTCTTGAAAATCCACTTTGTACCAACAATTGATCTATTCTTTGGTCTTGGTACCAGTTTCCAGACTTCATTTCTTTCAAATTCATTCAGTTCCTCTTACATTGCAGTAACCCAATCAGCATCTTTAAGTGCATCTTCAACTTTCTTTGGCTCCTCCTTGGATAGAAAGTTATTGTATAGACATTCATTCTGAGTTGCACTTCTTGTTTGAACACCTGCATCAGGATCTCCAATGATCAAATCAGGAGTATGACTTGCAGTCCATTTCCTTGCTGGTGGTAAATCAGTCCTTGAAGTAGATGCTCCCCCTGGATTGGTGTTATCTTGATTTGAAGAATTTGCTTGATTTGAAGCTCCCCCTGAATTATTGATATCTCCTCCTGATAAGTTATCAGGATCATCACTTGAATCAGTATCTGAAGAATTATGTCCTGATGATTGAGTTGACTCTGAACTTGTAGCAGAATGCTGTTGCTCCCCCTCAACATTAGCACTACTAGAAGTATCACTATTGATTGCATCATCAGTATTAGCACCATCAGTATCTGGTGTGTCATCAGGATTTGATGACCCATCAGGATCTGATGAATTGACAGCTTCTGATTCACTTTCTTCAGGTTCCTTGGTAGCTTCATTTTCAAAAATCAATCTATCATGAGAGTCTTCATTAATTCCAGTTATCTTTTTGTCATCAAAAGATACATGTATTGACTCCATGACAGTTCTTGTTCTCAAATTAAAAACTCTGAAGGCTCTTGATGCAGGATAGCCTATGAAAATTCCTTCATCAGCCTTTGTTTCAAATTTCCCTAGCTGTTCAGGATGACTTCTGAGAACAAAAAATTTACAGCCAAACACATGCAGATGCTTCAGACTTGGTTTCTTCTCCTTGAGTGACTGATAAGGAGTACTACCATGCCTGTTTATTAATATGAGATTTTGAGTATAGCATGCTGTGTTGACTGCTTCTGCCCAGAAATATGTAGGTAATTTAGCTTCTTCCAACATAGTTCTGCCAGCTTCAATAAGAGTTCTATTTTTCCTTTCAACTACTCCATTTTGCTGGGGTGTGCCAGGAGCAGAGAATTGTTGAAGGATTCCTTTGTATTTGCAGAACTCTTCCATCTTTGAATTCTTAAATTCAGTACCATTATCACTTCTCAGTATCTTGACTTTGTACTTTGTGGTTGTCTCAATCATTCTCACATGATCCAACAGAACTTCAGGAGTCTCATCTTTTCTGTGCAGAAAATACACCCAGGTGAATCTAGAATATTCATCAACAATTACAAGAGTGTACCTTTTCTTACTGATGGACATGATGTTGACTGGACCAAATAGATCAAGATGTAGCATGTGATGTGGTTCTTCAATAGAGGATTCTGATTTACTCTGGAATGATGTCCTTCTTTGTTTTGCTTTCTGACATGCATCACAGAGTCCATCAGGTGTATATAATACTTTTGGTAATCCTCTCACTAAATCTTTCTTAACCAACTCATTGATATTGCTGAAGTTGAGATGAGAAAGCTTCTTGTGCCAATTCCAACTTTCATCTATTGATGCTTTACTGATCAGACAGGTAGGAGAGCCATCAGTTTTTGATTGAATGTTGGCTTCATATATGTTACCATGCATGTATCCAGTCAGAGCTATCTTTCCTTTTGCTTTACTGACTACTTCACAATGTGTGGAATATAAGTTGACATGATAACCTCTGTCAGTGATTTGACTAATACTCAACAGGTTGTGTTTTAGTCCCTTCACTAGAGCTACTTTTTCAATGATGACATTTCCAATGATTATATTGCCATATCCCAAAGTTTGTCCAATGTTGCCATCTCCATAAGACACAGTTGGGCCAGCTTTTTCCTCATATTCTGATAACAGGGCTTTGTTTCCAATCATGTGCACAGAACATCCATTATCCATGACTAACACATTTTTCTTTTTACCCTGCAATCAGAATAACAAAACAATAGTTAGAATTCTTATGAACCCACACCTGTTGGGTTCCTTTCTCATGCATTTTATTAACATTCACAGCAGAAGACTTTCTGACCTTAGCAGTCCTGACAGGATTTACTCCATCAGGATTTGCTTTGACAGTATCAGAATTAACAAAAGCATGTTCCAACTTGACATTCTTAATGCTACCAGAGTTTGCACTATTTTTATCAACTTTAGGCAATGGATCATAAAAGTTATAGTACAACTCATGATAATCTTTACAAGTATAAATAGAATTCCATATACTACCACAATGAAACAGGACTTTTGTGGTTTATAAAATACTGATCTATTCCTAACATCAGACTTAGAAATATCAGCAATCTTCTTCTTACTCTTCTTACAATCAATAGCAAGATGATTAGAGTTACCACAGTTAAAACAACACTTTCTAGGTGCATTTGGGATATATTTGTAACCATTCTCTTTATTGATCCCAACTTTACCATTCCTGTTTCTCTTAACAGTAACTTCCTTTTTCTTATCTGTCACCTCACAGATTTTATCCTTAAGTTGTTTCTGAGACAATAGTCCTACATTCTTAGTGACTTTAATCATGACAGGTTTAGACTTTATAATTTTAATTCCTTGAGTAGAGGTAGATCCCTTTTCAAAAGTAGAATTGGAATCCTTACCAAAAACAAAATTAACAGGAGTAATCTTAGATTTGGTTGCATCTATAACATGTCTATATGTCTTTGGACTGACTGTCTCATTAATGACAATTTTCTCTTTCAATTTCTTATCCTCATCTGACTTATATCCTAGACACTCTTTCCAATTCTTAGAGGTATTAATCTCATGAAATTTACTACCAGAGTCTGTCCAGGTTCTGATTTTCTCATTAGCATATTCAAGTTCCTTTTCAAGAGAAGTACATTTAGATTTCATCTCTAAGTACATGTGTTTAGCATTATCACATTCTTTTTGTACTTCTTGCATACGAGAAAATTCAGCTTCTAATATGTCATTCATTTTTCTAAGTTCAGACATCTCAGATAAGATCCTAGTATTTTCAGCAGTTTGACTTCTAAAGCTAATATGTAATGACTTTAGAAAACATCTTAACTCAGAAGCATTATCAGTATCAAAATCAAAGATAGTATTTAGTACCTTATCATCAGGAGCAGCAGTTACATCAGCATTGGCCATTAGAGCATAGTTGACTACCTCAGTATCAGATTCTGAGGAAGAGTCCATCCAATCCTTGCTTGATGTGATAAGTGCCTTTGTCTTCTTGCACCCAGAAGCAAAGTGACCCATACCATTACACTTGTAGCATCTAACCTTTGACTTGTCAAATTTGCTACCCTTGCTGTCCTTTTTGATATACTTGTCTTTGTTTGCATTGAAAACCTTTTTCTGAAAGTTGGCTTGTCTTCTACTCTTCTTGAACTTCATCCTCCTGAAGTTTCTGACAATCATAGCAACCATCTCTTCCATGTCTGAGTCAGAAGAATCATCATCAGTATTGGCATCAGGATTGCCATCAGTATCTGATGAAGAGTCATCAGGATCTGACTCAACCATTCTTGTTTTACTTCTAGAGACCTCCATAGTTTTTCCTTTTGATTTAGCCTCTGCTTTCAAAGCAATTGATTTTGCCTTGCTGATTTCCTTGTTCTTTCTCTGTTGAACTTCAAGATCATGAGTTCTTAGCATCCCATAGACTTCATCAAGAGACACAGTGTTCAGATCATACTGATGTCTAATGATCGAGGTCTGAGTGTCCCATTCTTCAGGTAAAGCTCTTAGAAACTTGGTGTTTGAATCTTCAGT
This sequence comes from Heracleum sosnowskyi, assembly GCA_030848705.1. Classification (NCBI taxonomy): domain Eukaryota; kingdom Viridiplantae; phylum Streptophyta; class Magnoliopsida; order Apiales; family Apiaceae; genus Heracleum; species Heracleum sosnowskyi. The sequence continues at coordinate 50,735,415 of CM061243.1, forward strand.
TTCATATTCCTTGTCAACTAAAGATAAACTGTTCAATAGTGTCAGAAATCTATCATATAGATCATTTAGTCTCTCATCAGGTCTTGCAACAAATTGTTCATATTCTTGAATCAAAAGAGCCCTTCTGTTTTTCTTGACAGATGCAGATCCCTGGCACTAAGTTTCCAAAGTATCCCAGATTTCTTTTGAAGACTTGCATGCAATCACTCTGTTTGACATGACAGCATCAAGACTACTGTGCAAGATATTCTTTATCTTTGGTTCCCTGAGTACATGAGCTTTTTCTTCTGGAGTCCATTTACTTTTAGCCTTGACCACATAATGTTTAGGTACTGTATCTGTTCGTTCTACAATCCTTGTAGGAATATATGGTCCATCACGAATCCTGTCCAAATAGTCAGGATCCATAGCCTCCAGGTACATCAGCATCTTTACCCTCCATGTTGGATATTCTGATTTCTTTAAGATGGGAATCTTCATGCTTTCATACTTGGTTGTCGACATCTTTAGATCGTATCTGATTCAGAATTAAATCAGTTTTCTTTGATACCAATTGTTGCCTAGTAAATAACAATTGTAGAAGGGGGGTTGAATACAATTGTATAAGATTCTCGACTTAATCAAGTATATAACACAAATATGAAAGAACAATAACAGCTTTATTAAATCTGATATAAAACTGTTACAAACTCTCTCAAGAAATTCTGATGTTCTTGAGAGCTGCTAGTTTACACAAATACTCGAGTGTATGATCGTTTATGTTCTCGTACATAAATCGAAACCTAAACTGTGTTTATATACTACACAGCTTCTCTATCAACGATAAGTCCTAATCAATTACAAAGATTGAAACCTATCCATAATTGATAGCTACATTCTACAAACCAGGAACCGACAAAATAAACTTCCATGTTTAACTAGACTCCAAATATAACTCGAAGTAGGAATCCTGATCAGCTTCCAGTCCTGATGATCAAACCTGATCCCAGTCCTGATATGTATTCTGATCCTGACGACCATGCAATCCTGATGACGTCCGCAATCCTGATCAGTTGAGTCTAGCTCCTGACGATCATTGAATTCTGATCTAACAATTATATAATTAATCAAGTCCTACTTAATTAATCCAATAATTCAATATAATAATAATAATTCATTTAAATTCGGAATTTAAATAAAACTCCGTTTAAAACGTTCTTTGTGTGTGACCCTTTAGGTTATTATTACGTTGGAAATAATTTTAATATCTCATAATAAAATTATAAACAATGAGCGGCATCTAGTAACACATCATTGCTACCCAAGTAATAATAATAATTGGTGATCCAATTAAACCTTTCGTGAATAATGTTTCATGTAATATAATCCTTTTAACCTTATATTATAGATTAAACTCAAGGCATGGTTTGTGTCACCCTCTTCATCATTTAATCCTGGTTTACTTGATCAATGAGTGGACTATTTAAACAAATCACTATTTGAGCATGGTCATGCATTTCATAGTCTCACTCAATCAAGAGGCCAATAATATCACTCCTAAAATAAGAGGGTTAAATCCTATATCTATCATTCATATTTCTCATATGATTCATAACATACCCAATGTCCACCTTTATCATTGCCCGGTCTGTTAGATCAGGATTCAATGATCGTCAGGATCTAGACTCAACTGATCAGGATTGCTGACGTCATCAGTATTGCATGGTCATCAGTATTGCACAAGCGTCAGTATCAGGATTGTCATCAGGATTTCTATATCAGGTGTAACAGCCCCAAATCTGGGGTCAGGGATTTAGAGTAGTCACGATCCACTTACTTCTTGCTTTGCTTGCTTTACTCACAATAGACACAATTCATCTGCTTATGACCCCACAATGTATATATCTTTCTCACACACACACAGGTTAGAGTCTCAGAAACGACACAAATACCACAATTGCGGAATAAATAATCTTTATTACAATACCCAAATGTCTTTTGAATTTGCTACTGATACAACTCCTAAGTAATGGTACATTACCAACTTAGCCTTGTAATACTCACCACCCTCTCATACCATTCATATCTATACATAAGATGAATACCAAAAGCTTCAGCTTGATCTGACTGGTTCACACTACTTCCAGGATCACTGCTAGAAACTGCTCATGAGAATGCCTTGCGCTTACCACTCGCATGAGGGATGTGCGCCGAATCCTTGGTATCCTGCTTCGCTACTATATAATATTTATAAAACAATAGCAAGAGTGAGCGATAGCTCAGCAAGGTAATAAAAGTATGGCATAATCCTGCCTTTAACTCAACCCAGAATAAAGCGGGTATAAGACAATAATTTGTCAAAATATCTCGATACTGAAATTATTTCCTTATCGGAATGTATTCCAAAAATAGTACCATTGTTGTATTTCAAATATCATTTTCATAATATTTCTGCAAACTTTTACTATATTATGAACAAAGTTCTAGTATAATATAAAAGATGAGGTTTCAGAGTAAACCAATATAACCTTTCCGAAAAATATCTGCTATGTACGCAGAATATCAACATATAACTTAAAAGATGAAGTTATAAGGTGATTCAGTATAAACAACTCCCTTACCATAACTCATGTTATGTAAGGTATCCACAGAGTCATATGATATAAAAGATGAAGTTACGAGGAAAATTTCATATAATGTTCCGTAACCCAAAATCCACTTATGCATATATAATCCGAGTAAGGTTTTATCAGAGTCATAACTCATAAAATAAAAGATGAAGTTGCAAGGATTTATTGTAACTTCATTTTTGAACATTTTTCAAATTCCCTGCCAACATGATCGGTAAACCTTTCAATACATGTTGCAGAATTATCCATAACTGGATGATGAACTAATACTGGAGCATTGTCGCGCAGAAGCCACAACCTTTACGATGATCAGTCGTACGTTGTGCATCTCACCATTTGTTTCTCTACATGTAGAAGGAAGAACCGACGGATTTACTTGTCCACCGCCGGCGGATTTACTTGTCCACCGTCCTCTGGAACCACCCGGCCAACGGTTGGGCCATTGATGGACCGGCGCCACTCAGCCACTTACTCGGCTCCTAGTTCGAATAAAATCCATGACTCTGAAACGTAAAGTTCGTCCTCCTTTCCCCAAGTATATTACTCGTTGATAGGACTCCACAAAGTAGTCGTATCTAATTGGAAAGGAAAATTTACCAATATTTCCCAAGCTATTGCTTGTTAATGGATATCGATTTGTTTCATCAATTTACCCCTCGATCGTTGAGGTAGTAACACAACATTTGACTTGCAGCAATTAAATTGCTCAGAGAAAATATCTGTCCCCTGACAGTTTTGAGGTGAGAGTTTAAAATGAGTAGCAGTCACTTAACTCAGGTTTCCCATATTCTTGGTAGTTGAGCGAGTATTTAAATCCTCTTAAAAGATAGATTTAAATGGAAAAACAGTGTTTGGGAACCTCCCCTTGATTTAAAATAATTAATAATACAGCTTAGAATATCCTTCATAGTTATTGAAGGTCGAGGATAAACTTTAAATAATATAACTCATTTTAAAATGTGTTAAAAGTATTTAATAAATAATCGAATAATATTTATTAAATAAATAAACCTTAAACGAATATTCAAAAATAATATTCATTAAATAAATAATGATTGAATGAATATTCAAAATAATATTCATTAAATAAATAAGGATTAAATGAATATTCAAAATAATATTCATTAAATAAATAAGGATTAAATGAATATTCAAAATAATATTCATTAAATAAATAATCATCGAATAACAGTTACCCGATATCTTTATCGGAAAAATAATCTTTAACATATACAGAAAATATAACTACTTCCGGTTTAAAGAATAGAAATCATACGCCCTTTACCTAGGGCATTTATAAAAACCTGGCTTCTAACTAATATCCCATATCTAGCTTAGAAGCCCATAATCAAATCATAACCTCGAGTATCACTATATATAGCAGTTCGAAGACAAGCATGCAATTTATATATCGCAATGTACTTGGGAATAAAAAATGTATACTTCTCATTTGTATATAATATATGAAAGCAGTTTATTATCACAACAACAGTAAGCATAGGTTTCGAAAACTTGCCTGATGCTCGAGAAGTGGTAGGGGTTTGCGACGATGTCGGACAATCTAGACAAAGTCAAAGAAAACGTACGATTAATCCCCTAAATAATCCACTTATAACTTAATGCTTAAACACGTAAGCGAATCACAATCATATCACTTAATGGCTTAATCTAGCCTTGTACTAGGTCCATGCTACTCGTCAAATACTTAAGTCGTAAGTTTGGTTCGAAATCGATCCTCAAATTCAAGTTATACTTAACCATTTATAACATTGGTTTCTAAGTCGGGTTCTTAGTGGTTTTCACTTGCGCAACCTCTGCTGTCGCATTTTTATAAAATCGGAAAATAATCTTTTGGACTCAAAACCTTCGTACACCTCTTGCCAACTGACCTTAGCACTTTACCACGAAATCTCATATTTTATAATCACTTGTAAGGGTCTCAAACACAGTCATGAAGTTGATGTGTTTCTGCAATTTCATTTCTCGAACAACTTTTACTAAAACGACCATAACTCAAAAACCGTAAACTCTTTTGACATGATTCTTGCGGCAAAACAAACTAGACAACAATATCTACACAATAATATGCAGTGATTACTCTTTAGACACAGTTATGGCCTCGGGTGGCTACTGTCAAGGCAGTACAAAAAAATGGGCATTACGACGGCTCTAAATCGAGCATTTCCATTTTACAAACACTCCAAACCAATCACTACGACATATCATACATCCTTAACACCAACAAACAACCATCATACACCTCTAAGATCAGTGGCGAGGCTCAAATCCAACACCCATCATTTTACACATTAAACAAAGCCAAATAATCACTAAATCACTTAATCATGATCTTAACTTTACATGAACATCAAAACCACTTCAAAACTCATATAAAACTCAAAGGTGGGTTAGGGTTTTACCTTCTTGGAAGCTCTAGCAACACTACCAAGTGTTTACAAACACTTAACAAGCTTTAGATGATCCTTAAAGTACTAAATCCTTAATATCAAAACAAGAAAACCACTTGAAGTTACTATTCATCCTCGTCTTGTAAAATTCATAACAAATCGAAAAATAAGAGTTTGGTGCTAAACAAATTTTACCAGACCTTGGAATCTTCATAAGATTTCTTTTGAGTTATAGATCATCAAATTTGAAGCTTCCTAGCTAGGGTTTTGAGCCCCATCTTTCCGCTGGACAGAAACTGGACATATTGGGTTCTCCAACTTGGGGAAGATATTTGGCTAGGCTAAACTCCTTTGTTGACCATGAAATTTTGGACGAATGTTACCCATGGAGTGGAGAAGCTATGGTTAAAATTTGGTGATTTAAGGATGGATAGAAGTGGAGATATGAATTTTTCTTTGAGCTTGGTTTCTGCTGGGCAGAATTGTTTGTTTGTTTTGTTGTTATGAAATAAATTAATACATGTATATATGTATTAATCTTTGGATGCATCTTCTACTTTTGTGTTGTCAACACTTCATTGGTCCAAGTGTTGGCCTCTCATCAAACAACTCCATTTTTGCCAATGTTACAAATACAGCATTAGCTTTTTGGTTGACTTTAATGCATGACACCTTGGTTTTTCTTCTTCGACCAATTGTATCGTCTTGGTGTCCTTTTAATAAAATCAATACGTTACAGCTTATATGTTGCATTTTATTACTCCACTGTGGCACAATCCCTTAAATCAATATTAACTCCAACATCCCTTATCTATTCCCTCTTTATTCCTTGTTCTTAGAAAATGTTCTCGCGTTTCTTCGAATAATCTCTTTTTATAGAGTTCCTTAACTCTTGGTTAGCTTCCTTTTTGTTTAAATCCTTGAATCCACTTGATATAATTCTCTTGATGATCGTGTAGGACATTTAATCTTGTCATAATTTCAATCCTTAATCCATGATTCGTTTGCTTAATCGCTTAATCTCGTTATAAAGTATCAACGGTTTTCGTTCTAAATTCTCAAATCAAATATAATAAAATTCCAAAATATTAAATCCTCAAATCCTCAAATTTAATATCTCATTTCTTGATTATAATAATATATAATTCACTGCCCGGTCAAATACTACACCAAAATAAAATTTGGAATTTCTGAATTTCGATCGTCTTTGCATACACTTATTTACTCCGTAGATCACTAATATGACTTCGGAATATCCACACTACGTCTCGTACATAGGTGGCATGAATTTTTTTTCTTAATCCTCAAAATCACTATTCATCCACCAAATTCACTATTCACTGATGCACTTAATCATAATAAGAAAAGTTTTAATTTTACCAAAAATTCGGGTTATTACAGTCTCCCCTCCTTAAAAGGATTCTGTCCCGGAATCAGCTTAGGAATAACTGGGGAGTACTTCTCTCCCATTGCACTTTCTAACTCCCAAGTGGATTCTTCGACTTCTTGATTTTCCACAAACCTCTCACTAGCTTGGCAACCTTGTCTCTTAGCACTTGCTCTTTTCTATCCGTGATTTCCACAGGTTGTTCTTTGTAAGTCAGACCAGGTTGTATATCTACCTGCTCGTACTCTAACATATGCCGGGCATCTATAGTATACTGACGTAGCATTGACACATGAACCCCGTTATGACCATTCTACAAGTTTGGGGGGGGGGGGGGGTAAGGCTGGCTCGTAGGCCACCTTCCTGACGCGTCTTAAAATCTCAGATGGCCCAATGAATCTCGGGCTCAACTTCCCTTTCTTTCTAAATCTCATTAATTCCTTCCACGAGGATATCTTTTAGCATCACGAATCTCTAACCTCATATTCTCTATCTTGTTTGTACAGAAAATACACCAACATAAACTTGCTTGTCATCCATCAACATGCCATTTAGCTTATCAATAACAGTACTATCTCTATACTCGCGGGCTTAGTCCGCATACTTTCTCTGTCTGTCTTGGCTGTCACTAGCCGCTTGTTGGTGAAATCTTTTGTCTTTCTAGTTTGTTGGACTAACTTGGGTTTTGTGTAAAATCTCATCCTTTAATTCCCGATCATTCGGAATCCATCTCTGTCTCATTTTAATTAAGGGTATCGGCCACCACATTGGCCTTCCCCGGATGGTAGTGTATCTCACAGTCATAATCCTAGGTCAATTCTAGCCATTTCTCCATCTCATGTTATCTACTATCACGGGTAACTCAAAGCCAATTCATTACATTCCATAAAAATTTATGGGTGCATTGGTCAACCCAAAATAACCTCGCTGAAAACTCGAAGTGTCTATTCCTAGTACGAATCGCAGTCTTGGGTATATCCTCGGATTTAACTTCCAACTGCTGATATCCAGTTCTTAAATAAATTTGGAAATACACAACGTTCTTCCGCTGATCAAACAATCATTTACAAGGGTACCTATTCTCCATGTCGAACTCATACAACTCTCGAGGTTCGATGCATAATCTTGTGCTAACATCTTTCTCTCTTACAACAACACTGGGCTCTCCATGGTGGTACACTGGGTCTTACCATATTCTTGCCCAGCAATTCTTGTAACTGAGTAACTAACTCTTTCATTCCCACTGAGGCTAACAGGAGATGCGGCACTATAACCTGAATACTCGTTATTCATTCTCATGTCATCCCAATCGATATTTGGTAGCGCATTAAGATCTTGTACAGCCTCCCAAAACCACTGTAGTTTCCTTTATACTTGGTGTCTCTTTTCTTGGCGTCAACCATAAGAGCTAATTAAGCCTCGTATCTTTGGCGTAATAGTTTCTTAGTCTGAACTATATTCAAGAATCTCTGAATCTGTCTCCATCCTTTATTTATTACTCCCTCTCCCTTACAATCAGTCTGGGCTCCATTGGGTGTCAACCAACCCATCCTTATTATAATATCAACTTCTCCCAACTTGAAAGGAATCAGGTCTATCAAAAGTGTCGACCTCATATTTCTAGTTCACAACCTGGATGTACCAGTCTTATGGGAAAATCCCTCGATTGACTATTTCTACTTGTAATTATTCCCTTAGCGGCTCGGCCTTAAGGTTTAATTGTCATGCAACTCTTTGATATACAACGATACATTAGCTATGTCTAAATAGTATAGAAGGGTACCTTCTATTTAAAGGTCCTGACAGTGGGCTGCTTGTTGGAGGTAGCCCTGGTTGAAACCTACTGGCTTTCTTTTCTTCTGTGTTCACAAACTCCGGAACAAACCTCGATAATTCGGAAAACTTGGCCTCATACTCGGTCATAGTCATGGTTTCTTGTTTTAACTCTTTAATTTTTAGTTTCATCAGGGTCTCCATATATTTTCGGAAATTATTTCTCTAAAAACAACACGTTTCACCTCTCCCAAGTCACAATACCAGCTCCCTCTGACTCCATCGCCAGTACTTATCTTGCTAACCCAGAGGTAGTGTCCATTCGTAAACAACTCCTCCAAAATCTCAATTCCACTATAGGGAATCTATCTAACACCGTTGTCACTGGAGTTCACGGCACATCGCTATTCCTTTCACATATATTGATTGACCCCCTTTCCATTATCATAATATCCTTGGGAGAATAAACCAATTTCATTGATATGTCACTAATATTCTATTCGTCTTAGGGATTCGCTCCTGTCATAGGCGATTTCGTTGCGAATCTAATTCCTATCAGCGAATTTTGACTTATTTGACCTGGTTGGCCTCCCCTTGGAATTCAATGAGGATAACAAAAATTATGGGGCCTTGAAATGATAGCTCCCATATCAAGGAAAACGTCACACAGTGGTGATCATAAGGTTATGAGTTTTAAGGTAACCTTATTGGAGGTAAGAGAATTTACCGAGAGATCAACATGATCATAAGAACTCAACGTTGTGTGCCTCGATTGAGACATTACTAAAGGTAATTACCCTTCTTGTATTTCACAACTCACAAGTGATGGCGTCCCATCAGACTTCTATCACATAGACAGATAGTCCTTGTAGCCCCTATAAGTATAGGGTTGTTCGTCTCAGTGGAAGTTGAAAAGTATGAAAGCAATTCGAGATCAATTTAATGATTATCGCCTTTTGACAATATTTCTCAAAGGAACACCTTGGATTAAAATTGAACAGATTCCAAAGGTGTGGTTCCCAAAGAAAAGAATAACCAAAAAGATACTGGTACTTAACAACCAAGTGGTGAGGTATCATCATAGGGTTATTCATTATTTGAAGAAAAGTGGAAGCTTGAATAACATCATTTGACAGGGCTTCGAAAACCTAAAAGTAGGCATCGTGACAGCCTCTAGCACAATTGAAATTAAATATGATTTAACACAAGTGTTATAAAATAACTTCGAAGGGGGAATATACCCTTTATCAGAATTCTTTCTTGGAGAGAGGTCAAGATAGATCATAGATTGGGGAGGTACCCCACATAATTTTCAAATGGGGAGGGTACTACCAAGGTCTCTACGGATGCCTTTTATGTCGGCTCCTCTAATGGATAATCGTTCAATTCCAAAGCTTTTCTTTTCCACGCACCCTAAGGTGTTCGATACTTACGTCATTGCCGACTTATAATAGTCGCTAAGAATTCAACCATCAACATTTGCAATCGCAGGGAGTTCTATTCGACTCGGCGTAAGCATCTCAAGCAAGCGTTCTATCGTAAGAGGACTTCGATACCGGTGTCGCCCATAGCAACGACGAATTCCATATGTCAACTGGGCGGTACTCCGGAAGATCGTTAGAATCTACAGGCTTAAACCCAATTACTATTATAACCGTTTTCATACCAAACATTTCCTTTCTTGTATCAATCCCGGATGCTACATAAGCTTAACACTTGTGGCATAACAGCCTTTTTATTTAAGTCTTTCCCAGACTTTCTTAGTTCGTCTTGATTCTTTAAATATATCTCGTTTTGGCGCACTCATGTTACAACGACACCTTACGTAGTACGTACATACAAAAATCTTGCTCGAGGTAATAAAATGCCTCAGTACCGTAGTAAACACCTTCCTTGGTGGAATCGCTGATCGTGGGGAGTTAAACCCCATAAATAAGGTAAGGCCTCTACTAGTTAAGGTCACTAAGTACCCTTAATCATAGATGAAGTTTGAACGTCTTCGTTCTTACGTATGTTGCCTCCCTAGGCACTGCAACAGACTACGAGTAACGGGTCTCGTTCAAATCGAATCATCCCACCGGTATTGGCTATTCTGCCTCTACCTCTTCTGCTTTGGAGACTCTACCCCATCTCTTCGTCATATCTCTTGTTGAATCATAATGATTCTAAACTCTCGTATCGGCACTTATTTGACCTCTGAAGGTTCGTCCGGTCCTATTGTACGACCTCAAGTAACATACCACATCTTTATCAATCAACACGTTCTCTACAAGATTCTTTCCTTGACCCACTATGGGGTCTTCCTCTAGATCCTCCTATGTGTTAGGTCCCGAAGTATCGTAGAAGGGGGGGGGGGGTTGAATACGATACTCACAAATAATTCAATTTCGTTCGCGGATAATTCATTCAGTTCTATAACGAAATCAAACACACCAAACCAAACCAAGAGTCGGGGAATATATCGTTTTATAAATATAAACCTCGAGGGGTGCTACAATTTCTAATCCGTAGATTAGCTTCAATGAGTTCTAGGTTATTCACAATCAATACAATGAAAGAATTCTGAGCACTATAAATTTCTATGATCTTCTCCGGCTCAAAACTCTCTCTCAGTAGTTGCTACTATGAACTAACCTCGACTTAGGAAGACACTACCTCTCTCTGTGTAATTATAGACTTAGTTTTTAGAAAACTATCGAACCTTAATTGTTAAAACAATCTTGGTCGTCCATCTTCTAATCAACCTGACAAACAAACACTTTTCCACCTGCTCCTCAATTTAGAAAACCATCGAATTATTAAAAAGAGTTTTCCATTCGATAGTTTTTAAATAAAAACTATCGAGCTCTTTTCTTTTGACTTTGAGTTTCTTAGAAAAGCTTTCGATGGTTTTTTTTCCTTAAAAAAAGAAAAACCATCAAGTCAATTTCTTTTGATTCCTTAGAATCACATTCGATAGTTTTTCATAAATGAAAAACCATCGAATCACATTTTGTCCTTGTTCCTTTTAGAAAACCTTTCTGAGCTCCTTGGTGTTTAAGTTTCAGACTGTATCAATTTCTTCTGAGACGATAAAACAATTTGATCTTTTAGTGCCGTCACCTAGTGCAACTGGTCTGGTTCACAGATGAATAACACTTGATCAATTCTTCTTTTATGTCTTCAATTCAATGCTGCTGATAAGTCCTTTGTAGTCCTGGTTGCTTCATCACTGGAATCCTGTGGTACTAACCCTAAATCATTCACATACTTCAGTCGTCTTGAAAGTCTTGTTTCTTTTGCTGTCACTGAGGCTTGAACATTTTCATGAACTTCTTTCCGTGACCTGTTTACGGACTTCAAGAATACATAACGTATTTTGATTTTTTGAGTTTACCTTTTCTTCTTTGATTCTGGATTCCTGTGCTTCTGTTAATACTATTGTCTGTCTTGTCCTTTGTTGAGTTGTAGTTATCTCTTTTACATCTTATGTTACATTATGCTTTACACTATGGATCTTCCTGTATCGGGTTTCCGTCCATTTCAAGGAACGCATCATCAACTGCCTACTCGAAGGCCTCAGGGTCTGGTATCTCATAATCCCATCAATCTATAACTCATACGAATCGAGGTGACTAACCATGAAGTCCTAAGTACGGTTTCCCAGAAGAAGTCCCCTCTCGAGCCTCATCTTAAACAGTCAGGGTCATGTCCTCTAACTCGACTACTAACTCAATTTGAGCTCTAGATGTTCTTATAATTATTAAGGGTATTGTAAGACTCGATCTCCTATCGTTTCTGAGGACAGTAACCTAACTCTTTGATACCATTTCTGTAACAGCCCCAAATCCGGGGTCAGGGATTTAGAGTAGTCACGATCCACTTACTTCTTGCCTTGCCTGCTTTACTCACAATAGACACAATTCATCTGCTTATGACCCCACAATGTATATATCTATCACACACACACACAGGTTAGAGTCTCAGAAATGACACAAATACCACAATTGCGGAATAAATAATCTTTATTATGTTAGATCAGAATTCAATGATCGTCAGGAGCTAGACTCAACTGATCAGGATTATTGACGTCATCAGGATTACATGGTCGTCAGGATCAGAATACATATCAGGACTGGGATCAGGATTGATCATCAGGACTGGAAGCTGATCAGGATTCCTACTTCGAGTTATATTTGGAGTCTAGTTAAACATGGAAGTTTATTTTGTCGGTTCCTGGTTTGTAGGATGTAGCTATCAATTATGGATAGATTTCAATCTTTGTAATTGATTAGGACTTATCATTGATAGAGAAGTTGTGTAGTATATAAACACAGTTTTGGTTTTGGTTCGGTGTGAATCAAGATAGAAGCTCTCAAGAACATAGAATTTCTTGAGAGAGTTTTTGTAAGCTAGCAGCTCTCAAGAACATCAGAATTTCTTGAGAGAGTTTGTAACAGTTTTATATCAGATTTAATAAAGCTGTTATCTTTCTTTCATATTTGTGATATATACATTAAGAAGTCGATTATCTTATACTATTGTATTCAACCCCCCTTCTACAATAGATTATTACTGGGCAACATATTACAATACCCAAATGTCTTTTGAATTTGCTACTGATACAACTCCTAAGTAATGGTACATTACCAACTTAGCCTTGTAATACTCACCACCCTCTCATACCATTCATATCTATACATAAGATGAATACCAAAAGCTTCAGCTTGATCTGACTGGTTCACACTACTTCCAGGATCACTGCTAGAAACTGCTCATGAGAATGCCTTGCGCTTACCACTCGATTGAGGGATGCGCGCCGAATCCTTGGTATCCTGCTTCGCTGCTATATAACATTTATAAAACAATAGCAAGAGTGAGCGATAGCTCAGCAAGGTAATAAAAGTATGGCATAATCCTGCCTTTAACTCAACGCAGAATAAAGCGGGTATAAGACAATAATTTGTCAAAATATCTCGATACTGAAATTATTTCCTTATCGGAATGTATTCCAAAAACAGTACCATTGTTGTATTTCAAATATCATTTTCATAATATTTCTGCAAACTTTTACTATATTATGAACAAAGTTCTAGTATAATATAAAAGATGAGGTTTCAGAGTAAACCAATATAACCTTTCCGAAAAATATCTGCTATGTACGCAGAATATCAACATATAACTTAAAAGATGAAGTTATAAGGTGATTCAGTATAAACAACTCCCTTACCATAACTCATGTTATGTAAGGTATCCACAGAGTCATATGATATAAAAGATGAAGTTACGAGGAAAATTTCATATAATGTTCCGTTACCCAAAATCCACTTATGCATATATAATCTAAGTAAGGTTTTATCAGAGTCATAACTCATAAAATAAAAGATGAATGTTAGGCCGAATACAGTATAATCAAATATATATGAGAATAACAATAATCAAGAACACTGTTTATGAATCAATAAACTGTAATTGTATTAACAGCTTCTCTCTTTATGATGTTAATGAATCACAAAGAGCTACTAGGTTACAAGAATAATATTTCAATAATCGCATACCTTCTAGGGATAACCTATCTGTGTTTATATAGTACACAGTTACAATCAATCTCTAATTGATACTCCTACAAATTAGCTATACAATTGTAATCAATTAGAATTGCTTCAGTCTTCTGTCCAGTCTCCTTAGCTGTATCAATATATTCTGCTTCTTTCCATCTTCAGAATATATTGCTTCTAGAATCTTCATGATATGTACCGACAGCTAAATCGACTTTCACCCTGTCAGACTTTAACAAACTCTGACCGGCTTCCATGTAAACTCTGATAAGTACTTCAGACTAAACTCTGAACAGTACCTGTTACTTAAACACTGATTAAACAAACATCAGCAATTATATCTAACAATCTCCCCCAACTTGTGCATAATAAAAATGTACAAGTTAAACAGATAATTGATGATGTCAAAACATATAACAAATGCAGTGTTTAATCATAACAGAGTTTAATTTTAACTTAGAACAGAAAACTTTAAAAACTTACAGTCAGACTTCATTTGATTTCTTGAATATCAGGCACTGTCCTGATATAGTCTATAAGCAATTTTCTTTCAGCTCTCTCTAGCTCAGCAATCATAATCTCTTTCAGCTCCTTCAATTCTGGATCACTTTCACCAGTTTGATATATGGCAGTCCTCAGAGAATATATGCTGTTTCTTCTCATATCATTGCCCAGCCTTATTATAAAGGCTTTGTCAGATTCCAAATTGAATTCCAACACCTTTATTCCAAAAGCTGTAGAAAGCTTTGCACTATCTCTTCTCATCTCAACAAGATTTCCATGAGCATCTTTGTACTTAGGAATGTAAGCACTTGTAATTTTAGCACCACTGAGAACCTTTGCTCTCATCATCCTTACTCTCAAAACTTCACCAGCATTTTGAGTCCTTTGATTTCTGACTTTGAGTAGATATAAGACATATTCTAACTCTTCAGCCATTTTCAAATGAATATCATTTTCACCTATTCTGTATACTCTGCCATCAGCCATGAAGTATAACAGAAAGTCCTTCCTAAGTCCCTTATGATAAATTAACTGAACAGACTCTAGCTTGTCAAGGCTCTCTTGAGTAACCCCAACACCAGGTTCTGCCAGTGAAGTTTGATCCAGTGGACTGTTATTTATCCTCTTCTCTCTGTGTGAACCTAAACCAGACTTGTCATAAGATTGTTTTCCATGTACTGTCCTAGTTTGAGAAAAATCCACAGGTTCTAATGTCAGAGTTTCAGAAAGTACAGGTCTTAAGAAACCTTTGAGTTGAGTTTGTACAACTTGAGCCTTGTCAGAGGTTGTCACAATTTTAGTAGCAATATCAACATGAGCAACGTCAGAGGTTGATTTGTTTATCCTTGATTCAACTTGAGCAATGTCAGAGGTTGAATAAATCTTCTTTGGTAACTGTTCTTCTTCTACCAGTTTACCTTTTCCTTTGTCATTTCTTGCAATAGTAGGTCTCCTTGAGTATTGCAAACTTTGATCAGAGTTTACATTATCTTTAATAGATATTCCTATCTCTTTTCTCCTTGGAGCTTTACCTTTCTTTTTATAAGTACCATCTTCCATTTTCTTCTGGTGCTCTTCATTCATCATTCTTAATTCAGCATCATAATCCTCAACTGTTACCTCACCACCATGCTCTTCTAAAAACATTTTAGTAGCAATTTCCTCATCTGTGGTAGGCTTATCAGATATTATCAAACTTTTGAGTTTTGAACCACTGGCAGAGTTTGCATTTCCCTTACCAGAGTTTGATCTTCTATCAGAGTTTGATCTTGGTGGTCTTCTATCAGAATTTGATCTTAAACTCTTTCCATCTCCCTTGCTTCCACCATCATTACCATCATCCCTCCGTCTCAGAGTTTGAATGTCTTTGCATTTGTCACTTGGTACACTCTCCCCCTTTTTGACATCATCAGAAAGTAGTACTGATGTCAGCAACTCAATTGCAGTAGAAATTGAAGTCAGTTGGGCAGACATAGCAGTCTGGTTGTCCTCAACTTTCCCAAGCCTCTTCTGAATTTCATCAGAGTCCTTAGCTTGCTTCTTGAACATAGAATTGTAGTAAGATCTATCATTCTTCAGAGTAAGATCTCTCATACCAACTTCATTCCTCAAAGCAGTGACCTCCTTATGAGACTCATCAAATCTGTTGTGAAGAGATTTAATTTGAATCACAGTGGCCTTTAGACTTGTAATAACATCAGAAGATGAAATGGTTTTGATAGACTGAGTAACAAAATCAGCAGCCCTCTGAGCAGAAAAAATACAATCAGCATCTGCCCAGTTCTTGAAGTACATATCTTGAAAGTACTCAGCATTAGCACGATTTGCTTCTCTTATAGTATCAGAGTCTACATCTTCTGATAATTCAACCTGTATATCAGGATTAGAATGAGCATCTTTACTATCATCAGAATTTGCTGCATTGTCTTCTTGATTTTCCTCAGCATCTGGAATATCTTGTTGTACAGCTTCAGGAGTTTCAGAGTTTAGATTTGCAACTAACTCTGCTTCTCTATGAACAACCTCAACAACAGATTGTTGCAAAGCTTCAAGAAAATTAATATCCTCAGAGTTTAGCTTATCAGCAGCCTCTTGTACATTCTCTGCTACAGCTTCATCAAGAATTGGCTCTGTAGCAACCTCTTTCCTCTGATCAACTTCCTCACCTTGTTCAGAATGTGTATTATGTACTGAAAGAACTTCTGTGTGAGAATCCACAGAGTCTTCAATCACTAAGGTGGCTTGATCAGCTTCCACATCCTCAGTATCACAAATACTGACACTAGGATGTGCTTCCAGAATATCTTCATCAACAAAGAAATCCATTTGCCCAACTTCATTTTCAAAAACTCTGCTGTCAGAATGATCAGCAGCTTCCTCATCTACATCATCAGCCTTTGATGTAGGAGCTTCTATATCAGCACTTACCATTTCAGGCATAGGTGCTGCTTCAGTATTTACATTGGATGCACCAAAGAGATGTGCAGCCACCAGTCTTCTTTTCCTCTGATGAAGAGTTTCATCATCAGTTTCACTCTCCTCATCAACAGTACCAGACTTTGCCCTGTTGGCCCTTCTTTTCTTTAACTTCTTCTTCTGAGGCATATCAACAGTGTTTGATACCCTAGCTTCAGCAGTTGATGGATTCACCCTAGCAGATTTAACAGCCCTCAATTTAGACTTCTTTGACCTATGTGATTGAGACACAGAAGGTCCAACTTCAGCATTTGATGGTGATTGTTGTTGTTGTGAATTGATCAGGAATTGTTGCACAGACTCAGGCAACATCAAAACACCAACATCTCCTTTCTTGTTATCTTTATTAGTTAGATCAGAGAATAGGCGTTTATGTAATTTAAAACAGGGAATCACATCATTCTCAGCTATCTCTACTTCAGAAACACATTCAGAGAATATCAATTGACAAAATCTTGCAAAATAGACTACACCTCTGTTTTCAGTCATTTTTTCACCTATATTATTTAGAACTAGCCTAGCAACATCAAAATTACCTCCATAAAGAAGAGAATACCCGATTTGCAGACTATCAGTGGGAATTGCATCCCAATTCGTGCACTTCTTCCCGAACGCCCTTGTTATGCAGTCGAAAAAGAAACTCCATTCCTTTCTCAAGAGCGGTCGCTTCAACTGACCAAGCTTTGTCAGTGGTCCAGAGTAGCCAATTTCTCTCATCATTCTAACCAACTCAGAATCGCCAACAGAGATTGTGAAAGCATTGAAATCCTCAAGACCCAAAGCATCACGAACAGTAGTTGGAGTAACTACAAACTCTTCTCCTTGAAATTCAAAAATTATGGACGGAGACCCAGACTCTCCTCCATTATCATAAGTGCCTGTCTGCCAAAGAGTCCTTATTTGAGATGCAGACAGCTTCAACGGTGCGGTGAGAGCAGTACCAACATCAGAGTTTGACAAGAAATCCTGAATCAAATGAAACGCCTCCGGTGCGTTCTCATTTGCCAAAGGAGCAGCATAGTTGTTTGGTACAAATTCTAACCCAGAAGCAGTAAACATTGTTGTAGCCATTAGAGATGTTTAGAAGAAAGCAAGAAAGTGTAGAATGTATGCAGTGAAAGTGTTTGAGACAGTGTTTGTGAGTAAAGAAAATGAAGTGTGTAAAAGAATGAACCGTTTATGTGTAGTAAGTTTAAATAATGACTATGAAAATTAAAAACTGAATCGTTTTAATCATTACTACACACAGCAGGCATCTTTGAAAAAATGTGTGAGTGGGACAGATGTCAAACATATATACGCTGACAGCTGTATGTAACAACTTCCAATACACACGCGCAGTAAAAATAGCCATAATTACCGCTTTTTACACTTTTCAAAACACTCAACCTCTCTCTCCTCTGTTTAATACAAATATGAACCATTTGTACTCATACTCTTTCGATTTTCTAAACAAATGTCTGATCTCAAAATTATAAAATGTCTGAAACAAAGAAATCATTTTAACCATCAGAGATTAAAACATAATTACCTCGGCGTATTTCACACAATACATCAGTGTTTACCATTTGTCCTTCTTTGTCAATAAACTCTTTCCTCAAACTGTACAGGTGTGAATAATTGTGTGTGCTATAGCAGAGTTTACCGAAATCAATATTTAGATCATCTCAAAGTGCATAAAATCCACAAACTTAAGCAGTAAAAACTGGTTGCCTAAACTCTCATGTAAAACATAAAATCTGATTTTTATATCTAAACTCTGTATTTTGATATCCTTTCATTTGGATATATCTTTTATTCTTCACCCCCTTTATATATGTATTTTTTTATTTTTTATTTTTTAAATTTATTTTTCCAGTAATCAGTGGTTGACACTAGTCACCAAAAATCAAAGATTTTAGCCCTTATTTCATACAATAAGTTCTTGGATCGTCCTAGGCACAACATGATCTCAAAGGAATTTGTGCTCTTTTTGGCATCTTTTGATTTGAGGGTGAATTATTTACAATTAATAATCAGAGTTTAGACTTTTCATCAGTTAATGCAATTAATTTATGAGAGAAAATGCAAACAGCTAATACAGACTCAGTGTATAGGATCAATAAACTAAGAGATGGTATAAATACAGAGACAGTATCATGCTGTGTTAACTTACTGCACAGATTTGAGATCGGAATCTATATAACTCTTAAGGATTCATAATTACTTACTGAGAATTATGTTTCATACAAATTTCTTCATTGGTCCATATGTTTCAGACAAAATTACAATCAGAGTATAGCATTAGACTGTAACTATCAGAGTATGACCAACACTTTATGACTAACAGAGTTTAGCATCAGAGTTTACTTTCAGAGTTTATGACACTGGTACTCATAACAGTTAATACATGCAAAGAATCATGAGCATAAAAATCAAACATTTATAGTTTTTGAGTCTAACCCGTATCTCTAATCAAAACCAGAGATCATTCCAAGTTCATTTACCAATCTTGTAAAAGTAGCTTCACTCAAAGGTTTGGTGAAGATATCTGCAAGTTGTTGGTCTGTAGACACAAAATGAAGCTCAATATTTCCTTCCTCCACATGTTCCCTGATAAAATGATACCTTATGCTGATGTGCTTGGTCATGGAATGTTGTACTGGGTTACCTGTCATAGCAATAGCACTTTGGTTATCACAGTAAATAGGTATTTTATAGTACCTTAACCCATAATCCAACAACTGATTCTTCATCCACGGAATCTGTGCACAACAGCTACCAGCAGCTATATACTCTGCTTCTGCAGTGGATGTGGAAATTGATTTCTGTTTCTTGCTATACCAAGAAACCAATTTGTCACCTAAGAATTGACAGCTTCCACTTGTACTTTTCCTGTCTATCTTACAGCCTGCAAAATCTGCATCAGAGTAACCAATTAGCTTAAACTCTGATTCTCTAGGATACCACAAACCCAAGGTTATGGTTCCTTTGAGATATTTGAAAATCCTTTTTACAGCTGTTAGATGAGGCTCTCTGGGATCTGCTTGAAATCTTGCACAAAGACATGTGGCATACATGATATCAGGTCTACTTGCTGTGAGATACAGAAGAGACCCTATCATGCCTCTATAGGTTGTCATATCCACTGTAGCACCTGTGTCTTTGTCTAGCTTTGTTACTGTAGCCATGGGAGTTGTAGCAGATGAACTATCAAGCATACCAAATTTCTTTAGAAGATTTCTGGTATACTTTGCTTGATTGATAAAAATCCCATCATCTGTTTGCTTGACCTGTAAGCCTAGAAAATAACTAAGCTCTCCCATCATGCTCATTTGGTACCTGGACTGCATAAGCTTTGCAAACTTCTTACAAAGTTTGTCATTAGTAGATCCAAAAATAATATCATCTACATAAATTTGAACTAAAAGCAAATCATCACCAGAATTAAAATAAAACAAAGTTTTATCAATTGTACCTCTTGTGAACCCACTTTCTAAAAGAAATTGAGCAAGAGTTTCATACCATGCTCTAGGTGCTTGCTTTAGTCCATATAATGCTTTGTCAAGCCTGTAGACATAATCTGGATGCTTGGAATCTACAAATCCTGGTGGTTGTTCAACAAACACTTCTTCTTCAAGCTTCCCATTGAGAAAAGCACTTTTCACATCCATCTGAAAGACTTTAAATTTCTTGTGTGCAGCATAGGCCAGAAAAATTCTTATGGCCTCCAATCTTGCAACTGGAGCAAAGGTTTCATCATAGTCAATTCCTTCCTGTTGTGAATAACCTTTAGCCACAAGTCTAGCCTTGTTTCTTGTAATCACACCTTCACTGTCAGTCTTGTTTCTGAAAACCCACTTTGTACCTACAATTGATCTATTCTTTGGTCTAGGTACAAGTGTCCAAACTTCATTTCTTTCAAATTCATTTAACTCTTCTTGCATTGCTGTTATCCAGTTTGCATCTTGAAGAGCTTCTTCCACTTTCTTTGGTTCTGTTTGAGACAAGAAAGCATGATACATGCATTCATTTGTAGTAGCACTTCTAGTTCTTACACTAGCATCAGGATCTCCAATTATAAGATCAGGTGTATGTGCCTGTGTCCACTTTCTTGCTGTTGGTAAGTGGTTCCTTGCATCATTATTGAATCCTCCCCCTTGATCCATGCTCTCCTGATTCATATGTTGACTTTCTGCAGCATCTGAGGCTCTCCCTGAATTGGATGGCTCAGAGTTTAAACTGTCAGAGTTTGAATCAGTTTCCTCAACTGACTCACTTGTTGTGTCTTGTTGAGCTTCTTCACGCTCCCCCTCAACTGGTTCTCTATTTTGTTCAATTTGAGAATTTCCAGTTTCTCCAGTATTTACCAGTAGAGGTTCAGAGTATGCTTCGTCAGAGTTTGTCAGAACCGCTTCATCAGAGTTTGTCGGTACTGCTTCATCAGAGTTTACATCATCAGAAAATAAACCTTCATTTTCAAAGCGCAGTTGATCATATTCATCTAAGTCATCAAGTCCAGTTATTTTCTTGTCATCAAATGACACATGTATAGACTCCATGATCACCTTTGTTCTCAGATTGTAGACTCTGAATGTTTTTGTTGACAGTGGATAGCCAACAAAGATTCCTTCATCAGCTTTTAACTCGAACTTAGTCAACTGTTCAGGATGAGTCTTCAACACAAAGCATTTGCATCCAAATATATGAAAATATTTCAAATTTGGCTTCTTATTTTTCACCATCTCATATGGTGTTTTCCCATGCTTGTTGATCAGTGTAGCATTTTGAGTAAAACAAGCAGTTTGAACAGCTTCTGCCCAGAAATAGGTTGGTAACTTTGCTTCATCAAGCATTGTTCTGGCTGCTTCAATTAAAGTTCTGTTCTTTCTTTCAACTACACCATTTTGTTGTGGAGTTCCAAGTGCAGAAAATTCTTGTTTCACTCCTCTTTCCTTGCAGAAAGCTTCCACGATTGAGTTTCTGAATTCAGTTCCATTATCACTCCTTATAATTTTGACTTTGTACTGTGATCCTTTGTCCAGTTGATTTACATGATCCAACAGAGTTTGAGCAGTTTCATCCTTCTTTGATAAGAAATACACCCATGTATATCTAGTATATTCATCAACAATTACTAGAGCATATTTCTTTCTGCCCATAGACATCACATTCACTGGTCCAAAGAGATCAACATGTAGAAGATGATAAGGTTCCACTACTGAAGATTCAGATTTGCTCTTAAAAGATGACTTCCTTTGCTTAGCCTTTTGACAAGAATCACATAGGCCATCTAGACTGAGTATTGATTTTGGAAGTCCCCTTACAAGATCCTTTCTTATTAGCTCATTGATGTTGTTCAAATTGAGATGAGAGAGCTTCTTATGCCAATTCCAACTCTCTTCATTTGACATTCTTGCAGTCAGACACACTGTTTTTCCATCAGAGTTTGTTACCAAACTCGCTTCATAAATGTTGTTGCGCCTGTGTCCAACTAGAACAACTTTTCCAGTAGATTTACTGATTACTTCACAGTGTTCAGTATGAAAAGCTACATGGTTTCCTCTGTCACAGATTTGACTCACAGATAGCAGATTATGCTTGAGTCCTGAGACTAGAGCTACATTCGTGATGATGACACTTCCAAGATTGATATTGCCATATCCCATAGTACGTCCTATGTTGCCATCTCCATAGGAAACCTTTGGGCCAGCCTTCTCCTCAAAGTCTGATAGCAGGGCTTTATTTCCAGTCATGTGTCCTGAGCATCCACTGTCCAAGATAAGGGTGCTCTCTTTTATGCCCTGTAATCACAAACAAACACTAAGTGTTAGTTTTAAGGATCCAGACTTGCTTGGATGCTTTGTCTTTCTTAACAGTGTTAGCTTTTGCAGCGGAATCACTATCAACAGAGTTTAAGCTAACATTGTCAGACTTTACACTTGCAGAGTTTGCCCTGACCCATTTTAAGTTGGGTTTTAGCTCATAATAGTTATGATAAATAGCATGATAACTCTTACAAGTATAAATAGAATGCCAAGTGCTCCCACAATGTGTGCATAAAGTCTGTGGTTTAACTCTTACATAATCATTCTTTACTCCTGATGTAGAAGGTAAAGAGTTAATATCTTTGTTCTTATTGCAAAATCTAGAAAGATGGTTAGAACTACCACAATTATAACATGTTTTCCTTGGAGCAGCAGCAGTAGGCAAATAATTATTTCTTTTATTTATGCCTATCTTTCCATTCCTATTTTTCTTGGACCCTTTTGGTTTCATGGCAGACTTTACCTCTTTGAGCTTATGATTGAACTGTTTTCCTGTCATCAAGCCAACATTAACCTGTTTTTCACAAGTTTTTACTGGCTTTCTAACAGCTTCTAATTCCATTAGATTTTCTGTTATAATATTTTCCTGTCTTTCACAGGTTTCATCTGATTCCATATCAGCTTCTCTTACTACAACAGATTTTAACTTAGTGGACTCTGGAACAAATTTTACAGGTTTAAGTTGTGGTTTAACCTTAACCTTGTCTTTAAACCTAAGTTCATCATTTTCACAATAGCCTAAACCTACAGAATCTGTCTGAAACACTTGATGAGTGTCTCTTCCAGAATTTGTCCAAGTCTTGATTATTTTTCTTTCTTTTTCTAGATCAGATTCTAGTTGCCTATATCTTTTGAGCAACTCATGTTCAACATAAACAGCATCATCTCTTTCTTTTTGAATCTGCTTCATATTTTCAAGTTCTCCTTCAAGAAACTTGTTTCTATCTTCAAGACTAAGATTCTCAGATTTAATTCTCTCATTTTCTAAAGTCTGATCCCTATAACTAACATGTACGCTTTTCAGATATACTCTTAATTCAGATATATTATCAGTATCATAAGCATAAGTAGTTAGGGGTACCTTATTTTCAGATGATTCAGTCTCATCTTTGACAGTTGCCATAAGAGCATAATTTACTCCATCATCAGAGTCTGAAGTATCTGCCCAGTCTTTGCCTTTAGAGATGAGTGCTTTCTCAGATTTGCCTTTCTTGCACTCTGGAGCATAGTGACCCATCTCCTTACACTTGTAGCACTGGATTTCAGATTTATCCTTCTTGCCAGACTTGGTCTCCCTTCCATCAGACTTTCTAAAACCTTTCCTTTCAGAGTTTGAATCTTTCCTTGAGAATCTCTTTCCTTTCTTAAAGTTCTTGAATCCCATCTTCTTGAAGGTCTTCACCATCAATGCAGCCATTTGCATCATCTGTTCTTCATCATCCTCAGAGTCAGAAGCTTCATCAGAGTTTGAGTCATCATCAGAGTTTGATGACTCACTTTCAGATTTAATGACTAAAGCCTTTCCCTTGGCTTTCTTCCTTGATGATTCCTTCTTGATGGGCTTCTCCTCAACTTTGAGAGCAACAAATTTTGTCTTCTTGCTTGATCTTCTGTTTCTTTGTTCTATTTCCAATTCATGAGTTTTCAGTAACCCATAAATCTCATCAAGTTCAGTTTCAGCAAGTTCGTAATTATCTCTTATAGTTGTTGTCTTCAAATCCCATCTTTCAGGTAAAGATAAGAGAAATTTGAGATTTGATTCTTCAAGATCATATTCTTTATCAACTAGAGATAAATCATTCAGCAGTTTACAGAATCTGTCATATGTCTCAGTCAAGGTTTCATTGGCTCTTGAATCAAAGTGCTCATACTCCTGAGTGAGTATAGTTTTCCTGTTCTTCTTTATAGCAGTGGTTCCTTGACACCTGACTTCCAAAGCATCCCAGATTTCTTTTGTAGTTTTGCAACCAATTACTCTGTTAGACATAACATTGTCTAAAGCACTGTGGAGTAGATGTCTAACTTTTGCATCTTTTGCAATTGATGAGATGTCCTCAAGAGTCATATCTTTCTTTTCCTTTGGAACAGTCTTTTGTTCTTGACCATCAACAACAGGAGACAATTTAGTCGGCATATGACGACCATCATAGATTCTGTCAAGATATTCAGGATCTGTAGCCTCCAGAAACATGGTCATCTTCACCTTCCAAATTGGATACTCCACTGGCCTGAGAATTGGAACCCTGATTGTTTCATACCGACTCACAGAATTAGGTTTAACCTGTTCAACCTTGGGAGGAGCATGATTTTCTTCAGACATGATTATTACTGTGTTTGAATCGAAAAACTGAATATATTAAACAGCCTTGGCTCTGATACCAATTGTTAGGCCGAATACAGTATAATCAAATATATATGAGAATAACAATAATCAAGAACACTGTTTATGAATCAATAAACTGTAATTGTATTAACAGCTTCTCTCTTTATGATGTTAATGAATCACAAAGAGCTACTAGGTTACAAGAATAATATTTCAATAATCGCATACCTTCTAGGGATAACCTATATGTGTTTATATAGTACACAGTTACAATCAATCTCTAATTGATACTCCTACAAATTAGCTATACAATTGTAATCAATTAGAATTGTTTCAGTCTTCTGTCCAGTCTCCTTAGCTGTATCAATATATTCTGCTTCTTTCCATCTTCAGAATATATTGCTTCTAGAATCTTCATGATATGCACCGACAGCTAAATCGACTTTCACCCTGTCAGACTTTAACAAACTCTGACCGGCTTCCATGTAAACTCTGATAAGTACTTCAGACTAAACTCTGAACAGTACCTGTTACTTAAACACTGATTAAACAAACATCAGCAATTATATCTAACAATGAAGTTGCAAGGATTTATTGTAACTTCATTTTTGAACATTTTTCAAATTCCCTGCCAACATGATCGGTAAACCTTTCAATACATGTTGCAGAATTATCCATAACTGGATGATGAACTAATACTGGAGCATTGTCGCGCAGAAGCCACAACCTTTACGATGATCAGTCGTACGTTGTGTATCTCACCATTTGTTTCTCTACATGTAGAAGGAAGAACCGACGGATTTACTTGTCCACCGCCGACGGATTTACTTGTCCACCATCCTCTGGAACCACCCGGCCAACGATTGGGCCATTGATGGACCGGCGCCACTCAGCCACTTACTCGGCTCCTAGTTCGAATAAAATCAATGACTCTGAAACGTAAAGTTCGTCCTCCTTTCCCCAAGTATATTACTCGTTGATAGGACTCCACAAAGTAGTCGTATCTAATTGGAAAGGAAAATTTACCAATATTTCCCAAGCTATTGCTTGTTAATGGATATCGACTTGTTTCATCAATTTACCCCTCGATCGTTGAGGTAGTAACACAACATTTGACTTGCAGCAATTAAATTGCTCAGAGAAAATAAGTACCAAGTGTTTACAAACACTTAACAAGCTTTAGATGGTCCTTAAAGTGCTAAATCCTTAAGATCAAAACAAGAAAACCACTTGAAGTTACTATTCATCCTCATCTTGTAAAATTCATAACAAATCGAAAAATAAGAGTTTGGTGCTAAACAAATTTTACCAGACCTTGGAATCTTCATAAGATTTCTTTTGAGTTATAGATCATCAAATTTGAAGCTTCCTAGCAAGGGTTTTGAGCCCCATCTTTCCGCTGGACAGAAACTGGACAGATTGGGTTCTCCAACTTGGGGAAGCGATTTGGCTAGGTTAAACTCCTTTGTTGACTATGAAATTTTGGACGAATGTTACCCATGGAGTGAAGAAGCTATGGTTAAAATTTGGTGATTTAAGGATGGATAGAAGTGGAGATATGAATTTTTCTTTGAGCTTGGTTTCTGCTGGGCAGAATTGTTTGTTTGTTTTGTTGTTATGAAATGAATTAATACATGTATATATGTATTAATCTTTGGATGCATCTTCTACTTTTGTGTTGTCAACACCTCATTGGTCCAAGTGTTGGCCTCTCATCAAACAACTCCATTTTTGCCAATGTTGCAAATACACCATTAGCTTTTTGGTTGACTTTCATGCATGACACCTTGGTTTTTCTTCTTCCACCAATTGGATCGTCTTGGTGTCCTTTTAATAAAATCAATATGTTACAGCTTATATGTTGCATTTTATTACTCCACTGTGGCACAATCCCTTAAATCAATATTAACTCCAACATCCCTTATCTATTCCCTCTTTATTCCTTGTTCTTAGAAAATGTTCTCGCGTTTCTTCGAATATTCTCAATCTCTTTTTATAGAGTTCCTTAACTCTTGGTTAGCTTCCTTTTTGTTTAAATCCTTGAATCCACTTGATATAATTCTCTTGATGATCGTGTAGGACATTTAATCTTGTCATAATTTCAATCCTTAATCCATGATTCTTTTTCTTAATCGCTTAATCTCGTTATAAAGTATCAGCGGTTTTCGTTCTAAATTCTCAAATCAAATATAATAAAATTCCAAAATATTAAATCCTCAAATTTAATATCTCATTTCTTGATTATAATAATATATAATTCACTGCCCGGTCAAATACTACATCAAAATAAAATTTGGAATTTCTGAATTCCGATCGTCTTTGCATACACTTATTTACTCCGTAGATCACTAATATGACTTCGGAATATCCACACTACGTCTCATACATAGGTGGCGTGAATTTTTTTTCTTAATCCTCAAAATCACTATTCATCCACCAAATTCACTATTCACTGATGCACTTAATCATAATAAGAAAAGTTTTAATTTTACCAAAAATTCGGGTTATTACATCAGGACTGGGATTAGGATTGATCATCAGGACTGGAAGCTGATCAGGATTTCTATTTCGAGTTGGTTTATGAGTCTAGTTTAATAAGGAAGCTTATTTTGTCTATTCCTTATTTATAGTAATGAAGCTATCAATTTAGGATAGGTTTCAATCTTTGTAATTGATTAGGACTTATCATGTATTTGATAGAGAAGCTGTGTAGTATATAAACACAGTTTAGGTTTCGATTTATATCGATCACATACACGAGTATTTTGTAACCTAGAAGCTCTCAAGAACATCAGAATTTCTTGAGAGAATTTGTAACAGTTTTATATCAGATTTAATAAAGCTGTTATTATTCTTTCATATTTGTGATACATAATTTATTAAGTCGAGAATCTTATACAATTGTATTCAACCCCCCTTCTACAATTGATATTTACTGGGCAACAATTGGTATCAGAGCAAACTGATTTAAATTTGAATCAGATACGATCTAAGATGTCGACAACCAAGTATGAAAGCATGAAAATTCCCATTCTGAAGAAATCAGAATATCCAACATGGAAGGTAAAGATGTTGATGTACCTGGAGGCTATGGATCCTGAATATTTGGACAGGATTCGTGATGGACCATATATTCCTGCGAGAATAGTTCCACAAACAGATATTGTACCTGAACACTACGTGGTCAAGGTAAAAAGTGAATGGACTCCTGAAGAGAAAGCTGATGTTCTCAGAGATGCAAAGATAAAGAATATTCTTCACAACAGTCTTGATGCTGTTATGTCCAACAGGGTGATTTCATGCAAATCTGCAAAAGAAATTTGGGATACTTTGGAAACTCAATGCCAAGGATCTGCATCTGTCAAGAAGAACAGGAGGGCTCTACTGATTCAAGAGTATGAACAATTTGATGCTAGACCTGATGAGAGTCTTACTGACTTGTATGATAGATTTCTGACACTCTTGAATAATCTATCACTAGTAGGCAAAGAGTATGTATCTGAAGATTCTAATACCAAGTTTCTGAGAGCCTTACCAGAAGAATGGGATACACAAACATCAATATGATCTAAACACTGTGTCTCTTGATGAAGTTTATGGGATGCTGAGAACCTATGATCTTGAGGTACAACAAAGGAAGAATAAGAAAAGCAGCAAGGCAAAATCAATTGCCTTGAATGTTGAGGCTAAATCAAAAGGAAAAGCTGTGGAGGTCTCTAAAAGGAAATCAAGAATAGTTGAGTCAGATCCTGATGACTCATCATCAGATACTGATGGCAATCCTGATGTCAATACTGATGATGATTCTTCTGACTCAGACATGGAAGAGATGGTTGCTATGATAGTCAGAGGCTTCAAGAAGATGAAGTTCAGGAAGGCTAGAAGACAAGGCGACTTCCAGAAAAAGACCTTCAATGCTGACAAAGACAAGTACAACAAAAAGGACAGCAAAAGTGGCAAATTTGACAAGTCAAAGGTTAGATGCTACAAGTGTAATGGAATGGGGCATTTTGCAACTGAGTGCAAGAAGGCTAAAGCACTCATTACTTCAAGCAAGGATTGGATGGACTCTTCCTCAGAATCTGATACTGAGGTGGTCAACTATGCCCTAATGGCCAATACTGATGATACTGCTATTCCTGATGATAAGGTACTAAATATTGTCTTTGATTTTGATACTGATAATGCTTCTGAGTTAAGACGTTTTCTAAAGTCATTGCATATTAGCTTTAGAAGTCAAACTGCTGAGAATACTAGGATCTTATCTGAGATGTCTGAACTTAGAAAAAGGAATGAGCATTTAGAAATTGAATTCTCTTCTATGCAAAAAGTACAGATAGAATGTGATAATGCTAAACACATGTATTTAGAGATGAAACATAAATGTACTGCTCTTGAAAAAGAGCTTGAGGAAGCTAAAGAGAAAATCAGAACCTGGACAGATTCTGAAAGGAAATTTCATGAAATAAATACTTCTAAGAATTGGAAAGAGTGTCTAGGTTACATGTCAGATGAGGATAAGAAAATGAAAAAGAAAGTTGTTATTGATGAGACAGTAAGTCCAATGACCTATAGACATGTTATAGACAAAACCAAATCTAAGATTACTCATGTTAATTTTGTTTTTGGTAAGGATTCCAATTCGTCTTTTGAAAAGGGATCAACTTCTGTTCAAAGTGTTAAAGTTGTTAAGTCTAAACCTGTCTTGAGTAAAGTGACTAAGAATGTAGGTTTACTGTCTCAGAAATAACTCAAGGATAGAATCTGTGAGGTTACAGATAAGAAGAGGGAACCTATTATTAAAAGAAACAGGAATGGTAAAATTGGGATTAATAAAGAAAATGGTTATAAATATGTCCCAAATGCACCTAGAAAATGTTGCTTTACCTGTGGTACCTCTAATCATCTTGTTATTGATTGCAGAAAGAGTAAAAAGAAGGTTACTGAAATTCCTAGGTCTGATGTTAGGAATAGATCAGTATTTTATAAACCACAGAATTCCTGTTTTTATTGTGGTAGTAAATGGCATTCTATTTATACATGTGTAGAATACCATGACTTGTAATATAACTTTTATGATCCATTACCTAAGTTTAATAATAGTACAAATTCTGGTAGCATTAAGAATGTCAATGTGAAGCATGCTTTTGTTAATACTGATACTGACAAAGCAAATCCTGTCAGGACTGCTAAAATCAGAAAGTCTTCTGCTGCTAAAATTAATAAAATGCATGAAAAAGGAACCCAATAAATTTGGGTTCCTAAATATTCTAACTAGTGTTTTGTCATTCTGATTGCAGGGTAAAAAGAAAAATGTGTTAGTCATGGATAGTGGATGTTCTGTGCACATGACTGGAAACAAAGCCCTGTTATCAGAATATGAGGAAAAAGCTGGCCCAACTGTGTCTTATGGAGATGGCAACATTGGACAAACTTTGGGATATGGCAATATAATCATTGGAAATGTCATCATTGAAAAAGTAGCTCTAGTGAAGGGACTAAAACACAACTTGTTGAGTATTAGTCAAATCACTGACAGAGGTTATCATGTCAACTTCTATTCCACTCATTGCGAAGTAGTCAGCAAAGCATCAGGAAAGGTTGCACTCACTGGCTACAGGCATGGTAACATTTATGAAGCCAACATTCAATCAAATACTGATGGCTCTCCTACTTGTCTCATCAGTAAAGCATCAGTAGATGAAAGTTGGAATTGGCATAAGAAGCTTTCTCATCTCAACTTCAGTAACATTAATGAGTTGGTTAAGAAAGATTTGGTTAGAGGATTGCCTAAAGTTTTGTATACTCCTGATGGACTCTGTGATGCATGTCAAAAAGCTAAACAAAGAAGGACATCATTTAAGAGTAAATCTGAATCCTCTATTGAAGAACCATATCACATGCTTTATCTTGATCTATTTGGTCCAGTCAACATAATGTCCATCAGTAAGAAAAGGTACACTCTTGTAATTGTTGATGAATACTCTAGATTCACCTGGGTGTATTTTCTGCACAGAAAAGATGAGACTCCAGAAATACTGTTGGATCATATGAGAATGATTGAGACAACCACAAAGTACAAAGTCAAGATACTGAGGAGTGATAATGGTACTAAATTCAAGAATTCAAAGGTGGAAGAGTTCTGCAAATACAAAGGAATTATTCAACAATTCTCTGATCCTGGCACACCTCAGCAAAATGGAGTAGTTGAAAGGAAAAATAGAACTCTTATTGAAGCTGGCAGAACTATGTTGGAAGAAGCTAAATTGCCTACATATTTCTGGGCAGAAGTAGTCAATACAGCATGCTATACTCAGAATCTCACATTGATAAACAGACATGGTGTAACTCCATATCAAATGCTCAAGGAGAAGAAACCAAGTTTGAAGCATCTGCATGTGTTTGGCTGTAAATGTTTTGTTCTCAGAACTCATCCTGAACAGCTAGGAAAATTTGAAACTAAGGCTGATGAAGGAATTTTTATTGGATATCCAGCCTCAAGAGCTTTCAGAGTTTTTAACTTGAGAACAAGGACTGTCATGGAGTCAATACACGTATCTTTTGATGACAAGAAGATAATTGGATTGAATGAAGACTCACATGATAGATTGGTTTTTGAAAATGAAGCTACCAAGAAACCTGAAGAACATGAATCAGATCCTGACAATTCATCAGATACTGATGGGTCACCAAATCCTGATGACTCACCAAATCTTGATGATACTCCAAATCCTGATGAAGCACCAAATACTGATGGTGATAATTCTGATGATACAAATAGTAGTGATACATCTAGTAGTGTAAATGTTGAGGGGGAGCAACAACAATTTACTACAAATTCAAAGTCAACTCAATCATCAGGACAAAATTCTTCAGATACTGATTCAAGTGTCAATCCTGATAATCCATCAGGAGAAAATAGCAATAATTCAGGGGGAGCTTCTACTGAATCAAATTCTTCTAATCAAGATAACACCAATCCAGGGGAGCATCTACATCAAGGAATGACTTACCACCAGCAAGGAAATGGACTGCAAGTCATACTCCTGATTTAATAATTGGAGATCCTGATGCAGGTGTTCAGACAAGAAGTGCAACTCAAAATGAATGTCTATATAATAACTTTCTGTCAAAGGAGGAGCCAAAGAAAGTTGAAGATGCACTTAAAGATGCTGATTGGGTTACTGCAATGCAAGAAGAATTGAATGAATTTGAAAGGAATGAAGTCTGGAAACTGGTGCCAAGACCAAAGAATAGGTCAATTGTTGGTACTAAATGGATTTTCAAAAATAAGACTGATTCAGATGGTGTAATTATCAGAAACAAAGCAAGACTAGTTGCAAAGGGGTATTCTCAACAAGAAGGAATTGACTATGATGAAACTTTTGCTCCTGTTGCAAGACTAGAAGCCATCAGGATCTTTCTGGCTTATGCAGCTCACAAGAAATTCAAAGTTTTCCAGATGGATGTTAAAAGTACTTTCTTAAATGGTGAACTGGAGGAAGAAGTTTATGTTGAACAACCTCCTGGCTTCATTGATCCTAAGTATCCAAATCATGTCTACAGATTGGATAAAGCACTTTATGGACTAAAGCAAGCTCCAAGAGCTTGGTATGAAACCCTAGCTCAATTCTTACTGGAAAGTGGATTCAAAAGAGGTACTATTGATAAAACTTTGTTCTATTTGAATCATGGTAAGGATTTGCTTTTAGTTCAGATTTATGTTGATGATATCATTTTTGGGTCAACAAACAATAAGCTGTGTGAAAAGTTTTCTAATCTTATGCAGTCAAGATACCAAATGAGTATGATGGGAGAAATGAGTTACTTTCTTGGTCTTCAAGATAAACAGACTGATGATGGTATTTTTATCAATCAGTCAAAGTATACAAGGAATTTATTGAAAAGGTTTAACATGCAAGATTGTACTACTACAAGTACTCATATTGCTACAGCTACCAAACTTGATCCTGATCAAGGTGCTGAGGTAGATGTAACTCACTACAGAGGAATGATTGGCTCTTTATTGTATCTCACTGCAAGTAGACCAGATATCATGTTTGCAGCCTGTCTGTGTGCAAGATTTCAAGCAAAACCTAGGGAACCCCATCCGATTGCAGTCAAACGAATCTTTAGATATCTCAAAGGCACTCCTTCTCTTGGCCTTTGGTATGCAAGGGAATCAGATTTTGGATTATGTGGCTATTCAGATGTTGATTTTGCAGGATACAAAATAGACAGGAAAAGTACTTCAGGTAGTTGTCAGTTTCTGGGTGGTAGACTGGTTTCATGGTTCAGTAAAAAGCAAAAGTCTATCTCTACCTCAACTGCAGAAGCTGAGTACATTGCTGCAGGAAGTTGCTGTGCTCAGATAATGTGGATAAGAAATCAATTGTTAGATTATGGTCTGTCATACTCAAAAATCCCTATTTATTGTGATAACCAAAGTGCTATTGCAATGACAGGAAATCCAATTCAACATTCTCTTACTAAACACATCAGTAGTAGATATCACTTTATAAGAGAACAGGTTCTAGAAGGAACAATTGAACTTCACTTTGTTCCTACTGATCAACAACTAGCTGATATATTCACCAAGCCACTGTCTGAAGCTACTTTCAACAAGTTGGTGAATGAACTTGGAATGATGAACTTTGAGAATTTCTGAGGAAAGCTACAGAGAGGAAATCCTGATGACTATCAAATCCTGATGGTCATTCTGCAAGGTATGTAATTTTGATCAAATCCTGATAGGACACAATCTTGACAGGAAGTCAACTGGTCAATCCTGATGTACTGGTCAGTATTTCATTGCTTAATTTGTGCCTGATTTTTCGTTAGTTACTGATGAGAAACGTTTGAGTTTTTATTGGACAACTGTATGCGCGCGTGTGTCACACTGATAGATATATACATATAGATACACATAAAAAGCGGTGCAGTTATGTTTAATTACGCACGTAATTTGTCCACTAATCATTTTTGCACAAATCATATTTTGCCACCTGTCATTGAGAGTAATATTTTGTTTTAACAAAATACATTTGATTTTCTAAATTCCTGATTACTCTCTCAGCATCAGTTTTTCATCTTCTTTCTCTCTCTGTGCTCAAGAACCCTATTTTCTAAATCTCAATTATCAAGCTTTCTATTCTGTTTTAATGGCATCTTCATCATTCATGAACAAACAGATTGTGATTAGTGGTGTTACTTTTGCCACTAATAATTTTGTAGCTGTTTTGGATCATCAAGATCTGCCCTCTGAGTTTCATATAGTACAGGATTTACTAGCTTCAAGTCAATTGAAGTATGCTCTAACCGAACCTGCAAGTGTTTCTTTTAAGTCGGTTATGCAGGTGTGGAATTCAGTTTCTTTTGATAAAGGGCATTCTGGCTCAATCCTGATGAGCTTTGAATATGATGAGGTTACTCACTATGTGACTCCCGCAATTGTGGAAGAAGCCCTGCATTTGCCTATTCTTGGTGATGTTGTTCCTGATAATGTTTCAGACTCGACTCTTTTTGAGTTTGTTACAAAATTGGGTTACAATGGGGAAGTTAAGAGATATGGAAATCTCTTTAGGACAAAGCTGAAGAAGGAATGAAACTATTTCTTTGACACCATCAGTCGCTGCTTCCTGAACAAGACATCTAATTTTGATGTTCTACCGTCAGGATCACTCAAAATAGGGTATTCTCTTATACACTCTACTGTTTTTGATTATGGGTCTTTTATTCTGAAAGCTTTAAGTGATAGGAAATCAGATAAGTAAGGTTCTGTCTGTTTTCTTAGATTTTTATAGTTGATATTTAATCACTTATGTCCTAATGCTGTTTTTGAGAATGATGTAATTCTACCAATTTGTAGAATTACAGAGAACAATATTAAGTCCTTAGTCAACAGTGATAAGGCAAATGGTTTTGAAGGCAATGCCTTTATTCCTGATGAGGTCAGGCTTTTCTTGAAAGAGAAAATGCCTACTCAATATGGAACAATTTCTGATGCTATGGGGCAAGGCCAATCACACCTTGTTCCTGACCCCAAGCATCCAACCCAAACAGTCAAAACAGTCAACAGCCACCTCTAATGTCTCTCAAAAGACTGTAGTTGTAAAATCAAAGAAATCAGCTAGAACTGATGTGTCTGGAAGACAATCAGGTTCAAAGGATTTTTCTTCTACACCACTCACCAAAAAGAAGAAACAAGGGGGTGTACACGGGGCTGGTAAAGAAGGATGCAAAGACTGTTCTTGATAAGGGAGTTGAGGATGTTCCAGTGAAAAGAAGGTTGATTCTAAGAGATCAAAGTGATTCTGGGGATGATATGCCTATCTCCTCCAAGATGAAAATAATCAAGGAAGTTGTTGATACTGCTACTGAGGTTGTGGTCTCTACAAAGTCACAGAAGAAAAGGAAATTATCAAGGAGCAGGTATCATATTCCTTTGACAGTGCAAATGAAGGATACTGATATTCAGACATCAAATCCTGATGAGTCATCTAATCCTGATGCTCAAACAAATCCTGATGTTGGTATTCCTGATGCACAACCAAAAATTGTTTCTATCTCAGACTCTCCAACAAAAGCCTCTCCAACTGCAAAATTTGTTGAAATTTCATGGGAGAAGGTTGCTGAGACTGCTTCCAAGCTTGGGTTTTCACATCCCATGGAAAAGAAGAGGAAACCAGAAGATATAATCTTTCAGAGACAAAAGAAGCTAAAAGGATCAAGCCCACAAGAACCTGAATCTCAATGTGATTCAGCAGCTACTGATGATCCTGCCCCACAAGAACCACTCGATCAAAGTTTGGGTGAAGGCATAGCTATTAGAATGGCCCCACAAGAACCATTTTCTCAAAGGGAAAATGTAGACATTTCTATTCCAGCCACACAAGAACCATCTTCTCCATATGAAGATGTAGGCAAAGCTACAGCTTCTGAGGAATTTCCTGACAATGCTCAAGGGATTTCTGGTGCAAATGAAAGATTGGTCGAGGACACTGTCACTGAGGGAAGTACACAAGAACCTTTAACTCAAAGTGTTAAAGCAGCTTTAGAACCTCATGCTACACAAGAACCATCAGTATCAAATCCTGATGCAAGCTTATCAAATCCTGACAGTGTTGCTCCTGACGCAGTGGTGCTCCTGATGCTGAGCCAATCCTGATACAGCCACTTAGCTCCAGACCAATGTCAGATACTATCACAGAATCACATGATAAATTAAAAGGTATTACTATTCCTGATCCTGATGTTCCTGATGATTCTGATGCTGATGATAGTGATGACAGTGATGATAATAATGATGAGAAGGATCAGCTTGCTACAACAATCAAGTCTAATCTTGGAACCAATTTTGGTTCATCAAGCACGTTTATGGCTGGCAAGGCTACTTCTGGAAAGGACTTACGTCAAGACTTTTTTGTTCCTTCTGAAATGACTCCTCCTGAGGCACTTAGACAATATGAATGGAACAATTCATGGTACAGATCTACTGAATCTGTTAGTTATCCTTATGCTTTGGATCATGCCTATGATGTAGTGAAACTAATTGAGAATCAAGATTTGAAGAATCATTTGAAGGCTACTACTCTCTTATCCAAAGGCCTCAAACATGAGATTGATTCTGTCAAGGCTGCAACTGATTCAGTGAGGAATGACATTGCTCAAAACTTTACAAAGGTGCCTACTGTTTTTCAACTAAGAGTGGTGGAATCCCAAGTAAAGTCAATTATTTCTGAACAATTCTCCATCAATAGCATAATTGATTTACTTGATTCTAAGGTAACTGATATTCAAACCTCTCTTGCCTTAATTTTGAATTTATTGTCAAATGCTGATGTCAAAAAGGGGGAGAAGGTAAGTTCTACAAAATGTACACCTGATCTAGTATTAAGGAATAATGATGATGATACTGGAAATTGTAATAATCCGAATGTTCAGGATTTATAAATAGTATTATTTAAGTATTTTGTTGTGTTCTGTGATTAAATGTTTAAACATTATTACGTGGACATGTGATGTGATATTATGTATTTAAAAGTATTTTCGATGATTATTAGTAAAATTGAGCCCGGCATATTGTTTTAAGTAAATTAGTTTAAAATTCATTTAATTATGAATTTTGTGCTTTTAAATGTTTTAGAATAATTTAAGTATATAAATAATTTTATTAGTTCAATTTAATTATTTTAGAGTTGTTTCGTTTAAAAAGAATTATTTTTCAGTACTGCATTAGTCCCGAAAATTGCAGACAGTGGGCTAATAAAAGTGCTAAGTCATCATCCTTATCCATTCTACCTAACCTATTTCTAATCTACACAAACTCACACACACGGCAGAGTAATCAAAATAGAAAAACAAAGAAAATAGAAAGTAGAAAAACAACCCCCCTGTTGATCTTCTTCCCGCAACACGCGCTGTCCCCCCCCCCCCCCCCCCCGTTCATCTTCTGCGCCGCCGGTCCCTGCCAAAGCTCCGGCCGCGTTTTCTCTTCGGTTTTCCGGCATCCTTTTTCCGGCCACTACCACCACTGTCCTCTATATTCTGATTTCGAGTTGAGGGTATAAATCAAAGCTTTTGTTGATTGTTCATTTGCTTAGTTAATTATTTGATAGTATAAATCGATGTTTTCTTTTTGTATTAATTAGTATTTCGTTTCATTTAGTAATTTAAGATAATTATAATTCGTTTTTCTTGTTAAACTTGGTGTTGATGATTTCGTTTTTGTGATTTTTAATGGCAGTAATCGAAACCCCTGTGAATGTTTTCGTTTTCTTTTATTTATGTGTAGTTGTAAAGTGGTTTTTGTGTATATTGATTAGGTGATAAGTAATAGTTCAGTTTTTGTAGTAATCATATATAAAGATTCGTTTTACTAGTTTGTAGTAGTGATAAATTCGTTTTATTAGTTATGTAAGGTGGAAATTCGTTTTTGTGCCTAGGAGGAGGTTGAATTCGTTTTTTTTTATATGTATATGTGTGGACTATACGTTTGTGTTATTGTTAAATGCTGCATTTATGAAATTATCTTCTTTAGTAATTAATTTACATTTCATTTAATTAGTAATTTATGATAATTACAATTTGTATTTTTGTAGTAATTAGAAGTATATGATTCGTTTGTATTTAGAAAATTCGTTTTAGTAATTACTTGCGGATAGTTCGTTTTTGGATTAATGATTGATGGTATCGAATAATTTGTTTTTGTGTAGTAAATGGATTTTAAATCCGTGTTCGTATGAGGTTAATGTATAAACTCGTTTCTCTGTATTATGTTGATACTAATTTGATTGTGCAGATTTTCTTCAAAAATTACTAATGATTTTTAGTTATGTTCAAAAGTATTTAAATCTTAGTAGCTTATTAATTTTAGTAATTCATTTTAGTATATCGAGTTGGATTATGGGTTGTATTTTCGTAAGTTGTTGATGTTTCAAGTACACGGTAGTCGTGTATTTTAAAGTTACGTATTTAAAATTGGTTGTATTTAAAGTTTAGTGTTGAGATGTAAATTAGTTGGGTAAGTGATTTTGATATTTTGGTTTAATTCCCAGCTTGGGGAATTATTATGGTGGATGTTTGAGATATTTGTGTTATTAATTGCTATTAAATATATAGGTTATTGTTGTGCTGTGCTATGTGATCCGTCATGTGACTGGGGGCGCAGCATTGTACATGCAAAATTTCTGGCTAGTCCTATTTACGAACGGGTCATGCCGAAATTTCGTAAAATCTAAGTATTTATTTTATTATTTGTTTTAAAACCCTTAGAGTTTAAAGAGTAATTGAATTTGATTATTTTAATCAATTTTAAATAATAATGAAATTAATTTAATTGACCAATTAATGTAATAGTTAATTGGTTATTATTTAATTTTGATTATTTATAAATCAAATTTGATTATTATTTTCAAACTATTTTATTATTTAGTATTTATTTATTCACTATCTGTTCGACTTGATTGATTTAGTCGAGTAAATGAGTTGTTTGATTTTAATTAATTAATTCTGACTTTGTGTTATATATATATATATAAATATACACACACACACACACATATATGTGATTAAATGCTATGTGATATTATGTATGTTAATAAGTTAAGTGTTTAATCAGTATGCTAGTGTTGAGTAAATGCATGATCACCTGCTATCTGCTATGTGTATTTATCGTTTAAACTAGTTATAATTGGTTAGATTGCGTTGGGTAAGTAGTGATAGAATTAAGTTGTGGTTATTGGTTGGTTTTGATTGATTTTAATTAATCGAGTGATAATCAGATTTAAAGTATAATGATTGTTTTTCGATCCATAGATTTTTATATTCAAATCTTTATAAAAGGAAGACCAAATATTTTCCAAAAAGAGTTTCAACTTTATTACGTGTCATGTGACTTGTGTAAATTGTTGTGGAGTCGTGAATGTATTATGATGATCTTTGGATATGGTATGGGTTTAACCGAGTTTATCAATGCTATGAAAAGGTTGATACTTAGAGTCGAGCTATTAATTGGTTTTTAATGATTGTCTCGGGAGTTAAATGTTTATTTTCTAATAATAAGTTTGGTATTGTATAGTGGCATATGAGCTGATAAGTGCCATGTGTTTAGATGATATATGGGGTTGAGTATGTTATTTTATAATTGTGAGTTCAGGTTGATTAAGTTAAATTATATGAATGAGGTTAGTTGTAAAATGATTCTTGGTTGTTGGTATTAGTTTAAAACAGGTGGATTGTTATATAAATAGAGGAAATTCTGCCGAATTTCCGGCAGAACTATTAAATGAACATTATTCGGTAAATGTATATGATGTGATATGATAGTTTAAATGCATACATGAATGAAATATGTTTATGTGTTAAATGTGTAACTATTAAATTTGTATAATTATAAGAGTTATCGGTCCAATCATGTGCTATGTGTTACGTGAAGTATATGAAATTATGTGAATTAGTTATTTGATTTTCTACGTGATAAATGTGGTACATGATTGCTTATTCTGGATAAAGTAACTACAAGTCAAGGCAGATTATTTTCTTATAAAGTAACTGCAAGTCAAGGCAGATTATTTTCTTATATGTTTACTGCAAGTCAAGGCAGGTTATTTGATTATTAAATAAATTATGGATTGATTGTGGATGATTGAGTTAGAAAATTTTGGTGTTTTAAAACAGGGCAGTGTCCACTTTACGAATAGGTCATGCCCAATTTTCTGTAGAAAATACATTCGCTTACGTTTATAAACATTTATATTATGTAGAAGTTAAAGTACGAAGGCTAAAGTACATGTTATATTTAACTAGTGAATAGTTGGGCGGACACGATCTCGATAGTGCAGATTCGTAGCAACCGCATATGCACCGGATCCAAGAGTTATCAGAATAGAAGATTGTGATGACATAAGATAGAAGAAGATAAAAATCTTATTACTTCGGCTTTACGTAATAGCTAAGGACCAAAGGCAAGTTTACTAACTCGTACTCTTTTGTTCGGAGTATCGTAGTGAGATTTCTGTTTTTCAATTCTTAATTCAATTACTTGTTGCATAACCAGTTCCAATTCTTATCTTGTATTCATGGCAACCTATTTATTTCTAACTTGACAATTCTATTTCGGTTCATAATTCATATCCTGCAGTATCTTGTGGTTACCGGATTAAATCCGGATTCTTTATCATTGGAAACCTGATTCATTTGTAATTGTTTTTAACCTAACCTAGTTGATAATCTGAATCGTACAGTTGGAAGTATTAATTTGAGTTAACCAGGTAGTCGATTGTTCCGACACCTAATCTGAGTACTAGATTGGAATTGGAAGTTTTTATTAAAATGAAATGTTTTAAGGACTGCAGACGCCAGTCAGAGTATGAATATTATTATGTGGCCAATGTGGCCTTGGATCCAGTTCAGTATTTGGACATACCATAAGGTATGGTCCGGAGTTTTAGTGTGACTGATCATCCACTTTAACTCATTGCGTCACAGTAAAAATCCAATTCTAATTTAAAGTTTGACACAATTATTGTTGTTCATTTTGCCAGTTGAGCTGATTTTCATACATTTCTATTATTGCACTATTATTCTACCCCAGTTGAGTTGATTTATCTTCAGATATTGTTGCATCATTATTTTATCTTGTGCGGTATTATATACTTGCTGAGCTTCTTTGGCTCACTCTTGCTTGTTACCCTTGCCATTTCAGTACAACGAACAATATTTAATTGTATAACTATGGAACGAGAAGATTCAAGATGACGTTGGGAAGATGAGTTGATGCAGAGCATTTGGATCTAGTGTAAGGGTATTGTATAAAGTTGATTTCTAGTAAATATTATATTGTATAAGTTTAGTTTTGCCTGGTATACTTCACATCGAAGTTATACTAGTGTTATAGAAATTATGCAAAGGAAATTGTTGTAAAGGAAGTTTAAGTTTAGTAAATTTTGGGTTCTTGTTTCTAGCACTATAACCTTTAAAGATTCTTGGTAGAGTTGGGGTCGCAGTTGTTATATTTGAATTGGTTTAATATTTATCAGGTGATTTTATTTGAGATTTCAGGTGACGACCAAATCCACTGACCCCGGATTTGGGGGCGTCACGGTTGGTATCAGAGCAGGGTTATAGTAAACTAGAAACGAGAGTGTGTAGGAGTGTGTATAGTTATGTGAGGGACGTCAGAGCTCATGTAGAGTTCGTGTTGGACTATTGGATATAGTACCAGCGAGTAATTTAAGATATGGTATTCGTTTGAGATAGTTGAGCTGAGTTGGATGGAAATCCTTGTGGCTGTAGATGCAAGTGGTGGAATCTTCGGAGACTATTGCGGGTCGACGATGACGTATGATATTGATAACCTTAGGAAGTGTAGTAGAAGAACTTAGAATCGAATGCCGAGCCATCAGAGGAGCTGATAAAGAAGACATACCTGAATACCTTGGCAATACCTTCCTTCTTAATAAATTATTTAACAGTCCTTTAAGTAAGACTTTTGTCTGTGAATATATTCCACCTTCTGAATTTATATTTGATATTGTGTTCACCTGTTATTGGGTTTCAAATGTGCTAAAGGCTATCTTGATGCCTATTTTTTTCAGATTTCTAAAACCTTGTCAAGTTGTTAGGAATATGTTGTTCTTGATGATAAACATAAAACACTTAGTAGAATTTGTGTAAAGTCATTTTGTAGCTGTCAACGAAATGGCATGCTTTGCAGCATTCCGTTGACAGGAAGCTCATCAACGAAATGAGTGATGTAGCAATTGCACTGTACAATACTTCTAGTTTGATATGCATTTCATTGTAGATATTGGATGGGTTTTCTAAGTCATGTTGACTAAGTACTAGATAGGCAAAATAGGTTGGTTAATTGTAAATATCTTATGCCTTGTAATTTTGCCTAAGTGAAGACATGTCAACGGAATGAAGATTACTCTGTCAACGGTATGAAGTTTACTCATCAACGGAATGAAGATTACTCTGTCAACGGTATGGAGTTTACTCATCAACGAAATGAAGAATAAAGCTATCAACGAAACACATCTCCCTGCTATCAACGAATCATTATTGCTTTTCTGAATAGTTGACAAAGTGATAGTGACAGTTTACTGAACAGATCTAAAGGTGATGTGGAAGTGTACTTTGCATTGGAAACCATTAAAATGGACATGGGGAATAAGGAAACATCCCAGTTTCCAATTGGGCTCTTGGGAGTGATCATAATAAGCATGAAGACAAAAGCAAATATCTCCAAGGACCACTGGACAAAAGGATGAAAAGCAAACTATTGGCGGTTACTCATTGTACTTTTAGTGTAGCCAAAAATAGAGTTGTAAACTTGGGTTTAGATAACCAAGTGTATCAGTTACTTTAGAAATGAGAGAAGAAAAACAAATAGATTGTATTAGCTATTTTTGAGAGCATTTCTCTTCTCTACATTATTGTAACTGAGCAGCTGTGTACTTTTGTATCACAGATTATTTCCGCAATAAAAATCACTTCAGTTGGATCATCAAACAATCCAACTGAAATTATTAAGTGCTTGTGGTTTTTATTTTATAAGTTCAGTTTTAATTTGTAAGTTGTTTTTAAGTTTGAGAAATATCAAGTAATTGTATTCAACCCCCCTTCTACAATTCTGTTAGGTCATTTGGGATTAACAATT
Organism: Heracleum sosnowskyi; assembly: GCA_030848705.1. Classification (NCBI taxonomy): domain Eukaryota; kingdom Viridiplantae; phylum Streptophyta; class Magnoliopsida; order Apiales; family Apiaceae; genus Heracleum; species Heracleum sosnowskyi. The sequence continues at coordinate 50,778,401 of CM061243.1, forward strand.
GGTATCAGAGCAAGCTTCTAACATACAAGAAGTTTAAAGATCAAGACCAAAAACAGTAACCATGGTGAAGAAGGATGCATGTGTAAAGATACCAGTTCTTGATAAGGACAATTACTTTCACTGGAAAGTAAAGATGCATTTACATCTCATGTCTATGGATGAGAGGTATGTAGACTGCATTGAGAAAGGTCCACACGTTCCCATGAAGTTTGCATCTAGAATTGGAGTGCCAGATGATGCTCCTGATGTGGAAATTCCAAAACTTGTCTCAGAATGGACTATTGAAGATGTTGCAGAAATCCATAAAGATAAAAGAACCATGAACATTCTGTTTAATGGTTTGGAGCAAGAGATGTTTGACAATGTCATAAACTGTACAACCTCCAAAGAAGTATGGGACACTGATAGAACTCTCTGTGAAGGAACTGAACAAGTTAGGGAAAATAAAATGCAGCTCCTCATACAACAATATGAGCATTTTCAGTTTAAAGCTGGTGAAACCCTAAATGACACGTTTAGTAGGTTTCAGAAGCTTTTGAATGGATTAAAGTTGTATGGGAGGATCTATCAAACCAAGGATTCAAACCTTAAATTTCTTAGAGCTCTTCCAAAAGAATGGAAGCCTATGACTGTTTCTCTCAGAAACACTCAAGAGTACAAAGACTACACTCTTGAAAGGCTTTATGGAACCTTGAAGACATATGAGTTGGAAATGGAGCAAGATGAAGAAATTGAAAAGGTACAGAAGAAAGGTGGATCTATTGCATTGATTGCATCTGTGAACCAACTGGAAGATGACAATGAAGAAGCTGCAAAGGCCACAACTAGTCGAGCTAGTTGTAGGAGTGATGTTAGCAAGGGTAAAGGCAAGATGACAGAAGAAGAAGAACCAGAACCAGTCAACTTGGATGACTTAGATGAGATTGATGAACACATTGCTTTTCTGTCAAGAAAATTCTCTAAGTTCAAGTTCAAGAGAAACTCAGAAGCTAGGCCACCAAGGAGAGACTTTCAACCCAGCAAAAGTAACTGGATTGAAAAGTCTAAATCTAAATGTTTCAATTTTGGAATGCTTGGTCACTTTGCTGGGGACTGCAGAAAGCCCAAGGTTGAGAAGGGCAACAGGAAATTTGAGCCTGTTGATTATAAAAGAAATACTTTGAACTTCTCAAGCAAAAAGAAAAGGCTTTCATGTCTCAGGAGTATGATTGGGCTGGTAATGGTGAAGATTCTGATGATGATGTTGAGTATGTCAACTTGGCTCTTATGGCTAACAATCATGAGCAGGAAGCAAGCTCCTCAAGCAACCAGGTAACAATTACTAATCTTTCTGAGCTTTCTAATGAGGAATGTGATAGTGCAGTAAATGAAATGTCTATTGTACTATATAATTTACGTGTTACTCTTAAATCACTTACCAAAGAGAATTCAAGAATAAAAGAGACTAATTTGCTCTTAAGTGATAGGAATGCAATGTTAGAAGCACAGCTCATTGATTTTGAGGAAAATGAGGTGTGTTAGTAGGGATGCTAAGAAGGAACTTGAGAACGTGTTAGAAAGGGAAGAAATTCTTAAAACACAACTTGAAATAGAACAAAGTGTGATTGCTAAATGGAAAGATGCCAGGAATGTTGTTAACAACATCATTAATGTTCAAGGTATGGAATCTTTCTGTGAACAATCATGGAAAAAGAACAAAGAGAAGCTAGGGTATGTTGGTGAAACCTTAGAATCAGAAACAGAGTCAACAAACAACAATGATCATTTGTTGAAGGTTGATATGTCAACGGAATGCAATGTTTCATTGACAGATGAACCATCAACCGATCAGGCTGTTTCGTTGACAGAGAAAAGAAAAGAAGAACTCACTAGACTTAATAACAAGTATGGTCCTGTCACCAAGAACTTTGTTCAAGGTGAGTCTAGTAAATCAAAGAAAGTTGAGAGAGCTAATGTAGGTCACTTGTCCAACAAGCAATTGAAAGATAAGTTAGAGAATGTTCAAATTGAGGCTAAGTGAAATAAAAAGAATAACAGGAATGGCAAAGTAGGGATTAACAAACACAACAATTACACACCTGATAAATATGCTCCTAGAAAGACATGTGTCAATTGTGGAAGTGTTAGTCATTTATCTACTAACTGCAAATCTGTTAAGAAGACTGCTAAAGTGAAAATGTCTAAGCCTGCAATGAATGGTTCTATGCCTACAATGCCTGTTATGCCTAACATGTTTGCTCCATATGCACAATTTCAAAATCCATATGCCAGCATGCCATTTGTGCCTAGTCCATACATGAATATGTTTAATGTGCCACAAATGCCATGGAATATGAATAACATGTTTGTTCCTCCAACTATGCATGCTGTGAATGAAAATGTGAGCAACCCTCAGAAATCAACACCAAGGGTAAAGATTGATTTAAATCAATCTGAGCCCAAGGTGAAAAATGATATAAAAGGAAAAGCAAAGGCTAACAAAACAGGACCCAAGGAAACTTGGGTACCAAAATCAACTTGATTTGGTTTTGTTGTGTGCAGTGAGACAAAAGGAATCTTTGGTACTCGGATAGTGGTTGTTCAAGACACATGACTGGTGATTCTACCCTGCTCACAGAGTTTCAGGAAAGAGCTGGCCCTTGTATTGCTTTTGGAGATGACAGCAAAGGCTACACTAAGGGATATGGCTTGATTTCAAAAGAGAATGTCATCATAGATGAGGTTGCATTGGTGGATGGTCTTAAGCACAATTTGCTTAGTATCAGCCAACTTTGTGACAAAGGATTTTTAGTTACTTTTTCTAAAGAAGCCTGTGTTGTTTCTAAAGGAGGAGACAACAATGTGGTAATGACTGGATTCAGAAGAGGGAATGTGTACATTGCTGACTTTAGTAGCACAAGTCCAGACACCATCACTTGTCTCTTCAGCAAGGCAAGCAAGGATGAAAGTTGGCTATGACACAAGAAATTATCTCATCTGAATTTTAAAGTTATGAATGATTTGGTGAGGAAAGATCTTGCTAGAGGAATTCCACAAATGGAGTTCTCCAAGGATGGTTTGTGTGATGCCTGTCAAAAAGGGAAACAAAAGAAGGCATCATTCAAAAGCAAGACAGAGTCATCAATTGTCCATCAGCTTGAATTACTTCATATGGATCTGTTTGGCCCTGTAAATGTCATGTCTATCTCAAAGAAGAAATACTGTCTTGTGATTGTTGATGATTTTTCTAGATTTATATGGACCTTCTTTTTACACTCAAAAGATGAGGCAAGTGAAATCATTATCAATCACATCAAGATGGTAAACAATCATCCTGATTTCAAAGTAAGAAGGATTAGGAGTGACAATAGAACAGAATTCAAGAATTCAAGTATGAAGGTGTTCTGTGAAGAAAATGGTATTTTGCATGAGTTTTCAGCAGCAAGGACACCACAGCAAAATTGTGTAGTTGAAAGGAAAAACAGAACACTTATTGAAGCTGCAAGGACAATGCTAGATGAATCAAAGTTACCAACTTATTTTTGGGCTGAGGCAGTTAACACAGCTTGCTTCACTCAAAATATTTCTTTGATTAATCAGGCCAAGGGAATGACCCCTTATCAACTACTCAAAGGAAAGAAGCCACTATTGGATTTTCTTCATGTCTTTGGATGCAAATGCTTTGTTTTGAGGAATCAAGTTGAGCATTTGGGGAAATTTGAAGCAAAGGCAGATGAAGCAATATTTGTGGGATATGCAGCATGGAAAGCTTACAGAGTCTATAACCTCAGAACCAACATTGTTATGGAATCTGTACATGTTGTTTTTGATGATCTCAAAATTCAAGGTCTATGTGATGAAGGTTTCCATGAAAGTCTTTCTTTTGAAAATGAGGAAGGAGATCAAGTGAATCATGTTAAGGCTACTGAGAAACAGCCTAAAGTTGTTGTATCTAGCACAGATGAAAGCAGCAGTGAAGATGAAATTGCTGCATTAAGATTGAAAAGAATAGCTGCTAGCAGACCAAATGGTCATTTCGTTGACAGTCATAATGGAGGATTCGTTGACAGTCAAATTGAGCGTTTCGTTGACAGCCAAAATGGTCATACCGTTGACAGTCATAGAAATACTTCTAGAAGTGATCAATTAGGGACAACAATCTCAGGGGGAGTTTCTCAAGGACAATTATCCAATCAAGGCAATCATGATCATGAAGCTACCTCGTCAAGATCAAATCTTCCTCCCTCAAGGAAATGGACTAAAGATCATCCCTTTGAACTTATTATAGGTGATGTTTCTTCAAAAGTCCAAACTAGAAGAGCAACTCAAGAGGAATGTCTATATAGCAGCTTTCTGTCTCAAGATGAGCCAAAGAAAGTTGAGGAGCTAAACCAATTTGAGAGGAACAATGTTTGGAAGCTGGTGCCCAAGCCTAAGGACAGGAGTGTCATAGGCACAAAATGGGTGTTCAGAAACAAGATGGATGAAAATGGCATAGTCACAAGGAACAAAGCTAGATTGGTTGCAAAAGGCTATTCACAGGAAGAGGGAATTGATTTCGATGAAACCTTTGCTCCTGTTGCAAGACTAGAAGCAATAAGGATTTTCCTAGCCTATGCAGCCCATGCCAATTTCAAGGTCTATCAAATGGATGTGAAGAGTGCTTTTCTGGATGGGGAATTGGAAGATGAGGTGTATGTAAGTCAACCTCCTGGTTTTGAAGATGATGATTTTCCAGAATATGTATACTTCCTCCTCAAAGCACTTTATGGTTTGAAACAAGCACCTAGAGCCTGGTATGACACACTTTCACAGTTCCTCCTTGAGAATCACTTCACTAGAGGTACTGTAGATAACACTCTGTTTCACAGGGTTGTGAATGGCTCTACTATACTTGTTCAAATTTATGTAGATGACATAATCTTTGGGTCTACAGATGTGAAACTTTGTCAAAAGTTTGCCAAGCTTATGCAAAGTAAATATGAAATGAGCATGATGGGAGAATTAACTTACTTTCTTGGTCTCCAAGTGAAGCAAGTTAATGAAGGCATTTTCATTAGTCAAACAAAATATATTCATGATTTATTAAAGAAATTTAACTTAATGGAATGCTCTCCTGCCAAAACTCCCATGCCTACTGCCACCAAACTTGAATTGAATACTAAGGAAAAATCTGTGGACATTTCAAGTTACAGAGGCATGGTAGGCTCACTTCTATATTTAACAGCTAGTAGACCTGATATTATGTTTGCTACATGGCTATGTGCTAGATTTCAGGATGATCCTAGGGAATCCCATTTAGTTGCTATTAAAAGAATTTTCAGATATCTCAAAGGAACACCAAACCTTGGCATTTGGTATCCTAGAGAATCTGGCTTTGAACTAATTGGTTATTCAGATGCAGATTTTGCAGGATGTAAAATTGACAGGAAAAGCACAACTGGCACCTGTCAATTCTTAGGAAACAAGCTTGTCTCATGGTTCAGCAAGAAACAAAACTCAGTTTCTACCTCCACAGCTGAGGCTGAGTATATTGCAGCTGGAAGTTGTTGTGCACAGATTTTATGGATGAAAAATCAACTACTTGATTATGGAATAAGAGTTGAGAAAATTCCTATTTTCTGTGACAACACTAGTGCCATTGCCATTACTGAGAATCCAGTGCAGCATTCAAGGACCAAGCACATTGACATCAAGTACCATTTCATTAGAGAACATGTTATGAATGGTACCGTGGAGTTACATTTTGTTCCAAGTGAACAACAACTTGCAGACATCTTTACCAAGACACTTGATGAATCAACATTCTCAAGATTAGTAAGTGAGCTAGGTATGCTAAATTTCTCTTAATTATTTCTGAGATGTTTACAAGTTAAAATGCAGCCAGAGATTTTCTATGTTTTTCTGTGAATTAATTTTCTCAGGAAAAAGTAAAATTTTGTCTAAGTCAAAATTACTATGTCAACGGAACGAACCATTTCGTTGACAGTCTTAGCATTTTTCTGGGTGTTTCGTTGATAGCTCTTTTATATCAACGAAACGCAGCTTTATCAACGAAATAAGATGGGACGTTAACCGCCCAATCCTGATTTGTTGATTTAGCGCAATTAATCTGAACCGTTGAAATTTGACACGTCCGTTACCACGATCTATACATACACCCCTGTAAGTATAAATCATGGTAATACTTTAAAGGTAACGGTTATATTTTTTAAGCCAATCCAGTAATTTACATTGATTGTTGGATTTAATTTCTGAGAATTTTTGGGGGAGTATTTAAGAAATTCTATTTTCTTTAATTCTTTTTTACCTGTTCTCAAAAATTCCAAAGGCTTTTCTTTCTTCTTCTCTCTAACAAGCAATTCAGTTCGAAGCTTTTCTACACTCAACAATGGCACCCATAGTCAAGCTTATGTCTGCTGGAGGGTTTATCTATGAGAAAAACAACTCCATCCCCTTTGTTGTCAAGGAAAGCCCGAACAGCATCTTTTTCAAGATGATGGACTTCATGAAGAATTGCAAGTTGAGCTATGCAATGTTTCACTCTACACCACTCTAAAATGAGATAATCGAGGAGATTTGGACCTCATGTGAGTATAGTGGGACAAATTGCACTTTGCAATTCACCATCCAAGGTAATGAGTATGTAGTTAATTCTGATGTATTGCAAGCATGTCTACATATTCCTGAAAATAACTATAATGCTTTGCCTACAAACACTGAAATTGTTAACATGCTAAATTCTATAAACTACTCATTGCCTACTGATAATTTGGGTAAGATTATTAGGAGAGGTTTGGTTAGAGAATACAGTTACTTAGCTGATGCATTCATAAAGGTATTTTCTTGCAAAATTAGTAATTTTGATGCATTAACTAATTCCATGTTAATTCTCTTAACCATGCTCCTAACTGATAGATATTATAACTTTAGCACCCAACTTATGTATGAAATTGGTGCTAAGTTGGGTGATAAGGCAAATAGGAAAAAGAATATCTATTATGCTAGGTTTCTGATGATGTTGGCTAACCATGTTAGTCCAGCACCACTAGTTATCTCTAACCCTATTTCCAGGTTTGAGTGTTTTGTGCAAGAGAAGAGGGTTTTGACAGATATCCTGAGACTTAACCACAATGGTGATGTCCCAGTGGTGTATCTGCCCATCATTGAGGTAACTTCTTCTAACCCTGTTAGTGGAGTTGCTACTTCTATTGTTTCCCCTACCAATGTTGCTATGGAGTCTGTAGCTGTGTCCCAACAGGCTCCTGCCTAAGCAGCAAAACCTAAATCTAAGAAATCCTCAAAGCCAACCTCAGGTGCTTCTCAAAAGGCACCTATTGCAAAACTACTTCACAACCTAAGGGAAGTGATTCTGGAGCTGTAAGAGGTGAGGGAAGGGGTGAACATCAAAGAAATCCCAAGAATAAGGAAGGAAAGGATAGTGTGTCCCAACCAAGCCCCATTGTGTCTTCCCAACAAGGCACAATGAGTAAAATGGATTTAAACACAAGTCTAGTTGCATCCTCCCAAAAGGATGTGATTATTGAAACAAGCTCTCCTCCAAGAGCACACTCCAAGAGGGTAAGGGACACTTCAAGCCCACAGTCTACATTTTCCCAATACCAAAGAAGAGTGAAGCAAAAATCCAAGGGTACACAGGGTGCACACACTCTGGAAGCAACACTTCCAGTTTCACAAATTCAGTTTGATGTAACCCCTATTATTACTCTGGGGTTACAGTCCCATTCTCTAAACATCAACCTTGAACTATCTCCATCAAATTCACCAACTCAGTCTTTAGATGTGGACATGATCCATTCATCTATTCCTGATTCTCCAACTCTTATCTTGGAGAAGCCCCACTCTGAAGCTGGTGGCCATCACTTTTTAAGTGATTTGTTGGGCCATCAACCAACTTCTTCTGAAGTTGCAAGAGGATCTGTGGACCTATCTCTAAAATCAATCACCACAGATTCTACTGTAATTTCACTTTCTCAAAGTGCTTTATTGACTTCATCAACGAAACAGTCTCTTTCGTTGACAAGTGTTTCTCCATCAACGGTATCCATACCGTTGACAGTTCAAACTACCATTCTGTTGATAGGTCATTCTACACCCCTTATTGCAAATCAAGTTGTTTCCACAACTAGTGTAGATGACCTGGTGGTAGTTGAGACAGTTTTAGGTTTGAGAGGAGTAAAATTGAGAGGCTGGCTTGCAGCCAGGCAAAAGGAGAGAATGAGAGTGAGAGGCTGGCTATTTCTTCCAGCCAGGCAAAAGGAGAGACTGAGGGTACCACCTTAGTAGGTGAAGGTGAGGGTGTGAGAGGTGTGAGCCATGGGGAGCCCATGATGCAAGAAAATAGAGGAGAGAGAGAAGGGACTACAGGAGCAGCAAGGGAGGAGGCAGCCATTGCTAGTGAGTTAATGAGGGTCAATGAGGGAGAAAGGGAACTTACTTTCCAAGAGCATTATCAACAAACTCTGGATAGTATTTCCCTGGATCCTGAGACCTCTACTCACCCTGTGCCAGCCTATCAAATTATGGCTCAGCAGGGCAATGTGGAGGCAGAGAGGTCACTAAACCTAATTCATACAACTGCATCAATGCAAAGAGCAAAGGATGCCTTGACCAATCTATCTCCAACAGCTGCAGCAAGTGGAGACTGACTTTTCTGATGATGAGGACAGCTTTGGTGACAATCTACAGGTGGCCACTACTTCACAGACTGAGACTTCTGTGGTGCCTTCTAGACCAAACTGGCTTTCTCAGGATATGCAAGGAAGATGCACTCTAGATGCTGCTATCTCAAGGCAGTACACTGAGGCATATCTAGCTCATGAGTCTGCAAATGCAAGGGACAAGAAATTCTACAAGGCCATCATGGATTCTCTGGAAATCCAAAGACTACAGATGCTACAGACAAGGATTGAAGCTACAGAAATCAAGGATTCCATTAGCAACCTCAGGGATGCTACTGTCAGGAGGCTAGATGAAAAGCTTCCTCTTCTAACTGTGTCCAAGATGAACAGGTTTTTCTCCAAGGAACCTGAAGTGTCCTCATCTTTGAAGACTCTTTCCTCTAGAGTGGAAAAAGTTGAGGCTACACTTTCTCACATGCAAAAGGAACAGGAAAAGCAGACACAGCTACTCACCCAGCTTTTGGCAGCTCAAGGACTCCCTATCCTCTCACTTGATGATAACAAAAAGGGGGAGAAATCTAAGGAGCTAGAGAAATATAAAGAGCTTGATATACAAATCACAAAGGTTTTGGTTCCAGCCATTTCCTTACCAAATGAGCCACTAGCAATGGGGGAGCTTGGACAGAAGAAAAAGGATGGTATTGACCTGATTCAGGAAGCTTCTATGAGGATGAGACTTGCAGAACAGATTAAAGATCATTGGTCCAACATAGAAGCAAGGGTCAAGAAAATTGCTGAAACTACAAAGAATTCAAATCCATCAACGGATCAACCATCAACGAATTCCATGGTTGTAACATCAACGGAATGGGAGCCACAGTTCAAGAGTTCTTATGTTATAGAACCCCTTCAACATGGACTCTTTCAAGATTCAAGAAATGAGAAAGGGCAAGCTTCATGCTTTAGGAATGTGGATGCAAGAGGGATATCTCCAATATCACCTGTCAAACCCAAGGGCAAGAACACTGCAAGGATATTTTATCCTCCACCAAAGCCAGATGAGTTCAAAATCCTAGGGAAGCTGATTATTGAAAGCAAAGAAAGCAATCATCCAAGCATAAGGAACCAAAGGGCCATCATCTACAGGGATAGCAAGGAAATCTGCATTTGGGTTGGTCACCCAAATTTTACTAAGGCCAAAGCTGAAGAATCTGAAAGGGCAGCAATGCAAGCTCTTGCAGTTGCTCAATCACTTGAAGATGAAGAAACCCTAAAGGAAGAAAAGGCCAAGGACGAAGCTGAGGAAGCTGGAAAGGAAAGGAAGAGTGTAAGGCAGCCAAAGGCTAGAGCAAAAAGGAATCTAAACTTTGATAAAGATGATTCTCAGGACACTGCCCAAGACTCTTCCACAACTAGTGCACATCAAATTCCTGTTGATCAACCTCATGAAGGAAAGTTGGCCTGTGATCCTGCACATCCTATCAACTTTCATGATCAACCAATAATGCCAAAAGAGGAGCCTTTTGAATTTGATGAGGCCTACTTTCCAAAGTTTCTATTTGAGAAGGATCAACCAATGAAGACAAAGAAAAGGGATGTCAAGGCAAAGCCAATATTTATGAGAAAGCCACAACCTCAGAAACCCCCTGCAAATCCAGAGGACTGCATGTACATTGCTGACATCAGGGAAGAATCTAGTCTACATCTTGACTTAGACAACCTGGTGGAAGTAAGGGGCATTGCAGCTTCTCAAAAATTGCCTGAGAGACTGGTCTTTGTATTCAAGGGTGGTAGAGAACAGGTGTGGCCTCTCTACAGAATTTTAGGAGAAGACTACCAAACACTACTCTCAGTGTTTAGATGCTTGAAGAAAGACTTTGGCTTCACCAAAACAGCCAAGTCTGAGGTGGTCTCCAAAATTTGTCAGATAAAGGCTAGCTGGAACAAGGCCGAGGCTCTTCCCAGGATGCTTAGAGTGCCCTCAACAGGAAAGAAGATCCATCTTCAACCATACTGGATGATGGAATTTAAGGACAAGGACAATTGCAGAAGATTCTTCAGGATGGAAGACCATCTGGATAAGGCATCTAATCAAACTCTAAAGTTTATGCAATCCATGCTTGGTGATCAAGATGAAGAAGAGAAGATCTTTTACAGAAGGCTACAGGTCCAAATTGAGGAAAACAACTCTAAGAGAGGGAAGAAGACTATGCCACAAAGAAGACACAGATGAATCATTTGTTCAGTCTAGAGGAGCACTCTTGGGCATTAGTCTTGTAAGTCTTGTATTTTGTCTAAAATATTATGAAGCTTAATGCATTTTCTACTTTTGTAATTTATGATGTATCTGAGTGTTTTTGTTATCATCAAGTCTCTTGATTTATGGCTGTTATTCTATCAGTCATAAATTGGGGGAGATTGTTAGGAATATGTTGTTCTTGATGATAAACATAAAACACTTAGTAGAATTTGTGTAAAGTCATTTTGTAGCTGTCAACGAAATGGCATGTTTTGCAGCATTCCGCTGACAGGAAGCTCATCAACGAAATGAGTGATGTAGCAATTGCACTGTACAATACTTATAGTTTGATATGCATTTCATTGTAGATATTGGATAGGTTTTCTAAGTCATGTTGACTAAGTACTAGATAGACAAAATAGGTTGGTTAATTGTAAATATCTTATGCCTTGTAATTTTGCCTAAGTGAAGACATGTCAACGGAATGAAGATTACTCTGTCAACGGTATGGAGTTTACTCATCAACGGAATGAAGATTACTCTGTCAACGGTATGGAGTTTACTCATCAACGAAATGAAGAATAAAGCTATCAACGAAACACATCTCCCTGCTATCAACGAATCATTATTGCTTTTCTGAATAGTTGACAAAGTGATAGTGACAGTTTACTGAACAGATCTAAAGGTGATGTGGAAGTGTACTTTGCATTGGAAACCATTAAAATGGACATGGGGACTAAGGAAACATCCCAGTTTCCAATTGGGCTCTTGGGAGTGATCATAATAAGCATGAAGACAAAAGCAAATATCTCCAAGGACCACTGGACAAAGGGATGAAAAGCAAACTATTGGCGGTTACTCATTGTACTTTTAGTGTAGCCAAAAATAGAGTTGTAAACTTGGGTTTATATAACCAAGTGTAGCAGTTACTTTAGAAATGAGAGAAGAAAAACAAATAGATTGTATTAGCTATTTTTGAGAGCATTTCTCTTCTCTACATTATTGTAACTGAGCAGCTGTGTACTTTTGTATCACAGATTATTTTCGTAATAAAAATCACTTCAGTTGGATCATCAAACAATCCAACTGAAATTATTAAGTGCTTGTGGTTTTTATTTTATAAGTTCAGTTTTAATTTGTAAGTTGTTTTTAAGTTTGAGAAATATCAAGTAATTGTATTCAACCCCCCCCCCCCTTCTACAATTCTGTTAGGTCATTTTGGATTAACAGAAGTTATGATATTCGAACTTCTACTTTCCTTCAATCAGGATTAACTCTATTATTGATAAATCAACATTTCCTCGTATTGTGCCAGTAATTTCTTTTTTGGTTATTCTTTTCTCCGGAAGTAGTACCTTTGGAATCTGTTCAGTTTTAATCCAAGGTGTGTATCTGAGAATTCCCCTTCCAAAGGTCTTAATTGTTAATTTGACTTTAGATTTCTTTCATATTTCTCTACTCTAACTGAGACGAAAAACCCTATTTATAGGGGACACAAGGACTATCTGTCTGTGTGATAGAAGTTTGATGGGACGCCATCACTTGTTTGTTGTGCAACACAAGAAGGTTAATTACCTTTAGTAATGTCTTAACTAAGACACACAACATTGGTTCATTTGATCACATTGGTCTCTCAGTAATTCTTTTATTTCAAAAACATTTGCTTTGAAATTTGTAACTCAATAGCCACAATTGTGGGACATTCGTTATGATACGACATCTTTTCACTTCAAAATATCATGAATCTGATTATCTCAAATAATCTTGGAAGTATGCCAAGCAGGTTGGAATTAGTTAACCTTTGCGGTGGGATTACCAAGAGTCAAAGCGGATCAAGATGCGATTAGAATACTAGTAACGCGTAACGTGTAGTGGTACAACCGGGTTTGCCCTATATAGAGGAACTGGTAGAATACCAGACTTGAAAGAACAAGTATCAAAGAGTAAAGAGCTAGTATTATTGCGGATGCAACTAGAGTTGGAAGTTATAACAAGAACCTTAGTGACATCTTCAGCTGATTCCGAGGACGGAATCCTTTTAAGGAGGGTAGATTGTAATAATCTGAATGTTCAGGATTTATAAATAGTATTATTTAAGTATTTTGTTGTGTTCTATGATTAAATGTTTAAACATTATTACGTGGACATGTGATGTGATATTATGTATTTAAAAGTATTTTCGATAATTATTAGTAAAATTGAGCCCGGCATATTGTTTTAAGTAAATTAGTTTAAAATTCATTTAATTATGAATTTTGTGCATTTAAATGTTTTAGAATAATTTTAGTATATAAATAATTTTATTAGTTCGATTTAATTATTTTAGAGTTGTTTCATTTAAAAAGAATTATTTTTCAGTACCGCATTAGTCCCGCAAATTGCAGTCAGTGGGCTAATAAAAGTGCTAAGTCATCATCCTTATCCATTCTACCTACCTATTTCTAATCTACACAAACTCACACACACGGTAGAGTAATCAAAATAGAAAAACAAAGAAAATAGAAAGTAGAAACACAACCCCCCTGTTCATCTTCTTCCCGCAACACGCGATGCCCCCCCCCCCCCCCCCCCCCCGCCCCCCGTTCATCTTCTGCACCGCCGGTCCCTGCCAAAGCTCCGGCCGCGTTTTCTCTTCGGTTTTCCGGCATCCTTTTTCCGGCCACTACCACCACTGTCCTCTATATTCCGATTTCGAGTTGAGGGTATAAATCAAAGCTTTTGTTGATTGTTCATTTGCTTAATTAATTATTTGATAGTATAAATCGATGTTTTCTCTTTGTATTAATTAGTATTTCGTTTCATTTAGTAATTTAAGATAATTATAATTCGTTTTTCTTGTTAAATGTGGTGTTGATGATTTCGTTTTTGTGATTTTTAATGGCAGTAATCGAAACCCCTGTGAATGTTTTCGTTTTCTTTTATTTGTGTAGTTGTAAAGTGGTTTTTGTGTATATTGATTAGGTGATAAGTAATAGTTCGGTTTTTGTAGTAATCATATATAAAGATTCATTTTAATAGTTTGTAGTAGTGATAAATTTGTTTTATTAGTTATGTAAGGTGGAAATTCGTTTCTGTGCCTAGGAGGAGGTTGAATTCGTTTTTTTTATATGTATATGTGTGGACTATATGTTCGTGTTATTGTTAAATGCTGCATTTATGAAATTATCTTCTTTAGTAATTAATTTACATTTCATTTAATTAGTAATTTATGATAATTACAATTTGTATTTTTGTAGTAATTAGAAGTATATGATTCGTTTGTATTTAGAAAATTCGTTTTAGTAATTACTTGTGGATAGTTCGTTTTTGGATTAATGATTGATGGTATCGAATAATTTGTTTTTGTGTAGTAAATGGATTTTAAATCCGTGTTCGTATGAGGTTAATGTATAAACTCGTTTTTCTGTATTATGTTGATACTAATTTGATTGTGCAGATTTTCTTTAAAAATTACTAATGATTTTTAGTTATGTTCAAAAGTATTTAAATCTTAGTAGCTTATTAATTTTAGTAATTCATTTTAGTATATCGAGTTGGATTATAGGTTGTATTTTCGTAAGTTGTTGATGTTTCAAGTACACGGTAGTCGTGTATTGTAAAGTTACGTATTTAAAATTGGTTGTATTTAAAGTTTAGCGTTGAGATGTAAATTAGTTGGGTAAGTGATTTTGATATTTTGGTTTAATTCCCAGCTTGGGGAATTATTATGGTGGATGTTTGAGATATTTGTGTTATTAATTGCTATTAAATATACAGGTTATTGTTGTGATGTGCTATGTGATCCGTCCTGTGACTGGGGGCGCAGCATAGTAAATGCAAAATTTCTGGCTAGTCCTGTTTACGAACGGTTCATGCCGAAATTTCGTAAAATCTAAGTATTTATTTTATTATTTGTTTTAAAACCCTTAGAGTTTAAAGAGTAATTGAATTTGATTATTTTAATCAATTTTAAATAATAATGAAATTAATTTAATTGACCAATTAATGTAATAGTTAATTGGTGAATTTTATTAATTGGTTATTATTTAATTTTGATTATTTATAAATCAAATTTGATTATTATTTTCAAACTATTTTATTATTTAGTATTTATTTATTCATTATCTGTTCGACTTGATTGATTTAGTCGAGTAAATGAGTTGTTTGATTTTAATTAATTAATTCTGACTCTGTGTTATATATATATAAATATACACACACACACACACACACATATATATATGTGATTAAATGCTACGTGCTATTATGTATGTTAATAAGTTAAGTGTTTAATCAGTATGCTAGTGTTGAGTAAATGCATGATCACCTGCTATCTGCTATGTGTATTTATCGTTTAAACTAGTTATAATTGGTTAGATTGTGTTGGGTAAGTAGTGATAGAATTAAGTTGTGGTTATTGGTTGGTTTTGATTGATTTTAATTAATCGAGTGATAATCAGATTTAAAGTATAATGATTGTTTTTCGATCCATAGATTTTTATATTCAAATCTTTATAAAAGGAAGACCAAATATTTTCCAAAAAGAGTTTCAACTTTATTACGTGTCATGTGACTTGTGTAAATTGTTGTGGAGTCGTGAATGTATTATGATGATCTTTGGATATGGTATGGGTTTAACCGAGTTTATAAATGCTATGAAAAGGTTGATACTTAGAGTCGAGCTATTAATTTGGTTTTTAATGATTGTCTCGGGAGTTAAGTGTTTATTTTCTAATAATAAGTTTGGTATTGTATAGTGGCATATGAGCTGATAAGTGCTATGTGTTTAGATGATATATGGGGTTGAGTATGTTATTTTATAATTGTGAGTTCAGGTTGATTAAGTTAAATTATATGAATGAGGTTAGTTGTAAAATGATTCTTGGTTGTTGGTATTAGTTTAAAACAGGTGCATTGTTATATAAATAGAGGAAATACTGCCGAATTTCCGGCAGAACTATTAAATGAACATTATTCGGTAAATGTATATGATGTGCTATGATAGTTTAAATGCATACATGAATGAAATATGTTTATGTGTTAAATGTGTAACTATTAAATTTGTATAATTATAAGAGTTATCGGTCCAATCATGTGCTATGTGTTACGTGAAGTATATGAAATTATGTGAATTAGTTATTTGATTTTCTACGTGATAAATGTGGTACATGATTGCTTATTCTGGATAAAGTAACTGCAAGTCAAGGCAGATTATTTTCTTATAAAGTAACTGCAAGTCAAGGCAGATTATTTTCTTATATGTTTACTGCAAGTCAAGGCAGGTTATTTGAGTATTAAATAAATTGTGGATTGATTGTGGATGATTGAGTTAGAAAATTTTGGTGTTTAAAAACAGGGCAATGTCCACTTTACGAATAGATCATTCCCAATTTTCTGTAGAAAATACATTCGCTTACGTTTATAAACATTTATATTATGTAGAAGTTAAAGTACGAAGGCTAAAGTACATGTTATATTTAACTAGTGAATAGTTGTATGCACCGGATCCAAGAGTTATCAGAATAGAAGATTGTGATGACATAAGATAGAAGAAGATAAAAATCTTATTACTTCGGTTTTACGTAATAGCTAAGGACCAAAGGCAAGTTTACTAACTCGTACTCTTTTGTTCGGAGTATCGTAGTGAGATTTCTGTTTTTCAATTCTTAATTCAATTACTTGTTGCATAACCAGTTCCTATTCTTATCCTGTATTCATAGCAACCTATTTATTTCTAACTTGACAATTCTATTTCGGTTCATAATTCATATCCTGCAGTATCTTGTGGTTACCGGATTAAATCTGGATTCTTTATCATTAGTGATATGGTCAGAAAAGTAATTATAGAAATATAATTGACTAGTCAAACAAAAGGCCGATATTTAAGGCCCGACACCCTAATTATTCATTAATTTCGTAATTAATGAATAGGGAAAATATACAGCTCATAAAAAGAGTCCGAATTATGGCAAATTGGTCAAAGAAGGATCCAGAATCCCAATTAAAGGCAATTAATGAGTCATAGCCTTTATCGACAAGGAAAAGACTTATCCTGCAAGCAATACAATGTTTATCCAATATCAAAAAGGAGACTTATTCGCTAAGACTCCTAAAACATACCATAAATACTAGGCTCCAGACGCCTATATAAGGTCCCTGATCCTACAATCAGAACTACGTCTTTGGCTTGATTCTCAACATTAATTGAGATACGTAGGCATCTTGTGAGGACCTATTTAGTCCGGAAACACGAGTGCAGCCATTAAAGCTCGAATCTCATTAATCCTAGCATTAAATTCACAAAGCACGTTTTTTAATCCATAACATTTGGCGCCGTCTGTGGGAAGGAAACATCAACCATGGCAAACACACGAAGAACAGCTCGGGATAATCAAACTCCTGAGGATCGTCCTGTCACCTCTGAGGCTGATCAGCCACCGTCGACTACTGGCACACAAGAGGCGAATATCCCCACCAACACTCAAGGACCGGAAATCCCGATTTCGGTTGAAAGGACGAATCCCCTACAGATGGTCATTCATGGATCTAATCCACAAGAGACCGTTCACCAGCAACCGATCACGACCTCCCCGTTGCTCATGAGTGCACCAAGGAGCCTTCAGCTCCATACTACTGATCTCCCTCAATACGCAAATCAGACTTTGGGGATGCCAAGCTATGGCATGCCCCCTCGACCCATGGCGGGTAGTAGTGGAACTAATCCAATCTACCATGAGGCATACGTGCCTCCTTATATTCAAGGTCTGGGACCCCAAACTCGTTAGACCCCTTTCGTTCAAGATTACTCGGGCCCATACACCGAGGATGAGGGTTATACAACTGGGGAGGATGTCACCCCAAGAAGGAGACATTCTTCCCAGACCAATCGGGAACAAACCCAAACTACTAGGGAGAAACTTGCAGCCCATAAGGCAGAGACTGCAAGGCTCAAAAAACTCCTTGCTGAGGAAGAGGCCGCCCAATCTCGGGGCCGAACGACTGAAGGGATCCCGATAATCAACTTGGATCCGCCGGCAAGGAGAACCAAGAGGGCCGAAGCCCCAAGGGGTGATCCTAGTATTCTGTTGCCCCTAGGAGATCCTGATGATCCTACACCACCGTTTACTCAAGACATCATGAAAACGGCAATATCCAGAAAATTTAAGATGCCTTCAATCAAAGCCTATGATGGAACGGGAGATCCCGCAAATCATGTAAGGACCTTCTCCAATGCACTGCTGTTGCAGCCAACCAACGATGCGGTCAAGTGTAGGGCGTTTCCACAAACCTTGGCAGGCATGGCCCAACGTTGGTATAGCCGTCTTCCTCCCAGCTCTATTGGGTCATTCAAGGAACTAAGCAAGGCTTTCATCAATCAGTTCATTAGTGGAAGGGTGCATAAGAAAAGTTCTGCATCGCTCATGGCAATACGTCAAGGAAAGAATGAAGCCCTAAGGGACTACATCAATCGATTTACTCGGGAGGCTCTGAAAGTCCCGGACTTAGAGGACAGAGTGGCTATGATAGCCCTGCAACAAGGAACTACTGATGACCACTTCAAAAGGTCATTAGCTAAACATCCACCCGAGAGCATGCTGAAGCTCCAAGATAGAGCCGGAAAGTATATCAAGGCTGAAGAAAGTATCAGAAAGTATGAGCCCACTGCTGGTGACAGTGGAAACTCAAAGAAAAGGAAAGAAACTCAGGAGTACGACGTTAAGGAAAAGTTCCCCAGAACATCAAAGAACTCTGATTCTCCCCCCAAGAGAAACAATTTTGGGCCAAAATTCACAGAATATGCAAGATTGAATACTCCCAGGAGTCAAATTCTGATGGAGATAGCCAAGGAAGAAGATCTCAAATGGCCAAAGCCAATGAGGGCTGATTTGTCCAAACGGAACCAAAATCAGTTTTGTCGGTTCCACAAAGAAGTCGGTCATGACACCGACGATTGTAGGCAATTGAAAGATGAGATTGAGTTTCTGATACGAAGAGGAAAACTCAGCAAGTTCACTAAGGATGGAAGCCAAGGGAGCCAAAGGGGGAACTATGAAAGGAAGGATTATGACAGAAGGGACAACGATCAAGATCGGAATCCCAAGCCCCAAGGACCAGTGATCAACATGATATTCGGAGGGCCAACTGCTGCTGGGTCCTCCCGAAACTCAAGAAAAGCTTATGCTCGAGAGGTAATGACTGTGGTTGGAGAAGCACCAAAGCGTGCCAGAACAGAAGTGTCAATAGGTTTTGACGATTCAGACTTGGAAGGGGTGAAGTTCCCCCATGATGATCCTCTTGTCATAGTACCTGTGATAGGCAACTCCGAAACAAAGAGAGTCCTGGTTGACAATGGAGCTTCAGTGGATATCCTGTTCCACGATGCTTTTATCAAGATGGGTTACACTGATTCTCAGCTAACACCCTCAAATATGCCTATATACGGATTCAACGGGGTGGAATCAAAAGTGGAAGGCACTATCCAACTCCCAATGACCATGGGGCAAGGGATGAATACGTCTACTCAGATGTTGAACTTCATAGTTATAAAAGCGACTTCAACCTACAATGCAATCCTGGGAAGGACTGGTCTTCATGCGTTCAAGGCTGTTGCCTCATCTTATCATCTAAAAATCGAATTCCCAACGAGGAATGGGATTGGTGAGGAACGAGGAGACCAAAAGATGGCTAGAAGCTGTTATGTAGCCGCATTGAGGCCTGATGGAATTGGTGGGCAGGTTCTCCCCATTGAAGACATGGACACTAGTGACAATGAGGACCGAAGAGGGAAACCAGCTGAGGATTTAATCCCAATTCCCTTAGTCCCGGGTGAACCAGAGAAGGTTACTTATATTGGGGCACTACTGCCCGAACCATTGAAGAGCAAACTCACATCTTTTCTTCAAAAGAACAATGACGTTTTTGCTTGGACAGCGGCCGACATGCCAGGGATTGATCCCCAATTGATATCTCACAAATTGAATGTGGATCCAGAAAGGAAGACAGTGAAGCAAAAGAAAAGAAGTTTTGCTCCAGAGAGGCTTGAAGCCATTAAGCAAGAAGTGAATAAGCTTTTGGAAGCTGGGTTCATTGAGGAAATCCAATTCCCAGAATGGTTAGCTAACCCCGTGATGGTTAAAAAAGCTAACGGGAAGTGGAGAATGTGTGTCGACTTCACTGACTTGAATGATGCATGTCCTAAGGATTGTTTTCCCTTACCAAGGATTGATGCTCTAATAGATGCCACTGTTGGGCATGAGATGTTAAGTTTCATGGATGGCTTCAGTGGATATAATCAAATCAAGATGCACAAAGATGACATCGCCAAGGTATCATTCATCACTGACTTTGGTGTCTTATGTTTCTTAGTCATGGCTTTTGGACTTAAGAATGCAGGAGCGACCTATCCAAGGTTGGTAAACAAAATCTTTGAGCACCTAATTGGAAAAACCATGGAGGTCTACGTGGATGACATGTTAGTCAAAAGCCTCGATAAGGCCGATCACATTGAACACCTCTGAGAGGCATTCGAAGTGCTAAGGCACCACAAGATGATGTTCAGCTAAGTGTGCCTTTGGTGTAGGATCGGGAAAGTTCTTAGGCCTGATGGTTTCCAAGAGAGGAATAGAGGCTAATCCCGACAAAATCAAAGCAATTCTAAACATGGAACCACCGAAGACCGTCAAGGATGTCCAAAAACTAACAGGGAGAGTGGCTGCATTAGGAAGATTCATCTCCAAGTCTGGAGAGAAGTGTTTACCCTTCTTCAAAGCACTCAAAAAGGTGAAAAATTTTGAATGGACAACTGAAAGCCAAGAGGCCTTTGAGGCCCTGAAGAAATACATGGCTGAGCCACCACTATTGGCCAAACCAAAACCAGGAGAGGTTCTTTATCTATACTTGGCAGTATCCAACACTACCCTGGGAGCTGTTTTGGTAAAAGAAGAGTTAAAGGTTCAGAAACCCATCTACTACGTGAGCAAGATCCTGCACGGGGCAGAAATAAACTACTCTACCATAGAGAAGTTTGCCTTAGCCTTGATAATGGCCTCAAGAAAGCTACGCCCCTACTTCCAGGCTCACAAGATAGAGGTCTTGACTGATCAACCTCTAAGAAACATCTTGCATAGCCCTCAAGTTAGTGGAAGATTGATCAAATGGGCCATTGAATTGGGAGAATTTGATATCAAATATAAGCCTCAGACGGCCATAAAAGCTCAAGCACTTGCCGACTTCATGGTTGAATGCACCATTGACAACCAAGAAGTCGGGGGGCAGGAAGTGATAGTGGAAGATAAGAAAGATGAGGAAACAGACTTCAAAGAATATTGGGTGCTCTATTTTGATGGAGCATCAAAATAAAATCAAGTGGAGCTGGTTTGGTGCTACAAAGTCCTGATGGATTCCTCGTAGAGTATGCACTAAAGCTTGACTTCCCAACGACAAACAATGAGGCTGAGTATGAAGCTCTGATAGCTGGTTTAGGGCTGGCTAGAGCCCTGAGGGTCAAAACTCTGAAAGTATGTGGAGATTCGAGGCTAGTGGTTTCCCAAGTGAATGGGGAATTTGAGGCCAGAGATGAAGTCATGGCCAAGTACTTAAAACTTGTCAAGGCCATCATGACTCAATTTGATGAATGTTATGTGGAACACATTCCAAGGGAAGAGAACGTGAAGGCCGATGCCTTGTCTAAGTTTGATTCTTCCGAGATTGAAAACTATGCAGGGAGTGTATACTTCCAAGTCTTGAAGACCCCAAGCATCAACGGAAAGTTGGTAGCACCCATTGGTATTACCAGTTGTTGGATTGATCCCATCAAAGCTCATCTGGAAACTGGGTGGCTGCTCAACGACACTTCAGAAGCACGAAAGCTATACGTCAGAGCACTAAGGTATGCCCTAATTGAGGGAATCCTATACAAGAAATCTTTTGTTATTCCATACTTAAAGTGCTTGAGACCTCAAGAGGCGGAATTGGCCCTAAAGGAAGTGCATGAAGGAATTTGTGGGCAACACTTGGGGGGCAGAGCCCTTGCTCATAAAGTCACCCGTCTAGGTTTCTATTGGCCAAGCATGCTTGCTGATGCTAAAAGCTATGTGAAGAAATGTGAACGGTGCCAGAAACATGCACCAGTGGTTAGACAACCACCAGAGATGATGACATCCATTAACTCACCTATCCCCTTTGCTATGTGGGGAATGGATATACTTGGGCCATTTCCTATGGCAAGTGCTCAAAGAAAATTCTTGATAGTAGCAATTGACTACTTCACCAAGTGGATTGAGGCTAAGCCATTAGCCAAGATAACCACCAAGCAAGTAATGCAATTGATAAGTGGGTATTTTATTCACTTAAAACATTTCCGTATGGCTTAAAACGATTGTTTGTACTCGAGTTGTGGTATTTTTGATCTCTTTTAAGGGTATTGTGCAGGAATATCTATCACAGGTGTAATAGGAATGAAGCGGAGCAATCGGAATGCAATTTGGAGCTAAAACGAAGAAAATGGAAAAATTCGTCTTCCTGGACAGAAGGCACGGCGCGGCAGCGCCGTGTTTGAGCTTGCCTATGGCGCGGCAGCGCCGCATGAAAATGGAACAGTAAATCTATGGCGCGGCAGCGCCGCTCTCCTATGTAACTGTGGTGCGGCAGCGCCAGACATTCTGACGAAATTTCCTGTTTTGAACCCGATTTGCTGATTTTTCGAGTTGAAGTCAAATTACAATTCCGTACGACTTATTTGCACCTGGAGGCCTATATAAAGAGAAGAAAACCCTAGAGAATAGAGACACATACCACATATTATCTACGGAGTTTTAAAGCACGAAGAAGCAAGGAAGAAGATAGTTTTCAATTTATTCTTGTATTCTTTCTAGCTTGTGGATGCTTGGTTTGGGTGTATTCTTTAGAACCTTTGATAATTATTCCAATAGTGATTCGTTTTCTTCAATCATGTTTACATTAGAACCCATGGTGACGATTAGTTTGATTATGAACTAATTCGTTGTCATGGGGTTTTAGCGGATTTATTCATGAAGTTTATTTGTTGAATTTTCTTGATGCCTATAGTGTGATTGATGCGATATCCTATCATGGTTGTTTTAATTCGTTATAGGAGAGTAGCTAACTCCTGTAATTGTGTGTTAATTCTTATTGAAGCGAAAGTGGATTTAAGAGTTTAGAACTTGCCATGCTAGCATAGGTTTATGCGTGAGAATATCATTCGTAATTAGTGTCGTAACTCTAACCGTTTTATGACGACTATGTGATCAATTGAATGCTTGTACTTCAACCATTATGTTTTCAATCTTTATAGACATATAGGGACTAAGCATAATTGGGAGACTAAGTGATTTCTATCTTTATTGTGGATATTATTTAGGATGGTATTTGTGCAACGAAAGTTGGCTTATATCAGTTTTGTGTGTTCGATCAGGTATTAATAAATCACATGAAAAGGCTAGAGAATTGGAAACTATAGATGGATTGTTTAATGAAGTTAAAATTCCATGTTTTATTTGCATAAGTAATTCAATATAACCCTTCGTTCGAATAGTTGATAATTAGTTATAAATTTTAGAAAAATTTTAGTGGTAAACAAAATCCAATTTGTTATTTGTTTTAGCATCGAATAATAATCATACATTGGTGAGTGAATTAACTAGACAATACAACGAGTCCCTGTAGGAACGAACCTTACTTACTATCTGTATTACTTGAGATCACGTGCACTTGCGTGTTGAGTTTGGTCGTAACAAGTTTTTGGCGCCGCTGCCGGGGATTTCAGTTTTATTTGTTTAGTTTCAGTATTTACCATCATTGGTCATTAAAGTTCGGTGACTAGGACGTTTCTCACCAATTTTCTAGTTGGTGCATTTCAGGTACTTATTGAGAGTGTATGCGTACACGAGCTCGAGCACGTAGAGAAGAATTAGCAAGAAGAGAAGAACTAGCACGAAGGAAACTTGACTTTGAGAACATCAGTGTAGAAAACAATCGTGAATCAAAAAAAGATATGGCAGATCAAGCACAACCAGCGAAGGCTTTGAGTGAATTCTCTCAGCCAAAAGTGGAGGACATTCATACCAGCATTGTTCGTCCAGCTATTGGGGCAAATAATTTCGAGCTTAAGCCAAACATCATTCAGATGATTCAGAATACGGTTCAGTTTGGGGGTAGTCCTGCTGAAGATCCCAATGCTCATATTAGGGACTTTCTTGAGATCTGTGATACCTTCAAATTCAACGGAGTTACAGATGACGCAATCAGATTGAGGCTATTTCCCTTCTCTCTTAGGGATAAAGCCAAGAGTTGGTTACATTCTATGCCATCAGGTTCTATTAAAACATGGGCAGACTGTGCTCAAAAGTTCTTGACGAAGTATTTCTCCATGGCGAAGACAGCAGCTTATAGAAATTCTATTTCTCAGTTTGCTCAGCAACCCCAGGAATCTTTGGGGGAAGCTTGGGAAAGGTACAAGGAGATATTGGCACGTTGTCCTCATCATGGGATGCCGGATTGGATGGTAATCAGCAATTTCTACAACGGATTGGGAGCTCAGTCAAGGCCTATGCTTGATGCAGCTTCTGGAGGAGCACTGTGGGCAAAAAGCTATGAGGATGCCTATAATCTTATCGAGATGATGGCGGCCAATGAGTTTCAGAATCCTACTCAACGCTTGCCACCTGCTAAAGTGGCTGGAGTTCTTGACTTGGATGCAGCTACTGCTATTGCTGCTCAACTCAAAGCGTTGACAATGAAGGTAGATTCCCTTTCTAATCTTGGGACTAACCAGGTTGCTATGGTGTGTGAATTGTGTGCAGGGGCTCATGACACGAATCTGTGTGCTATCTCAGCTGAATCAGCACAGTTTGTTAGTAACTTTCAGAGAACTCAGCAACCAGCACCTAATGTGTATCATCCCAACAATCGGAATCATCCTAATTTCAGTTGGAGCAACAATCAGGGTGGTGTTCAGCTACCACAAAATCAGCAGTTCAATGCAAGGCCATATAATCAGAACTATCAACCACCACCTTATGCTCCAAGGCAACCATTCATTCCACCGGGATTTCAACCATCTCAAGGGAATTCATTGAATCAGTCTGAGAAGTCTGAATTGGAAGAGCTTCGAATGATGTACAAGAGTCAGGCGGTGTCGTTGAAAACTTTAGAGAATCAGATTGGGCAACTAGCCAATGCATTGTTGAACCGTCAACCAGGAACGCTTCCGAGTGATACAGAGATGAATCCAGGCAAGAAAGATCACAAGGAACAGGTCCAGGCAGTAACCTTACGATCGGGGAAGATTCTACAAGGTCAGAACGAAGAAAATTCAGCCGAGGAAAAAAATGAATTTTCTGATCAGAATGTGCGGCGCGGCAGCGCCGCTCCCCAGTATAAAAACGGCGCGGCAGCGCCGGCCCTTCTGGAAGAAAAAGATAATTTTGACGCTGGGGTCGATTCTGTTCCTGATTTGGTACCTAATGCTACTCTCTCGACTCATGTAACTGGGAAGAGTGATAATTCTCAGAAAGTAGTAGAAGAAAAGGTGTTTCCACCTCCTCCATTCCCAAAACGAGTTCAAAGGCAAAAGTTTGACAAGCAGTTTGCTAAGTTCTTGGATGTCTTCAAGAAGCTTCAGATTAACATACCATTTGCAGAGGCTCTTGAGCAAATGCCGAGCTATGCGAAGTTTATGAAGGGCATTCTTTCGAAGAAATTGAAACTTGAGGAGCTAGAGACAGTTGCATTGACGGAAGAATGTAGTGCCATCTTGCAACAAAAGTTGCCACCTAAGTTGAAGGACCCTGGAAGCTTTACCATACCATGTACTATTGGAGATCTCTCATTCAGCAAATGCTTGTGTGATTTGGGTGCAAGTATTAATCTCATGCCCTTATCAGTTTTCATGCAGCTTGGTCTTCCAGAACCAAAGCCAACTACTATGACTCTGCAACTTGCGGACCGTTCAGTTACTTATCCTCGAGGAATAGTTGAGGATGTTTTGGTGAAGGTCGACAAGCTTATCTTTCCAGCCGATTTTGTAATTCTGGACTTTGAGGAAGACAAGAAGATTCCTATTATCTTGGGAAGACCGTTCTTGGCTACAGGCCGAACTTTGATCGATGTGCAGAAAGGAGAGCTTACAATGAGGGTTCAAAATCAGAAGGTCACTTTTAATGTGTTCAAGGCTATGAAATTTCCGACAGAGGAGGAAGAGTGTTTTAGCTTGAAGATGGTTGATACGGGTCAGAGAAAGGAGTTCGATCAGCTGTTGAGCAAAAATTCGGACATGCACAAGTTCGAGCATCACATCAGTGATTCCATTGACAATTCTTCCATTCGAGATCTTTCGAATGTCAAGCTTGGAAAACTTCCACCACATTTGAAGTATGTCCTTCTGAATGATGAGTTGGTGATTTTTAAAGAGTGTGAAGATAATGTGTTGAGAAGGTGGAACAAGGATGATGAGGTAAAAGAGTGTTCTTATCAATCGACGGAGAAGCATAAACACCTTAGAGGTGTAAAGAAGAAAAAGAAAAAATCGATTGATGGAAAAGTCAAGGTGAAGTTTGATTTGGAAAAGATGTGGGAAGAAAGCAAGAAGGTTATCAAACAATGGGTGAATGGTCCTTCTGCTAAGGACAAGTCAAATGCGATCTTCGAGCCACCATGATTTGATTCACATTTGTCCGGCTAAATGACATTAACGACAGCGCTTCGTGGGAGGCAACCCATGTGTTAGGTATGTTTCTACTATCTTTTTATTACCTTCAATGAGGACATTGAATATTGTAAGTTTGGGGGTGGTAATTAAGGAATATTAGTGTGTGTGTGTGTGTTCATGTAGGATTCATATTGCATGTGTAGTTAGTTCATTCATATCTTTGCATGTTTGTGTCATATAGAGCATTATGTTTTGCATTAGTATTTATATCTGTTATGTGAGTCCATTTTAGTTGCATGCATATTTCATGATCCCGTAGGATTTGACTATTTCCGTTGGTGAGTCGATGTTGATTGGAGTGTGGTTGTGATGAATAGAGGGTTGATTAAGTTTCTAAGTATTGACTTGCATGCCAGAAACAAATCTATTTCATAAGTCTCATTGGTTGCTTTTGAATTTGATCAGACCATGCTTGTTTGGTGTTAGAATTTAACCACTTGTTTACATTTAGAATGTTGGCTAGATTCTTGAAAACGAAGGAGCACTTATGTATAAGTTTGGGGGAAACCAGGGATTTCATGCTAGTTGTCAATAAAGGCTAGGCGTCAATTGGCTAGTAGCCGGCTCATTGAAAAGATGAGTAGTCTAGGGTGGGATGAGAAAAAGGCAAAGTGCACTCATTCCGAAATTTAAAAAAAAGAAAAAAAAAAGAAAAAAAAAAGAAAAAGAAAAAAAAAAGAGTTGTTTTAGTTGTTTTATGCAGAATTGATCAGGTTGAGCTCTTTAATACTCGATCAATTAAGTTCTAGGGGACTTTGTGCCTAGTGACCTAAGACTTTTCCGGTCTAGGATCCACTAACCTAACGCTCGCTACATGGGTATTATTGTATAAGCCTTTTGGGGTCTCAACCATTGCACGGTCAAATAAGCATGTGTGTCGTAATAAAGCATGAATTCCTGTCTAGCTCAAGTGGATTTTGAGGTGTCTTTAAGTGGTTTCTTGTGTCTAGCGTTCATTCTGTTTGTAAGCTTGTGGTTGTTTTGGCTAAGAGTAGGTATGGTCTTGATTTAGTTTGGGAGTATATTGGTGAGCATCGCACACACGCACGTTTCTGTGTTTGTCTCGTTGGTCGATGGGAATTTGGTCGAACTCTGTTTGGAAGACTGTGTTCTTTGAGATGTTGGCTTGTTGATTGGTTTTGGTTGGTTTGAAGGGATCGTTGCATTTTCATATTAGTTGCATACATGTATTGCATTGTTAGTTGCATGAGTAGATGGATTTTGTGGGTACATTCGCTATAGGCCCTCACGAGACCTTACTCGTCCACTAGGGCTGCCTAGGGGTTTAAAGGGCTTGTTGCATATGCCAAATGCAACCGTGATCACCTACGGAAGTGGTACTAGTTAGTTGTAATAAATTGTTTGTTTATGCTCGAGGACGAGCATCGGTTTAAGTTTGGGGGTGTGATAAGTGGGTATTTTATTCACTTAAAACGTTTCCGTATGGCTTAAAATGATTGTTTGTACTCGAGTTGTGGTATTTTTGATCTCTTTTAAGGGTATTGTGCAGGAATATCTATCACAGGTGTAATAGGAATGAAGCGGAGCAATCGGAATGCAATTTGGAGCTAAAACGAAGAAAATGGAAAAATTCGTCTTCCTGGACAGAAGGCACGGCGCGGCAGCGCCGTGTTTGAGCTTGCCTATGGCGCGGCAGCGCCGCATGAAAACGGAACAGTAAATCTATGGCGCGGCAGCGCCGCTCTCCTATGTAACTGTGGCGCGGCAGCGCCAGACATTCTGACGAAATTTCCTGTTTTGAACCCGATTTGCTGATTTTTCGAGTTGAAGTCAAATTACAATTCCGTACGACTTATTTGCACCTGGAGGCCTATATAAAGAGAAGAAAACCCTAGAGAATAGAGACACATACCACATATTATCTACGGAGTTTTAAAGCACGAAGAAGCAAGGAAGAAGATAGTTTTCAATTTATTCTTGTATTCTTTCTAGCTTGTGGATGCTTGGTTTGGGTGTATTCTTTAGAACCTTTGATAATTATTCCAATAGTGATTCGTTTTCTTCAATCATGTTTACATTAGAACCCATGGTGACGATTAGTTTGATTATGAACTAATTCGTTGTCATGGGGTTTTAGCGGATTTATTCATGAAGTTTATTTGTTGAATTTTCTTGATGCCTATAGTGTGATTGATGCGATATCCTATCATGGTTGTTTTAATTCGTTATAGGAGAGTAGCTAACTCCTGTAATTGTGTGTTAATTCTTATTGAAGCGAAAGTGGATTTAAGAGTTTAGAACTTGCCATGCTAGCATAGGTTTATGCGTGAGAATATCATTCGTAATTAGTGTCGTAACTCTAACCGTTTTATGACGACTATGTGATCAATTGAATGCTTGTACTTCAACCATTATGTTTTCAATCTTTATAGACATATAGGGACTAAGCATAATTGGGAGACTAAGTGATTTCTATCTTTATTGTGGATATTATTTAGGATGGTATTTGTGCAACGAAAGTTGGCTTATATCAGTTTTGTGTGTTCGATTAGGTATTAATAAATCACATGAAAAGGCTAGAGAATTGGAAACTATAGATGGATTGTTTAATGAAGTTAAAATTCCATGTTTTATTTGCATAAGTAATTCAATATAACCCTTCGTTCGAATAGTTGATAATTAGTTATAAATTTTAGAAAAATTTTAGTGGTAAACAAAATCCAATTTGTTATTTGTTTTAGCATCGAATAATAATCATACATTGGTGAGTGAATTAACTAGACAATACAACGAGTCCCTGTAGGAACGAACCTTACTTACTATCTGTATTACTTGAGATCACGTGCACTTGTGTGTTGAGTTTGGTCGTAACAGCAATTCTTCTGGGAAAATGTGATATGCAGATATGGAATTCCACGAGTCCTGATCACGGACAATGGAACTCAGTTTAACAACGATGAGTTCAAGAAGTATTGTGATGAGAAGGATATCAAGTTGCGCTTCACTTCTGTTGCCCATCCTCAAGCAAATGGGCAAGCTGAGGTTGCAAATCGAATTATCCTGGATGGACTAAAGAAAAGAGTTGAACGCTCCAGAAACACTTGGGTAGACGAATTACTCCCCATACTTTGGGCATATCGTACTACTTGTAAAGTCACCACCGGGGCAACTCCATTTCTATTGGCTTATGGAGCAGAGGCAGTGGTCCCGGTGGAGATTACTCACACCTCCCCAAGAGTTGAGGCTTATGAACCAGAAGAAAATGAAGAAGGCTTGAGGCTAGCTTTGGATCTAATTGACGAAGTTAGAGATGAAGCAAACGCCAAGATAGTTGAACATCAAAAGAAAGCCTCTTTCTACTACAACCTAATGGTTAAAGAAAGGTTCTTTCGTCAAGGAGACTTGGTTCTCAGAAAGATTGAAGCATCCGGAGTTGGACAAAAAGGGAAGTTGGTCCCAAATTGGGAAGGACCATATCGCGTCAAGAACGTATTTGGTCGAGGCTCATACAAACTAGAAACCCTTGAAGGGCATGAGGTACCAAGGACTTGGCATGCCTCCAATCTGAAAGTTTATTATGTTTAAAGTGTTTCCCAAGTGGACTCACTACTAGAAATAAGGTTCGACGAAACCAATCCAAGTTTTTAAACTTGAGTATTATGTTAGGGTTGATCCCATTTTTAAAGTTATGAATTCCATATTCTTATGATTTCATTATATATGCGAAGCATTCTGATAGACATGTGAACTAAGCATGCAAAATCAAGAAAAACTGAAATAAACTTACTAAGAAAGTTAAATTAAAACCCTGAAGGGTGAGTTCAGAAAAGAACATAAATAAAGAAAATAGCCACGCAAGGCCAACCTATGCTATATCATCCTGAGGAGTATCTCCCTCTAAGTTAAGGGGAACATCATCCTTAGCAGCATCTCCCTCTCTAACTGGTTCAGAATCCAGAAAGAGCTCAGAATCATCAATAGGCTGAGATGTGGGGTCGGCAGTGTCCATGATAGTATCCTTGGATGTCCCAGATAAATCAGGAACGGGAAACTTATCCAAGGACACTCCTTCAATCTTTGTCCCCAGCTCTTCAATGATGGATTCCCAACAATCCTTGAAGGTGCTAGGAAAGTTAGCATCATACTCAGCATTAAGGAGGTCATCAAACTCCTTAGATGCTCTGCACTCAGCAATAACATCCTCGCGACCCCTTTGGAGTTGGGCCTCCAGCTGCCTAACCCTCTCCTTCTCAGCCACAAACTCCCTCTCGACTTCCCTAAACCTCTCGAAGTTCGAGGTAGAGGAAGCAAAATATCTGTCCCTGTCTCTCTCGGCTATCAACTTCTCAGCTCGAACTGCCTTCAAGTTATGAAGAGCAGCTTGATGATAGGTATTAGCCTATAAAACAAAGGCACATATTTAAAGAATGAACAACTAAAAGGAAGAATAAACAAAAGTGAAAATTACTTACAGAAGTAAGGGCTTGGGCCCCGAGAAGCTCAATCTGGAGATCCTCTGAGGACTCCACAATGTGGGCCACGTCCCTTGGAGTGACCACATTCCTGGACCACTCTGCTGCAGCCCTGGAATCACCAACTATGGTATCCCTGTTGAGCAAACCCCATTTAACCACAAATGGGTTGGGGTCCTCATCAACAAGGATAGGCTGCTCAGTCAAAAAAGCTGGCACCTTCTCCACAGCAGGGGAACCATCTCCAGCTTTCTTCCGTTTAGAAACCCTCTCAACTTCCACCACCACAACTTTAGAGGCATGATCCTCCCTCCTCTTGAAAATAGCGCCTAAAGCAGCTTTGGCTGAAAAGAAAAGGCAAATGTTACAATCATATTATGTGACAACAAGTAAGAATAAAAGAAAGAAAGTTAAGGTTATATACCCCGAGGTTCAAGGGTGCTAAGCCCCATAGCTTGAACGTTATCCTCAGAAATTAGGAGATTGCAATGATGCAAGTAATCACCCGTCAGGAGTTGAATTGCCGCAAGATCATCTACCCCTAATTTGAGGGACCTTAAAGAACCATCCGTAGCCCTTGTGAAGTGAGGACAAAAATAATTGTTCCAATCATCCCCATCTGAGTAAATATAAAACCACTCTTTTTTCCACAAGGGAAGAGAGTCGGGAGAAGAACCAGAAACGAAGCAACTACGGTTTAAGGTTCGATGTTGAATCTTAACCCAACCTATATCATCCGGAGCATTTACAAATTTAAAGAGATATCGAAATACTGATACACTGGGCTCTGCCCTATGTTTCATGCATTGGGCCAAGAAGCAATATATGAATCTCCACCCATTGGGCATTAGTTGTGTGGGACAAATTTGGACCTCAGCTAATAAACGAAGAACAAAAGGGTGAGGAGGAAGGCGAAAACCAGAATAAAAAGTTTCTTTATACATCCTAATGGCCCCAGGTTTAGGATAACAGGCCCTATCATTTGGGCCAGGAGCTACGGCCCTATAAGGGGCCTTTATACCGAAAAGAACAGAAATATCATCAACCCTACTTTGTTTGTACTTAGAAGGGATGTTATGGGCCTCTAAATGAAGAAGATTGGGAAAAGCATCCCCAAAATCAGAAAGTAAATCTCTAAGAGAAAAAACGTTTGCATGAACTAGAGATTTTGGAGGTGGGTTACCTCGGTTCGCTCTAGCCGGACGAGAAGGCTGAGAAATCTGGGATTGGGATGAGCTTGAATCCGCCATTTAAATGCTTCCGAAGAATGCTTGAACCCGGAAACCTTGACGGAGAAGATGAAGATTTAAACGGAAACTGGAAAATGCACGGTGGTTTGAACGCCGGAAATCGCTTTACCGCGGAACCCTAGCAGAGCTTTTTTTTAAGGAAAGTTTCTGAGATAATTTAGTAGAGTGACTTTGAAGTGTGAAAAATGGAAGTTCTACTCCACTCAATTTATAGGAGTAGTAGCCGGTGACAACGTTCCAATGAACCGTCTATAGACGGTATATGGACCGAGAACAAGTCATTGGGCCTTTCATAGGCGGGAAGCCCAAATAAATTCAAAATTTGAATTACAAGTTCTAGAAGAACCTGGAGAATCGCTAGGCGGGAAGCCCAAATAAATTCGAATTGAAAGTTCTAGAAGAATCTAGAATATTCAACATATAAAAAATAGATATTGGTTAAATTTAACCAAACAAAGGCCCGACAAGGCCCAACTTCTATAAAGCACGCCCAGGAGGCATAGTTTCTAGGCGTGGCAACCTAGGACGTCTCCTAGGAGGGGATACCAACGCCAAGAAAATAATTGAGGAAAGTTTCTATAAAGCACGCCCTGGAGGCATAGTTTCTAGGTGTGGCAACCTAGGACGTCTCCTTGGCGGGGATACCAACGCCAAGAATCTATTTAAGGAAAGGCCACAAAGACCCACGCCAAGGAGACATAGTTTCTAGGCGTGGCAACCTAGAACGTCTCCTAGGCGGGGGTACCCACGCCCAGAAGCTCCTTGAGCCAACCTTGAAAGACCCACGCCCAGGAGACATAGTTTCTAGGCGTGGCAACCTAGAATGTCTCCTAGGCGGGGGTACCCACGCCCAGAAGCTCCTTGAGCCAACTTTGAAAGACCCACGCCCAGGAGACATAGTTTCTAGGCGTGACAACCTAGAATGTCTCCTAGGCGGGGGTACCCACGCCAAGAAGCTCCTTGAGCCAACCTTGAAAGACCCACGCCCAGGAGACATAGTTTCTAGGCGTGGCAACCTAGAACGTCTCCTAGGCGGGGGTACCCACGCCAAGAAGCTCCTTGAGCCAACTTTGAAAGACCCACGCCCAGGAGACATGGTTTCTAGGCGTGGCAACCTAGAATGTCTCCTAGGCGGGGGTACCCACGCCAAGAAGCTCCTTGAGCCAACTTTGAAAGACCCATGCCCAGGAGAAATTGTTTCTAGGCGTGGCAACCTAGAACGTCTCCTAGGCGGGGGTATGCACACCCAGAACACAGATTTTCCAAGAAATAAAGGAAAATTATTATTATTAATTATTTTCCAGGAAAGTGGAAGAAAAATTCGTGAAAAATAAGATCTCGAATCTCGAAAAATGACAGTTATAACTTCTACGAAAACCCCGAGGAGATTTTCCCAGAAGTTGGGGGGCAAATGATATGGTCAGAAAAGTAATTATAGAAATATAATTGACTAGTCAAACAAAAGGCCGATATTTAAGGCCCGACACCCTAATTATTCATTAATTTCGTAATTAATGAATAGGGAAAATATACAGCTCATAAAAAGAGTCCGAATTATGGCAAATTGGTCAAAGAAGGATCCAGAATCCCAATTAAAGGCAATTAATGAGTCATAGCCTTTATCGACAAGTAAAAGACTTATCCTGCAAGCAATACAATGCTTATCCAATATCAAAAAGGAGACTTATTCGCTAAGACTCTTAAAACATACCATAAATACTAGGCTCCAGACGCCTATATAAGGTCCCTGATCCTACAATCAGAACTACGTCTTTGGTTTGATTCTCAACATTAATTGAGATACGTAGGCATCTTGTGAGGACCTATTTAGTCCGGAAACACGAGTGCAGCCATTAAAGCTCGAAGCTAATTAATCCTAGCATTAAATTCACAAAGCACGTTTTTTAATCCATAACAATTGGAAACCTGATTCATTTGTAATTGTTTTTAACCTAACCTAGTTGATAATCTGAATCGTACAGTTGGAAGTATTAATTTGAGTTAACCAGGTAGTCGATTGTTCCGACACCTAATCTGAGTACTAGATTGGAATTGGAAGTTTTTATTAAAATGAAATGTTTTAAGGACTGCAGACGCCAATCAGAGTATGAATATTATTATGTGGCCAATGTGGCCTTGGATCCAGTTCAGTATTTGGACATACCGTAAGGTATGGTCCGGAGTTTTAGTGTGACTGATCATCCACTTTAACTCGTTGCGGCACAATAAAAATCCAATTCTAATTTAAAGTTTGACACAATTATTGTTGTTCATTTTGCCAGTTGAGCTGATTTTCATACATTGCTATTATTGCACTATTATTCTACCCCAGTTGAGTTGATTTATTTTCAGATATTGTTGCATCATTATTTTATCTTGTGCAGTATTATATACTTGCTGAGCTTCTTTGGCTCACTCTTGCTTGTTACCCTTGCCATTTCAGTACAACGAACAGTATTTAATTGTATAACTATGGAACGAGAAGATTCAAGATGACGTTGGGAAGATGAGTTGATGTAGAGCATTTGGATCTAGTGTAAGGGTATTGTATAAAGTTGATTTCTAGTAAATATTATATTGTATAAGTTTAGTTTTGCCTGGTATACTTCACATCGAAGTTATACCAGTGTTATAGAAATTATGCAAAGGAAATTGTTGTAAAGGAAGTTTAAGTTTGGTAAATTTTGGGTTCTTGTTTCTAGCACTATAACCTTTAAAGATTCTTGGTAGAGTTGGGGTCGCAGTTGTTATATTTGAATTGGTTTAATATTTATCAGGTGATTTTATTTGAGATTTCAGGTGACGACCAAATCCACTGACCCCGGATTTGGGGGCGTCACAGAAATGATGGTGGTGACAAAGTTTTACAAGGAGAAACCTCTGATGCTGCTGTTATGAAGACAATTTAAACTTCTCAAAGTCAAACAACGCAGTCAACTCAAGTTTCTGATTCTGGAATAAGGACAATGAGAACATTGGTACAATCTCAGATCCTGATGGAAGAACAAATCCTGACAGGTGATCAAATCCTGATGACTGATCAAATCCTGACGCCTGGTCATGGACAAACTCTTGCTACAATTCCTGAAGGAGATGAAGATGTTCTAATTGCAAATCCTGAAGATGCTGCTAACTTATTCCAGAAGTTCAAAACAAGAGATGGTAATGTTGTTACTCTTTATCATACTGATAAGAGAGTTCAACAGTTATTTGCAAGGAAAGCACTCTCCACAGCAAGTGAAGAATATCCTGATCTCTCACAAGAAGAATTCTTAATTCAACAAAGAGAAATGATGGACAGTTTTAGTAACCCTACTCCTACTAGAGGAAGAGGAGGCAGAGGAAGGAGAGGTGTTAGAAGAGGAAGAAGAATCTCATCAAGTCAACCAATGCCTAGACAAACAAGGTCTAGAGGATTGAGAACAGAATAAATTCCTGAACCTACTCAAATTCTAGTAGTTCCTGACAGGTCTACTTTTGGTGATGATGGAATTGTTGAAGAAGAACCTGAATTGAGAAGAAGACCAAGACAATCAATTCTCAGCAATACAAATCAAATTGAAGAGTCTAATCCTGATATTGTTCCTGACAATATTCAAGATCCTGATGATTCTGAAATTCTGCAAGAGGTTGATTTATTAATTCTTTCTATAGTGGTTGATTCTCACAATAAGGAAGTAGATAAAGAAGAAGAAGACAGAAGAAGAAAAATAACAAGGTCAACAAATAGAGATTTTCAGCTCTATAAGCAAAGACTCAAAATTTCAAATAAAGGGTTGTGGAGAAATGCAAGAAGACAACAACCTCAGCTAGAGAAGAGTTATGCTTATGAGAAAGAAAAAGATAAGAAGTGGAAACACATTGACACACTTAGGTGTGATAGACCTATCAATTTTCAGTCTGGTGGAATTATCACAAGTGCCTCAAGTGTAGCTGATTTTTCTGATTCATTTAGATCAAAAGCACTATGGCTACAAATGTTCTCAAATCTGAGGCAAATGGCAAATAATTCAAAAGGAGGTATTGGACACAGGGATGCTGAATATCTGAATACACCTCATGTTGATCCGTATGCCTTGACTGAAATTGGAGGCATTTTAACTTCTGAAAACCTGAACAATTTATTATCTGTTGATATAGTAATAGATTGTCATGATGGTTCTGAAAAGAAAGAAAAGCTTCTTTACTTCATGAAAGATGGTTTTGTGAAGATTCTATCCATTCAAGATTTGTTGGTGAAAACTACAAAGGAACTGAAATATGTTCATTATTTATTAAAATGGAAGAATGAAGTATGCAAAGTATGGAGTGACATGATTTTGGCAACAATTAGAAGAAGACTGGATGGAGGCAGAAATTTCAATGGTAATTATACTCCCATGTACTTAAATCAGAGAGGTCAAGATGTGGAAATGCAAAGGGGCACTGCTGTTAAAGAAGTGACTTTTGGTATGACTCAGCTTAATCTTAATCCTGATGGGAAGGAAATTACTTATCTTTTGCTTGAAGAGCACAGTCTACAGAGAAGCTCCATACAGAATCTCAGAGCAGCTATCTATCAGATAAATGAGGAAGATGAAGAACTCAAAGATCTAAAAAAAGACTTCTTCAGATTCTTGAAGACAAGGAAGAAAATCTTTTGTCAAGCTTCTTGAAGATGAATTTGTTCTACCAGAAAATCTGAGAAGATAAGTTTGCTATTGTAAATACTTGTAAATTTTGTAATTAGTTTTTGACATCATTGAATCTAGAAATCTATACTTTATTTTACAAAGTATAAGATTGGGGGAGATTGTTAGATCATGATTCAATGATCGTTGGGATCTAGACTCAACTGATCAGGATTGCTGACGTCATCAGTATTGCATGGTCATCAGTATTGCACAAGCGTCAATATCAGGATTCTCATCAGGATTTCTATATCAGGACTGGGATCAGGATTGATCATCAGGACTGGAAGCTGATCAGGATTTCTATTTCGAGTTGGTTTATGAGTCTAGTTAAATAAGGAAGCTTATTTTGTCGGTTCCTTATTTATAGTAATGAAGCTATCAATTTAGGATAGGTTTCAATCTTTGTAATTGATTAGAACTTATCATGTAATTGATAGAGAAGCTGTGTAGTATATAAACACAGTTTAGGTTTCGATTTATATCGATCACATACACGAGTATTTTGTAACCTAGAAGCTCTCAAGAACATCAGAATTTCTTGAGAGAATTTGTAACAGTTTTATATCAGATTTAATAAAGCTGTTATTATTCTTTCATATTTGTGATACATAATTTATTAAGTCGAGAATCTTATACAATTGAATTCAACCCCCCTTCTACAATTGTTATTTACTGGGCAACAATTGGTATCAAAGCAAACTGATTTAATTCTGAATCAGATACGATCTAAAGATGTCGACAACCAAGTATGAAAGCATGAAGATTCCCATCTTGAAGAAATCAGAATATCCAACATGGAGGGTAAAGATGCTGATGTACCTGGAGGCTATGGATCCTGACTATTTGGACAGGATTCGTGATGGACCATATATTCCTACAAGGATTGTAGAACGGTCAAAGGTAACTTTGAGTAGAATCAAAGTATATTAATTCTCATATAGAAATATAATGATTTCAAGTCTAAGGATCATTACACCATTATCACTGTGAGAATTACTTATGACACTTGATAACATTTACCATGAAGAATTCACACGGTGGGTCTATCCAGTGTCATGTTTTTCTAACATGCACTTATGTCTTTGACTTTAGTATCACCATACTAATGACCAATGAGATGTGGTCATCTATCAACAAACATACTAGTCTTAATGCATTATTATTGTCCTCAAATAATAATACTCGACTAGGGATCTTTAGGATTATAAACACTATTCATATAATCTCATTTCTAAGTCACATACTTAGAGATATAGAATTCATGCTTATATTCCAAGGACATTTATTATTCTAATATTTATATCACAGTTTATAAAGAAATAAAGAAAATCCAATAGAACATATTTATTAATAATCAAAATGTCTTTCCCAAGAAAATTATAGTATTGTCTCTAGGGCACAAATACTAACAGTTCTAACATCTCACGATTCTCATCTATTTATTTTAAGATTTAAATATTACTTTTTTATGGTATTTTATTATGACGACCAAAATTTTGGATAAAATATATAAGGATATATATTTGGATAACTTATTTCGTGCTGCATTTACCGTGAGCAAAATACAAATATTTTATGTATATTTATTCAAATTTATATGATTCAAAATTTAAATTCTTTGTTAATTTTTTAAATAGGTAATATTAATATTACTCATTTTTCTAATTTATAAATAAATCAAAATATATGGTAAGTAAATGTTTAACAATAGATTATTTGATTACATGTATTAGTTGTGATCTTAGTAAAAGTATAATGAGATTAACTTCATGATCCTTATTCTCTATAAGTGTTATATTCAAAATTATCGTTAATTAATATGAAACTTTCGATTTTTAATAATATTCCAGTATTATCCTTTTACATTTGTTATATGTAAAATAATATAATTTAATTTAGATGAATTAAAGTGTTATGTCGCTTAAAAAATTATTATAAGGATAATTAACTAAGTCGTTTTACTTGTTATTTGTAAGCATCTTCAATGGTGTTAGCTAAAATGGTTGGATAAAATAAGATAAAATATTGATTATTTAAAATTTGTTGAACCTGTAAGGTGTTGTGTTTTGATGAGGTTGGTTATAATGATTGACTATATTTTAAAAATAGTATGTTATTATTGTTTATGATTGTTATAGAATATATTCATTTTGATATGGTAATATATGATGCGTAATATTGCTACAAGTCGCTAGAGGTTCAGCAAATATAGCCAACATAGAGGGGTTGGCTATTTTTTTAACTAAGAGGAATGTACCATTGAAGCACAACCATTTTTACATAATCTTTATCATTTATATTTTTGGTATTTTAAATACATTTTCAGCCAATGGTTCACTACCATTGGAGATGCTCTAACATAATTTAATATACATGACTTCTTCTCCGTCTCTTATTGTTAGATATAATTGCTGATGTTTGTTTATCAGTGTTTAAAGTATCAGGTAAATATCAGAGTTTAGCTGGAAGACTGGTCAGAGTTTGTTAAACTCTGACAGTCAGAGTTTACTTAGCTGTCGGTGTTATATTCAATGAAGATTCTAGAAGCGATATACTTTGAAGAAGGAGAGAAGCAAAGAGATATCGTGATGGCTAAGGAAACGGAACAGAAGACAGAAGCAATTCTTAATTGATATTAATTGTATAGCTGATTTATAGGAATATCAATTAAAGATTGTATGTAGATGTGTACTATATAAACACAGATAGGTTAACCCTAAAAGGGAAGCGAATACTTGAACTATTATTCTTGTAACCTAGCAGCTCTCTATGATATTTTACATCACCGAGAGAGGAGTTATTAATTCCATACAGTTTATTATTCATAAACAGTGTTCTTATTGTTATTCTCATACATATATTTGATTATATATTGTGTATTCGGCCTAACAATTGGTATCAGAGCCTAGGTTGTTTAATATATACAATTTTTTTTGATCCAAACACAAGTATAATCATGGCTGAAAATATCCAAGCAGGTTCTAATTCCGAAAAGGTTCAACCAACTTCTGTGAGTCGATATGAGACGATTAGGGTTCCAATTCTCAGACCAGCGGAATATCCAATATGGAAGGTAAAGATGACCATGTTTCTGGAAGCCACAGATCCAGAATACCTTGATAGAATCTATGATGGTCCTCATAAGCCGACTAAACTGTCTACTGTTGTTGCTGGTCAAGAACAAAAGACTATTCCAAAGGAAAAGAAAGATTTGACTCCTGAAGACATCTCATCAATTACAAAGGATGCAAAAGTTAGACATCTTCTCCATAGTGTCTTAGATAATGTCATGTCTAACAGAGTTATTGGTTGCAAAACTGCCAAAGAAATTTGGGATGCTTTAGAAGTCAGATGTCAAGGAACAAGTGCTATAAAGAAGAACAGGAAGACTATACTTACATAGGAGTATGAACACTTTGACTCGAGACCTGATGAAACTTTGACTGAGACATATGACAGATTCTGTAAACTGTTGAATGATTTATCTCTGGTTGATAAAGAATATGATCTTGAAGAGTCTAATCTCAAGTTTCTTCTATCTCTACCTGAAAGATGGGATTTAAAGGCAACAACAATAAGAGATAATTATGAGCTTGCAGATACAGAACTTGATGAAATCTATGGGTTGCTTAAAACTCATGAACTTGAGATAGAACAAAGAAACAGAAGATCTGGTAAGAAGACAAAATCTGTTGCTCTTAAAGTTGAAGAAAAGCTTCTTAAGAAAGAGACATCAAAGAAGAAAGCTAAGGGAAAGGCTTTGGTCATAAACTCTGAAAGTGAGTCATCAAACACTGATGATGACTCAAACACTGTTGAATCATTTGAATCCGAGGATGATGAAGAATAGATGATGAAAATGGCTACTTTGATGGTGAAGACCTTCAAGAAGATGGATTTCAAGAACTTCAAGAAAGGAAAGAGATTCTCTAGAAGAGATTCAAACTCTGAAAGGAAGAGTTTCAGAAAGTCTGAAGGAAGGGATACCAAATCTGGGAAGAAAGACAAGTCTGAGATCCAGTGCTACAAGTGTAACGAGATGGGTCACTATGCTCCAGAGTGCAAGAAAGGAAAATCTGAAAAAGCACTCATCACTAAAGGGAGAGACTGGGCAGACACTTCAGACTCAGATGAGGGAGTCAACTATGCTCTCATGGCAACTGTTAAAGATGAATCTGAATCATCTGAAAACAAGGTACCCCTAACAATTTATGCTTATAATACTGATAATATATCTGAATTAAGAATTTATCTTAAAAGCATACATATTAGTTACAGAGATCAGACTTTAGAAAATGAAAGAATTAAATCTGAGAATCTAAAGCTTAGAGAGAGAAATAAATTTCTTGAAGAAGAACTTGTTAACATGTAACAAGTTCAAAAGGAAAGAGATGATGTTGTTTATGTTGAACAGGAGTTGCTTAAGAGATTTAGGCAACTAGAATCTGAATTGGAAAAGAGAGGAAGATAATTAAAACCTGGACAAACTCTGGAAAAGACACACATCAAGTGTTTCAAACAGATACAGTTGGGTTAGGTTACTGTGAGGAAGATGAACTTAGGTTTAAAGATAAAGTTAAAGTTAGAACACATCTTCCACCTATGAAATTTGTTCATGTATCCAGTAAGCTAAACTCTGTAGTTGAGACAGAAACTGTTAAGGAAGAACCAGTAAAAACTTGCGTTAAACCGGTTAATGTTGGTTTAATGACAGAGAAACAATTCAAGTGTAAGCTCAAAGAGGTAAAGTCTGTCAAGAAACAGAAAGTGTCCAGGAAGAACAGAAATGGAAAAGTAGGCTTTAATAAAAGTAATAATCATTTGCCTATTACTGATGCTCCTAGAAAAACATGTCATAATTGTGGTAGTACTAACCATCTTGCAAGTTTCTGCAGGAAGAACAAAGACATTAATTCTTTACCCTCCAAGTCTGGAGTAAAGAATGATTATGTTAGGGTTACACCACAGACTTTATGCATTCACTGTGGGAGTACTTGGCATTCTATTTATACTTGCAAGAATTATCATGCTATTTATCACAACTATTATGAGTTGAAGCCCAATTTGAAATGGGTTAAAGTTGATTCTGCAAGTGTAAACTCTGATACTGTTAGCTTAAACTCTGTTGATAAGAATTCCGCTGCAAAAGCTAACAATGTTAAGAAAGCCAAAGGATCCAAGCAAGTCTGGATCCTTAAAACTAACTTTCAGTAATTGTTTGTGATTGCAGGGCATAAGGGAGAGCACCCTAGTCTTGGACAGTGGATGTTCAGGACACGTGACTGGAAATAAAGCCCTGCTATCAGATTATGAGGAGAAGGCTGGCCCAAAAGTTTCCTATGGAGATGGCAACATAGGACGTACTCTGGGATATGGAAATATCAATCTTGGAAGTGTCATCATCACAAATGTAGCTCTTGTCCCAGGACTCAAGCATGATCTGCTATCTGTGAGTCAAATCTTTGACAGAGGTTATCATGTAGATTTTCAACCTGAATACTGTGAGGTTGTTAGCAAATCTACAGGGAAAGTTGTTTTAGTTGGACACAGACGTAATAATATCTATGAAGCAAGTTTGGTAACAAACTCTGAAGGAAAAGCTGTGTGTCTGTCTGCAAAGATGTCTAGTGAAGAGAGCTAGAAATGGCATAAGAAGCTCTCTCATCTAAATCTGAACAACATCAATGAGTTGATTCAAAAAGATCTTGTAAGGGGACTTCCAAAATCTATACTCAGCTTAGATGTTCTGTGTGATGCTTGTCAAAAGGCCAAGCAAAGGAAGTCATCTTTCAAGAGTAAGTCTGAATCTTCAGTTGTGGATCCTTATCATCTTCTTCATGTTGATCTATTTGGTCCAGTGAATGTAATGTCTCTTGGCAGAAAGAAATATGCTCTAGTCATTGTTGATGAGTACACTAGATATACCTGGGTGTACTTTCTAGCAAAGAAGGATGAAACTGCCTTAACTCTGATGGAACATGTAAAGCTACTGGACAAAGGATCACAGTATAAAGTGAAAATTATCAGGAGTGATAATGGTACTGAATTCAGAAATGCAACAATGGAAGAATTTTGCAAGGAAAGAGGAGTGAAGCAAGAATTTTCTGCACCAGGGACTCCACAGCAGAATGGTGTAGTTGAAAGAAAGAACAGAACTTTAATCGAAGCTGCCAGAACAATGGTTGATGAAGCAAAATTGCCAACTTATTTCTGGGCAGAAGCTGTTCAAACTGCTTGTTTTACTCAAAATGCTACACTGATCAACAGGCATGGGAAAACACCATATGAGATGGTGAAGAAAAAGAAACCAAACCTGAAATATTTTCATATTTTCGGGTGCAAATGCTTTGTGTTGAAAACTCATCCTGAACAGTTGACCAAGTTTGAATTAAAAGCTGATGAAGGAATTTTTGTTTGATATCCACTGTCGACTAAAGCATTCAGAGTCTATAATTTGAGAACTAAAGTGATCATGGAATCTATACATGTTTCATTTGATGACAAGAAAATAACTGGACTTGAAGATGAAGAAAATCATGATCAACTACGCTTTGAAAATGAAGATCTAAACTCTGATGACGTAAACTCTGATGAAGCCTATCCAACAAACTATGTTGAAGCATACTCTGAACCTCTACTGGTAAACAATGAGGAAGTTTCTCTGACAGAACATAATAGAGAACCAGTTGAGGGGGAGCAAGAAGATACTTCGGGAACACCTCAACATGATGACTCACATTCTGAAAGTGAGTCAGCTGAAGAATCTGACACAAACTCTGGCTCAAACTCTGAAAGTTCAAACACTGAGCAGTCCAATTCAGGGGGAGCCTCAGATAATACAGATGGTCAACAAGAAAATCAGGAGAGCATGGATCAAGGGGGAGGATCCAATAATGATGAAAGAAGCCACTTACATATAGCAAGAAAGTGGACACGGGCTCATACACCTGATCTGATTATTGGAGATCCAGATGCAAGTGTGAGAACAAGAAGTGCTACAACAAATGAATGTATGTTTCATGCATTCATGTCTCAAACAAAGCCTAAGAAAGTGGATGAAGCTCTTCAAGATGCTAACTGGATAACAGCAATGCAGGAGGAGTTGAATGAGTTTGAGAGAAATGAAGTCTGGACACTTGTACCAAGACCCAAAAACAGATCTGTTGTTGGTACAAAATGGGTTTTCAGAAACAAGACTGACAGTGAGGGAGTAATTACAAGGAACAAGGCTAGACTTGTGGCAAAAGGATATTCACAGCAGGAAGGAATTGACTATGATGAAACCTTTGCTCCAGTTGCAAGGTTGGAAGCCATAAGGATTTTTCTAGCATATGCTGATCACAAGAAGTTTAAAGTCTTTCAGATGGATGTGAAGAGTGCTTTTCTCAATGGGAAACTTGAAGAAGAAGTGTTTGTTGAACAACCACCAGGGTTTGTGGACCCCAAGAACCCAGATTATGTCTACAGGCTTGACAAAGCACTTTATGGACTAAAGCAGGCACCTAGAGCATGGTA
The DNA here is from genome assembly GCA_030848705.1 of Heracleum sosnowskyi. Taxonomy (NCBI): domain Eukaryota; kingdom Viridiplantae; phylum Streptophyta; class Magnoliopsida; order Apiales; family Apiaceae; genus Heracleum; species Heracleum sosnowskyi. The sequence goes on from CM061243.1 coordinate 50,822,838, forward strand.
TGAAACTCTGGCTCAATTTCTTTTAGAGAGTGGGTTAACAAGAGGTACAATTGATAAAACCTTGTTCTATTTCAATTCTGGTAATGATTTGCTTTTAGTTCAAATCTATGTGGATGATATAATCTTTGGGTCTACTAATGATAAACTCTGTAAGAAGTTTGCCAAGCTTATGCAGTCCAGGTACCAAATGAGCATGATGGGAGAGCTTAGTTATTTTCTAGGCTTGCAGGTAAAGAAAACAGATGATGGGATTTTTATCTATCAAGCAAAATATACCAGAAATCTTCTCAAGAAATTTGGTATGCTTGATAGTTCATCTGCAACAACTCATATGGCAACTGCAACCAAGCTAGACAAAGACACAGGAGCTTCAGTAGATATGACAAACTACAGAGGCATGATAGGGTCTCTTCTTTATCTGACTGCAAGTAGACCAGACATCATGTATGCAACCTGTCTTTGTGCAAGATTTCAAGCAGATCCCAGAGAGCCTCATCTAACAGCTGTGAAGAGGATTTTCAAATATCTCAAAGGAACCATAACCTTGGGTTTGTGGTATCCTAGAGAATCAGAATTTAAGCTTATTGGTTACTCTGATGCAGACTTTGCAGGTTGTAAGATTGACAGAAAGAGCACCAGTGGAAGCTGTCAATTTCTAGGTGATAGACTAGTTTCTTGGTACAGCAAGAAACAGAAATCAATTTCCACATCCACCGCAGAAGCAGAGTATATTGCTGCTGGTAGCTGTTGTGCACATATTCTATGGATGAAGAATCAACTGCTGGATTATGGGTTAAGGTACTCTAAAATACCTATTCTCTGTGATAATCAAAGTGCTATTGCTATGACAGGAAATCCAGTACAACACTCCATGACCAAGCACATCAGCATAAGGTATCACTTTATCAGAGAACATGTGGAGGAAGGAAATATTGAGCTTCATTTTGTGTCTACAGATCAACAGCTTGAAGATATCTTCACCAAGCCATTGAGTGAAGCTACATTTACAAGACTAGTAAATGAACTAGGAATGATCTCTGGTTTCGACTAGAGATACTGGTTAGACTCAAAATTTACTCTTCTGTGATATGTTGCTCATGTTTCTATGCATATGTTAACTGTCATGCAAATCATGTTGTTAAACTCTGTTAGCATACTCTGTTGGTTAAACTCTGATGTTAATCTATGATTGTGGTATTGTCTGAAACATAAACACCGATGAAGAAAATAGTATGAAGCATTATTCTCAGTAAGTAATCATGAATCCTTCTGAGTTATATATGATCTGATCTCAAATGTGTGCAAAAAATTTACACATCATGATACTGTCTCTATATTTATGGCATCTCTTAGTTTATTGGTCCTATACACTGAGTCTGTATTAGCTGTTTGCACTTTCTCTCATAAATTATATGTGTTAAATGATGTCAGTCTAAACTCTTATAAATAGTTGCTACTACTTCACCCCCAAGCAAAAGATGTATAAACATGTACAAATTCCTTTGAGATCATGTTGTGCCTAGGAAGACCCAGGAACTTATTGTGTCAATAAGGGCTAAAATTTGAAATTTTTGGTGACTACTCAATTAGCTAGGAAGATCCAGGAACTTGCTGTTTCAGTAAGGGCTAAAGTTTAAATTTTTGGTGACTAGTCAAGAGGCTAGGAAGAACCAGGAACTTACTCTGTTTGTAAGGGCTAAAATTTAAACTTTTGGTGACTAGTTAATTGTTTAGGACGATCCAGGAACTTACTGTTAAGATAAGGGCTAAAATTTCTAAATTTTTGGTGACTAGTGCCAACCTCTGATTACTGGAAAAGAAAAAAAAGGAAATTAGACAGGGGGTGAAAACAATATATATATATATATATATACTTATACAAATAAAAAAAATACAAAGGTACAGAGTTTAGATGACATCAGGTTTTGTTTTACATATGAGAGTTTGGGCAACCAGTTTTTACTGATTTAATTTGTGGATTTTATGCACTTTGAGATGCTCTAAATATTTACATTCAGTAAACTCTGCTATCCACACACAAATACTCACAACTGTGCACTTTGAGAAAAGAGTTTATTAATGATGTTGGAGAATTGATAAACACTGATGAACTATGTACTCTACGCCGAGGTAATTTATTTTTAATCTCTGTTGATTAAAATAAATAAATGTGTTTCAGACATTTCACATTTTTGAGGAACATTATTTTTTTGAAAATAGAGAGTATGATTGACAACGGTTTGTATGAGTTTTGAAAAGGATGAAACGTGTCTAGAAAATAGCAGTAATTATTGCCTGTTTTTACTGCGCATGCGTGTTGGAAACCACCACGTTACTGCTGGCAGTTACTACATGTGTGACACCTGTCCCACTCACACACTTCACGAGTAAGCCAGTTGTGTGTCTTAAATGATTAAAACTCTTCAGTTTTAATTTTTGTATTTCTTACTTAATCATTATACACACAACGTTCGTATTCTTTACAGACTTACTCCATTCACAGATATTGTCACACACACATTTTCACAAATACTTTTCTGCATCAATTTTTCAAACATCTTTCAAAGCTTATTCTCTGATTATTTTCGAATCTGTTTCTAATGGCAACCACCGTCTTTCACTCTGTTGGATTAGAGTTTGTTCCTAACAATTATGCAGCACCATTGAATAATGAGAACACACCGGAGGCGTTTCATTTGTTCCAAAACTTTCTTGTCCAGTCTGCTAATTGGTCAAGCCATGAGTGTATTTTCCCTGATCAGAGGGCAACTGATTTTGTGTCAAAGTCTGCTGCAAATATCACCAATCCTGAGCTTCTCACACATCTTAAAGCTACTATAGTTCAAGTAAAGTCTCTTCATAACCGTTTTGATGATACTCAGAAGGCTGTTACTGGGTTGAGAAATGAAGTGGTTGCAAGGGAAGTGTCTTTGAAACAGGATAAATCCTTGTATGTTTCTTTATTTAAAGATCAGGAGGCTTTAAGAAACAGGCTGAGCAAGGTTGAAGACAATCAACATGTAATGTCTGACAAGCTTGATTCCATTGCTACTTCACTCGAATTGCTCACATCTGTGTTGATTCCAGATGATGTCAAAATGGGGGAGAGAGTATTTAAGGACAAATGCAAGAAATCTCAAACTCTGAGAAAAAAGGATGATACTATTGATGGTGGTGATGGTGGTGCAAAGGAAAAAGAGTTAAGGTCAAAATCACATCAAGAGCAAGGGAGACTGAGGTCAAACTCTGCTAAGACAAACTCTGGGAGAACAAACACTGAAGCTCAGTCATCTTCAAAAGCTAGAAGTTTACTGCTTACTTCTCAACCAATCACTGATGAAGAGATTGCAGCTCAGTTGTTTTTGGAAGAGCATGGTGCAAATGCAACAGTTGAAGATATTCAAGCTGAAGAAAAGATGTTGGCTGAAGAGCATAAAAATAAATTGGTGTCTGGAAAGATCAAGAAACCTGTGAGAGTTTCAAGGCCAAAAGAGAAAGGGATTGCTATCAAAGATAATGTAGATTCTCAACAGAGTTTACAGTATGCAAGGAGACCAATTGAAGAAAGTCTTGATAAAGGCAAAGGAAAGTTGGTAGAAGAAGAACAAGTACTGAAGAAAGCTCAATCAACCTCTGACAATGCTCAAGTTGACAAATCATTGGAAGCTGTGACAACCACTGATACTACTCAAGTTGTACAGACTCAGTTATCTTCTCAACTTCAAAGGACATTTGGAAAACCAATCACAGTTCAACATACTCTGAATCCTGGAACTGTGAATATTTTTCAAAGCAGAACTATCATGGGCAAGACTTTCTATACTTAACAATTTGTGACACCCTTGTACTTTACTATACTTAAAATTCAAATTATACAATATGCAATTCATTATACAGATTAACTTATAATATTCACTGAAAACGCTAAAAATTATATTTTTTAAAAAAAAAAAAATTACTAGCGAAAGACGAAAACCCAGCTAAATATATATATATTCAATGCAGAGGAGGAGAGACTCTGGAGCACCAGCTGACCAACAACAACTTATCCTGAAAAACATGAGCAATTTTAATGAGTCACAAACTAAATGAACATAAACCTTCATCGATTAACTCTAGCAGATAAAAGACATATATATTATTTAAATAATAAATCTTTCTCTTATTAACATATTTTCAAAATCTTTGTTGTGACATGTCACGTCTTGTATTGTTCTGGAATTTCTGTGTTTGGCTCAGAGGCAGCTTTCCGATATTTATAGCCTTAAGGCTCCTTTATTTGATATAATTGTCACGAAGGCCCATGTACTTGTATCATCGGGAATACAATTTAGGACAGTCACCATATATTTACTTCTTCTTGTATGCTTGCACTTTACCTTGTAAATACTTGTCATTAATCGTATAACGGTATTAGTACATCAAATATGTCACAGACTGCACTCAAACATTTTATAATACAACATGCCATCCATAACCAATTATGATAAACACATGCAATGTATGCATGTGACTATGTCCCATTCATTTTTGTTATGACTGGTCAAACCTTCGTATCATCCCGGGATATCTGTGGACCCGAAGGCCGATTTTTTTGTAGACCACAAAGGCCGAGAACTATTGACCACGAAGGCTGAACTGTAGACCACAAAGGCCGAACTATAGACCATGAAGGCCAAACTATAGACCACGAAGGTCAAACTATAGACCATGATGGCCAAATTGTAGACCATGAAGGTCGAATTATAGACCACGAAGGCCGAACTGTAGATATTCAAGTATGCACGGTCACAAAACCCGTTATTTAGTTATGATGCAAATGGATGATATACACCCAACATATGATCGGATATAGGTCCATACATCATGTATCCATGTATTCGTTTATGTATTTATAACATTTCTTGTATTCATACCATATGCATATAACATATTTCTAGAATCACGTATGGTCACATATCCAACTATATTCATGTAAGTATTATAATCATCATAAAATATATTAATCTAAGTGAAAGGCATATGTTTAGGCCTATTTGTTTACATCGAGGATATAACTCAACATTAAACAAGTCTGTAATAAGTAAGTAATAATTCAAATTGTCACAGGAATCTCAGAAGATCATAACAGTCAAAAGAATGAAGTTAAAAGTCATCTATAGTCTTGAAGTAATTCTACATTGAAAGAAGCTCATTAATTTGATCAAGCCTCAGTGAAGTTTGCAAGAAAGTGGATTTATTAAAGTGATAGAGATTTCAAGAGTGTGACAGCAAAGGTACAGGTTACAATGGTTCATTGAAGGGAATTAAAGAGAAGAGAATCACAGTTTTCAATGTCAAAATGAAGAACAGCCATTGAAGTTAGTCGCTCATGAACCAGATAGTACATCGAGCGTCAACAACAGTTAGTGGTAGTTTATCATTAATTAAAGTGGTTCTCAGGACTATTTCTTTATTTAAGAAATTAGTTTTTATTCTCTTTTAGTTATCTATCTTATTTAATTAATTTTAATAATAAATTAATTCTTTCAGAATTAATTTATTTGGTAAATTAATTAAGTAGGTAATTAATTTAGAATTAAAACAAACATTCTAAATTTAGAAAGACTTAAAGTATTTTCAGAAAGACTACCTTGGTAGTCCTACCGATTGTCCTGCTGAAAATACTTATAAATTCATAAATCATTTCTAATATTTACTAAGTCCTACTGATAGTCTTTATGACTATAGGTTAGTCTTTCTAATATTAGAAATAGTATTTCTGAATTTATAATAGTCTTTCTGTTAATTAGAAATAGTCTTTCTACTTTAATTTGATAGTCTTTCTGCTTTATTAAAGTGAAAGCATGTGCAGATTACAACTGATCAGTTGATTAGTTTAAATAGAAAATAAGATCAAGACAATGCAGTGGACTTAACATTTTATCAAGAACAAACTTACTATCAAGAACTTCAACACTTTTGCCGAATCAAATTCCTTGAACAAGAAATATTTCTAGAATCTTAAGTTACATTCAAACCACTAGAAATCATTTGCTTGTATTGTATTGACTATCTAGCGGATCTTTATCCCTAGAACGAATCTCGAACTATCGTTTATCGTTATATCTTTTTATTACAAAATAGATAAATTCATGTCGAATTTATTCTAGATTTGTTTTAATTAGTTTGAGATTTTATTCTGTAATCAGTACCAAAAATTGTAACACCTTTCAAGTTTAATATAAGTTATATTTAACTTGAATTCTGTTTCATTTAATTCCGCAATAATTTGTTCATCCATTGTTTAATCTTTAAACGGACAAATTCGATAAAACGGTATAGTTTGTATTCAACCCCTCTTATACAAACATATCGGGACCTAACAATTGGCATCAGAGCCTTTTGATTGATATACAAATCAAAGATCCATTTTTTGTGATTTTTTCTTCAACTCTGAAATTTTTATTATTCATCAAAAATCTCAAAAATGTCTACAACACAGAAATTTGGTACAGTAAAGATTCCCATGTTCAGTAAGGAGCATTATCCTATGTGGAAGAAGAAGATGCTCTTGTTTCTTCAAGTGGCAAATGTTAAATATCTTGGAGTGCTGTAGAATGGTCCTAAGCTTCCTATGATTGTTGAGGAAGAGCAGATAGAGAATGATGTTGTTACTAGAGCTGCTAGGATGTACCCTAAGGATCCCAAGGACTGCACAGCTGATGAGAAAGAGGATGCTTCCCTGGATGCCTGTTTACAGGTGATACTGGTTGATTGTCTTGATCCTATCATGCATAATCATGTTCTAAACTGTGTTACTGCCAAACACATTTGGGACACGATAGAGATAATCAATGAGGGGACAGAGGAAGTCAGAGAGAATAAGTTGGAAATTCTCACCTCTTAATATGAGCATTTCAGATCAAACCCTGGTGAAGGTATCTCTGAGGTTTTTGAGAGATACAACAAATTGATAAATGATCTGAATCTCAATGGAAAGCACTATACTATCAAGGAGATTAACAAGAAGTTCCACCTGACACTTCCATCTCATTTGGAGCAAAGAATATCTGCAATCAGATAAGCAAGAGATCTTGGAGAGATTTCTTTGGAAAGACTTTATGGTGTTCCGAAGACCTATGAGCTGGAGCAGATTCAGTAAAAGGAGATATATGGAACTGGAAAGATAGTTAGTACTTCTACTACATTGGCAACAGAAGTCACACAGTAACTAGAAGTGAAGGTTGTTCAACCTTCCAGTTCTGACACGGATGTTATTGTAGCTAAATATGGCTTAACATCCAATGATCAATCTGGTGGTGACTTCTATTCTTTGGAAGAACTTGATCAGCTGGAGGATGGTGATTTGGCAATGATAGTGAGTGATAAGTCATTCTACCGTCGGGCTCTACTTCCTTAGTATTATGCTGGAATAGGTGCTTGTTTGGCTTGTTGGGCTTGTAATGCTTGTTTGGCTTTGTCGACCTTGTTGGGCTTGTAATGCTTGTTTGGCTTTGTCGACCTTGTTGGGCTTGTCCACCTTGCTGAGCTATGTTGGCCTTGCTGAGCTTTACGTGTCTTATCTGAGCTCCACCGGAATTGCCTCCGAGCTCCCTGAAACGAAAATGCCCGCGGGGGGTTATGTCCCCGTAAGCACCTCCAGCGTGAGAATAAGTATCCGGTGGACGGAAAACATAATACAGATATGTAGACAGGTATTAATTTATAGAGAGAGAAAGTAGAGAGAAGGTAGAGCAAAACCTATCAGAGATTCAATATAGTGAAAGTGTGATGAATGTTGTGAACCCCTCACATTGAAGTGATTAGGGGGTATATATAGGCTCATGTCATGTGCAGTGCACATGACTGAGTGTCCACGTGGGGGACATGAGCTGCAAACTAGGGTCTTGGTCGGGTGTTAGTGTCCACCTTGTGTCAGTTGCATGTTGTCCTAACGTTTGGACCATGTACTTGTGCCAGCTTTGTTGCAGATGTCAGTTGTACTTGTGCCAGATTTGTTGCAGATGTAAGTTGTACTTGTGCCAGCTTTGTCTTGTTCGTGCTTGTCTGTTGTGCAACGTGTCATGTCCCATCCATACGGGCTTTGTGGACATTGCAGGCTTTGTGGACCTTGCAGACCTTGTGGCCTTGTATGCATTGTGGACCTTGCATGCACTGTTTTAGACTTGGGCTTGATTTTAATAAATGAATTGGCCGTTTACAAATTGCATACTATCATTTGCCCCCCACTTCTTCATTCCTCTTTAGAGGGATGGAGGAGTAGTAAAAGATTTATGTTGGATTCAGGTAGGATGTTCGTTTGAGGTGACAAACAAATTCAAGGGGATCTTTTGAGCTAGAGGTGCTTTTGTAAAAAGTTTGTTGCCCCCACTTAAGTTTGGATATGTGCAAGGACTTAAGTAGGAGTAATGTCCGAGTGGACAAGTCGATCCGAGAGGACCTTGTTGACCCGGGAGGGTCGTTGTAAAAAGTTTGTTGCCCCCCACTTAAGTTTGGATAGGTCCAAGTACTTAAGTAGGAGTATTGTCTGAGAGGACAAGTCGATCCGAGAGGACCTTGTTGACCCGAGAGGGCCTTTGTAAAAAATTTGTTGCCCCCCCCCCCCACTTAAGTTTGGATAGGTCCAAAGACTTAAGTAGGAGTACTGTCCGAGAGGACAAGTCGGATCCGAGAGGACCTTGTTGACCCGGGAGGGTCGTTGTAAAAATTTTGTTGCCCCCCGCTTAAGTTTGGATAGGTCCAAGGACTTAAGTAGGAGTACCGTCCGAGAGGACAGGTCGATCCGAGAGTACCTTGTTGACCCGAGAGGGCCTTTGTAAGAAATTTGTTGCCCTCCACTTAAGTTTGGATAGGTCCAAGGACTTAAGTATGGCGTTTTGTTCGAGAGAAGAAGTTGATCCGAGAGGACCTTGTTGACCCGAGAGGATCTTTGTTCGAGAGGACGGGTCGGTCTGTGACGACCTGTTGATTCAAGAGGGTTTTTAAAAGTAATGTACTACTAATATTAATAATAATAATTAACTATTAAAAATAATAATATGTAAAATATTATTATTAATAGTTATTATATTATTAATATTTGATAGTTTTAATTATATTATATTTTCTAAAATTTGTTACAAAGGCATAATACTCGAATGCGCTTGGCCAGGGGAGCTCGGATGCTTTGCAATGTTGGTACAATTGATTGTCTTTGACAATAAAATTAACCCGTAGTCACATTGTCCACCAAATTATTTTTGTCCCATTCAGTCTTGACCTTTTGCCTTGCGTACCACTGATCATTTCTTTACTTGCCATTCCCGCGGATTTATTCTTTGCCATTCACTTGCTTTTTCATTTTTTTTCTTTACATGACTTCATGCGTGTGTTGTACACGTTTTGCTCATTTGCTTCATTTTTTTCTTTTTTTTTAATGTTGTTGTCCAGCCCACGTAAACCTACATGTGCATGCATCTTTACAGTGTGTTCCAAAGTGAATAAACTTAACAGCTCAACTGGAACCCATGTCTAGCCAATAATACTTCACGTGACCGTAATGTTTGTTAGTTTCACTTGTTTGGATTTTTGTTCCTCTGGATATTTCGCCATGTTGGCTCAGATTTTTAACTTGGATAGGTTGTGTCCGAGTGTAGTGTGTCTGCATGGAATGGTAAACCTCATATGCTCAGATGCTTTGTTTGCTCAGATACGAGTTGTTGTGCATGTGACTACTAACCGAATAATTCAAGCCTTCTTTATGCTCCAAGTTCCCATTTTTTTGTTACTTTTCCATGCGTGAATACTACCTATAGTAGCTTGTGTACTTCGAAATGCATGCAAGAGAGTTCACGTGACCACTCATCTTGTACCCTGATTTGTGGCAGCTGACTTGCACGAATATGAAGTTTGGTGCCAATGCGTGTGATTGTTTTAGGTTATCCGAGAGGGATGCCAATGATGCGTTGATGTTCCGAGCGTAGTCTGGCGTGCGGACACTGGCTCTGCCTTTACTTTGCTAACTCGAATGCTCGGACACCTCTGTAGGCTGTAATGTCATCGTAATTTAACCATTGAATGTTGCAGTGTGCGTGATACAAACAGAATCTCGGAAAGTTGACTTTTACTCACGTGATTATCATTTGCTTTGTCTTGCTTTTCCTTTTCTGTCTTTTTTTTTTTGCCTGATTCGTGCGAATGCATGTATGCATTATCCACCCTTAATTTGTTAAGTTGGGCAAATGCGAATATGGGAGCTGATGTTCGCCTTGTATGCTCGGACGCTCGGGTGCTTTGCAACTTGTTGCTACGACTCCTTTCGAGTGGAGGATAGTCACTGAAGTAGCTAGTTGGCTTCGATTGAGATATGTATAATTATTAAGAATATGATCCCCTCGTGGATGATTATATAAAATCACAGACCGCACCTTAATTGATACTCTAAGGATGCAAAACTCTGAGCAATCCACTCGTGTTTAGATTATTTGCAATTCATTTTCTTCTTTAGTAAATACATTGTCTAAGAAAGTAATGTGGCTTGTAATGTTTACCATAAAAATTGGACTCTACTGCCTTGTTTCAATTCACGTGATGCATGCTCAGATTTCACTTTTCTGGCTACTTGAGAGAGTTGACTCCAGTCAAATAAGGAAATAACATGATTATTCAGTGCGTAGCGATCAAAGCAGTCGAGTTTCTCTTTTCCGGAAATCCAGTGACTGTTTCAACTAGTCACAATCTTTTGTTGTTTTTCATTTCCAATGTAACAGCAAGTGCCCACCCGTGATCAGTTTCTGTGCTCAGCATTATAAACCCTGAAAGCTCCCGTGTAGTTAAATTCTCATATATTAATATGCTTTGGTTGACAACCCGTGAGTCTTTTTGAAACTTTGCAATTTGCTTTCGAAATATAAAAGCATGTACTCTTGTTTTCTTTCTAAAAGTTGCTCTCCATTTTCAAACAAGTGTATACATAAATATATACATACACCACATAGGATAGTCAGTGAAAAAGTCTGAGGATTTGGAGCTGAGATTTGGTTTACTTGTCCTTCGTCTGTCCCCTTTGTAACTTGGCTTCATGCTTGCAAACATACGTGTTTAATCATACATACATCAATATTTCTGCAGGCTTGTTCTTGTCAACTTGGGGCCAGTGGCATTGAAATCAGCTTGTCGTTCTTCAAAACTCGAGGTATTTTCAAACCCTCTTTTACTTTTTTAGTTTTTCAACTCGCCTACCTGTAAGTATGTGTGTTTTTGGTGGCATTTTTGTTGGCAAGAATGTGTAGTTCTGGTCATTTTTGTTTGCATAAGCATGCCAATAGATGAGTTGTGATACATAAATCATAGGTAGGCTATAAAATAGATTGTTAGTGTGTGTCAATATAGTTTGCAAGTTGATAGATGGGTTGTTTTTTTTTGTGTATGTATATGGAGATTATAAGTTTGACTAGTAGCCATAGGCGGGTTGAAGATTTTTGAAGTTCCGGGATTTCAATTTTTTGTATATATTGATTTTGGTGGGTATTTTGAGTGTTGATGGTGGGAATGAGTTTTGAATTTGCGGTTGGTACCGTGAGTGGATTTGGTTGCATCAAAGCTAAAATTGGTTTTGGGTTTCGTTCGGGTGTGACTTAGAATTTTTTGCAAAATTTTGTGTTTTTGGAGTTCGCGTGAGTTGAACCCTGTTTTTGACTCCGTTTACTCTCTTTCCGTTATAGGTAGAGTGTGGGAGGATTCTCGAGCTTGGATGGCCAAGACCATAAGTTTACCACGAGGCCAGACACCATATGATCGGGATCGCGTAGGGACCTCGACAGGTCATGCGGGTCCGAGAGAGGTTTCTTTTCGTGACATTCCCGAGGGTCACAGTGAGTATTTCAGGGCTAACCCCCGTCCTAAGCCATCTGATCGTCCGCCTCTCGGGGGTGTGATGGGGGATGGAGTGAGACGGGGAGGATGTTTCCTCCAGTTCCCGAGGATGAGAGCACCGTTCGGCCGTCTTATTTCCAGACTTTTGAGAGAGAGTTACAGAGACAAGGTGTGTCCCCTCCTAGATATGATAGTGACCGCATGGAGAGGAGGTTTGGACATTTGGAGTATGCCACCATTCCTAGCCGTTATGTGCGCTGGGTCTTGAGCAGATGCGGGCAGCTTTCAGTATTCCGTCTGAGTATGAGATTGAGCTTCCTAGACGCGTTTAGACCACGCGGAGAGGGTTATGTTGCACTCCCTTTGGCCCATCTTCGTTTGGGGCTCCGGTTTCCTCTTCACAAGTTTGTGTATTATCTTCTTCGCAGGGATCTTCGTTGTGCCTTGTATCAGTTGGCACCCAACGCCTTGTGGTCTATATTATGTTTCATTGTGCGTTACGCAGAGTTTGGCATTGCTCCGTCTCGCCGATTATTTTGGTCCTTGTTTCAGGCTAGTTGTAATAGCTCTCGTCCTATATTTAGTTTCACTGGAGAGATAAGAGGTTTGGTGAGAGATGGACTGAGTTGGACAGCTCTCATAGGCTGTGGCATTGTGAGTGGATTTGGATACGGGGAGGGGACTTGGCCTGGTTGCCTTTGTTTGCCGAGGATATTCACATTTCCACCCCCGATCTTGATTATAATGACACAATCTTGAGTTCGATACGGACGTTTACAAACGTCTATAAGGGGAACAAATGGAACCCCCATCTCTTTCGTGACAACACATTCATGTGTTACTATAACTGTGAGTGTCTTATTTGCTTTGTTTAACTTGTGTGATTCTGCACACCTTATATGCTTTGCATCTCTTTCTCACCTTGCACGCCTTGTACGCTTTGCATCTCTTTCTCACCTTGCACACTTTGCATGCTTTGAATCTCTTTCTCACCTTGCACACCTTGTACGCTTTGCATCTCTTTCTCACCTTGCACAATTTGCATGCCATATCTTGTTTCGTAAATAGATAGTCATCTTGAATAGTTCATGTATAACTTGCATTCATTGCGTAACTTGTACCACTTGTAGGTCATAGATATTCATGGCTAGTGTATTGACAGTTGATTTGTCTTGTTATTGCAGTGCTTCGCGAGGTGATACCCACTGACATGGATATTGACAGTTTGATTGCTTGTTTTGTCGGCCAGTCGGTTCGTGGCTCTAAGGCTGGTGGGGTTGTTAGTAAGAAGAGGCATGTTGAGTCTGGTACTTCTCGGGGAGTGAAGAGGGTGGCCAGGAAGAGATCCAATGTGGTCCAGACTAGCTCTGAAGATGTGGATACCCATGAGGATTATGTATCCCTTGAGCGGCACGTTGAGGTTGCGTATGTGCCCGTGGGGTCGTCGGTTGCTCCGGAGTTAGGGCTCCGTGGATAGGTGGAGACAATCGGTGGATCAGGTGTTGGTTCTGATTCTGCTGATTCTGAGATTGCTCCGGGAGTGAAGTCTATCATTCATGGTCCGAGACCGCCTATTTCATGGATGACTGAGCCTGAGGGGGATGTTGGTTGGTCTACTCTGGATATTCAGACTCGTGATGGCTGGACCGGGGAGGGCCGTAAGCCATGGGATACATTGAAGGCGTTTCGAATTCCAGCGGATATGGAACGCTACGCGAGCATGGAGGACACAGAGTTTATCAGTGCATTCCGGGCTCACAATGCAGAGGTATGACTTTGTAAATGTTTAATATTATGTACATCGCATATATTGCCCATATTGCACATATTGAACACATCGAACATATTGCATACATTGTGTATATTGGTTGTATTGCATACATTGCACATATTGTGCGCATTGCATACATTATCGTGCCTTGGCTATGTCACGTAGTTTTTCATGCCTTGTGTTTGTTTACTTATGTAGGCGTTTTCCATCAGTTGTACGGTGCCAGATATGCTCTCAAAGTACAAAGAACGTGCAGAAAAGGCGAAGGAGCTTGCTGAGGGTAGTGGGTCCAAAATAGCCCTATTAGAGAGGGATCTTCATAGGGCAAAGGGTGATCATGATGGCTTGCTTGCTTCTCTTCGACAGCTTGAGGGAGAGAAGGCCAAGTTGGCTGCAGAGCTTGCTACGGTTCGGGCGAACCATGCTAGGGAGTTAGAGGATGTTGAGTTGAAGAAGAAAGAGGTTGTTCAGTCCAGGGATGCAGAGATTGCCCGACTGATGCACATGGTTACAGATGACTACCGTAAGCATGTGGAGATTTTCCTTAACACCAAGGGGTGTACTGCCTTTGTCACCAAGAAGGGTTCTCCTACCTTCCGTCTTGGATATACTGCCTTAGAGGAGTTCATTGGGGAGGGTAATGTGTACACTTCTGAGAGGCACAACTTTATGGAGTTTGTAGCAGACAGACAGGCCAAGAAGGCCACGATTACTGATGGTGCCTTAGCTTCTGGGGGGACTAGTTCATCCCGGGAGATGGTTCTGTTTGATGGAGATGGAGGGTACGAGATCCCTTTGGATGACTTGCTTTCATATGATAGATCATTTGCTGGACAAGGTGTTGATCCAGTTGCTGAAGATGATGACGCAGGTCGCAGATGGTGTTTCTGATGGGGAGTAGTTGACCCGGGTTGCGTCCCGTAGTATTTTATGTAGTAGACTAGCATGTTGTTATGTTCAGACATTCAGTCATTTATCCGGGCTGCGTCCCGTAGTATTCTAAGTAGTATGATGTTATCCTTTCATATTCAGACATTCAGTGTTTGTACTTGACTTGCATTGGTTACAGACTTGCATGTCTTGTTAATCTTGTAGTATGATTCGCTTGGCACTACTCTAAGCATTTAGTCTTATCTTGCATGTGTATCTACTTATCACTCCATGCTTTTGTAGTGCAAGGCTTTGTTTGTGAAGTTGGCAAGGCCTTGGCTTGATTTGCCTTGTGCATGAATATTATCGAATATTAACAAACATCTAAGTGAATGATGCAATAGACACAAGTATTAATACAAGGAGACGAGGGTCTCAAATTTCATTAACAAAGCTGATTACAAGCATTCCGGGCGAGAGCCCTTGTTCAGTTGGCATGTAGGGGACTTGGGTCCGTGAACAATTGAGATTTGACAAGTTCTTATTTTTATAATTCTAAAGGTACCCCGGGGCCTTATAAGTTCGACCGTGGGGAATCCTTTACAAAAAATGTACTAAGTACGTGAGCCTAGATATAGAACTTACGGAGACGAAGTCCATGCCAGGTGTTGGCAATCTCCGCTTCGTCCATGGTAGATAGCTTGTAAGTTCCAGGTCGAACAACTTGGGTAACGATGTAGGGGCCTTCCCAGTTCGGGCTCCGCTTGCCTTGGTGCCTGGGATCAGACACTTCAGTTCCCCTTAGGACAAGGTCTCCCTTAGAGTATTGACGCTGCTTGATCTTCTTCCCGAAATAGGCTGCAGTCTTTTGCTTATAGTTTGTCATACGAAGCACAGCTTGGTCTCGAACTTCGTCTAACAAGTCCAAATTGGTCATTAGTCCTTCCGAGTTTGTTTGCTCATTGTAGTTGATGATGCGGAAGGAAGGAGAACCCATCTCAATGGACAAGACAGCTTCAGTGCCATAGCATAATTTGAAAGGAGACTTGCTGGTGGAAGTCCGGGGAGTGGTTCTATAAGACCATAAGACATTGGGTAACTCTTCTGCCCACTTCCCCTTAGCGTCTTGGAGTCTTTTCTCGAGCCCGCGAAGTAAGCTTCGATTGGTAACCTCAACTTGGCCATTGGTTTGAGGATGAGCGACGGAAGACCGCTTGTGGACAATGCCAAAGTCATCAAGAAACTCCACAAAATCATTGCTCACAAATTGAGTCCCATTGTCTGAGATCAAGGTGTGTGGGATTCCAAACCTACGAATGACCTGGCTATGGAAGAACTTTATGCATTCTTTGTCTGTAATGTGCGCAAGTGCTTTGGCCTCTGCCCACTTTGTCATGTAGTCCACAGCCACGATCACATACTTGAGTCGTCCTGAGGCAAGTGGGAAAGGACCCATGAGATCAATGCCCCAAGTGGCAAAGGGAATGGGGGAGAGAATTGAGGATGGAGGAGCCGGGGCTTGTTTTGGCACATTGCTGTAGAACTGGCATTGCTTGCATTTTTGCATATAGCTAAGGGAATCCTTGAAGAGAGTAGGCCAATAATAGCCTTGCCTTAAAATTTTATGCGCCAGCGCCTTGCCCCCCATGTGGTCACCGCACATGCCTTCGTGCACTTCTTTCATACAATACTCAGCCTCAGATGGGGCAAGGCATTTAAGTAAAGGGTCATGAAATCCCTTGCGATACAAGGCTCCGTCAATCCAGCTGAAACGAGTGGACTTTGCTTTCACAGATCTATCTTCTTTGGAGTCGGATGTCAAGGTTCCGTGCTGAAGGTAGCTGATGATAGGGGTTGCCCAACTTGACTCTGTGTTAATGTTGGAAACCAAAGGACCTTCTTCTATACTTGGTTTTTCAAGATACTCGAGGTAGACTGCCCCCTCTAACTTCTCCAAGTCGGAGGTTGCTAACTTGGAGAGGGCGTCAGCTACCGCATTGTTGCTTCGCTCAACTTGCTGGAGTTGGAAGTGTTCGAAAGTTTCAATGGCCTCTTTGGCAAGACGTTGGTACTTGATCATGATGGGGTCTTTGGCTAGGTAATCCCCCTTAATTTGGCGTACCACTAGCTGAGAGTCACTGTGAACGAGCACCCTTGAAACTTTTAGGTGTTGAGCCAACCTGAGACCCGCGAGAAGGGCATCGTATTCGGACTAGTTATTGGTGGCCTTAAACTTGAAACGTAGGGCTTGCTGAATTTGAAAACCATCAGGACTTGATAAAATGATTCCCGCACCGCTTCTCTCTAAGGTAGCGGACCCATCTACGTAGAGCTCCCATGCATCAGGTATGAGCTCGACCATGTCTTGGTCTGAACCGGGTGCATTGTCAGATCTAGAGGATTGGCCTTCGAGAGGTGCAACCTGGTCAGGGAATGTGCATTCCATGATGAAATCGGCAAGGGCTTGACCCTTGATGGCTGTGCGAGGAACAAAATCAAGCTGAAATTGGCTTAACTCTATAGCCCAATTTACAACATGGCTAGAGATTTCGGGTTTGTGAAGAATCTTCTTGAGTGGCTGGTCCGTGACAACTTTGATCTCGCGCCCTTGAAAGTAGTGTCTGGGTTTTCGACTAGCCATGACAAGGGCGAATGCAAATTTCTCCAAGTTAGGATACCTTGTCTCTGCGTCTTTGAGAACTTGACTTAAATAGTACACGGGCTTTTGGACTCCGTCTTCCTCTCGAACAAGAGCCGCGCTAACCGTGAGGGGTCCCGCAGACAAGTATAGGTAAAGAGGTTCTTCCGGAAGTGCTTTGGTTAGGATCGGGGCTGAGACCAAGTAATGTTTGATTCCTTCAAATGCTTCTTGACACTCCGGCGTCCAAGTCAGGCCCTTAGAAATTTATGTTCCCTTTAAAACTTCAAAGAAGGGTAGACAGTGCTCAGTGAGCTTGGAGATGAATCTTCTAAGAGCGGCAAGGCGCCCTGTAAATTTTTGGACCTCCTTTTGGGTCCTAGAGGCTTTCATTTCTAGGACTGCCTTGATTTTATCTGGGTTGGCTTCGATTCCCCTGCTGCTAACAAGGAAACCAAGGAACTTTCCCGCGCTAAGTCCAAATGTGCACTTTGACGGGTTGAGTTTCATCTTGCATGCTCGGAGGTTCTCAAAACATTCTTTAAGATCTTCAAGATGTGTTTCAGCAAGAAGTGACTTGACGATCATGTCATCTACGTAAACCTCCATGTTTCGGCCTAGTTGGCCTTTGAAGATTTTGTTCATAAGCCTTTGGTAAGTTGCTCCCGCGTTGACAAGTCCGAAAGGCATGAATTTGTATACATAGACGGCTCTGTGAGTGATGAATGCAGTTTTGGGAATGTCTTCCTTAGCCATGGGGACTTGGTTGTATCCCGCAAATGCATCCATGAAGCTTGGCATAAGGTGACCGGATGTAGCATCAATGAGTTGATCAATGGTAGGGAGAGGATAGGAGTCTTTTGGACATGCTTTATTGAGGTCGGTGTAGTCGACGCATATCCTCCACTTGCCATTAGGTTTCTTGACCATGACAACATTGGCTAACCATTGTGGGTACTTGATCTCAAATATAATGTTTGTTGTTAAGAGCTTTTCAACCTCAGCGTCTATCGTTTCTTGTCTTTCTGGGGCGAACATTCTGCGCTTCTGTTTGACTGGCTCACGATTGGGATCCACATCAAGGCGATTTACGGCAACGGATTCGTCCAATCCGGGCATATCAGATGCACTCCATGCAAAGATGTCGGCATATTCTCTTAACAAGTGAATGAGATCTGCTCACAAAGTCTCATTGAGTCCAGTGCATATGCTGACCACTTTCTCAGCGTCTCCTTGGACAAGTTCAATTTGCTCGGTCTCTTCCACAGGCGAGGGCCTTGCGTTTGGATGACCAGCAGGCTCTGGTGGATCCCTCATGCAGGGGTCTGTTTCTACTGCAAGTATTTGTCTAAACTTTCATTTTTTTTCCTTTGTTCGGCTATGCGAGCTTGGTGCGCAGCTTGTCTCGCTACTTTCTTAGTGGCACGCAGTGGCGCAGATTCTTGTTGTTGCTTGAGTGCAGCCCTCTTCCTGTTGGCCTTGTGAGTTTCTCCCATTGCGAGGGCAGCCCCGTAGCATCGTTCTGCAACTTCAGGTTCCGCCTTGAGTATTCCTACCCCTTGGGGAGTTGGAAACTTCACCTTGAGGTGTGGTGTAGATGTTATTGCTCTAAGTTTTGACAATGTGGGTCTTCCAAGGATGATGTTGTATGGTGATGCAGAGTTTATAACATAAAACTTGATCATGTGATGGACCGGTTTTGGCTTGGATCCAAAAATGACGGGAAGTCCGACAGTCCCGTCGACTTGCACAGCATTGTGTCCGAACCCTTATAGCGATTGTTCACTTGGTTCCAGTTTGTAAGGCTCTACGTTCATCCTTTTGAGTGCATGGAGAAAGATAATGTCTACAGAGGATCCATTGTCCACCAATACTTTGCGAACATCATGATTGGCTATGTCTAGAGTAATGACGATGGCTTCATTGTGATTTGGATCTACACCCTCGTAATCCTCATCACTAAAAGAGATGAAATTGCAAATTGATGGACTGTGCACAACCTCCATGACCTCGTCGTGTCCGGAGGTGTCATGTCTATGTGGTCGTGGTGGGGAACCTCTGACCACTACATTGATCACAAGCTTCTTATATCCTTCTGGCTCTGCTCTTTTTACACTCTTTTGTGAGAGGTAGTTGTCCAATTTTCCAGCCTTAACCTGTCTCTCGAGGAAGTACTTGAATGATACACAATCGTTGGTCGCGTGCCCAACATCTTCATGATAGTCACAAAACTTGGTTTGGTCTCTGCTTGTTATGGGGGCCGTCATGGGCCTTGATTTTTCAAAGAACGGTTTGCCTTTAATTTCATGGAGTATGATCGCAGTGCTCCGATTGAACCTTGTCCATTCTTGGTTTGGTTTCGGAGGCAACCTGGGTGCGTTCTGAGTTTGGGGCCGGACATTTCGATTGAATTGTGCATCACGGTGTGGACCATCATCACGTGTAGTGTTGTTATGATGGCCGGAACCATTAATTTTATGCTTCTTATCTTTGTGATGGTTGCTGAACTCTTTAGGAGCATGCTGATCAACTTTTGCTTCGTAGTGCTCTCTTTGTCGGGTAAGTCTCATGGCTCGAAGCGCATTGTCTCCGGTAATGTACTCGGATGCCATTGCATAGACCTTGGTTAAGTCTTTAGGGTCTTTGCGAATGAGATCAGGGACATAGTCTTTGTATTCGTAGGAGTCCAGGCCTCGTCTAAAGGCGCTGATTGCTTCGCCTTGATCTACGGAAGTGACACGATTTACTCCTTCTTTGAAACGAAGAATGTACTCATCGAGGCTTTCACCCTTTTTCTGAACAATTCCTTCAAGAGAGACAGTGTGGATATCATGCGGGCGGTTTGCCCGAAACCTTCGGAGAAAAGCAGCTCTGAATTCCATCCATATGTCGATGCTCCGTGGAGTTAACAGGGAGAACCATTTTTGAGCATGGCCCTCGAGGGTGGAAGCGAATAACCGATACTTAGTTAGGTCATTATAGTCATGCAGTGCCATTTGTTGATCAAAAAATTGGGTATGATCACCAGGGTTCTTGTCCCCATTGTAGAACCTAAGTTGAGGGTGCTTTGCTTTCTTGTCTCGAGGTTATGCTTCCAGCCTTAATGTGAACGGAGACTCAATTATCTCAAAGTCGGGATCCCCATCGACTTTCTTATGGAGTTGGTCAAGTTGTTTTTCAAAACGAGCGTTCTGCTCCGCCAGTTGCTCAGCTGCGAGCCCATCCCTTGTGTTGTGAATTCGCTCCCGAGGGGGAGTTCTTTGTTCATTGCGTCTCTGAGGGATAGGGCCTCTTGGGGGACTTTGCTGCATGTCTCTTGGTTGCTCGGACTCTGCGCGTCTTTGTTGACGGCGATCGTCAAGTTGGTGTCTCAAATCGTACTCGCGGTTTCCTCTATAATGAGCCCATGTTACGTCTCTGTGGTGATCCCCATTGTTCTTTTCATGATCAGGATCACGCGAGGATCCGAGGCGAATGTGAACATTTGACCTTGATCTTTGTGGCAATGGTGGAGCACAAGAGTGCCTTGAGTTTCCTTTGGATTCACCCTCATTTGGATCGACCAGAGGCTGTGTGACCGGGGCTGCCGGTTGCACCATAGACTGGAGGAAGGCGATGAGCACATCCTTTTGTTGAGGGTTCATCTGTTGGACCTGTTGTTGTGTCAAGTGTTGAGGGTTCAGGGCCATAGGTGCGTCCGGGGTTGCTGGGGCAATGACAGGTTGAACTTTGTTCCGGTTGTTGTTGGGCATGAACCGCTCGGGTAGCCGAAACCTCTTGGTTTTGGTTGATAATGTTCTTTAGGTCTCTAGGAGCTATGCGACTAGTATTGAGGGTTGAGTCGGTGTCGGCATTACGGACTCGGACGTAGTTAGGGTGACTAGGGCCACCAACCTCCTGGATGACAGGGGGTTGTTGATTAGAACTACGTGTGACAGGTGCCATGTTTGTTGGTTTGGAGAGCGTGGGAAGTCCCCTCCTTTTAGCGCCAAATGATAAGTCGTTCTACCGTCGGGCTCTACTTCCTTAGTATTATGCTGGAATAGGTGCTTGTTGGGCTTGTAATGCTTGTTTGGCTTTGTCGACCTTGTTGGGCTTGTAATGCTTGTTTGGCTTTGTCGACCTTGTTGGGCTTGTCAACCTTGCTGAGCTTTACGTGTCTTGTCTGAGCTCCACCGGAATTGCCTCCGAGCTCCCTGAAACGGAAATGCCCGCGGGGGGTTATGTCCCCGTAAGCACCTCCGGTGTGAGAATAAGTATCCGGTGGACCTTGCAGACCTTGTGGCCTTGTATGCATTGTGGGCCTTGCAGGCATTGTGGACCTTGTAGGCACTGTTTTAGACTTGGGCTTGATTTTAATAAATGGCCAATCTACATATCTGTATTATGTTTTCCGTCCACCGAATACTTATTCTCACGCCAAAGGTGCTTACAGGGAAATAACCCCCGCGAGCATTTCCGTTTCAGGGAGCTCGGAGGCAATTCCGGTGGAGCTCAGACAAGACACGTAAAGCTCAGCAAGGCCAACATAGCTCTGCAAGGTGGACAAGCCCAACAAGGTCGACAAAGCCAAACAAACATTACAAGCCCAACAAGGTCGACAAAGCCAAACAAGCATTACAAGCCCAACAAGCCAAACAAGCACCTATTCCAGCATATTACTAAGGAAGTTTGGCAAATTCAGATTCAGAAGGAATCCCAATCTTAAGTTCAAGCCCAGGTTTCAGAGAGGTGGTTCTTCCTCTTCAAATAGCACAAGGGGTGGCTATAAAACTGGAACCGTGGAAAGAAGCACAATCAGGTGCTACAATTGTAATGAGTTGGGTCACGTTGCTACAGAATGTAAAAAGCCAAAGCAAGTGAGAAAGAACTCATTTGATTCTAGCAAGAAGAATAAGATTGGGAAAGCTTATGTTGCCGAAGGAAAGAGTTGGGATGATACAGATAGTGATGAAGAAGCTGGTGAAATTGGAAACTTAGCTTTAATGGCTAATGAGGCAAGCACTTCATCATCATTCATGTCAGAGGTAAAGTTTACTGATACTGAAATGATCTATCATCTTAGTACTACTGTTTCTTGTGCACGTAGAGAAAATGATAGAATAATTCTTTTGAACACAGCTCTTGAAAAGGAGGTAAAAGAATTAAAACTTGTGCATGTTAATCAAGATGATCTTACTAAGAAAATAGCATTTCTTGATAATAGGGTTAATTGTTATATTCAACTAGAAACCATTCTTAAGGATCAGATCAGTGAACTTAAAATCAAGGCTAATGCTTACTATAACTCTTGTAAGACTGCTAAATAAATCATCAATAAACAAAGTATTGGTCATACTGTAGGAATATGGTATGACTATAATGAGTCTATTGGAGAATTAAGCATAAACACCCCTAATAGAGTCAGTGCTGAAGAAAGGGGTGTACCATATGTGCTAAGGGTATTGAAACACCTTCCTTTAAAGAATCCTTAGCAGGACCTCTGAATGAATATTCTAACATTATTCAAGAGGAGATGCGTATTGAGGATCTTACTTTTGAACTTGATCAGTCCAACAAGTGTATGTCTGACAAACAAGTCAAAGTTGTTTCAGCAACAGAGACTAAGTCAGACATTCATAAAGTGGATCAAAACAACTGTAGAACCAACATGCCTGCTGTTAATCTTTCTCATAAAGCATGTGGTATGGTTAATTGCATGTCTTGTGCTTTCAATGTTATGTATGCTTATTTTAATAGTAAGCATGTGTCTGATAATAAGACTGCTCCACGTCAACATGTTAATAATAAGAAGCATGTTAGATCTAATACTACAAGTCCTCCAAAGACTAGAGTGGATCCATTTATCCCTAAGCCTACTCAGAAATGTGTTAAGGCTGGCTATAAATGGAAACGCTCTTTTGTGAAAGAGGTTGAAGTAGTTATAGTTAAAAATGTTGTTTTGCCTGACAAAGGCCGGTTCTTTAAATATGTTGAACCCAATCAAGTTTGGGTTCCGAGGAAAGAATAATCAATTTGATACTGTAGGGTGTGGCACAGGTAAACCGTGTTATGTGGGTTCTGGACAGTGGTTGTTCAAGGCATATGACCGGAGATAGAGCCCTGCTATCAAATGTGCTTGAGAAAGCTGGCACATGAGTTACCTTTGGAGATAACAGCAAGGGTATTACCAGAGGATATGGATGTTTGAAGTTTGGAAATGTTATCATTCAAGATGTATCTATTGTGGAAGGTCTGAAGTTCAATCTTCTCGGCATCAGTCATTTCTGTGACAGAGGATATGTTGTTTCCTTTGAGAAAGATAAATGTCAGATCCTTCACAAGAAGAATGGAAAGCCTGCTCTTCAAGGAGTAAGGAAAGATGATTTGTTCATAGTTGATCTGTACTCTGGATCCAAAGATGAAGTTACTTGTTTTTATGCTAAAGCTTCATCAGATGAGAGTTGGCTATGGCACAAGAAGATGTCTCCCTTAACTTCAAAACCATGAACTCTCTAGTCAAGAGGGAATTGGTGAGAGGTTTGCCTCAGTTGGAATTTACACAGGAAGGATTGTGTGAGGCTTGTCAGAAAGGAAAGTCAAAGAAAGCTTCTCACAAGGGCACTGACACATCATCAATAACTGAACCACATCAGCTACTGCACATGGATTTGTTTGGTCCAGTTAATGTGATGTCCATGTCAAAGAAACAATATGCACTTATGATTGTTGATGACTATTCCAAATACACATGGGTTTTATTCCTATATTCCAAGGATGAGACCCCATAGATGGTGATTGATCATATAAAGTTGATTGAGCTGGATTCTAGATTCCCTGTTAGAGCTATAAGGTCAGATAATGGAACTGAATTCAAGAATGCAGTCCTAAATGACTTTTGTGTAGATAAAGGAATAACAAGACAGTATTCAGCCCCTAGAACTCCTCAGCAGGATGGAGTGGTGGAAAGGAAGAATCGTACATTGATTGAAGCTGCAAGGACTATGTTAAGTGAATCAAGACTTCCAATGTACTTTTGGGATGAAGTTGTGAATACTGCTTGTTATACTCAGAATCAAACTTTAATCAACAATGACTTAATGAAGACTCCTTATGAGATCATGAACAACAAGAAACCAACTCTCAAATACTTTCATGTATTTGGAGCAAAATGCTTTGTGCTTAAGGATGACAATATTAAACGTGGCAAGTTTGAGGCCAAGGCACAAGAAGCAATTTTTATTGGTTACTCCAGAAGATCTTACAGGGTGTACTTGATTGATAGTCACCGAGTGAAGGAAAGTGTCAATGTTACATTTGATGACACTAAGCTCCCTAGTATCCAAACTGAAGATTCATCTGAAGAACTGAAGTTTGATAACTTGCCAGACTCAGAATCAGATGATGAAGCTCCACCTGAGTTTGTTACTGGTAATGAAAATAATAATGATGATAATGATGGTGGTGGTGGTGGAAACATTGATAACAATGGAGATACCACTAACACTGGAGAAGAATAATCAAGGCAATCAAGCAACAACTCAGGGGGAGGAAATGAAGGATCAACTAGTCACTCACAACATCAAAATGAATTTCAAGGCGAATCATCAAGATCAAATCTTCCAAGACAGATTGTATGGAATAAAGCTCATCCCTTTGAGCTGATCATTGGTGATCCAGATGTTGGAGTTAAAACTAGAAGTGCTACTCAGAATGAATCTCACTATTCAGGGTTTCTATCTGAGATAGAGCCAAAGAAGACTGAGGAAGCACTGACTGATCCTGATTGGGTGATTGCTATGCAAGATGAACTCAATCAATTTGAACAACAACAAGTCTGGAGCTGGTACCCAGACCAAAGAACAAGAAAGTAGTTGGTACAAGATGGGTATTCAGGAACAAGCTAGATGAGGATGGCATAGTTATAAGGAACAAGGCAAGACTGGTTGCTCAAGGGTATTCACAAGCTGAAGGCATTGATTATGATGAAACCTATGCACCAGTGGCTAGGCTTGAGGCCATCAGGATGTTCTTAGCATTTGCAGCTTACTCCAATTTTAAAGTCTATCAAATGGATTTTAAGAGTGCATTCCTGAATGGTGAGCTGGATGAAGAAGTGTATGTGGAACAGCCCCTGGCTTTGAAAATCAGGAGTTGCTGGACTTTGTGTACTTTCTCTTCAAGGCTATCTATGGTCTTAAACAAGCCCCAAGAAAATGGTATGACACTCTCTCTGGTTTTCTTTTAGAAAATGGTTTTGTAAGAGGTATCATAGACAAAACTCTTTTTTCTAAGAAACACAAAAATGATATGATTTTAGTCCAAGTCTATGTGGATGACATCATATTTGGGTCTACTACTGATGATCTCTGTAAGAGATTTGCTAAGCTAATGCAGAGTAAGTTTGAGATGAGTTTGATGGGTGAGCTGAAGTTCTTTCTTGGATTACAAGTAAATCAAAGGTCAGATGGTATATTTATTTGTCAATCCAAGTATCTTAAAGAAATCCTCAAGAAATATCACATGGAGGATTCAGCATCAGCAAGGACTCCATCATCTACAGCTGCCAAACTTGGAGCTTGTGACAATTCTATCAAGGTAGATATTAGAAGCTACAGAGGTATGATTGGCTCATTACTCTATCTTACGGCAAGTAGACTTGATATTATGCATGCTACATGCTTATGTGCAAGGTTCCAAGCGGATCCTAGAGATTTACATCTCGTTGCTGTTAAAAGAATCTTGAGATATCTTAAGGGTACACCTAATTTAGGTATTTGGTACCCTAAAGATTCTGGTTTTAATCTTGTTGGACATACATATTCTGATTATGCTGGTAGTGTTGTGGATAGAAAGAGTACCTCTGGGAGTTGTCAATTCCTAGGAGGTAGATTGATTTCCCGGTATAGCAAGAAACAACAAACAGTTTCAAATTCAACAACAGAAGTTGAATATATTGCTGCTGGAAGCTGCTGTGCTCAGATCTTATGGATAAGGAATCAATTGAAGGACTATGGCTTTGTATTAAACAAAATTCCTATTTTATGTGATAATAAAAGTGTCATAGCAATCTCCAACAACCCTGTTCAGCATTCGAGAACAAAGCACATTGACATCAGGTATCATTTTATCAGAGAACATGTCATGATTGGTACTATGGAGTTACATTTTGTACCCACAGAGGAACAAACAATAGATATATTCACTAAGTCTCTTGATGAATCCACTTTTACCAAGTTAGTTGGTAAACTGGGTATGTTAAATAGCTTTAGTGATTAGTACTGATAATTGTTTAATGTTGTTCTTGGTTAGAATACAAGTGCTATGTGCTGTATATTTTCTGAAAGTCAATTGTATTTTAGTTTATCAAAACATTTTCTTAGTTGCTGTGTAATTACTGATCTTAAATGTCATGCTGCTATCTAGTTTGTTAAAGTGTCTAGGTTAAGTATTTTTAAATAGTTTATTTGTCCTAAAAATATTTTTCTCATATTTTTCTCTTGAGAGATTTATTTTTACAGCAAATTTATGAATTTGAAAATATTTAAATAATTGTTCAAACTGCTTAGATATTTTTTATTGTATTTTTAGAAATTTTCCTTGCATTTTTATGATTTTTCCTTAATTTTCTACTAATTTTTCCAGGTTTTTGCTTGTTTTTATTTGATTTTCTAACAGTTTTTTTATTTTTCTTTCTAAAAAGACTATCGGGAAGACTTTTCAATAGTCTTACTGACAGTATTTTGGAATAGTATTAAGTTTAGTTGTTTTTCTTTTACTTTCATTTCTTTTATTTGATTTTAACTGTTATTAATCAGTCTTTCTAGTTTTTAAACCAGAAAGACTATCGGTAGGACTATTCTTCATAGTCTTTCTGGTAGTTTTCTGTTTTCTATTTTTAGTTTTAACAGTTTTCTTTTATCAGTTTTTGTTTGTTTTTTGTTTTTTTTGTTTTTTCTTCTTCGTTTTTAGTCTTTTTAAGTCAGAAAGACTACCGGTAAGACTATCCCTGATAGACTATCCCTGATAGTCTTCCCGATAGTCTTTCCCAAAAATCTATAAATACCTGCTTCATTTTCTGTTTTATTCACTTAGGGGTCATTTGACAAATATGAATAATAATATCTGAATCATTAGAATATCTGAATGATTGAGAAATCTGAATAATTAATGAATAATACTGTTTGACATCTAAACATCTAAATTGAATTGTCTGAACGTCATTTATATTTATATCTTAGTCCAGATAAATAATATCATATATAATATTTTTAATTATTCTGTAATTTAATATTATAAATATATGGATTTTAATAAATTGAAATTAAATTCAAGCTTTAAATATAATCTTAAATGTATAAAGTCAAAATATTAAATAATTATTATACATATAGTCATTGATAAAATTTTATTTCATATTTTGTTAATGAATACAAATATAATATGTATTTAAATGTTGAAAAGAAACTAAAATCAATTTCATGCTATATATTATATAATTAATTACCTTTTTATAAAGAAGTTAGGGGACATGTTTTCTATATGAATCATTCTGCTACAGTTTTTGACAGGAATCGCTCATAAGATTTGAATCATTCATGACCCATTAAATTTGTGTCCAAACAATCTTAACATATGAACGATTCATATCTAGATTCATTCAGCTTCATTAAGTTACAAATAAATGAGCCCTTAGTCTTTGCAAGCTCAAGTTTTTACTTAGCTTCTCTCTCTCCCTTGGTTCTTTTAATTCTTTTTCTAAAAGAAGTGCTGCTATTTTTTTTCTGATTAAATCTTTTCAAGCATTTCTTTTGTGATTTTAACTGAACCAATTTCTGTCATAAATTGATTTGAATTTTGTGGATTATTTGTCTTCAATACTTAAAATCCTTAAAATTCTTATTAATTTTTATTAATTATTTGTTTGTTCAATATGGACTTTGAAATTGTCAAAAACAATTTTTTAGGTTATATTGATCCTCTAAAATGTTCCGTTGAACGTTTTAGGCCTTGGATTCGTTTTTTAAATGAGCATTCCATTATTAGTCCTGCTATCACTATGAATGTTCCTTTAAAACATGAACCCTTGAGGATTTTGTGTGCTACTACTATCGTGTCCACTGACTTATCTTCTTTCACATTCTCTGTCGGTGACACACTATACACTCAATAGAGATATTCTTTGTGATGCTCTACATCTTCCCAGAGATAACTTTGTGAATCTACCTTCTGAAGCGGACCTAATTCAATTTTTCACAAACATCAATTATCAAGGTCCGGTAGATTTGGTAAAGTTATCCAAGAGCAATTTAGTCAGTGAGTGGGACTTATTCTTTGACACTCTGGCTAAGGTCTTCAGCAACTGCACCAAAACCAATTTTCACAATATTCCTTCTCTTCTTCAGAATATTGGTTTTGCAGTTGCTAATAATCTTCTTATCAATTTTGGTCATCTCATCTGGAATCTTTTGGTCAGAAGAGTTCTAGTGGCCAAGAGTGATCATTCTAGTGGTAGGAAAGTAAAATGTTTTTATCCTCGCTTTCTCACTCTAATGATTAACCATGTACTCACTGCTGAACACAAACATCTGTTTAGTCTTGGTATGTCTGAAAATTGTCAGACTACTCATGTCAAATTCTTTCAAAGACTAAACACCACCTTCAAATATCTCAGAGTCCCTGTGGTCATTACACCTTTTATGACCCAGTTTATTCAACTCCCTGCTTTTGGATTGCCAGTCCCTGAGCAACAACCTCCAGTGGATCAATCCACTCATGCTGGAACTGAAGATGCAACTCCATTACAGGTAGTATTTCCTAACCTTGGCTCTTCTTCTCATACTGTGGTAACCCAAGAGGTTCATAGGGTTGACCATGAGTTTGTAGAACCACAAACTCTATCCCAGGTCATAGAGCCAAACACTGAGTCAACTCTAATAACCACTCAACCTGAACTTAATGTAAATATCAGTCATGATAGTGTTAGTGGAGAAGATTCTATGAGAGAACCCACAACTCTGTCTCCACCACTCAACAAGAGAAAAACATACAGGGAGACATCTGTTAGCCCGTCTGTATCCTCCCAACAGGATATGGATTTAGAAATGGCCATTGAACAGTCTCTGGAGACATCCTCTCAACAGGATGAATCTATTGAAATTCGCCATCGGGCCATGGCAATCTGTACTGAGTCTAGCACACTCCTATTATTCACAATGGGAGAAAACATACCAATAGATGACACTCAGGACACTTTGCTAGGAGAGCACATAGGAAATGTTATAGTGCCTACCATAGTTACGGTAGAAGTGCCTTCACAGGCATCTGAGGGAAAATCTGATTCTTTGCCAACACAAATAGAATCATTTTCTCCCCTCCCAGAGGGAACATCTCTGGCTCCCGTAAGGGATTTTCCACTCGCAGATTTATCTGGAGAAAGTGGAAGGCAACCTAGTGAGTTCAACACTGAAGCAATTCAGTTTCAAAATTCAGATCACTTCTTGAACTTCACTAGGGATTGGGATTTGCGAACTCCCATTGCACCACCACCGACCTCTCAAGAAGGGGCTAGGGTGATTTTTAATGCAGGTACTTCAAATCAGAACTTGGAAAGACAGCTTGTTGTGAGAACTGAGAGTCAAACACCGAGTGATACACAAGCACGTGAGGTGAATGAAACACCACTGAGAGCAATTGAGGTGAGTGCACACACTGACACAAACACTGCTTTGTTGTTAGCTCAGATAGCTAGTCTTCAGAAACAACTCATGGAAACCCAGGCTGAAAAAGATCTTCTTAAAGCACAAGTGGTTCAACGGTCTTCTTCTTCCACCTCTGTAACTAATCAGCTGGGTATTGTCAAGGATGATTTGGAAGGTTTGAAGGTTACTCTACTCCCAAAGCTGAATGCCATCCAACAGTCTCAAGTACTAGTGGCTTCAGACATCTCTGATCTTACAACGTCAAATGCTCAGATATCAGAGAGTGTCAAGGAGATTGCTTCTATTTCTACCAAGGTGGACTTTATTCTACAAACAGCTGATGAAAATCAAACGTTTAATGAAGAAAGGATGTCGAGGATAGAAGGAGGAATGTAGCATCTTAATGAGGGGATGAAGCACTTGTATAACATGATCAAGAATTCACATCAACCCAATGATGAACAGAAGAAATTCTTTGAGGGTGATGATGATAAGGATGAGGATGAGGATGATCAAGGAGGAGATGGAGGAGATGAAGGAGCTATAAGGGGAAGAAGTGAGGTTAATCCTGATGCAACTCAAGTCAAATATGTAGAGGATTCCTCAACTAAGGGGGGGAATGTGGAGAAACAAGGAGGAGGAGATCAAGCTGGAAGTCAAGCTGGAGGTTCAGGTAAGGACAAAGGAAAACAGAAGTTAACTTTTTCTGATGCTGACTATTATCAAGGTGAACAGAGAGATTTTGACTATGTTGAATCTGAAGAAACCCCTGAAGATATCTTTGGTGATGTGGAGGTTGAAGAAGCTGATTATGCTGACTGGGAAGAAGAGTCTAATGTTGATCCTGCCTTTGAAGCTGAGCTGGTGAGACAGAAAGCTGATCTCAAAAGAAGAGAGGATGAGGAGAATATAAAAGTATCTGACATCATTTCTAAGCATCTTGTTATCCAAAAGGCTGAGCAACAAGAAAAGCAACGGCTTCACAATTTGAAGGTCAAGGAAAGAAAGTTGAATGTGAGGTTGAAGCTTGGAGAAGAATGGGACAAGGCTAGAGAGATGTTTGCACATCAGGAAGGAACTAACAATGATGGAAAGTTTCTTGGTATGCTAGAAAGATACAAGAAGGTCAATCCAGACAACACATTTTATATGAAAGCTCTTCATGCAGAGATTTCAAGAATCATAACTGGATTTGACAGAGTTAGAGAGGAGTTGAAGATCTACATTTACACACATAATGAGGGAAGTTTCTTAGTTTCTCTCAATCTTTTGGAAAGTAGAACTCTCTATGAACTATGGGTCTTCATGTGCAAAGTAAAAAGAAATTCTCTGTTAATCCCAAATGACCTAACAGAATTATAGAAGGGGGGGGGGGGGTTGAATACAATTCTAGATATTTTTAAACTTAAAACAACTTTCAAATAAAACAACACTGAAAATAAAAACACAAGCAAATATAATATTTCAGTTGGATGTTTTGAGGATCCAACTGAGATGTTTTTATTGCGGAAATAATCTGTGTTACAAAAGTATCACAGCTGCTCAGTTCCTGATTTGGAGTGAGAGTGCTCTTGAAAGAAGCTAATACAAACTATTTTTATCTCACTCACATATCTTAAAAATGAACTGCTACACTTGGTTATAAAACCCAAGTTTACAATGCTATTTTTGGCTACACTAAAATACACTATAGGTAACCGCTAGTAGCTTGCTTTTCATCCCTTTTGTCCAATGGTCCTTGGAGATCTTGTCTTTTGTCTTCATGCTTATTATGATCACACTCAAGAACCTAATTGGAAATTGGAATGTTTCCTTATTCCCAGTGTCCATTTTGATGGCTTCCAATGCAAAGTACACTTCTACATCACCTTTTGATCTGTCAGAAAACTGTCACTATCACTTTGTCAACTATTCAGAAAAGCGATAATGATTCGTTGATAGCAGGAAGATGTGTTTCGTTGATAGCTTTATTCTTCATTCCGTTGATGGTATATTCTTCATTCCGTTGATAGACTAATCTTCATTCTGTTGAAAGACTAATCTTCATTCCGTTGAAAGACTAATCTTCATTCCGTTGACATGTCTTCACTTAGGCAAAATTACAAGGCACAATATATTTACACTTAACCAACCTATTTTGCCTATCTAGTACATAGTCAACATGACTTAGAAAACCTATCTAATACCTACAACAAATGTATATCAACCAGTGAAGTATTGTACAGTGCAATTGCTACATCACTCATTTCGTTGATGAGCTACCTGTCAACGGAAGCTGCAAAGCATACCATTCCGTTGACAGTTACAAAAGTGACTTAATACAAAAACTATTAAGTGTTTTTATAATTATCATCAAGAACAACATATTCCTAACAATCTCCCCCAATTTATGACTGATAGAATAACAACCATAAATCAAGAGCCTTGATGATAACAAAAACACTTAGACAAATTATAAATTACAAAAGTAGAATTTGTATTGAGCTACATGATTTATTGAAAATTGACTGAACACAAATTAGAAATTCTTACAATACAAGTGCACATAGCTGCTCCTCTAGCCTGAGCAGATTTATCAACTTTGTCTCTGTGGCCTTGTTTTCTTCCCCTTCCTTGCATTGTTCTCCTCAATCTGAGCTTGGAGTCTCCTGTAGAAAATCTTCTCTTCTTCATCTTGTTCACCCAACTTGGATTGCATGAATCTTAGAGTTTCATTAGATGCCTTTTCCAATTGGTCCTCCATTCTGAAGAATCTTCTGCAGTTGTCCTTGTCTCTGAATTCCATCATCCAAAAGGGTTGGAGATGAATTTTCTTTCCTGATTGAGGAACCTTTAGAACCCTAGGAAGTGCATCAGGTTTGTTCCAGCTAGCTTTGACTTGACAAATCTTGGAGACAACCTCAGACTTGGCAGTTTTGGTGAACCCAAAATCTCTCTTTAAGCATTTGAACACCACCATCAGTGTTTGATAGTCTTCTCCTAGAATTCTGTGCAGAGGCCAGATTCTTTCCCTTCCACCCTTGTACACAAACACTAATCTCTCTGGTAATCTCTGAGTGGTTGCTATCCCTCTCACTTCTACCAAGTCCTCAAGATAAAGGTTTAAGTCAGACTCCTCCTTTATGTCAGCAATGTAGATGAAGTCCTCTGGGTAGGGCTGAGTAGAACCGAACCAGAACCGAAAAACCGAACCGAATAGTATAATTTCGGTTCGGTTCTAATTTTCTGAAAATTTGGTCTTTTCGGTCTGGACCGAATAGACCGAAATAAATATCGGTTCGGTTCGGTTCTTTCAAAAAAAATTCGGTTCGAACCGAATAGACCGAATTTTTTTTATTTTTTATTTATATAATTTTTATAGATATAATATATTAATTTTATATGTATGTATATATTCAAAATTTTGCATGGCTTATTTTTGGTTCGAGATTTGAAGTTTGAACTATTATATTTACATTTCATACTTGTATTTCATTAGCTAAGATTTTTATTTTTAGAAAAATCATATTTTTTGGCTTTTTTTGAAATACAAATTTTTTATTTGAAAAAATTTCGGTTCCATTAAAGATTTTCCTGCCAAGCATCTTGTCTACATGGAGAACATGTTAAGGACTTCAGGATTTTCTACACAAGAGAAGACAGAAGTTGCTGATTTGATTCAAGACTATTGCATAGCCAATATTCCAAGATACCATCAATTGAAGAATAGGCTGAAGAAAGTCACAACTCAACTTGTCAGACCTAGTGGCATTACTTCTGAATCTGATCGTGTTCTGGACAAGGATTTGCTTGAAGCACTAGAAGAAGGAGATATGATGGATGAAGACAATTGAAGAAGCTCTGTATTGTAAATGTTAAATGTTTAGAGCTTAGGTATATCAAGATAGGATAAATGTATTCATATGTTCAGTCTAGAGGAACATCTATCTTGTACTTACCTTTAATGTTTGAATCTGAATAATGTTTAATGAAATCCAGAACTTTGTGTTATTATTTACTTAGCTTTTAATGTCTTATTTCTACTTGTTTAGTTAGTTGAGTTATCCTCCAGGTATTTGTTTGTTATTCTCTAACAAACAAATAAGGGGAGATCGAAAGGCATATGTTTAGGCCTATTTGTTTACATCGAGGATATAACTCAATATTAAACAAGTCTGTAATAAGTAAGTAATAATTCAAATTGTCACAGGAATCTCTGAAGATCATAACAGTCAAAAGAATGAAGTTAAAAGTCATATACAGTCTTGAAGTAATTCTACATTGAAAGAAGCTCATTAATTTGATCAAGCCTCAATGAAGTTTACAAGAAAGTGGATTTATTAAAGTGACAGAGATTTCAAGAGTGTGACAGCAAATGTACAGGTTACAGTGGTTCATTGAAGGGAGTTAAAGAGAAGAGAATCACAGTTTTCAATGTCAAAATGAAGAACAACCATTGAAGTTAGTCGCTCATGAACCAGACAGTACATCGAGCGTCAACAACAGTCAGTGGTAGTTTATCATTAATTAAAGTGGTTCTCAGGACTATTTCTTTATTTAAGAAATTAGTTTTTATTCTCTTTTAGTTATTTATCTTATTTAATTAATTTAACTAATAAATTAATCAAGTAGGTAATTAATTTAGAATTAAAACAAACATTCTAAATTCAGAAAGACTACCTTGGTAGTCCTACCGATTGTCCTACTGAAAATACTTATAAATTCATAAATCATTTCAAATATTTACTAAGTCCTATCGATAGTCTTTAAGACTATATGTTAGTCTTTCTAATATTAGAAATAGTATTTCTGAATTTATAATAGTCTTTCTGTTAATTAGAAATAGTCTTTCTACTTTAATTTGATAGTCTTTCTGCTTTATTAAAGTGAAAGCACGTGCAGATTACAACTGATCAGTTGATTAGTTTAAATAGAAAAGAAGATCAAGACAATGCAGTGGACTTAACATTTTATCAAGAACAAACTTACTATCAAGAACTTCAACACTTTTGCCGAATCAAATTCCTTGAACAAGAAATATTTCTAGAATCTTAAGTTACATTCAAACCACTAGAAATCATTTGCTTGTATTGTATTGACTATCTAGCGGATCTTTATCCCTAGAACGAATCTCGAACTATCGTTTATCGTTATATCTTTTTATTACAAAAATAGATAAATTCATGTCGAATTTATTCTAGATTTGTTTTAATTAGTTTGAGATTTTATTCTGTAATCAGTACCAAAAATTGTAACAACTTTCAAGTTTAATATAAGTTATATTTAACTTGAATTATGTTTCATTTAATTATGCAATAATTTGTTCATCCATTGTTTAATCTTTAAACGGACAAATTTGATAAAACAGTATAGTTTGTATTCAACCCCCCTTCTACAAACATATCGGAACCTAACATTAAGTGTTTATAACAGTTAACCACATAACAGCTCTGTAACACGTAAACACATAAATCTATATACACATTCAATATATCCACGTAATCATCTACTATGTTCGAGTAGTCAATTCATATTTATCAATTAAAAAATACCTACTACATAACATATATATGTTGAGAAAATCTCTAACTTATACTCATAATCATATGATCAACACGAAAATCATATATCAAAATTAGGGTAAATCTCAAGTTTATACTCACCTGGGCCTTTGCATTATATTCTAAAGATGTTGCCCAAAATGCTTACTTCTTCTCGTACTTTGATCAAACCTTGGTATTCCTATATTGGCATATATATGTATATTAATGAATGAAGTCATATAAAAACTTTATTGACGCATTCATAACTTTCTAAATGGACTATTTCATGTAAAGACATATGTTATGTTCTTTTATATTTTTTACAACTTTCTGTCCTTGTACTAAACAACTCAAAACTCCCAATAGGTTTAGTAAAATCAACTCATTATTTTTCGTGAGTAAATTAGACACTCCTAGTTATAACATATCAAAAATTCATCTTAAAATCAGCAATACACAATCCACAACATTTGTTTGAAGTCACCTCTGTTTTCTGCAAAAATGCATGTGTGATCAACCCTACTACTTTGGCTTCAATTCAGATTTTACAAGTCTAATACCGCTGAAATTTTGCAGACACATTCTCAACACACATACCTATGACTTTTATTCTTTTTAACCTTCACAAATATTGCCACTAAGACCATCAAAAGGCAGCTGCAATACGATCTATCAATTCTGAGAAGTACCAGAATTTCAGAACTATATTCACCATTTAATTCATAACTCATAAACGCCAAAGGTAAAAATTACCAAACTTTACAGACATTTTATTTTATTCATGTAAATACCTACAACTTTCACTCTCTGATCAACTTAAAATTTGGCCATTAACCTCTTCAAATTCGATATACAAAACAGGACATACAAAACTGAAATACAAAATGCAACTGCACGCAATCTACTTAAACATTTTTAGTAAATTGTAATATAATCATTTGAAAGCTAAAATCTCCATATATTATCTAAACTATCTGGACAATCCTCCATAAAAGTTTCAGAGTGAAACTAATAAAATAACACATCAAATCAACTGCTCAAACTTGAAATAGAACACACAAAATTTTGTGTTGCGCTACCTTTACTAAAACATCAATAACTTTTGACTCGGTTACTCTAATTAGGGGTGCCCATGGGTTCCGTAACCCGATAAAACCGACCCTACCCGACCCGATTTTAGCCAACCCAAACCGTAAAAATAAAACCCGAAAATTAATTAGGTTCATAATGATTTAACCCGAATTTAATGGGTTGGTTTAGGTTTTGGAGAATTTTTGGGCCAACCCAACCCATAACATTACATAGACTGGGTTGCTACCTATTACTCTGCTAGTGGGTTAGTAACCTGCTATTGCTAATGCTATCTTCATGGACTGGACTACTAAACTAAAAGTAAAGGCGAGATTAATAATGACATGGATTTTCTTCCTAAAATTTGTAGATGCTGGAAAGGACAAGATTAAATCTGTGTCAAATGATCTGACTATCAATATCGATGAGTGATTGAACTAGCTGTTGGCATATAAATTTGGATGAAGTTTTACAAACTTTGTTCTGAATTTTTAATGTGTTCTTTTGTTGGTGTTTAAGACTTATTTAAGTTTTATGAAACTTTTAATTTGGTTTGTAAAACTTAATTATACTATGTCTCTACTGCTAAATGCTAAATGTAATATTCAGGTGTCGTACTTTTAAACATTTGCACTGGTGCATTTTTAGCTCCAATGGAAGTCCATAATTTGACTATTCATTTAAGGCTTTGAGCTTTAAAGTGCAGTTTTTGTTTAATATGTTAGCATGTATTTAAACCAACTCGACCCGACCCAAGCCGACCCAATATATAGTAAACAAGGTTGGGTTTTATCGAATTTTTTTTTATAACGGGTTTAGATTTCATAAAACCGAGGTAATTGGGTTGGGTGACTTTATTACTTCTAACCCGGCCAACCCGACCCGCGGGCACCCCTAACTCTAATGACTCGAAATCTTCACGTAAACAAACTAGAGAACATATAGAACAATTTCATTCATAAACCGTTGTCAACAACAGTCCATAGCCTCCCAAAACAGTTAGTCAAAAACAGGACATGTTCCACGCTAACATAAACATGAATTTCATGATTCTAACAACTCTACCACCTCCTTTATCACCCTTTATCCATCAATTGAACACCCTTAATAGTCATTAATCAAGAAAAGCATTACATTATAAAAGCCCTAAAATCTGACCAAGTAAATAAACATGTTTATAATCCAAAAATCATGAAATTAAAGTTTACAAGTCAAAGATTATATACCTTAAAAGCAAGAACAAGCCTATTCAATCAAACCCACATCCAATCAAGTTTTTCCCCAAAAATTTATTATGAATTCAGTCTTGAAAGTTTATGGAAACCACCCTTAACAGTACTGATTAACTAAATTATAAGCGTATGTAAGCATATAAGCAACTTGACTATGCTTTTGAGTGAAAAATAAGAAGGATTTTGATTGAATTGGATTTCATTTCCTCTTTTTTCTCTTGCAGGTAGGAACATCGATTGGGAAAAAATAAAGGGAAGTGAATGGTTGTGCACAATGTTATAAAAAATACTTGGATTAAAAAATGACCATTTTGCCATTTTCTTTAATAATTAACTCAAAAATCTGTTTTAAATACCCATAAATCACTAAATAATTAAATGATTATTCCATAACTTTATAGAATAAATCTAACACATTTTCCAAAAATCACATTCTCTTATTCTTTTTTTTCCTCGACTATCCGTTTTGGAATCGATATCTCTAAAATAAATAATTCTTTCAAGAGTCTGCAATGAAATCCAAAAATGAAAATCTATAAATCAAGAATAATTTATGTCTATATATATTTTGAGAAGAGATGTGACACTATTGAGCCGAAATGAGTCGAACACAGTCAGACTCAAGTTCGACCATTTTTCGATTTCAATCTCGAAATTCGGTTTGTAAAAATTTCGATATATTTGAACTCGGCTCGTAAATTCGAATCAATTTTATCAAATATTGACAAAAACTTAAAATTTTGATCGGTTCTGTTCGAACGCGACTAGATTATATAAAAAAATAAATTTTAAATATTTATATAATATTATTAATAATATGTAAATATTAAAAATAATAATGACTCAATTAGCTTGCGAACCTTACAAGTCAAATAATTTGAAACTCTAGCTCAACTTGATAAAATATTCGAATATCTAGAGTTTGAACTCTACTCAATTATTATCGAATTGAATTCAAATACTCTACAAGTTAAACTCAAGTAACTCACAAACAATTTAACTCATTTACGCCCGGTCTCCCTATCCTCGCTATTTCGCATATAAAAGAGAAGACTTTTTTTTAAGAAAAAGAAAATATAAAGAGAATCTCCGTGGGCCTTGGGTTAAAAATTGGCATATTATTGGGCCCATAGTTAATAAGCCCAAAGTTGAACAGAACCCATTAAACCTTTGATTCAATCTTAACCGTTTAAAAACAAACCCTAATATCGAATCACCGTTAGATGAAAGCATGATCCTCAACCTCACCAACATATATACAACACTCCTCTACAAAACCCTAGGCACTAATTAGAGTTATTTGCCGCAACCGAACCGCCAAGCCAAACGCAGAAGCAGCTCGGTTTCGATCTAACTCACCAACTCGGTCTCGAAAATGGCAACTCAATTGAGCAAGAAGCGAAAGGTACATATCTCTCTCTCTCTCTCTCTCTCTCTCTCTCTCTCTCTCTCTCTCTCTCTCTCTCTCTCTCTCTTCATCTCACACACACACTGTAATTATTTAATATATGTGCATTTTGTGAGATTGTTTGTAATTGCAGTTCGTCGCTGACGGCGTTTTTTTCGCCGAACTGAATGAAGTATTGACAAGAGAGCTAGCTGAGGATGGATACTCTGGTGTGGAGGTTAGGGTTACTCCTATGCGCACTGAGATTATCATTCGTGCTACTCGCACTCAAAATGTTCTCGGTATGTGTGTATCATATGTATTTTTAATTGATTATATGTGTTCGATATTTTTTGTTGATTGATTTGTTTTATGTGTTGGTGATTTGTGATTGATTTGAATTGTAGGAGAGAAAGGAAGGAGGATTAGGGAGCTAACTTCTGTTGTACAGAAGAGATTTAAGTTTCCGGAAAATAGTGTTGAGCTTTATGCAGAGAAGGTCAATAACAGGGGTCTTTGCGCTATTGCTCAGGCTGAGTCTCTCCGATACAAGCTTCTCGGGGGATTGGCTGTCCGCAGGTATCTTGTTCTGTTATGATTAGAAGTGTGAATTTTTGTTAAACTGTAATGTGATTAAATTTGATTGGTGTTGAATTTTAGCATTTGATATGGACTGTGATTGGTTATATGTGTAGCTAGGTCATTTCTGTTACAGATTTATGTGAGCTATTTTTGTTTATCAATTGGTAATGTGGTAAATTTGGAAATGTGAATTGAGAGAATTTTTTACATTTTTATGTTATGTACATGATATTGTCACCTACAAAGCAAATCGGAACATTATTTACCAATTTTGTGTCGGAAGGTGACAACATTGATCTTATTCTTACTTGCAATGATCCTTTTGAAATACAATAATTACATTTTGAAATTGTAATGAGGGTTATGGCAGGGGGATTAACACACTTAAATGCATCTTGATTTATCCCTTTGTTTCAATATGTTCCACTAGTATGTTGTGCTTCTATTTCAACTACAAGTGAACTTGCTTTATCTGATATTTACCTTATATATTAGAATTTTGCGAATAAAATGTTTACATGCATTAAGTTAAGCAGTTGTTGGTTGTTGAATTATTTTTGTAGGTTTTTTCTTAAATATGCTTTAGCAAGCACTACATGCTCAAACTATTAAAGAAAATTTCTGTGACTATGCGCTCAAACAATTAAAGAAAATTTCTGTGACCACGATAATTAAAGAAATATTTTTCACATATTTTATATCAGTATCATGTGCTTGGCTTTGTCACCTACAAAGCAAATTGGAATAGTTTGGTACCAACTTTGTGTCGGAAGGTGACAACAATAACCTTATTTCTTCATTCCATGAGCCCTTAAAATACATTGCTTCCTTGTGTAGTGACTGTAGAGATGGTTATGGCTGGGGGATTTACATTTTTTAACCCGTTGCTGTTGTGTGTTTGATTGTTAAGCTGTTCCCTGAGTGCTTCATCCTTGGACCTTTTACCATGTCATCTATTAAGCAGATTTGTTTGTTTCGTTGCCAAAGTTTGTGTATGTGCTTGGCTTTGTCACCTACAAAGCAAATTGGAATAGTTTGGTACCAACTTTGTGTCGGAAGGCGACAACAATAACCTTATTTCTTCATTCCATGAGCTCTTAAAATACATTGCTTCCTTGTGTAGTGACTGTAGAGATGGTTATGGCTGGGGGATTTACATTATTTAACCCGTTGCTGTTGTGTGTTTGATTGTTAAGCTGTTCCCTGAGTGCTTCATCCTTGGACCTTTTACCATGTCATCTATTAAGCAGATTTGTTTGTTTCGTTGCCAAAGTTTGTGTCTGTAGATGATGACTAGGGAATAGTTACATGTATGACTAAAACTTTTTGGTGGTATGTACTCTGCGTACATAATCATTTCTTGGGTTTGCTATCATTTTGAGATTCTTTTGATTGGACAGTTTGGTTTCAAATATAAATTATTCCTAAATTGAGATGTGGCGTTATTCAAGAGCCTGTTGTATGCCAGGATTTTTGTGTGATTGCCTTCGATGTATTGTGTTTCTTGACCCGTCAATTTGTCACTTTTCATAAATTATTGTCAAGTTACAGTGTATTTGGTATGTAATTGAATAGTAATTGAACTTATTTCAGGGCCTGCTATGGTGTTCTGAGATTCATCATGGAGAGCGGAGCAAAGGGTTGTGAGGTGTGCATCTGTAATTGCCACTTTCTAGATTTTCCACTATGTAATATATTTTTTTGAATGTGTATTTATTTATACAATATCTATTCTTTTTTCCAGGTCATTGTTAGTGGAAAGCTGAGGGCTCAGCGTGCCAAGTCCATGAAGTTTAAGGATGGGTACATGATCTCTTCTGGTCAGCCTGTGAAAGAGTACATCGATTCAGCTGTTAGACACGTACTTTTAAGACAGGTTTGTCTCCTCAAGCTTATATTTGTTAGTTTGCGAAAATCTACTGATGGGGCATACTATCAAGTGACCAAGTTTGAGAACTTTGGTTCTATGTTTGTAATATAATTAACCTCCTTATGGTACGACTGCAATGGTTGTTATTGCAGGGAGTCCTTGGTATCAAGGTCAAGATAATGCTTGCATGGGATCCCAAAGGAAAGCAGGGTCCAATGACTCCTCTTCCTGATCTTGTGACTATTCATCCACCAAAAGAGGAGGAAGAATATCGTCAACCAGTTGCTACTACTGTACCGGCCGCAGCTGATATTGATCTTGGACATTCCCCAATTCCTGGGCAGAACCCAGTTTAAATTTTTGATCTAAGCTTGTGAACTTTTATAAAATGTTATTTGAAGCAGATACTAGTGTTCTTTGAGCTGTCAGTTTATTAGTCTGTGGGAATGTTTGGTCTCTTGCTGTTATTTTATATACACAACTTTTATTTACCAGAGGGTTTTCTGACTTGTTCTATTTCATTTATTTGACAAATAAGAAGACATTGTTATTCTGTGGAGAAACCTTTTACTATTACTTTACGGGGGCAGAATTGGATTTTTGTTTGAAATTCAAGTTAGTTATGGTGCGAGGACTGACTGGGGTCTGAATTTACCTCATTACAATTTTTGTGTAAATCAGAGTTTGTCATAAAGCACAGCTAGTGACCGAAGTTCATAAAGTCATTCTGGACGATTTACCACTGAGTAGCTAGTTGAATGAGCGGGTGGACTCCAGGAGCGCCTCGACGTCCATCACACGTCAGTTGATTTAGATGTAAAATGAGAAAACAAAAGAAATAGTTGAGAGAAACAATTAGAAAAACAATTTGTGTTATTTCTTTTTTCATATTTTATTAGTTTTCAAAGAGGAAAAAGAATGGAAGTGAAATCTACAGGTTCAATCAAAAAAAATGTTGCAAAAAAAAAAGTTTCGTTATTTTATTGCGTTTAAAAGAAAATAATTTTTCAAATATAATATTGCAACTAAATATATCATTTAATTAGTTATAACAATTTCATTTATCTCTTTTAATTATAATAAAAAGATTAATTTGACGTCATATTTAGTAAATGATATAAAATTAAAACTTATATATAATGATTTATTAAATTAATTTTCATTAGAAAATGTATTATGAATTTTACGGTTTTCTTTAAGAAAACAAAAATTTTAATTTGACCACAATGATTTAACTTTTAAGAGCAAACTAATCACCAATAGAGACAGATACAAGTTGGTGAATCAGTTTCGGGTTCAGGAACTTTTCCTTAATACCCATCCAGAAGGAGAAAAATAAATAACCACATTTCTTCTCCTTTCTCTGCAAAGCAAAAAATGTTTTTTTTATTCTAAATAATAAAACTCTTTAGGTTTCCAGGTTTAAGTGTTGATAGATTTAGCCAATGTTTTTATGCTCATGAGTAGGGCCTTAATGAGTCGAACCGAGCCGAATTATTAACTGTTCATGTATCAGCTCGTTATAAATACGTCAAACTCGAACTCGAGCTCGAACTTTTATCGAGCTAATATTTTTGTTTGTGTATTAACTCATTAAGAAAAATATTATTCATGAACATGTTCGTGAACAATTCACGAATATGTCTCATGAGTTATTACTCACGAACACCTCATATTTTTTAAGAAAACTTTTAATGCATTACAATAAAAAGAAAGTATCAGTAAAATCTCTAAATCTAGAGACATTGTTCTAATCTAGACTTATCAAAGAATAGAATTTAGATCAGTTTAGTTAATACATATCCAACTAATGTTATAATTTACAATATAACATATGTTATAATTTTACTATTTATAATAAAAAAATGTATAGACTTAACAAAAAAAAAAATGAATAGACAAAATAAACTAACATACACTTAGTATACATTAGTCTTTATACCACGAACTCCTCTGAAATGTTAATGAAATATGTTCACGAGTATATCCATCGAATTTGTACATGAATTTATTTATTAACCTTATTCACGAGTTTGTCCACGAACCTATTCACGAACTACATAAATGAACATGTTCACGAATTTTATAATCGAACTTGTTCGCGAGCTTTCGAGTTGAACTATGTCATGTTCAAGTTCAGCTCATTTACGAGACGAACCTCAAAATCGTCTTCATGTTCGACTCGTTTACAAATTGAACCGAACTCGAATCAAACATTTTTCGATCCGAACACCGAACTGTTATCGACTCATTTACAGCCCTACTCATGAGATACAAGAGCATTACAAATGACAACTGGGGGTAAAAAAATTTAAAATTGAACTCGTGTTAAATCTATGCACAACTTTTTTATGCTCATTAGCTACCAGGGCTTTAAAGATACAAATGAAAATTGGTGATATTAAAACTCGTGTAGACCTATGTAATACACAGAACTCAAGGAATATTCCTACGACAAATAAGAATTGGTAAAAAATAGATCAGACCATCTATATTATTATATAATAGTCAAAATATTGAAAATTTTGGTTTTCGGATTTTGATCATTTATTTTATTTAATAAATTATAAAATAATATAAAATATAGTAATTAGCCCAATGTCTTTTATAATTAAAACACAATACCTTTAATGAAAATATATTACCTTTTATAAACACGTTAAAAATAAAAATTAATATAATATATATTTCAATCATTAATATTGTCCTTTTTAATTATATATCTTTTTAATATTATATATTTTTCAGTTATTAAAACATTTCAAAA
The DNA here is from genome assembly GCA_030848705.1 of Heracleum sosnowskyi. NCBI lineage: Eukaryota > Viridiplantae > Streptophyta > Magnoliopsida > Apiales > Apiaceae > Heracleum > Heracleum sosnowskyi. Next base: position 50,867,084 of record CM061243.1, read on the forward strand.
AATATCAAAAACTATATATTCTTAATAAAAATGTCAATTATACTAAAAAAACACATGTGCTGTTGTGGATTAAAAAACGTACTTGTGAATTTACTGCTAGGGTTTAGGAGCATTCAAGCTTTAATGGCTGTTCTCGTGTTTCGTAACTAAATCGGTCCTCATAAGATGCCTACGTATCTCAATCAATGCTGAGAATCAAGCCAAAAAACGTAGTTCTATTGTGAAGGATCAGGGTCCTTATATAGGCGTCAGGAGCCTCGTATTTAGAGTATGTTTAGGAGACTTAGCGAATAAGTCTCCTCTTTAACAGTGGATAAACATTGAATTTCTTGGTAGGCAAGTCTCTTCCTTGTCGTAGGATAAGGACTGTGACTCATTATTTCTTTTAATTGGGATTCTAGATCCTTCTTTGAGGAATTTACCATATTTTGGACTCCTTTTTTGAGCTGTATATTTTCCCTATTTATTAATTACGAAATTAATAAATAATTAGGGTTTCGGGCTTTGTTTCTTGGGCCATATTCTTGGACCAATCTAGGTCTAATTAATATATCATTAATTACATTTCAAGGGTTATTTTTAGCCCATATCATTTGCCCTCAACTTCTAGGAAAATCTTCTTCAGATTTTCGTAGAAGTTATTTCATTCGGGAGTTACAAAGTTCTCTTTTGTATTTTCCATACTAGTCTGGTTCTACGAACATATAGTTCTAAACCAATAATTTTTTCAAAATAGGAAACAGGATTTTTCATTAATTTTCTGGAAAATAATCCAAAATAGGAAATGAGGTCGTAGGGTTTCGACCAGGACCGTGGTCGAATATATGTGCCACTTTGGCCTCTGGTCGAACACCTTCGACTAGGATGAGGTCGTAGGGTTTCGACCAGGACCGTGGTCGAAGATATTTGTCACTTTGGACCCTGGTCGAACACCTCCGACTAGGATGAGGTCGTAGGGTTTCGACCAGGACCATGGTCGAAGATATGTGCCATTTTGGCTCTTGGTCGAACACTTTCGACCAGGATTCTAGTCAACCATTTCGATCTCGCTTATGGACGAACATAGAATCATGAGTTTCTTCAAGTTGTACCTCTTGTGCCATTTGAGGTCCATCTTTGTTGGGCTCAAGTTGGGCCCAAGATTCTTGCTAGGCCAACTTGTAATTGGGCTTTATCATCTTTCATGGGCTACACCGGCTAGTGCCGGTTACCCTTCTTTCAACCGCCCCATTGACCGGCTATTCTTTCTATATAAGTGTAGTGCCTTACTTTTCATTTCTTATTTCTCACTTTTCTTTCCTTAAAGTTACTCTGCTAGAATTTTCAAAAAAATTCTCTGCTAGGGTTCTGCGATAAGTTGATTTCCGGCGAGGTTTTCCGATAAAAATCACCAATTTCTGGGTTTTTCCGTTTGAAGATTTGAAGATTCTGGGTTTTCTTGCTTGAAGATTTGAAGATTCTGGGTTTTCTTGCTTGAAGATTTGAAGCTTTTCTTTGAAGATTTGAATATTTCTGGGCTTTTTCTGGGTTTAAGATGGTTGATCGTGCTTCCCAACGCCTCCAGAAAATGAACTCTGCATCCAAACGAGGTACTCCCATTCCTATTCGTTCTAAATACATGTCTTTGCATGATATGATCAATGAACGTGGGGATGAATACCCGTTTGTGTCTGCTTTAGATTCATACGATTGTAGTAACAAATTTCATGACGTAAATAAGATGTATAGGATTGAAGCCCCCCTAAAATTAGTTCCTGCCGGTGCCGGCGACCGTTTTTGCCATTAGCGGCCTAACGCCCTATGCATTTACAAAGATGCCATAGTTGCCGACATTAGGTTTCCTTTTCATGAATTCATACCCAGACTTTTGGCCGATGTTCAAATAAACCCTTGCCAATTACCTCCAAATGCCTGGAGGATAATTCACTGTTTTATGGTTTTATGCCTTCGTAATAATTTTCCTCTTTCTGTCCCTTTATTTAGAAAGATTTTTTAGTTTAAGAACAGTTCTGCCAACAATTTGGGTTGGGTATACATTAGCCATAGAGTTAAATTTCCCTTCATTTTCCACCCAAAGTATATCCCTGATAACAACCCTAAGTGGAAGAATGAATTTATGTACCTTGTCTGGGAAGGTGGGGATTGGGGAACTTTGTTCCGTAAATCATTTGGTAGAGTTGTGGATGGTAGTCCCAACAACATTATTTTGAAAGACGAGGAGTCCCTTGCCTATTTTGAGATTATCAACGACAATGGGACTACCGTGTCTTGGGAGCTTCTGGACGAATTTGTCCTCAAGTCTGTTCATCTTTCAACTGTTTCTGATAAGGGTAATTTTACTTATCCTTTTTGTTTATTACTTTCTTTCTTTTTGTGATTTTCTGTTAACCATTCTTTGGTTGTGTTTACAGTTGCGGCCTTTATAAACAAGACCAATGAGCCCAAGGATGATGAGACCTCGAGGATGAAGAGGGCCATGATAGGAGGGGATCCCCGGGGGAAGTCTGATGTTCCTGGTTTCTTGATCCCTCCTCAAATTCCTGTGGATGAGGCAGACATTCCTATGTCTACAAAGTCCTCAGTTTGGCGCCCCAACTGGGGTATTAGGAAGAGAGACACCATTACTGTGGTGTCCAAGCATGCTGTGGATTGGTCATACCACTCACTCACTCCTTGCGACTACAAAGATTTTGTTGCGAATTCTACAATCGAGGGAGTTGAGCATCTGGGCGCTCAGGCCATTGCCGCGGTATTCTTCTTACCTTAGCATTTTTAGCCTTTATTCTTCTTATCTAACCTTTATCTTACTTTTAAATTCCTTTTATTTATTTTTTGCAGAACAATGCCAACTTCCAGGGGCACTTTTTCAAGCTAAAGCTTGGCGTACCTCTTTTGAGGCCAACGGGATCAAGCCGGAAAAGTTTGAGGATGAGGTGAAGTCTCTAAAAGAGACTTTAGCTAGGAGGGAGAAGGAGCTTGCTGATGCTCAAGCTGATCTAGTCGAGATGAGGAAGAGCAATGATGACTACAGTGATGAGTACCTTGACTCTCAGGAGTACAAGGACTTGATAGAGAAGCACGATGAGATCCTTTTCCCAGTCCAGCATACAACAGGATGGGAGGATGCCGTTCAGGCTATCTTGGCCAAGCATCCCGGGGCTTTTGACTCTGCTGACCGCTCCTCAACCTCCTACTCCTCTAGAGCGCCTCCTGGCTGGGACAGCTGACATGGAGGAGGATGACATGATTTTGGATCCAGAGCATTCATCACCCCTTCGTGACACATCTGTTGATGATCCTGATGCCACTGATCATACTTCTGGCTCCAGCTCAGGAGAGGAGATAGATGCTGGTGACAAGGGAGGGGAAGCGTAGCTGTAGTTTGTTTATCTTTTATGGCCGTCTGTGGCTTGTATTATTTTTCATGTATTTCCAGCCTTCGGGCTTAACTTAAACTCTTTGCAAGTTTAATTTTATTTCTTCCAGTTTCTTCACATTCTTGACTTTGCATGTTTAGTTAACATTTTATGCATATATAATGCACATAAAGCATCATGAAAACATAAGAATATCGAATTATAACTTTGAAAATGGGTTCAACCCTTACAGAATACTCTACTTTCTTAAGTTTAAAAACTTGGATTGGTTTCGTCGACCTTATTTCTACTTGTCCTAACAGGGAGTCTAGTCAGGACACACTTAAACATAATAGACTTTCAAGTTTGTAGCATGCCAAGTTCTTGGCACTTCAATCCCTTCGAGGGTTTCCAATTTGTATGAGCCTCGTCCAAACACGTTCTTGACCCGATAGGGTCCTTCTTAATTTGGGGCCAACTTTCCTTTCTGTCCAACTCCGGATGCCTTAATCTTTCGGAGGACTAAGTCTCCTTGACGGAAGAATCTCTCTTTAACCCTCAGGTTATAGTAGAAAGATGCCCTTTTTTGATGTTTAACTGTCTTGACATTTGCCTCATCTCTAACTTCATCAATTAGATCTAAAGCCAGCCTCAAGCCTTCTTCATTTGTCTCTGGCTCATAAGCTTCGATTCTTGGAGATGTGTGAGTAATCTCCACTGGAACCACTGCTTCTTCCCCATATGCTAACAGAAACGGGGTTGCTCCAGTGGTGACTTTACAAGTAGTACGATACGCCCATAGTATGGGGAACAACTCATCCACCCAAGTGTTCCTAGAGCGTTCAACTCTTTTCTTCAGTCCATCCAGGATAATTCGATTCGCCACTTCAGCTTGCCCATTTGCTTGAGGGTGAGCAACGAAAGTGAAACGTAGCTCAATGTCATTCTCCTCACAGTACTTCTTGAAATCCTTATTGTTAAACTGAGTTCCATTATCTGTGACCAAGATTCGTGGAATCCCGTATCTGCATATCACATTCTCCCAGAAGAAATGCATTACTTGCTTGGTGGTTATCTTGGCTAAAGGTTTAACCTCAATCCACTTAGTGAAGTAGTCGATTGCCACTATCAAGAACTTTCTCTGCGCACTTGCCATTGGAAATGGTCCAAGTATATCCATTCCCCTCATGGCAAATGGAATATGTGAGTTTATGGATGTCAACATCTCTGGTGGTTGTCTAACCAATGGTGCATGCTTTTGGCACCATTCACATTCTTCACATAACTTTTTGCATCTGCAAGCACACTCGGCCAATAGAAACCTAGATGAGTGATTTTATGAGCAAGGGCCCTGCCCCCAAGTGTTGTCCACAAATTCCTTCATGTACCTCCCTTAGGGCCAATTCTGCCTCCCGGGGTCTCAAGCATTTCAAGTAAGGGACAACGAAAGACTTTTTGTATAGGATTCCCTCAATCAAGGTATACCTTAGTGCTCTCACATATAACTTTCGTGCTTCTGAAGTGTAGTTAGGTAACCAACCAGTTTCCAGATGAGATTTGATGGGATCCATCAAATAGCTAGCCACATCAATAGGTGCTATCAACTTTTCATTAATGCTTGGGGTCTTCAAGACTTGGAAGTATACACTCCCTGCATAGTTCTCAATTTCAGAAGAAGCAAATTTGGACAAGGCGTCAGCCTTCACATTTTCTTCCCTTAGAATGTGATCCACATAACATTCATCAAACTGAGTCATGATGGCTTTGACAAGTTTCAAATACTTAGCCATGACTTCATCTCTAGCCTCAAATTCTCCATTCACCTGGGAAACTACTAGCCTCGAGTCTCCACATACTTTCAGAATCTTAACTCTCAAGGCTCCAGCCAGCCCTAGGCCAGATATCAGGGCTTCGTACTCAGCTTCATTGTTCGTTGTTGGGAAGTCCAGTTTCAGTGCATACTCTATTAGAAATCCATCGGGACTTTGTAGCACCAAACCTGCTCTACTTGATTTTGTTTTTGATGCTCCATCAAAATAGAACACCCAACATTCTTTGGACACCATGTCTTCATCTTTCTTGTCTTCTTCTTTTCCTTCTACTACTACTTCCTGCCCCCCGACTTCCTGGTTGTCAATGGTGCATTCAACCATGAAGTCAGCGAGTGCTTGAGCTTTTATTGCCGTTCGAGGCTTATACTTGATGTCAAATTCTCCCAATTCAATAGCCCACTTGATCAACCTTCCACTAACTTGAGGACTGTGTAAGATGCTTCTTAGAGGCTGATTGGTCAAGACCTCTACCTTGTGTGTTTGGAAGTATGGGTGTAGCTTTCTTGAGGCCATAATCAGGGCTAAGACAAACTTTTCTATCATAGAATAGTTTATTTCTGCTCCATGAAGAATCTTGCTCACATAGTAGACAGGCTTCTGAACTTTCAATTCTTCCTTAACCAAAACGGCTCCAAGAGCAGTGTTAGAAACTGCTAAGTATAAGTAGAGAATCTCCCCTGGTTTTGGTTTTGCCAACAATGGTGCCTCAGCCATGTACTTTTTCAAGGCCTCCTGGCTTTCTGCTGTCCACTCAAAATTCTTTACATTTTTTAGTTCTTTGAAGAAAGGTAAGCACTTCTCTCCTGACTTGGAGATGCATCTTCCCAATGTTGCTACCCTACCTGTTAGTTTCTGAACATCCTTGACGGACAGTGGTGGTTCCATGTCCAGAATTGCTTTGATTTTGTCGGGGTTAGCCTCGATTCTTCTCTTGGAGACCATCAGGCCTAAAAACTTTCCTGAGCCTACGCCAAAGGCACATTTAGCTAGAGTCAACATCATCTTATGGTGCCTCAGCACTTCAAATGCTTCCCGTAAATGGTTTATATGATCAGCCTTATCGAGACTTTTAACCAACATGTCATCCACACAGACTTCCATGGTTTTTCCAATCAGGTGTTCAAAAATTTTGTTCACCAACCTTTGATAAGTTGCTCATGCATTCTTAAGCCCAAATGCCATAACCAAATAACAGAAAACACCAAAGTCAGTGATGAATGATACCTTGGAGATGTCATCTTTGTGCATTTTGATTTGGTTGTATCCACTGAAGCCATCCATGAAACTCAGCATCTCGTGCCCAGCTGTTGCATCTATTAGAGTATCAATCCTTGGCAAGGGAAAACAATCCTTAGGACATGCATCGTTTAAATCAGTGAAGTCCACACACATCCTCCATTTTCCATTGGCCTTTTTGACGATTACTTGGTTAGCCAACCATTCCGGGAATTTAATTTCTTCAATGAACCCGGCTTCCAGAAGCTTATCTACTTCCTGTTTGATGGCCTCTTGCCTCTCTGGAGCAAATTTCTCTTTTTCTGTTTCATAGTCTTTCTTTCGGGATCTACGTTCAATTTGTGGGTTATCAACTGGGGATCAATCCCTGGCATGTCGGACGTTGTCCAAGTGAAAACATCGTTATTTTCTTGAAGAAAGGTTATGATCTTGCTTTTCAATGGCTCAGGTAACAATGCTCCAATGTAAGTAATGAAAGGCATATGTTTAAGCCTATTTGTTTACATCGAGGAATTAACTCAACATTAAACAAGTCTGTAATAAGTAAGTAATAATTCAAATTGTCACAGGAATCTCAGAAGATTATATCTGTCAAAGAATGAAGATTAAAGTCATCTACAGACTTGAAATGAGTCTACATTGAAAGAAGCTCAATTTATTGATCAAGCCTCAATGAAGTATTCAAGCTCAATGGATTTATTAAAGTGACGGAGATTTCAAGTGGTGACAGAAAAAGATACTGATTACGGAGTTCTTGAATGAGAAGGAAGTGAATCACTGCTTAAAGTCAAACAGATAAAGAACAGACATTGTCGTTAGTCACTCATGAACCAGACAGTGCATCGAGTGTCAACGTACTATTGTGTTTGTTATTTATCTAAGTTTTAAGTGATTCTGGAATTGTTTAAGAAGTCAACTAATTCTATTTATTCTCTTATAAATAATTAATATTATTAAGTATATTATTTATTAATTTAATTCTGTAAATAATTAATTTAATACATAATTTATTTAATTAATTATTTAAATTAGAATGAAAATGAACTAGGAAGACTTAGGATTGAACTAGGAAGACTCAATTTATTAAACTAGGAAGACTCACAAGTGAGTCTTCCCGAAAGTCTTCCTAGGCCAAACCCTAGTCTTCCCGGTTGTCTTCCATGTACAATGGTTGTCTTCCCGAAAGTCTTCCAAGGCCAAAAACATAGTTTTCCTGCAAGTCTTCCTAGTACAAAATGCATTCTGTCAAGTGGTGGCTTGCACGTGGGTTTGCTAAAAGAAAAGGAATGATAAATACAAGGTAGTGGACTTGAAGATAGATTATTACATTCAATACACAGAACAAAAGAGACAGCAACTTCAACATTACATTTCATCTGTCTTCTTTACTTCCTGAACTGCAAAACAAATCATTTCCGGCCAGAGAATTAATTCTTGTTTGATTCTTAACATTTAATTCATAACAAGTGATTCTCTTGTACTGCTTTGTCTTTCTAGCGGATCATAATCCCTAGATTTTATATCGAACTACTTTTTAGTGTTCGATCCTTTTTATTACAAAAATAGATAAATTCATGTCGAATTTATTCTAGATTTGTTTGATCAAGTTCATTGTAATCAGTGATCAGAATTGTAACACCCTTCAAGTTTAATAGAGTTTTATTTAACTTGAATATTGTTTCAGTTTTATTCCGCAATAATTTGTTCTAAATTGTTAAATCTTAAAAGGACAAATTCGATTAAACGATATCGTTTGTATTCAACCCCCCTTCTACAAACTTATCAGGACCTAACAATTGGCATCAGAGCCTTTTGATTGATATACAAATCAAAGATCCAATTGTTTTGAGATTTTTTTTAACTCTGAAATTTTTATTTTTCCTAAAAATCTCAAAAGATGTCTACTACACAGAAAGTGGGTGCAGTCAAAATCCCAATGTTCAGCAAGGAGCATTATCCTATGTGAAAGAAGAAAATGCTCCTATTTCTTAAAGTTGCTAATGGTAAATACATTGATGTGCTGAAGAATGGTCCCAAAGTCCCTATGATTATTGAGGGAGAACTAATAGAGAATCAGGTTGTTACTAGGGCTGCTAGGATGTACCCTAAGGATCCCAAGGACTACACTCCTGATGAAAAAGAGGATGTTACCTTGGATGCCTGTCTACAGTTGATCCTTGTTGATTGTCTTGATCCTATCATGCATAATCATGTCCTAAACTGTGATACTGCCAAACACATTTGGGAAACAACTAGAGATAATCAATGAGGGGACAGAGGAAGTTAGAGAGAATAAGCTGGAAATTCTCACCTCTTCATATGAGCATTTCAGATCAAACCCTGGTGAAGGTATCTCTGAGGTTTTTGAGAGATGCAACAAATTAATCAATGATCTGAACCTCAATGGGAAGCACTATACTATCAAGGAAATCAACAAGAAGTTCCTTCTGACACTTCCAATTCATTTGGAGCACATAATATCTGCAATCAGAGAAGCAAGAGATATTGTAGAGATTTCTCTGGAAAGATTGTATGGTGTTCTGAAGACCTATGAGCTGGAGCAGATTCAACAAAATGAGTTATATGGAACTGGAAAGATAGTTGGTACTTCTACTGCATTGAATACTTCGTTTACTCCATTAAATATAGTAGGAATAAATTAGTAAATAAATTAGACTTAAAGAGAAAGTTTCAAGTGAATATTAACATAACATATTTAGCTTCCTTCCTTGAAGATGGCAAGAAAAAAATTAGTAAATAAATTGGATTAGTAGAGAACATTTATGAGAATATTAACATTGTATATTTAGTTTCCTCCGTTAGAAAATAGTAAGAAGGATATAAAACATTTATCTAATATTTAATATTAGTAATTCAAAAAATCAAGAAAATTAGAATAATAGATCGAGACGATTTAAAAACTCCACCTAACCGCCCTCATCTTCTCCATCATATTTTTCAAATTTTTAAGCATTGACTTAAATAAAAAATTCAGGAAAATGTTAAGATAATATATTTAGTTTTCTATGTTAGTAAATAGAATTATAAATAAAAAATTAGGAGAATATAAAAATTGTATAATTAGTTTTCTTCATTTGTAAATATTCTAAAGACAAGAATATTAAAATTGTATATTTAGTTTCCTCCATGAGTAAAAATTTAAAAGGCAATTGAGATATTTTTTAATAAAAAATTTAGGAAAATATAAAAATTGTATAATTAGTTTCTTTCATTTGTAAAAATTTTAAAGACAAGAATATTAAAATTGTATATTTAGTTTACTCCATAAGTAAAGATTTAAAAGGCAATTGAGTTATTTTTTAATAAAACATTTAGGAAAATATTAAAATTGTATATTTAGTTTCTTGCATTAGTAAAATTTTTAAAGGCAAGAATATTAAAATTGTATATTTAGTTTCCTCATTAGTAAAGATTTTAAAGACAATTGAGATTTTTTCGAATCTTTAATATTAATAAAAAATTTGAGAAAATTAAAAAAATAGATCGAAACGATTTGAGAGGTGCCACCTCACTGCACTCTTCTTCTCTTTATATAAATACTAGTCAACTAAGCCGCGCTTTGCAGCGGTCCTATAATATTTTTGTAAAATTTTAAATATTAACTATTTAAGAAAAAAATATAAAATCAATCAATCTATACTATCTATCTATCTATACTATAAAATACGAAACATTAAAAGTTTTTGTACCTGTTTTTGGTACGGTACTGTCATGTTTTTTGAGCCGACGTTGCAGATGTACATACAAATAAAAAATACTAAAAACATGCAAAAATATAATTTAAGTATTAACCACATCTTCAAACTTCAACTATTAGTATCATAACAAAAATTACAAATTTCTTAAATATCCCTGGACTTTATATGCCGATTTTGTGTCATACTTTCTTCAGTCGACGCCCATTGCACAAAATACATATAAATTAAAAATAATAAAAATTTAATTACTAACCACCGCTTCAAACTTCAACTATTTGTATTATCACAAAAATTATAAATTTTTTAAATATTCTTAGACGTTATAATAGAAACATAATCGATTTTTATATAATCATTATCTTTCCTGTGAATTTGAATGCGGGATTTCAATTCTCTAAATATGATTAATTACAAAATTTATAAGATAATAGTGTTGAATAACTTTAATTAAGTCCCAAAATCACAAAAAGAATATATCAAAAACTATATAAAAAGATAACATTCAATATAATTATTATTAAATGTAGAAATCAACTAAAACAAATTAGAAAAAAATTGTATCCACACACTATTCTTGTGCAGCCTATTACAATATACAATAGATCTCTATTTGTATTCCAACATTTTCAGTTGTAGAAAAATTCTCCACCTAAACGTTTTCAATTCATATTTTCAAGAGTTTTTTTCGAAAATCCAACGGTACGGATTAATAGATTACACAAAAATTAGTGAGTATACAAAATTAGATAGAAATTGATTTTGTATATGATGCAATTTTAAATAAAAAATGATACAAAATCTGAGACGTTAAATTCATATTGTAAACGATATATGAAATACCATGTTAAATTTAAAAAAAATTCTTAAAGGGTAAAATTTATAAAATTTTGCACACCTAATTATCTTTGCATAAATATTTAATCGGTATGGTTAAATTTACAAAAAAAATGATAAAAACATGATTTGAGCCGCTTAGGTAGAGAATTTTTCTACTACACAATTCAAAAAACTGATTAACAATAGTCTTTAAACTTGCAAAACCTCAAGTTATTAATGTTAGAAAGAAGAAAATAAATTAAAATATACAAGTAATTATCATCGATATGCAATGTTATTAATGCACACGAATTATCATAAAATCCTCGAATTTTTGACGTGATGAGAACTAATTAGTCTGCCATACTTTTATAGGCAATTTAAAATATAATATAAAGATTTATAAATATTAAATCCTAAATAGGATTGTAATATAACATTAAAATAAAGATTTAATTCTAAAAAATATTGATTTTTATATATTTATTGTCTTCCTTATAAATTCGAATCTAACTAAGATAATTTAATTTTTATTGAATAAAAATAGAGAAACTCTAGAAAAATATATTAAACTTCAATATGATTTAATTTAGTTGAGAAAAGAAGTTAATTTTTTTTAATTAAATATTTTAAATAAGATTGACTTTAATATATTTAGTGTCTTCCCTAAAAATTTGAATTGAATTAAAATAGTGAAACTCAAGAAAAATAGATTAAAACTTAAATAGAATTTAAGTTAGTTTAGAAAAAAAAGTAATATTTGTTTAATTAAATTTTAAATAGAATTGACTTTTATATATTTATTATCTTTCCCGAAAATTCGAGTGTAAATAAGGAATGTCTTCCCTAAAAATTTGAATGTAAATAAGAAAATTTAATTTTATTGAATTAAAATTGAGGAGCACTAAAAAATTAGATAAATATGAATCGAGCGATTATAGAGTTCTTGGGGTTTTCCTTTATATATATAAACTAGTCGACTAAGTCACGCTTCGTAGCGACCCTATAATTTTTTTGTAAAATTTTAAATATTGACTATTTAAGAAAAAAAGTTTATATAATCTATACTATTATATTATTGACGTTTCATTGAAAATTTTGGTTTTCAGGTTTTCGGTCATTTTAATTAATAAATAATACGAATAATAGGAAATTTCATTTTCTAACCAAAACATATTACTCCCTCCATCCATTTAGGTTCTTAACATAACTTATTAAGTTATGTTAAAAATTTAATTAAAAAATAAGTTATGAAATTATAGTTTTTAGGAGTCTTAAAATGCATGCCAAGTTCTTGAAGGAATATAAGGATGAGCGGAAGCATGAAATAACATTTTATTTCGTAAAATCCATATATCGCACATATAGAAAACTGTAAAATGATGTGGAATCAAAATCTTACCTTGAAAAATCGAAGCTTTGAATCGAGATGATCGTTAGCAGTAGCTTCTCAGAGTGTGAAGCCCTCTACCGGTATCCACCAAGAATAATTCTTCGATGAAGCTTTTTATAAAACTTGAAGCTTTATAAAAATGGAGGTTTTCCTTTTTCTTTTGAGAGAGAGAGAGAGATGAAGAAGAAGGAGAGGCAACTAGGTTTTTCACAAAAACAAAAGTGTATCTAACTCATCTCATCTCATCCTTTATATAGGGCTCAAGTAGGGTTAATATATTTAATATATCAATATATATTAATATATAAATCCCTCACTTTCTCTTATAAAATGTTTAAATAATAATTAAAACTATTTTAATCATTATTATTATTCTCTCTCAAAATACCTTCATCAATAAATTAATCTTTTTATGGTGTGACCCTGTAGGTTCAATATTAAGCCGGTAGTAGAAATAAATAATAATAAACTTTTTATTTATTATTTATATGAATTCTAAAATTCATTAAATATAATTAACTGATTAATTATATTTATTCTACATCGTGAGTGATGCTTCTCAACATATCGCGACTATCCGGATAATATGAATTCACTGCTTAGAATACCAAGAACCTGTCAGTGACTAGTTACAGTACAATCAATTCCTTCTACCCTACAATATCCCGATTAAATACAAGGCACGGAACTCGTGTCAAGCCTATCAGATTTAATCATATGATTTCTTATTCATAATGCAAAGTTCATATTAATGCAAATTAGAAACTCCTTTCTAATTTCATTCACTCTGGCCAGAGATTCCAGAACTCGCATACTAAGAATAACATAGGATATTCACTTCCTATACTGGAAGGGGTAGATCCTCTATTGACGTTAACTATCTCCATACACAAATCCCTATGCCCAGAATAGACCTAATGGATGTCCTTGAGACTAAGGACTAAACCAAAGCACAGTTCATTATATACAAGATAACTTTAACGATCTCAAGTCTAAGGACACTTGTACAACTATCACTCAGTGAACAACTATCGACACGTGAGTAATCTCCATTAGTTGTCCAACTACTCGAGTCATGTTCAGTGAACTTATTCCCTAATAAGCACCTACATACTAGCTATAGTGTCACCACACAAATGCCTATGAGAACAGACATCCTCCTGAAGGGAGCAAGCATAGTATGTACCAATCTTTGCGGATTCACTAACTTCCGATTAGTTATCCTATGATCAGGAACTGTTTAAGTCTAGAGTTATCATCTTCTAGATCTCACTATTACAATCTCATTATAATTCTAGAAGCTTTACTCTAAACTATGGAACATCTTATTTAAAAACACTTTAAATAGATAAAGCCCGTAATAAAAACAAAACAAGTCTTTTATTAATATAAACGAAATCAAATAAGAATACAAGAAAGTTCTTCCTAACTCATCATACATGATTGGATTTAGGACAAAACACTTTCAATCTCCCACTTGCACTAAAGCCAATCACCCTGGTATCTAATACCCATCTTCTCTTTATGACGATCAAAGTGAATCTGAGACAATGACTTTGTGAGTGGGTCTGCTACGTTGTTATGTGTGTCAACTCTCTCAATCTTGACATCTCCTCTTTCAATGATTTCCCTAATCAAATGAAAGCGCCGCAAAACATGTTTGGAATTTTTATGAGACCTAGGTTCCTTGGCTTGTGCTATTGCTGCGTTGTTATCACAATACATCACAATAGGCTCCTCAATGCTAGGAACAACTCCCAACTCAGAAACAAATTTCCTCATCCAAACGGCTTCTTTTGCAGCCTCACTTGCAGCTATATACTCTGCTTCCGCTGTGGAGTCAGCTGTTGTAGACTGTTTGGAACTCTTCCAACTAATCGCTCCACCATTCAGAGTAAACACGTACCCTGACATGGATGTGCTATCATCACTTTCTGATTGAAAACTAGAGTCAGTATAACCCTCTATTTTCAACTCAGATCCACCAAAAACAAGAAAAATATCCTTAGTCCTTCGCAAATACTTAAGGATGTTCTTCACTGCTTTCCAGTGGTCTTCACCTGGATTGGACTGATATCTGCTCGTCACACTAATTGAATGAGCAACATCAGGCCTAGTACATAACATCGCGTACATGATAGATCCTATTGCCGAAGCATAAGGAATCTTACTCATACGCTCCCTTTCTTCAGGTGTCTTAGGAGACATCTTCTTGGAAAGGGATACTCCATGGCTCATTGGTATGAGACCTCTCTTGGAGTTTTCCATGCTGAACCTTTTAAACACTTTCTCGATGTATGTACCCTGGGTAAGACCTATCATTCTTCTAGATCTATCTCTATAGATCTTCATACCGAGAATGTAGGATGCTTCTCCCATGTCCTTCATAGTGAAGTTCTTTGATAGCCACACTTTGACTGATTGTAGCATCGATATATCATTTCCTATAAGAAGTATGTCATCCACATACAATACAAGAAATGTTACCGCGCTCCCATTAACCTTCTTGTAGACACATGGTTCATCTATGTTTTTGATAAAACCAAACTCTTTGATTGTCTCATCAAAACGAATGTTCCATCTACGAGAAGCTTGCTTTAACCCATATATGGTTCGTAGCAACTTACACACTAGGTGTTCATTCCCTTTGGAAACAAAACCCTCTGGCTGTGTCATATACACTTCCTCTTCAAGTTTCCCATTGAGGAAGGCCGTTTTCACGTCCATTTGCCAGATCTCATAGTCGTAGTAAGCAGCAATCGCAAGCAAAATCCGAATTGATTTTAACAGGGCTACAGGCGAAAAAGTTTCATCAAAGTCAATCCCTTGCCTTTGTCTGAATCCTTTTGCCACGAGCCTGGCCTTATAGGTCTCCACCTGGCCATCTGCTCCAATCTTTCTCTTGTATACCCATTTGCACCCAATAGGCTTCACATCTTTAGGTGCTTCAACCAAAGTCCAAACTTGGTTGGTATACATAGATTCCATTTCGGATTTCATGGCACTCTGCCATTTCTCTGAGTCAATACTACTCATAGCCTCATTATAGGTCATAGGGTCGTCATCATCAATGATTGACAACTCATTGTCATTCTCAATGACAAGGCCATAATACCTCTCAGGTTGGCGAGACACTCTCTCTGACCTACGAATGGGCTGTTCCACAGAAGGTTGTTCTTTCTGAATAGGTACTTCCTCTTGAACCGTAGTAGTTTGTGCTTCTTGAACTTCATCAAGTTCAATTTTGCTCCCACTGTTTCCTTCAAGGATAGACTGTTTTTCCAAGAAGGTAGCATGTCTGGAGACAAACACCCTATGATCGGTGTAAAAGTAATACCCTAAAGTCTCTTTAGGATATCCCACAAACCTACATTTTACGGATCGAGATTCCAGCTTATCAGGGTCGACTTTCTTGACATAAGCTGGACATCCCCAAATCTTAACGTGTTTAAGACTCGGTTTCCTTTCTTTCCATATCTCATATGGAGTTTGAGGAACAGATTTGGAAGGCACCTTATTCAGTAAATATGCTGAGGTTTCCAATGCATAACCCCAAAGTGATACTGGAAGATCTGCATAGCTCATCATGGATCGAACCATGTCTAACAAAGTTCGATTTCTCCTTTCAGATACCCCATTCAACTGTGGAGTATATGGAGGAGTCCACTGAGAGACTATACCATTTTCTTTGAGATAATCTAGAAACTCTCCACTCAAGTATTCACCACCTCGATCTGATCGAAGAGTTTTAATACTATGTTTGGTTTGTTTCTCCACTTCATTCTTATATTCTTTGAACTTTTCAAAGGCTTCCGACTTGTGTTTCATCAAATACACATATCCGAATCTAGATCGATCATCTGTGAAAGTAATGAAGTACGAAAATCCACCCATGGCTTGCGTAGACATCGGTCCACATACATCTGTGTGTACCAATCCTAGCAAATCTGCAGCCCTCTCTCCACGTCCACTAAATGGAGATTTGGTCATTTTACCCAATAGACAAGACTCGCATGTAGGATATGATTCAAAATCAAAGGGGTCAAGTAACCCTTCCTTATGCAATGTCCGAAGTCTATTTTCACTAATATGACCAAGTCTGCAGTGCCACAAATAGGTGAGATTTTCATCATCCCTTTTCCTTTTATTAGTACGTTCAATTTGTAGTAAATTATGCTCTACGTCACATACATACAGACCATTATTTAAAATACCACTACCATAAAGAACATTATCTCTAAGAATTGAACATTTATTATTCTGAATAACAAACGAAAATCCAGCCAAGTCTAACATGGGAATAGAAATAATATTCCTCACAATCGAGGGAACAAAATAACAATTATTTAAAACAATAGTCTTGCCCGTAGGTATATGTAAATCAAATGATCCTACAGCTTCAGCAGCAACTCTTGCTCCATTTCCCATCCGTAGAATCACTTCCTCTTCCTCAAGAGTCCTACTTCTCCTTAGTCCCTGCAACGAATTGCAAATGTGAGAACCACAGGCGGTATCTAATACCCAAGTAGAAATTTGATTTAATGACATATTCACTTCAATCATGAACATACCTGAACCAGAAGCGGCAGTCTCACTACCCTTCTTCTTTTTCAACTCTGCAAGGTAAACCTTGCAGTTCCTCTTCCAGTGCCCCACCTTGTTACAGTGGAAGCAAACAGCTTTGCTCTTGGGGTCTTCAGCTTTTGGTGGAACCGGCTTTTTCTCACCTACTTTCTTCTTCTTGGGAGGGTTCTTCTTCCTTTTCTTAGGATTGGAACCTTCACCAATTAGAAGAACAGAACTCTTCTTAGAGGGAAAATTCGATTCCGCAGTCTTCAACATGTTGTGGAGTTCAGCCAGGCTGACGTCCAGCTTATTCATGTGAAAGTTCACAACAAACTGCGAAAACGAATCTGGGAGCGATTGCAAGACCAAGTCTTGGTTTAGCTCCCCATCCATGACAAAACCAAGTTGTCCAAGACGTTCAATCAAATTGATCATCTTAAGTACATGGTCATTCACAGATGTTCCCTCAGACATCCTACAACGGAACAGCTCCTTCGATATCTCATATCGAGCTGTCCTCCCTGCCACATCATACAACTCTTGTAGATGTGTTAGGATAGTGTGAGCATCCATATGCTCATGCTGCTTCTGTAGCTCAACGTTCATGGAAGCTAGCATGATACATTGAGCAACATTTGCATCATCTATCCACTTACGATACACAACATGTTCATCATCATGTGCATCATCAGCAGGTTCAGTAGGCTTAGGTGAGTTAAGCACATATTCCAGCTTCTCAACCCTGAGAACAATTTTCAGGTTTCGAAGCCAGTCAGCAAAATTGGGACCAGTCAATTTGTGAGCATCCAGTATGCTCCGGAGTGATAGTGCGGAAGACATAATGTATATAGTAAATCTGTAAATGATAAACACATAACAACACTTAGCAAATATTCAATTTCATTTTAAAACACTATATGAATCGGGTCTTTATTCATAAGTGGCTCCCACTAGTTTATCTAATTTATACAACCCCCTAAGTGGAAAAATTAAGCATTCATAATGCTAGTGGGTTTAGGGATCCTACATTCCATCACACAACCTCGGCTGTGGCACGAAACGCCATGTGATGTTCAGTAGGCAGACAACTCTTGTCAATTACATCTCATGTTATTCCCTAATAAAACTTTAGCCTCTTGAATAATTGAGTCACGGCTGTAGCACGACAAACTCAATAATCTAAGTCAAGTCTAACCCAACATTTCGTACAATTGAATCAGTCTCCAATAGCCCACGGCTGTGGCACGTAACGACCATTAGATTCTAATTCATTGTACACATCTCTATGTAATAGACAAGTATTTCTTATCTCGAAATCAAAGCCCTCGGCTGTAGCACGAAACGACAATGATTCAAAAATAATAACTACTCTCTACCATGTTGGAAGGCTATGACCGACACAAGCCCGTTGTGTCATTGGCCAATTACTACTTGATATTATTTAATTTTAGAGGGATTATATTATGTTACAACCATAATCATATTACTAGGAGATTCTCTTTTTCTTGAACAAAATACAATTATGATATTTAAATGAAAAATTCCCAGTGTGTTGGAGGGGTCACATCGGTCCCGCTTAAAACCCAACGGCCTAGACAGAAATTTTCATTTTCAACATCAAAAGAGTATTTCACTCTATGTTTCATAAACATAAGAATCTCATGGTTGTACTCATAATATTATTGTTAAGGCAAGAAACGATTCCTATTCTAGATTTTCTAGAGCACGCCTTATATTGATTTAAGTTCACCTAAATCTATCATCGCATGGTAAATCTAGGCATATATCTCATATATAAAAATAAATAAACAAGTAAGCATGCAAGTAATATCATGCCATACAATGATATAATGATGTATGGATTTATTATAGTATTTAAAAGCAATTAAAACAATTAATACATGCTTTAAAACACATCCGGGAATATAAACAGTTCCAAACTTTTATATAAAAAATATTTGACCACTCCATTAGATCCGTCTCGGAAAAACGAATCCAACGGTATATTGCACGCCCAAAACGGAGTTACCAAACTCCCAAAAAATCAAATTTAATGTGGACAGAGGGGCTGTAACGCATGACGCTCATGCGTTACAACAATTAAAAGCTATTAATGTGGACAGAGTGAATATCCCGATTAAATACAAGGCACGGAACTCGTGTCAAGCCTATCAGATTTAATCATATGATTTCTTATTCATAATGCAAAGTTCATATTAATGCAAATTAGAAACTCCTTTCTAATTTCATTCACTCTGGCCAGAGATTCCAGAACTCGCATACTAAGAATAACATAGGATATTCACTTCCTATACTGGAAGGGGTAGATCCTCTATTGACGTTAACTATCTCCATACACAAATCCCTATGCCCAGAATAGACCTAATGGATGTCCTTGAGACTAAGGACTAAACCAAAGCACAGTTCATTATATACAAGATAACTTTAACGATCTCAAGTCTAAGGACACTTGTACAACTATCACTCAGTGAACAACTATCGACACGTGAGTAATCTCCATTAGTTGTCCAACTACTCGAGTCATGTTCAGTGAACTTATTCCCTAATAAGCACCTACATACTAGCTATAGTGTCACCACACAAATGCCTATGAGAACAGACATCCTCCTGAAGGGAGCAAGCATAGTATGTACCAATCTTTGCGGATTCACTAACTTCCGATTAGTTATCCTATGATCAGGAACTGTTTAAGTCTAGAGTTATCATCTTCTAGATCTCACTATTACAATCTCATTATAATTCTAGAAGCTTTACTCTAAACTATGGAACATCTTATTTAAAAACACTTTAAATAGATAAAGCCCGTAATAAAAACAAAACAAGTCTTTTATTAATATAAACGAAATCAAATAAGAATACAAGAAAGTTCTTCCTAACTCATCATACATGATTGGATTTAGGACAAAACACTTTCAGTTCTGTCTCCGAAAGAACCTAAAGGGACGTGGGAGTACCTTTTGATTAAAAAAACACTATATTTTATAAACACGTCTAAAAATACTAATAATATAATATTTTCCAATCATTAAAAGTATGTTACCTTTTAATTAAAACATACTACATTTTTTAAACACACCTAAAAATACTAATTATATTATATATTTCAGTCATTAATGTAATGTTTTTAAATTAACATGTTAACTTTTAATTAAACAATATTACATTTTCCAAACACACCTAAAAATACCAATTGTACAATATCTTTCAATCATTAATACACTCCCAAAAATACCTTACACAATATCTTTCAATAATTAATAATATTTATAACTTATTAATACATCCAAATATATCTTTTAATTAATTAATTAATAAAATAAATCTAAAAACCCGTAAATGGTACGTGCAATAAGTCAGTCTATACTATTATATAATAGACGAAACATTAAAACTTTGATCGGTCGGTAAAATCATATTTTTACTTAATTACCTTTACTGATTTATAAAAAAATATTAAATAATAAAATTATCTATTTATAACCAATTACCTTTTCAGCTAGAACACATTATAAATTTTTCTAACAAAACCCCTCTTTTTCTAAAAATCTCATAGACAATTTCCTTTTTCAAATTACTTTTTCTATTTTTCTTACTAAAATCTCTCATTTTTCTAAAAATATCACGGGCAAACCCTTTACTTATTTATTTTAAAAACCAATTTTAAGGCTTTTAATTTTTAAAAAAGTTTACATATTTTATCACGCGTGCTTATTTTTTTTAACAAATGCAATTAATAAAATATTAAAACGTAAATAATATAATAACAAATATTAAAAATAACCCGTGCATCGCACGGGTTTTAAGCTAGTATATATAAATAGTGAACACAATATTTTACAAAGTGTTAGGTCCTGATATGTTTGTAGAAGGGGGTTGAATACAAACGATATCGTTTAATCGAATTTGTCCTTTTAATAATTTAACAATTAAGAACAAATTAATGCGGAATAAAACTGAAACAATATTCAAGTTAAATATAACTTATATTAAACTTGACGATTGTTACAATTTGATCACTGATTACAAGGGTTCTTGATAAAACAAATCTAGAATAAATTCGACATGAATTTATCTATTTTTGTAATAAAAAAGATCGAATACTAAAAAGTAGTTCGATATAAAATCTAGGGATTATGATCCGCTAGAAAGTCAAAGAAGTACAAGTGAAATTATTCTTATGAATTAAATGTTAAGATCATGAAAGGCATATGCAATAGCCTATTTGTAATTCGAGGATTTTACTCAACTTAAACAAGTATGTAATAAGTAAATATTAGATTAGATGTCACAGGAATCTCAGAAGATTATATCTGTCAAAAGAATGAAGATTAAAGTCATCTACAGACTTGAAGTTATTCTACACTGGAAGAAGTTCATTTATTTGATCAAGCCTCAGTGAAGTATTCAAGAAAGTGGATCTATTTAAAGTGACAGAGATTTCAGAAGTGCGACGGAGAAAAGTACAGGTTACAGTCCTTTGTTTAATTAGAAGGAGAAAAGAATCACATCTTAAAGTCAAGTATGAAGAACAACCAGTAAAGTTTGTCGCTCATGAACCAGATAGTACATGGAGTGTCAACGTCAGCCAGTGGAAGTTTTTCATCAATTTTAGTGGTTCTAAGAATTAGTTTAATTCTCTTTTAATATTATTCTATAAGATAATTAATTTAATCTATGAATTAATTCTTTCAGAATTAATTCATATAGTAAATTAATCAATCTAGTTCTTAAGTAATTTAATGTATAAATTAATTCTCAAGAATTAATTTATTTATGAAATTATTTGAGTCATTTATTTAATTTATTTAATCAGTGAATTAATTCTAAATGAATGAATTCATTTGTTAAATCAATTAAAAGTAGAATTTATTAAAACAGATTTATCCTAATTCTAATTAGTACTAGTAGTACTATCTGATTTGTACTAGTAGTACTATCACTGTTAGTACTACCGATAGTACTACCAATACAAGTTGATAGTACTACCGAAAGTACTACCGGCTATGTTGATAGTACTGCCAGTATTAATATCTAGAGAATGGTTCTGGCGCGTGAGGAATGATGCCTGTGACTTGTATTAATACAAGTCATTTGTAATCAAAACAAGAGTTCATTTAACAAGACAGAAGACATACAAAACATTCAACTTTTCTTTCTTCTGCCATTTTCAAGCGAACCAACCAGAAGCATTCAATTTAAATCCTTGTAATAAATTCTAGACATAAATGTTATATCCAATCCACTAGAATTCAATTACTTGTATTGCTTTGACAATCTAGCGGATCATAATCCCTAGAATTACTATCGAACTACTTTTTAATATTCGATCCTTTTATTACAAATATAGATAAATTCATGTCGAATTTATTCTAGATTTGTTTTAACAAGAACTCTGTAATCTGTACACAGATTTGTAACACCCTTCAAGTTCAATAGAGTTTTATTTAACTTGAATCTTGTTTCATTTTATTCCGCAGATAATTTATTATTGAAATTGTTAAATCTTCTATCAATACAAATTCGATTAAACGGTACTGTTTGTATTCAACCCCCCTTCTACAAACATATCAGGACCTAACAATTGGCATCAGAGCCTTTTGATTGATATACAAATCAAAGATCCAATTGTTTTGAGATTTTTTTCTTAAACTCTGAAATTTTTATTATTCCTAAAAATCTCAAAAGATGTCTACTACACAGAAGGTTGGTACAGTAAAGATTCCCATGTTCAGTAGGGAGCATTATTCAATGTGGAAGAAGAAAATGCTTCTATTTCTTAAAGTTGCTAATCCTAAATACTTTGATGTGCTGAAAAATGGTCCCAAAGTCCCTATGATTATTGAGGGAGAACTTATAGAGAATCAAATTGTTACTAGGGCTGCTAGGATGTACCCTAAGGATCCCAAGGATTTCACTCTTGGTGAAAAAGAGGATGTTACCTTGGATGCATGTCTTCAGTTGATCCTTGTTGATTGTCTTGATCCTATCATGCATAATCATGTCCTAAACTGTGATACTGCCAAACACATTTGGGAAACCATAGAGATAATCAATGAGGGGACAGAGGAAGTTAGAGAGAATAAGCTGGAAATTCTCACCTCTCAATATGAGCATTTCAGATCAAACCCTGGTGAAGGTATCTCTGAGGTTTTTGAGAGATACAACAAATTAATCAATGATCTGAATCTTAATGGGAAGCGCTACACTATCAAGGAAATTAACAAGAAGTTCCTACTTACACTTCCACGTCATTTGGAGCACAGAATATCTGCCATTAGAGAAGCAAGAGATCTGGGAGAGATTGCTTTGGAAAGACTGTATGGTGTTCTGAAGACCTATGAGCTGGAGCAGATTCAACAAGATGAGTTATATGGAACTGGGAAGATAGTTAGTACTTCTACTGCATTGGCTGCCGAAGTCCCACAGAAACTGGAAGTGAAGGTTGTTCAACCTTCCAGTTCTAACATGAATGTTATTGATGCTGAATTTGGATTAACATCCATTGATCAATCTGGTGGTGACTTCTATTCTTTAGAGGAACTTGATCAGCTGGAGGATGGTGATTTGGCTTTAATAGTCAGGAAGTTTGGGAAGTTCAGATTCAAGAGGAATCCCAATCTTAAGTTCAGGCCCAGATTTCAGAGAGGTGGATCTTCCTCTTCAAGTAGCACAAGGGGTGGCTACAAAACTGGAACTGTGGATATGAGCACAATCAGATGCTACAATTGCAATGAGTTGGGTCACTTTGCTACTGAATGCAGAAAGCCAAAGCAAGTGACAAGAAACACATTTGATTCTAGCAAGAAGAACAAGATTGGGAAAGCCTATGTTGCTGAAGGAAAGAGTTGGGATGATACTGACAGTGATGAAGAAGCAGGTGAGATTGGGAACCTTGCTTTAGTGGCTAAAGAGGCAAGAACTTCATCTGCATACATGTCAGAGGTAAAGTTCACTAACACTGAAATGATTCGTCATCTTAGTGGTACTATTTCTTGTGCACGCACTGAAAATGATAGAATAATTCTTTTGAACATAGCTCTTGAACATGAGGTAAAAGAATTAAAACTAGTGCATGTTAATCAGGATGAACTTATTGAGAAAATAACATTTCTTGAGAATAGGGTTAAATGTTATATTCAACTGGAAACCATTCTCAAGGATCAGATTAGTGAGCTGAAGACTAAAACTAATGCTTACTTCAACTCTTGTAAGACTGCTAAAGAAATTATCAATAAACAAAGTATTAGTTAGACCGTAGGAATAGGGTATGACTATAATGAGTCTATTGGTAAATTAAGCATAAATACCCCTAATAGAGTCAGTCCTGAAGAAAGGGGTATTCCTGATGTGCTTAAGAGTATTGATAAACCTTTCTTTAGAAAGTCCCAAGCAGATACTCTGAATGAATACTCTATTATCATTGCAGAGGAGATTCGTGAAGAAGATCTTGCTTTTGAAGTTGAACAGTCCAATAAGTGTATGTCTGATAAACCAGTCAAAGTTGTTGCAACTAAAAAGACTAAATCAGATATCCATAAGTTGGATCAAAACAACTGTAGAACCAACATGCCTGCTATTAATCTTTCTCATAAGGCATGTGGTGTGATTAATTGCATGTCTTGTGCTTTCAATGTTATGTATGCTTATTTTAATAGTAAGCATGTATCTGATAATAAGACTGCTCCATGTCAACATGTTAATAATAAGAAGCATGTTAAAGCTAAGACTACTAGTCCTCCTAAGACTAGAGTGGATTCATTTATCCCTAAGCCTACTCAGAAATGTGTTAAGGCTGGCTATAAATGGAAACGCTCTTTTGTGAAAGAGGTTGAAGTAGTTGTAGCTAAAAAGGTTGTTTTGCCTGACAAAGGCCAGTTCTTTAAGTATGCCGGACCCAATCAAGTTTGGGTTCCGAGGAAGGACTAATCAATTTGATATTGCAGGGAGTTAAACAGGTAAACCGTGTTATGTGGATTCTTGACAGTGGCTGTTCAAGGCATATGACCGGAGATAGAGCCCTGCTATCAGATTTGGTTGAGAAAGCTGGCCCAGTAGTTACCTTTGGAGATAACAGCAAGGGTATTACGAAAGGATATGGCTGTTTGAAGTTTGGAAATATTATCATTGAAGATGTATCATTTGTGGAAGGTCTGAGGTTCAATCTTCTCAGCATCAGTCATTTCTGTGACAAAGGATATGCTATTTCCTTTGAAAGAGAGAAGTGTCAGATCCTTCACAAGAAGAATGGAAAGCCTGCTCTTCAAGGAGTAAGGAAAGGTGACTTGTTCATAGCTGATCTGCACTCAGGATCCCAAGATGAAGTTAATTGTTTTTATGCTAAAGCTTCATCAGATGAAAGTTGGCTATGGCACAAGAAGATGTCTCACCTTAACTTCAAAACCATGAACTCTTTAGTCAAGAGGGAATTGGTTAGAGGTTTGCCTCAGATGGAATTTACACAGGAAGGACTGTGTGAGGCATGTCAGAAAGGAAAGTCAAAGAAAGCTTCTCACAAGGGCATTGACACATCATCAATAACTGAACCACTTCAGCTGCTGCACATGGATTTGTTTGGTCCAGTCAATGTGATGTCCATGTCAAAGAAACAATATGCACTTGTGATTGTTGATGACTTTTCAAAATATACATGGGTTTTATTCCTACATTCCAAGGATGAGACCCCACACCTGGTGATTGACCATGTAAAGTTGATTGAGCTGGATTCTAGATTCCCTGTTAGAGCCATAAGGTCAGATAATGGTACTGAATTCAAGAATGCAATCCTAAATGACTTTTGTGCTGATAAAGGAATAACAAGACAGTATTCTGCCCCTAGAACTCCTCAACAAAATGGAGTAGTGGAAAGAAAGAATCGTACATTGATTGAAGCTGCTAGGACTATATTAAGTTAGTCCAAACTTCCAACGTACTTTTGGGCCGAAGCAGCAAATACAACTTGTTATACTCAGAATCGAACTTTAATCAACAAGGACTTAATGAAGACTCCTTATGAGATCATGAACAACAAGAAACCAAATGTCAAATACTTTCACGTATTTGGAGCAAAATGCTTTGTGCTTATAGATGACAATATGAAACGTGGCAAGTTTGATGCAAAGGCACAAGAAGCTATTTTTGTTGGTTATTCCAGAAGATCTTACAGAGTCTACTTGGTTGGCAGTCATACCGTAAAGGAAAGTGTCAATGTTACTTTTGATGACACTAAGTTTGTTAGGCCGAATACACAATATATAATCAAATAGATGTATGAGAATAACAATAAGAACACTGTTTATGAATAATAAACTGAATGGAATTAAAAACTCCTCTCTCAGTGATGTAAAATATCACAGAGAGCTGCTAGGTTACAAGAATGATAATTCACATATTCGCATCCCTTTTAGGGTTAACCTATATGTGTTTATATAGTACACAACTACATACAATCTTCTAATTGATATTCCTATAAATCAGCTATACAATTAATATCAATCTAGAATTGCTTATGTCTTCTGTTCCGTTTCCTTAGCCATCTCGATATCTCTTTGCTTCTTTTCATCTTCAAAGAATATCGCTTCTAGAATCTTCATTGACTTCACCGACAACTAAGTAAACTCTGACCATCGGACTTTAACAAACTCTGACTGGTCCTCCAGCTAAACTCTGATAGTTTCCTGGTACTTTAAACACTGATAAACAAACATCAGCAATTATATCTAACAATCTCCCCCAACTTGTTCATACTAAAATGTACAAGTTAATAGATAATTGATGATGTCAAAACATATAACAAATGCAGTGTTTATGAAATCACAGAGTTTATATTTAACTTAGAACAGAAAACTTTAAAAACTTACAGACTCCATTTACTTAATTTCTTCAATATCAGGTACAGTCCTGATGTAGTCCATAAGCAGTCTTCTCTCAGCTCTCTCTAGCTCAGCTATCATTATCTTCTTTAGCTCTTTCAACTCTGGATCATTCTCTCCAGTTTGGTAGATAGCAGCCCTTAGAGCATAAATACTGTTCTTCCTCATATCATTTCCTAGCTTTATTATGAAGGATTTATCTGATTCCAGATTAAATTCCAACACCTTTATGCCAAGATCTGTTCTGAGTCTTGAACTGTTCCTTTGCATCTCAACAAGCTTTCCACTGTAATCTCTGTACTTTGGTATGTAAGCACAAGCAGTCTTTAGGCCACAAAGAGCTCTAGCTTTCACCATTCTGCTTCTTAATACCTCAGATGCTTGATGAGTTCTTTGATTCTTTACTTTCAGTATATACAGTACATACTCTAGCTCTTCTTTCATCTTTAATCCAATGTCAGCTTCACCAACTCTGTATACTCTGCCATCAGCCTTGAAGTATAACAGAAAATCCTTCTTCAATCCTTTATGATGTATTAACTGAACCGACTCTAAATTATCAATATTTTCCTGAGTCACACCAACACCTGGTTCATCTAATGAAGTTTGATCCACAGGACTATTATTCACTCTCTTCTCTCTATGAGATCCAAGTCCAGATTTATCTCTTGATTCTTTTCCCATGATAGTTCTGCTTTGAAGAACATTGACATTTCCAGGAATCAGAGTTTGTTGAGCCATGACTGGTTTAGCAAAAGTTCTTTGAAGTTCAGAAGAGAGTTTAGTCTGTACAACTTGAGTAGTATCAGTGGTTGTCACAGCTTCCATTGTTTGAACAACTTGAGCATTGTCAGAGGTTGTTTGAGCTTTCTTCATTTTCTGATTTTCTTCCACAAGCTTTCCTTTGCCTTTATCAAGCTTAGTGTCTACAACCTTCTTTGCTTGTTGTAAACTCTGTTGAGAGTCTACATTTTCTTTAATGACAATTCCTTTTTCTTTAGGCCTTGAAACCTTCACAACTTTCTTTACCTTCCCAGACTTTAAATTCTTTTCATGCTCCTCAGCTAACATTTTCTCTTCAGCTTCAATATCTTCAATAGTTGCATCAGCACCATGTTCTTCCAAAAATAACTGGTCTGCAATCTCTTCATCAGTATTTGATTGAGAAGTAAGCAATAAGCTTTTGGCTTTTGAAGTAGATTGAGCACCAGTATTTACTTTATCAGAGTTTGCTCTAGCAGAGTTTGTCCTTAATCTCCCTTGATCTTGAATTAATTTGGACCTTGACTCTCTTCCTTTTGTACCACCATTAGTAGAATCATCCTGTCTACTCAGAGTTTGAGGCTTTTTGCATTTGTCTTTAAGTACTCTCTCCCCCTTTTTGACATCATCTGGAATCAATACTGATGTGAGCAATTCAAGTGAAGCAGCAATGGAATCAAGCTTGTCAGACATTACAGTCTGATTGTCTTCAACTTTGGTTAGTCTGTTCTTGAGAACTTCTTGATCTTTGACCAGAGTAAGCAGCATAGATTTATCTTGCTTCAGAGACATATCTCTAACAACCACATCATTTCTCAACCCAGTAACTGACTTCTGAGTTTCATCAAAGCGATTGTGAAGAGACTTGATTTGAACAATTGTTGCCTTTAGATGTGTAAGAAGTTCTGGATTTGTAATTGATGCAGCAGATTTTGTTACAAAGTCAGCAGCCCTTTGATCAGTGAATATGCAATCTCTGTTTGACCACTTTGAAAAGTACATATTTTGAAAGTGAAGTTCAGTGGCATGCTGAGTTGAACCTCCAACATCAGTTTCCTTTAGATTTGGTTGAGCAGAAAGTCTTTGAGAAGATGAATCAGCTTGATCATCAGACTTTGCATCAGACTCAGCACTTGAAGAATGTAAACTATTCTCAGCAAATGTTTCTGGAGCTTCTTCATTTGCGAGCTTCTCAGAGTTTATATTTTCTTGAACATTGTCTTCTTGTACAGCCTCAGTAACAGGCTCTGCAGTAGCTTCAATAACAATCTCTGCATTTGCTTCAAAATTATTTTTTGCAGTTTCTTCAAGATCAGTTTTTGCAGCTACAGCCTTTGCTGTCTGATCAACCTCTTCACCTTTTTCAAGTTCCTGGTGATTAACAGAGAGAATCTCTGTATGAGTAGCTAAGGACTCATCAAGTATGACTGTGGGTTGATCAGCTGCCACATCCTCTGTTTCATTAATACTACCACACTCTTCTAGAGTTGCAGAGGGATGTGCTTCAACATTGTCTTCAATATCCATCTCCAATATGGGTTCAAGAAAATCATCATTAACAGCATCATTATCATCAGTGTTTGCTCTGACTTCTTCAGGCACAGTAGCATTTGCATTATGATCTTCAATCACAATCTCTGGAGCTGCAACAGTTGTAGATTCAGGAATTAATCCATCAAAAAGATATGCAGCAACCAGCTTCCTTTTCTTGGTATGGATAGACTCATTTGCATCAGAATCCTTATCCTCAGTAGAGGTAGGTCTATTTGCTCTTCTCTTTTTCCTTGAAGTACCAACAGAGGTTGGTAAATCACTAGCAACTGAAGTTGTAGCAGCCTTGAAAGCTCTATGCTTAGTCCTACCCCCAGTTTTTGGTCTTTGGGATGAAGATGGAAGAGATTCAGACTCTGGTTGAGGTTGTGGTGGAGGTTGTAAAAACTGTTGAACTAAAGTAGGAAGTAGCAATTCACCAACATTGCCTTTCTTGATATCCTTATTAGTTAAATCAGAAAATATTCTTTTATGCAATCTAAACGAGGGAATGACATCACCCTCAGCAATCTCAACCCCATCAACACAAAAAGAAAATATTAACTGACAGAACCGATCAAAGTAGACTACACTCATATTCTCTGTCATCTTTTCACCTATGTTATTTAAAACAAGTCTTGCGAAATCAAAATTGTTACCATACAAAAGAGAATACCCGATTTGCAGACTGTCGATTGGAATTGCATCCCAATTGGTACACTTTTTCCCGAATGCTCTTGTAATGCAGTCGAAGAAGAAACTCCATTCCTTACTCAAGAACGGTCGCTTCAGGTTACCTGTCCTTGCCAAAGACCCAGAGTAACCAATCTCCCTCATCATTTGCTGAAGCTCAGAGTCACTAACAGATATGGTGTAAGCATTAAAGTCTTCAAATCCAAGAGCATCTCTAACAGTGGTTGGAGTGACCACATACTCTTGTTCATCAAACTCGAAGATTATAGAAGGAGTTCCAGCCTCTCCTCCATCATCATAAATACCAGTTTCCCAGAATGCTTTAATTTGAAGGCCAGAAAGCTTTACCGGTTCCACAAGAGCTTGACCAATGTCTAATTGAGCGAGGAAATTCTGAAACAAGTGAAACGCCTCCGGTGCGTTCACAGTAGATAGGGGTGCTGCATAATTGTTAGGGACAAAATCGAGACCAACTGATTGAAACATAGTAGTTGCCATTAGAAAGATTTGCAATAGATCAGAGTTTATGCTTAGAGAAAGTGTTTGTGAATATGCTTATGTGAAAGTGTCCTGTGAATAGAGTAAGTCTGTAAAAATTTGAACCGTTGTGTGTATAACTATTAAATATGAATTAAGACTGAAGAGTTCTAATCATTAAGATATACAGCATGCTTACTCGTGAAATGTGTGAGTGGGACAATTGTCACATATGCATTAACTGACAACACTAATCGTGGTAATTTCCACACGCATGCGCAGTAAAAACAGCCACTAATTACTGCTAGTGAATAGACACTTTTCATCATTTCCAAAACGCAACAAACCGTTATCAATCATACTCTCTATTTTCAAAAATAATGTTCCCCAAAAATTATGAAATGTCTGAAACACCTTTATTTATTTTAATCATTAGAGATTAAAAATAAATTACCTCTGCGTAGAGTACACAATTCATCAGTGTTTATTAATTCTCCTCCTTCATTAATAATCTCTTTTCTCAAGATGCACAGTTGTGATTATTTGTGTGTGAATAGCAGAGTTTACTAAATATAAATATTGAGAGCATCTCAAAGTGCATAAAATCCACAAAATAAATCAGTAAAAACTGGTTGCCCAAACTCTCATATGCAAAACAAAATCTGATGTCATCTAAACTCTGTACCTTTATTTGTACTTATTTATTTTCACCCCCTTTCGATTTTTTTTCTTTTCTTTTCCAGTAATCAGTGGTTGGCACTAGTCACCAAAATTTTTCAAATTTTAGCCCTTATTTCATACAATAAGTTCCTGGATCGTCCTAGGCACAACATGATCTCAAAGGAATTTGTGCATATTTTTGCATCTTTTGCTTGAGGGTGAAGTAGCAGTAACTATTCATAAGAGTTTAGACTGACACCATTTAACATATTACTTTATGAGAGAAAGTGCAAACAGCTAATACAGACTCAGTGTATAGGACCAATAAACTAAGAGATGCTATAAATATAGAGATAGTATCATGCTGTGTTGATTTTCTGCACACATTTGAGATCAGATCATATATAACTTAGAAGGATTCATGATTACTTACTGAGAATCATGCTTCATACTTTTTCTCTTCATCGGTGATTATGTTTCAGACAATAACATAATCAGAGTTTAACATCAGAGTTTAACCATCAGAGTATGCTTCCAGAGTTTATCAACATGATTTGTATGACAGTTAACATATGCATAGAAACATGAGCAACATATCACAAAAGAGTTAATTTTGAGTCTAACCAGTATCTCTTAGTCGAAACCAGAGATCATTCCTAGTTCATTCACCAGTCTTGTAAATGTACCTTCACTCAAAGGCTTAGTGAAGATATCTGCAAGCTGTTGTTCTGTAGACACAAAATGAAGCTCAATATCTCCTTCCTCCACATGTTCCCTGATAAAATGATACCTTATGCTGATGTGCTTGGTCATGGAATGCTGTACTGGATTACCTGTCATAGCAATAGCACTTTGATTATCACATAAAATAGGTATTTTAGAGTACCTTAACCCATAATCCAGCAATTGATTCTTCATCCACAGAATCTGTGCACAACAGCTACCAGCAGCAATATACTCTGCTTCTGCTGTGGATGTGGAAATTGATTTCTGTTTCTTGCTGTACCAAGAAACCGATCTGTCACCTAGAAATTGACAGCTTCCACTAGTGCTCTTTCTGTCAATCTTACAGCCTGCAAAATCTGCATCAGAGTAACCAATTAACTTAAACTCTGATTCTCTAGGATACCACAAACCCAAGGTTATGGTTCCTTTGAGATATTTGAAAATCCTCTTCACAGCTGTTAGATGAGGCTCTCTGGGATCTGCTTGAAATCTTGCACAAAGACAGGCTGCATACATAATATCTGGTCTAGTTGCAGTGAGATAAAGAAGAGACCCTATCATGCCTCTGTAGTTTGTCATATCTACTGAAGCTCCTGTGTCTTTATCTAGCTTTGTTGCAGTGGCCATAAGAGTTGTTGCAGATGAACTATCAAGCATACCAAATTTCTTGAGAAGATTTCTGGTATATTTTGCTTGATTGATAAAAATCCCATCATCTGTTTGCTTTACCTGCAAGCCTAGAAAATAACTAAGCTCTCCCATCATGCTCATTTGGTACCTGGACTGCATAAGCTTGGCAAATTTCTTACAGAGTTTATCATTAGTAGACCCAAAAATTATGTCATCCACATAAATTTGAACTAAAATCAAATCATTACCAGAATTGAAATAGAACAAGGTTTTATCAATTGTTCCTCTAGTGAACCCACTTTCTAAAAGAAATTGAGCCAGAGTTTCATACCATGCTCTAGGTGCCTGCTTTAGTCCATAAAGTGCTTTGTCAAGCCTGTAGACATAATCTGGATACTTGGGATCCACAAACCCTGGTGGTTGTTCAACAAACACTTCTTCTTCAAGTTTCCCATTGAGAAAAGCACTCTTCACATCCATCTGAAAGACTTTAAACTTCTTGTGAGCAGCATATGCTAGAAAAATTCTTATGGCTTCCAATCTTGCAACTGGAGCAAAGGTTTCATCATAGTCAATTCCTTCCTGTTGTGAATATCCTTTTGCCACAAGTCTAGCTTTGTTCCTTGTAATTACTCCCTCACTATCAGTTTTGTTTCTGAAAACCCACTTTGTACCAACAACAAACCTGTTCTTTGGTCTTGGTACAAGTGTCCATACTTCATTTCTTTCAAACTCATTCAATTCCTCCTGCATTGCTGTTATCCAGTTTGCATCTTGAAGAGCTTCATCCACTTTCTTAGGCTCTGTTTGAGATATAAATGCATGAAACAGACATTCATTTGCTGTAGCATTTCTTGTTTTCACACGTGCATCTGGATTTCCAATTATCAGATCAGGTGTGTGAGCCTGAGTCCACCTTCTTGCTGTAGGTAAGTGGCTTCTTTCATCATTATTGGATTCTCCCCCTTGATCCATGCTTTCCTGATACTCTTGTTGACCATTTGCATTCTCTGAGGCTCCCCCTGAATTGGACTGTTCAGTGTTTGAACTTTCAGAGTTTGTGTTAGATTCTTCAGCTGACTCACTTTCAGAGTGTGAGTCATTATTTTGAGATGTTGCTGAAGTATCTTCATGCTCCCCCTCAACTGGTTCTCTATTCTGTTCTGTCTGAGAGACTTCCTCAGTATTTACCAGTAGAGGTTCAGAGTATGCTTCATCAGAGTTTGTTGGATTTGCTTTGTCAGAGTTTATATCATCAGAGTTTAGATCTTCATTTTCAAAGCGTAGCTGATCATGATTTTCTTCATCTTCAATTCCAGTTATTTTCTTGTCATCAAATGACACATGTATGGATTCCATGATCACTTTAGTTCTCAGATTATAAACTCTGAATTCTTTAGTTGACAGTGGATATCCAACAAAAATTCCTTCATCAGCTTTTAAATCAAACTTGGTCAACTATTCAGGATGAGTTTTCAACACAAAGCATTTGCACCCAAAAATATGAAAATATTTCAGGTTTGGTTTCTTATTCTTCACCATCTCATATGGTGTTTTCCCATGCCTGTTGATCAGTGTAGCATTTTGAGTAAAACAAGCAGTTTGAACAGCCTCTGCCCAGAAATAAGTTGGCAATTTTGCTTCATCAAGCATTGTTCTGGCAGCTTCAATTAAAGTTCTGTTCTTCCTTTCTACTACACCATTTTGCTGTGGAGTCCCTGGTGCAGAAAATTCTTGCTTCACTCCTCTTTCTTTGCAAAATTCTTCCATTGTTGCATTTCTGAATTCAGTACTATTATCACTCCTGATAATTTTCACTTTATACTGTGATCCTTTGTCCAGTAGCTTCACATGTTTCATCAGAATTAAGGCAGTTTCATCCTTCTTTGATAGAAAGTACACCCAAGTGTATCTAGTATACTCATCAACAATGACTAGAGCATATTTCTTTCTGCCTATGGACATTACATTTACTGGACCAAATAGATCAACATGAAGAAGATGATAAGGATCCACAACTGAAGATTCAGATTTACTCTTGAAAGATGACTTCCTTTGCTTGGCCTTTTGACAAGAATCACACAGACCATCTAAGCTAAGTATAGACTTTGGAAGTCCCCTTACAAGATCTTTTCGAATTAGCTCATTGATGTTGTTCAAGTTTAGATGAGAGAGCTTCTTATGCCATTTCCAACTCTCTCCATTAGACATTTTTGCAGACAGACACACAGCTTTTCCTTCAGAGTTTGTTACCAAACTTGCTTCATAGATATTATTCCTTCTGTGTCCAACTAGAACAACTTTCCCTGTAGATTTGCTGATAACCTCACAGTATTCAGACTGAAAATCTACATGATAACCTCTGTCACAGATTTGACTCACAGATAGCAAGTCATGCTTGAGTCCTGGAACTAGAGCTACATTTGTGATGATGACACTTCCAA
Organism: Heracleum sosnowskyi; assembly: GCA_030848705.1. NCBI lineage: Eukaryota > Viridiplantae > Streptophyta > Magnoliopsida > Apiales > Apiaceae > Heracleum > Heracleum sosnowskyi. Next base: position 50,901,814 of record CM061243.1, read on the forward strand.
GATTGATATTGCCATATCCCAGAGTACGTCCTATGTTGCCATCTCCATAGGAAACTTTTGGGCCAGCTTTCTCCTCATAATCTGATAGCAGGGCTTTATTTCCAGTCATGTGCCCTGAACATCCACTGTCCAAGACTAGGGTGCTTTCCCTTATTCCCTGCAATCACAAACAATTACAAAGAGTTAGATCTAAGGATCCAGACTTGCTTGGATCCTTTGGCTTTCTTAACATTGTTAGCTTTTGCAGCGGAATTCTTAGCAACAGAGTTTAAGCTAACAGTATCAGAGTTTACACTTGCAGAATTAACTTTAACCCATTTCAAATTTGGCTTCAACTCATAATAGTTGTGATAAATGGCATGATAATTCTTGCAAGTATAAATAGAATGCCAAGTACTCCCACAGTGAGTGCATAAAGTCTGTGGTCTAACCCTAACATAATCATTCTTAACTCCAGACTTGGAGGGTAAAGAATTAATATCTTTGTTTTTCTTGCAAAAATTTGCAAGATGGTTAGAACTACCACAATTATGACATGTTTTTCTAGGAGCATCAGTGATAGGCAAATGATTATTGCTTTTATTAATGCATACCTTTCCATTTCTATTCTTCCTGGACACTTTCTGTTTCTCAACAGACTTTACCTCTTTGAGCTTATACTTGAATTGTTTCTCTGTCATTAAACCAACATTAACCTGTTTAACACAAGTTTTTACTGGTTCTCTTTTAACCGTTTCTTTTTCAAGTACAGAGTTTAGCTTACTGGATTCAGGAACAAATTTCATAGGTTGAAGATGTGTTCTTACTTTAACCTTATCTTTAAAACTAAGTTCATCTTTCTCACAGTAACCTAACCCTACTGAGTCTGTTTGAAATACCTGATGTGTGTCCTTACCAGAGTTTGTCCAGGTTTTAGTTACCTTTCTTTCTTTTTCTAAATCAGATTCTAATTGCCTAAATTTCTTAAGCAACTCCTGTTCAACATAAACAACATCATCTCTTTCCTTTTGAACTTGTTGCATGTTAACAAGTTCTTTTTCAAGAAATTTATTTCTCTCTTTAAGCTTAAGATTCTCAGATTTAATTCTCTCATTTTCTAAAGTCTGATCCCTATAACTAACATGTATGCTTTTAAGATAAATTCTCAATTCAGATATATTATCAATATCATAAGCATAAGTTGTTAGAGGTACCTTGTTTTCAGATGAATCAGATTCATCTTGAACAGTTGCCATGAGAGCATAGTTGACATCCTCATCTGAATCTGAAGTGTCTGCCCAGTCTTTTCCTTTAGTGATGAGTGCTTTTTCAGATTTTCCTTTCTTGCACTCTGGAGCATAGTGACCCATCTCTTTACACTTGTAGCACTGGATTTCAGACTTGTCTTTCTTCCCAGATTTGATATCCCTTCTGTCAGACTTTCTGAAATTCTTCCTTTCAGAGTTTGAATCTCTCCTTGAGAATCTCTTTCCTTTCTTGAAGTTCGTGAAACCCATCTTCTTGAAAGTCTTCACCATCAAAGCAGCCATTTGCATCATTTTTTCTTCATCATCCTCGGATTCAGAAGATTCATCAGTGTTTGAGTCATCATCAGAGTTTGATGACTCACTTTCAGATTTTATGACTAAAGCCTTTCCCTTAGCTTTCTTCTTTGATGATTCTTTCTTAAGAGGTTTTCCTTCAACTTTGAGAGCAACAGATTTTGTCTTCTTTCCAGATCTTTTGTTTCTTTGCTCTATCTCAAGTTCATGAGTTTTAAGCAAACCATAGATTTCATCGAGATCTGTTTCTGCAAGATCATAATTATCTCTTATTGTCGTTGCCTTCAAATCCCATCTTTCAGGTAGAGATAGAAGGAATTTGAGATTCGACTCTTCAAGTTCATATTCTTTATCAACAAGAGATAAATCATTCAACAGTTTACAGAATCTGTCATATGTCTCAGTCAAAGTTTCATCAGGTCTCGAATCAAAGTGTTCATACTCCTGTGTAAGAATAGTCTTCCTGTTCTTCTTTATAGCACTTGTTCCTTGACATCTGACTTCTAAAGCATCCCAAATTTCTTTGGCAGTTTTGCAACCAATAACTTTGTTAGACATAACATTATCTAAAGCACTATGGAGAAGATGTCTAACCTTTGCATCCTTTGCAATTGATGAGATGTCTTCAGGAGTCAAATCTTTCTTTTCTTTTGGAACGCTCTTTTGTTCTTGACCAGCAACAACTGGAGACAGTTTTGTTGGCATATGAGGACCATCATTGATTCTATCAAGATATTCTTGATCCGTGGCTTCCAGAAACATGGTCATCTTCACCTTCCATATTGGATACTCCACTGGTCTGAGAATTGGAACCCTAATCGTCTCATATCGACTCACAGAAGTTGGTTGAACCTTGTCAGATTTAGAACCTTCTTGACTATTTTCAGCCATGATTATAACTTGTGTTTGGATCAAAAACTGTATATATTAAACAACCTTGGCTCTGATACCAATTGTTAGGCCGAATACACAATATATAATCAAATAGATGTATGAGAATAACAATAAGAACACTGTTTATGAATAATAAACTGAATGGAATTAAAAACTCCTCTCTCAGTGATGTAAAATATCACAGAGAGCTGCTAGGTTACAAGAATGATAATTCACGTATTCGCATCCCTTTTAGGGTTAACCTATCTGTGTTTATATAGTACACAACTACATACAATCTTCTAATTGATATTCCTATAAATCAGCTATACAATTAATATCAATCTAGAATTGCTTATGTCTTCTGTTCCGTTTCCTTAGCCATCTCGATATCTCTTTGCTTCTTTCCATCCTCAAAGAATATCACTTCTAGAATCTTCATTGACTTCACCGACAACTAAGTAAACTCTGACCATCGGACTTTAACAAACTCTGACTGGTCCTCCAGCTAAACTCTGATAGTTTCCTGGTACTTTAAACACTGATAAACAAACATCAGCAATTATATCTAACAAAGTTCCCTAATATCCAAAAAGAAGATTCATCTGAGAAGCTGAAGTTTGATAACTTGCCAGACTCAGAATCAGATGATGTAGCCCCACCTGAAGTTATTGCTGGTAATGATAATAACAATGATGATAATGATCATGGTGGTGGTGGTGGAAACACTGGAGATACCACCAACACTGGAGAAGGATCATCAAGGCAATCAAGCAACAACTCAGGGGGAGCAAATGAAGGATCATCTAGTCACTCACAACATCAAAGTGAATTTCAAGGCGAATCATCAAGATCAAATCTTCCAAGACAGAATGTATGGAATAGAGCTCATCCTTTTGAGCTGATCATTGGTGATCCAGGTGTTGGAGTTAAAACTAGAAGTGCAACTCAGAATGAATGTCATTATTCAGTATTTCTATCTGAAATGGAGCCAAAGAAAACTGAGGAAGCACTGACTGATCCAGATTGGGTGATTGCTATGCAAGATGAACTCAATCAGTTTGAACAACAGCAAGTCTGGAAGCTAGTACCCAGGCCAAAGAACAAGAAAGTAGTTGGTACAAGATGGGTATACAGGAACAAGCTAGATGAGGATGGCATTGTTACAAGGAACAAGGCAAGACTGGTTGCACAAGGGTATTCTCAAGCTGAAGGCATTGATTATGATGAAACCTATGCACCAGTGGCTAGACTTGAGGCCATCACGATGTTCTTAGCATTTGCTTCTTATTCCAATTTTAAAGTCTATCAAATGGATGTTAAGAGTGCATTCCTGAATGGTGAGCTTGATGAAGAAGTTTATGTGGAACAGCCCCCTGGCTTTGAAAATCAGGAGCTGCTGGACTTTGTGTACTTTCTCTTCAAGGCTATCTATGGTCTCAAACAAGCCCCAAGAAAATGGTATGATACTCTCTCTGATTTTCTTTTAGAAAATGGTTTTGTTAGAGGTATCATAGACAAAACTCTTTTTTCAAAGAAACACAAAAGTGATATGATATTAGTCCAAGTCTATGTGGATGACATCATATTTGGGTCTACTAATGATAATCTCTGTAAGAGATTTGCTGAGCTAATGCAGAGTAAGTTTGAAATGAGTATGATGGGTGAGCTGAAGTTCTTTCTTGGATTGCAAGTAAGTCAAAGGTCAAATGGTATATTTATTTGTCAATCCAAGTATCTTAAAGAACTCCTCAAGAAGTATCACATGGAGGATTCAGCATCAGCAAGGACTCCATCTTCAACAGCCATCAAACTTGGAGCTTCTGACAATTCTATCAAGGTAGATGTTACAAGCTACAGAGGTATGATTGGCTCCTTACTCTATCTTACTGCAAGTAGACCAGATATTATGTATGCTACATGCTTATGTGCAAGGTTCCAAGCGGACCCTAGAGATGTACATCTCGTTGCTGTTAAAAGAATCTTGAGATATCTTAAGGGTACACCTAATTTAGGTATCTGGTACCCTAAAGATTCTGGTTTTAATCTTGTTGGATATACAGATTCTGATTATGCAGGTAGTGTTATGGATAGAAAGAGTAGCTCTGGGAGTTGTCAATTCCTAGGAGGTAGATTGATTTCCTGGTATAGCAAGAAACAGCAAACAGTTTCCAATTCAACAGCAGAAGCTGAATATATTGCTGCTGGAAGCTGTTGTGCTCAAATCCTATGGATAAGGAATCAACTGAAGGACTATGGCTTTGCATTAGACAAAATTCCCATTTTTTGTGATAATACAAGTGCCATAGCAATCTCCAACAACCCTGTTCAGCACTCGAGAACGAAGCACATTGTTATCAGGTATCATTTTATCAGAGAGCATGTCATGAATGGAACTGTGGAGTTACACTTTGTACCCACAGAAGAACAGACTACAGATATATTCACTAAATCTGTTGACGAATCCACATTTATCAAGTTAGTTGGTAAATTGGGTATGTTAAACAGTCTTAGTGATTAACAATATCTCTGTCATGTTTGTTCTTTCAAAAAGTCATTTTCTCTTGTCATTTTACTAATATTTACTGCCAATTCTCATTTAATATTACATTCTTGTAAATTTAAATATTTCTAAATATTTTATTTTCTTTAAAAATATTTTTCTCATATTTTTTAAGTGGAGAAATGTATTTTTATTGAAAATATATTTATTTAGAATTTTTTAGGTGTTTTTCAGATTGTATATATTGTTGTTTAAATAATTCTGCAAGTTTATATTATTTTTATGCAATTTTATATTATTCTGCATATTTTTCTAGGATTTATGGAATTTTCTGTGAATTTTTCTAGATTTATATATATTTTTCATGCATTTTTATAAGTTGTATGCATTTTTATGTAATTATTTTAATTTTATTCTAAGTTTATTCTAAGTCTTCCCAGTTTAACACTAGGAAGACTACCGGGTAAATTAGGATTTTTCTTTTTCTTTTTTGTTTTTTCCTTTTATTTTTAAGTCTTCTCCTAAGTCTTCCCAGTTTTTGAACTAGGAAGACTATCGGGAAGACTTAGAAATACTTTTAGTATTTTCTGTTTTATTTTTAAATTAATTTTAAGTCTTTTCCTAAGTTTTCCCAGTTTTTGAACTAGGAAGACTACCGGGAAGACTTAAAAATTAATTGTTTATTTTTCTGTTTTTTCTTTTATTTCTTTCCAGAAGACTTTCTAGTTTGTACTAGGAAGACTACCGGGAAGACTATCCTAAGTCTTCCCGATTGTCTTCCCAGTACAAACGGTAAGTATTCTTTTCTTTTTCAGTTTATTATATATATATATAGATATACTTACAGTACATACACGCATTTCTCTTCATTTTTTTGCCTTAGCAGTTGTTCATATTCCCCTGTTTCGAATTCTCTTATTTCTGTGCAGAAAAGCTTTGATCTTGTCCATTGTTGCTCAAGTTTTTACTTAGCAAATCACTATTGTTCTTTCAAAATCAATCTAATAAGTCGAAGTGCTGTTGTAATTTTCATTTTTTTCTTGGAAACCATTCGACTTGTTTTTTTGCTAAGTGATTGCTTGTTTTGTGTTTGATCTTAGTTCATTTTGTAGGTGTTGAACTGATTGTGTGTGTTCTTGAGATTCAAGTGCCCAATATTCTTTTTGCATTTCAAAAGTGTTAAGTTCGAATTTTAGGATTAACTTTTAAAATTGGTTAATTTTAATAAAATTTTAATTTTGTGGATTTTAAGTAATTTTAATTAATTCTAAAAATCCCTAAAATTTTAATTTTATTTTAAATTGATTAAAATTTCTTGTTTTATCTAAATGGATCCTAATTTTGAACTCGTTTTAAATAATTATGTTGGGTATTTTGATCTGTCTAAGTGCAAAGTGGAACGTTTTAGACCGTGGATTCAATTTTTAAATAGCGAGACTTGTGTCAGTCATGCTATTTGTGCCAATGCACTTCTTAAAATTGATCCATTAAGGATGTTGTGTTCAAGTGCTGTTATTGCTGGAGATTCAAAATCTTTTACTTTCAATATTCTAAACCAGCAATACACAGTCACTTTTGAGTTATTCTGTGATGTGTTGCATTTTCCAAAGGATAGGTTTGATCCCTTACCTACTGATGATGAGTTATCACAGTTCTTTGTGAATATTCATTATCAGGGTCCCTTTCAAATGGTTAAATTGTCCAAAAGCTTTGTTGTTAAGGAATGGGATCTGTTCTTTGATACTATAGCAAGAGTATTTGGTAACTGCACAAAAATAAATTTTCATTGCATTACCAGTCTTAATCAATATATTGCTTATGCTATAGTATTTGGTCATAGACTGAATTTTGCTGAGATTCTGTGGAACCTAATGCTTAACAGGCTTGCTCACTCTAGGAGAGATTCTGATAATAATGTGAAAGTGAAGTGTTGGTACCCTCGTTTTCTCACTCTTATCATTAATCATCTTCTCACTGCTGAGCAGGTAGAATTGTTTAGGGAAGCTAGATTTGAAACCTCTCTAACCACAGACACCAAATTCTACACCAGGCTTGATGTCTCATCCAAATTCCTCAACATCCCTGTTCTTGTTTCACCATTGATGAGTCAATTCATTAATCTTCCTATCTTTGGTGAACAAGTTCCTGAGCCACATCCAGTTCCACTGCAGGTAGTTATTCCTAACCCTGGATCTTCTTCTGGTATTTTAATTCAAACCCAAGTGGTTGATAGGGCTGACCCAGAGGTTGTAGAACCACAATCTCTGACCCAGGTCATAGATCCAAACAGAGAGTCAAACACTCCTGATACACAACCTGAGCCTAATATTCAAACCAGTTCAAGAAGAGTTAGTGATATAGCTGCAATGAGTGTTCCCACAGCTCTGTCTCCACCCCTAAAGAAATGAAGAACCTATAGTGAGGCAACTATAAGCCCATCTGTATCCTCTCAAAAGGATATGGACATTGATATGAGCACTTAACAGTCTCTAGAGACATCCTCTCAACAGGATGAATCTATTGAAATTCGCCATCGGGCCATGGCATCTTGTACTGAGTCAAGCACTCTCCCATTACTCACAATGGGAGAAGATAACCAAATAGATGACACTCAGGACACTATGCAAGGAGAGCACTTTAATTTTGATTTTGAAACAGTGCCTACCATTGTTACGGTAGAAGTGCCTTCACAGGCATCTGAGGGAAAATTTGATTCTTTGCCAAATCAAATAGAATCATTTTCTCCCCTCCCAGAGGGAACATCTCTGGCTCCCTTAAGGGATTTTCCACTCACAGTTTTTACTGGAGAAAGTGGAAGGCAACCTAATGAATCCAACACTGAAGCAATTCAGTTTCAAATTCAATCTGATTTGGATTTCATTGGGGATTGAGAATTGCGAACTCCCATTGCACCACCACTGACCTCTCTTGAAGGGGCTAGGGTGATTTTTCATGCAGGTACATCTTCTGAAAATCTAGAAAGACAGTTAGTGGTGAGAGATATGAGTCAAACACCGAGTGATACACAAGCACGTGAGTTGAGTGAAACACCACTGAGAGCAATTGAAGTGAGTGCACACACTGACACAAACACTGCTTTGTTGAACCAGCTAGCTGATCTACAAAGGAAGTTACAAGAAACCCAGGCTGAGAATAATCTTCTAAAAGCACAAGTGGTTGCACAATCTACCACCTCTGTATCAAATCAGCTGGGTACTGTGAAAGATGACCTGGAAGGATTAAAGAATACTCTGCTCCCAAAGCTGAATTCCATCCAACAATCTCAAGTACTAGTGGCTTCGGACATTTATGAATTAACAACGTCAAATGCTCAGATTTCAGAAAGTGTCAAGGAGATTGCTGCCATTTCTACCAAGGTGGACTTTATTATGCAAACAGCTGATGAAAATCAAACGTTTAATGAAGAAAGGATTTCAAGGATAGAAGGAGGAATGGAGCATCTGAATGAAGGTATGAAGCACTTGTATAATATGATAAAGAAATCACATCAACCTACTGAAGAGCAAAGAACATTCTTTAAGGGAGATGATGATGATGATGATGAGGGTGAGGATGATGAAGGAGGAGATGGAGGAAATAGAGATGATCAAGGAGCTATAAGGGGAAGAAGTGAGGTGAATCCTGGAGCTACTAAAGTAAAATATGTAGAGGATTCCTCAACTAAGGGGGAGAATGTGGAGAAACAAGGAGGAAATCAGGCTGGAGGCTCAACAAAGGATTCCTCAACAAAGGGAAGCAGAAGTTAACTTTTTCTGATACTGACTATTATCAAGGTGAACAGGGAGATTTTGACTATGAAGAATCTGAAGAAGCCCCTGAAGATATCTTTGGTAATGTGGAGGTTGAAGAAGAAGCTGATTATGCTGACTGGGAAGAAGAGTCAAATGTTGATCCTGTCTTTGAAGCTGAGTTAGTGAGACAGAAGGCTGATCTGAAAAGAAAAGAGGAGGAGAATGTAAAGGTATCTGACATCATTTCTAAGCATCTTGTCATTCAAAAAGCTGAACAACAAGAAAAGCAAAGGCTTCACAATCTGAAGGTCAATGAGAGGAAATTGTATGTGAGGCTGAAGCAAGGAGAAGAATGGGATAAGGCTAGAGAGATGTTTGCACATCAAGAAGGAACTAACAATGATGCAAAGTTTCTTGGGATGTTGGAAAGATACAAGAAGGTCAATCCAGACAACACAGTATATATGAAAGCTCTTCATGCAGAGGTTTCAAGGATCTCAACTGGATATGATAAGAGTTAGAGAGGAGTTAAAGATCTATGTTTACACTCATAATGAGGGAACTTTCTTAGTGTCTCTCAATCTTCTGGAAATCAGAACTCTCTCTGAACTATGGGTCTTCATGTGCAAAGTAAAAAGAACTTCTCCATTAGCTGACTTGCTGCATGATCAGCTAAGAGACTTTGAAATGAAAGCTAGTCCACAAGTGGTGGAAGTGCCTTATGAAGTAAATTGTTTTAAAGGAAGGGCACTTCAGACTTGTGGTGTGGATCCAATCTCTCTGAAAGATTTTCCTGCCAAGCATCTTGTCTACTTGGAGAACATGTTGAGGACTTCAGGATTTGCTACACAAGAGAAGACAGAAGTTGCTGATTTGATTCAAGACTATTGCATAGCAAATATCAAAAGATATCATCAAATGAAGAATAGGCTGAAGAAAGTCACAACTCAACCTGTCAGACCTAGTGGCATTACTTCTGACTCTGATCGTGTTCTGGACAAGGATTTTCTTGAAGCACTTGAAGAAGGAGAGATGATTGAGTCTGAAATTTGAAGAAGCTCTGTTTGTAAATATTAAATGTTTAGAGCTTAGGTGATTCAAGATAGGATAAATGTATTCATATGTTCAGTCTAGAGGAACATCTATCTTGTACTTACCTGTAATGTTTGAATCTGGATAATGTTAAATGAAATCCAGAACTTTGTGTTATTATTTACTTAGCTTTTAATGTCTTATTTCTACTTGTTTAGTTAGTTGAGTTATCCTCTAGGTATTTGCTTGTTATTCTCTAACAAACAAATAGGGGGAGATTGAAAGGCATATGTTTAAGACTATTTGTTTACATCGAGGAATTAACTCAACATTAAACAAGTCTGTAATAAGTAAGTAATAATTCAAATTGTCACAGGAATCTCAGAAGATTATATCTGTCAAAGAATGAAGATTAAAGTCATCTACAGACTTGAAGTGAGTCTACATTGAAAGAAGCTCAATTTATTGATCAAGCCTCAATGAAGTATTCAAGCTCAATGGATTTATTAAAGTGACGGAGATTTCAAGTGGTGACAGAAAAAGATACTGATTACGGAGTTCTTGAATGAGAAGGAAGTGAATCACTGCTTAAAGTCAAACAGATAAAGAACAGACATTGTCGTTAGTCACTCATGAACCAGACAGTGCATCGAGTGTCAACGTACTATTGTGTTTGTTATTTATCTAAGTTTTAAGTGATTCTGGAATTGTTTAAGAAGTCAACTAATTCTATTTATTCTCTTATATATAATTAATAGTATTAAGTATATTATTTATTAATTTAATTCTGTAAATAATTAATTTAATACATAATTTATTTAATTAATTATTTAAATTAGAATGAAAATGAACTAGGAAGACTTAGGATTGAACTAGGAACACTCAGTTTATTAAACTAGGAAGACTCACAAGTGAGTCTTCTCGAAAGTCTTCCTAGGCCAAACCCTAGTCTTCCCGGTTGTCTTCCATGTACAATGGTTGTCTTCCCGAAAGTCTTCCAAGGCCAAAAACATAGTTTTCCTGCAAGTCTTCCTAATACAAAATGCATTCTGTCAAGTGGTGGCTTGCACGTGGGTTTGCTAAAAGAAAAGGAATGATAAATACAAGGTAGTGGACTTGAAGATAGATTATTACATTCAATACACATAACAAAAGAGACATCAACTTCAACATTACATTTCATCTGTCTTCTTTACTTCTTGAACTGCAAAGCAAATCATTTCCGGCCAGAGAATTAATTCTTGTTTGATTCTTAACATTTAATTCATAACAAGTGATTCTCTTGTACTGCTTTGTCTTTCTAGCGGATCATAATCCCTAGATTTTATATCGAACTACTTTTTAGTATTCGATCCTTTTTATTACAAAAATAGATAAATTCATGTCGAATTTATTCTAGATTTGTTTTATCAAGTTCATTGTAATAGTGATCAGAATTGTAACACCCTTCAAGTTTAATAGAGTTTTATTTAACTTGAATATTGTTTCAGTTTTATTCCGCAATAATTTGTTCTAAATTGTTAAATCTTAAAAGGACAAATTCGATTAAACGGTATCGTTTGTATTCAACCCCCCTTCTACAAACTTATCAGGACCTAACAAGTAACCTTCTCCGGTTCACCAGGAACTAAGGGAATTGGGATTAGATCCTCAGCTGGTTTCCCTCTTCTATCCTCATTATCTCTAGCATCCGTGTCTTTAATGGGGAGAACCTACCCCCCGATTCCATCAGGCCTTAACGCGGCTACATAACAACTTCTAGCCATCTTTTGGTCTCCCCGCTCTTCACCAATCCCATTTCTTGTTGGGAACTTGATTTTCAGATGATAAGACGAGGCAACAGCCTTGAACGCATGAAGACCTGTCCTTCCTAGGATCGCATTGTAAGTCGAGGTTGCCTTTATAACTATGAAGTTCAACATTTGAGTAGACGTTTTCGAACCTTGCCCCATTGTCATAGGGAGTTGAATTGTGCCTCCTACCTTTGATTCCACTCCATTGAACCCATAGATGGGCATATTCGAGGGTGTCAATTGAGAGTCAGTATAGCCCATCTTGATAAAAGCATCATGGAACAAGATGTCCACTGAAGCTCCATTGTCAACCAAAACTCTCTTTGTTTCAGAATTGCCTATCACATGTACGATGACTAAGGGATCATCGTGGGAAACTTCACTCCTTCCAGGTCAGAATCATCAAAACCTATTGCTATTTCTTTTCTGGTACGCTTGGGTGCTTCTCCAACCACAGTCATTACCTCTCGGGCATAGGATTTCCTTGAGTTTCGGGAGGACCCAGCAACATTGGTCCTCCAAATATCATATTGATGACAGGTCCTCGGGGTTTAGGATTACGATCTTGATCGTGATCCCTTTTGTCGTAATCTTTCCTTTCGTAGTTTCCTCTTTGACTCCCTTGATTTCCATCCTTAGTGAACTTGTTGAGTTTTCCCCTTCGAATCAAAAACTCGATCTCATCTTTCAGTTGTCTGCAATCATCCGTGTCATGACCGACTTCTTTATGGAATGAACAGAATTGGTTTTGATTCCTTTTAGACATGTCAGTCCTCAGTGGCTTCGCCCATCGGAGATCTTCTTCCTTTGCTATTTCCATCAGAATTTGGCTCCTAGGAGTGTTTAATCTTGCATACTCCATGAACCTTGGCCCAAAATTGTTCCTCTTGGGTGGAGAATCAGAATCCTTTGACGTTCTAGGAAACTTTTCCTTAGCATCGTATTCCCGAGTTTCCTTTCTTTTCTTTGAATTTCCACTGCCACAAGCAATGGGTTCATACTTTCTCGTGCTTTCTTCAGCCTTGATGTACTTTTCGGCTCTATCTTGGAGCTTCAACATGCTCTCGAGTGGATGCTTTGCCAAGGATCTCTTGAAGTGATCATCAGTGGTTCCTTGCTACAGGGCTATCATAGCTACTTTGTCCTCCAAGTCTGGGACTTTCAGAGCCTCCCAGGTGAATCGGTTTATATAATCCCTTAAAGCTTCACTTTTTCCTTGCTGGATTCCCATGAGCGATGCAGAACTCTTCTCATGCACCCTTCCACTAACAAACTGGTTGATAAACGCCTTACTCGGCTCCTTAAAGGATCCAATAGAATTGGAAGGTAAACGGCTGTACCAACGTTGAGCCATGCCCGCCAGGGTTTGTGGAAACGCTCTGCACTTAACCGCATCATTGGTTGGCTGCAACAGTAGTGCATTAGAGAACGGTCTTACATGATTCGCGGGATCTCCCGTTCCATCATAAGCTTTGATCGTTGGCATCTTGAATTTCCTGGATATGTTAGCTTTCATGATGTCCTGAGTAAATGGTGGTGTAGGATCATCAGGATCTCCTAGGGGCAACAAAACACTAGGATCACCCCTTGGGGCTTCAGCCCTCTTAGTTCTTCTTGGTGCTGGATCTAAGTTGATTATCGGGATTCTCCCAGTTACTTGGCTTTGCGCTCTTGCGGCTTCCTCTTCTGCCAATAATTTCTTAAGTCTTGCAGTCTCTGCCTCATGGGTTGCAATCCTTTTGTTGGAAAATGATGATTTAATGAATGTATCAGAGTCGAGTGGCATCAGTACCTACATCATCAGTAGCTGACGACTGATGACGTCATCATCAGTAGTGGATCAAATCAGAAGGTATGATGATTGACACTGTTCCATGATTTCAGGAGAAGATTGATTTGCCAGGATATGTATCACCGAAGCTGTTACAGAAGATAAGCGACAAGAAGATCAATCTAATTAAATGAAGATTATCCTATGTAACAGAATGTGTAGCTGTGTGTGTATATAAACACATGATAGGTTTTACGAGAGTAATAACTTTACACGAGTATTTTGAAAGCCTAGCAGCTCTTAAGAACTTATAGTTTCTTGAGAGAGTTTGTATCAGTTTTTACAAAGATTAATAAAAACTGGTATTGATTGTTTTATATCTATTTATTCGATTATTTCATACGATTATATTCAACCCCCCCCCCCCCCTTCTATAATCGATATCTACTGGGTAACACTTTTCTTTCGTAGTTTGGGATTGCTCCCGGTTCGTTTGGGAAGAACGTCTCCTTCTTCGGACAAGATCCCTCTCCTCTCCAGTTGAGTCATTCTCATCCTCAGTGTAAGGACCTGAGTAGTCTTGAATCAGGGGGTCCGTCGAGTTTGAGTTTGTTGGTTTTGGGGTCCCAGACCTTGTATGTAAGGGGGAACATACGCTTCATGGTAATTTGGATTGAGACCACTGCCGCCCATCGTGGATCGAGGGGGCATGCCATAGCTTGGGATCCCAAGAGTTTGAGTTGCGTATTGGGGGAGATCTGTGGTATGGAGTTGAAGGCCACTTGGTGCATTCATGAGCAGTGGGGAGGTTGTGATTGATTGCTGGAGAACGGTCTCTTGTGGATCAGGTCCATGAGCGACCATTTACAGGGGATTCGTTCCTTCAACCGAAATCGGGATTTCCGGTCCTTGAGTGGTGGTGATCGGTGGTGGTTGGCTTCCTCGAGCGTCTGCCTCAGAGGTGAGAGGAAGCTCTTCAGAAGTTTGAGTATCTCGAGCCGTTCTTCGTGTGTTTGCCATGGTTGATGTTGTCTTCTCACAGATGACGCCAAATGTTGTGGATTAAAAAATTTACTTGTGAATTTACTGCTAGGGTTTATGAGCTTTCGAGCTTTAATGGCTGTTCTCGTGTTTCGTGACTAAATCGGTCCTCACAAGATGCCTACGTATCTCAATCAATGCTGAGAATCAAGCCAGAAAACGTAGTTCTATTGTGAAGGATCAGGGTCCTTATATAGGCGTCAGGAGCCTCGTATTTAGAGAATGTTTAGGAGACTTAGCGAATAAGTCTCCTCTTTAACAGTGGATAAACATTGTATTTCTTGGTGGGCAAGTCTTTTACTTTTTGTAGGATAAGGATTGTGACTCATTATTTCTTTTAATTGGGATTCTAGATCCTTCTTTGAGGAATTTACCATATTTTGAACTCCTTTTTTGAGCTGTATATTTTCCTTATTTATTAATTACGAAATTAATAAATAATTAGGGTTTCGGGCCTTGTTTTTTGGGTCATATTCTTGGACCAATCTAGGTCTAATTAATATATCATTAATTACATTTCAATGGTTATTTTTAGCCCATATCACGTGCGAACGGGTTATAAGCTAGTGAATGATACACAATCAACATTCGCCAGATTAGGCACTCATCAGCATTAATTTGACTAAGAGAACTCAGGTATGCCTTCATTGGCAAAAACAATATTCACCTATTTTGAAGTGAAAGAAAATGTAAATCCGTCGGACATTATAACCCTTTAAAATAATATTTTATTCGAGTAAGCATGACTCATAAAAAAATCACAGGACTCACACAAATTTACCTCCAAGCCACTTTTCTAATGACTACATAGTATAAAAAATGATTAGAGCGGAAAAATTTAACTTACAGACAACTTGTAAGAGATATTTGCACGGATTATATAAACTAGAAAAATTATATTTACAAAATTTCAATTTCTGGTGAACTTCTACTGTACAACTGTCAAGAGATTGAATTCACGTTCCAAATTCCATGAACATTCGCCGTGTTGGTTGATATTTGAGATGTACTCCAGAAAGTATCCGTTGTATGTGATCAAAGATATAGTGGCTCTGAGAGATTAGAAAAAAAATATAATATAAAACATATAGTTCATTCAAGTAAAACTGAACAATTCTTGACTTACAAATAAATAACAAACTGAATGGTGAAAAGACAATGGTAAGAACCTATTTCAGAAGCCTTAATGATAATTCAAATTGCAATCAGAAAAAATGTCAATGTAAAGAGATGTACATGGAGTAATTGCGAAATATGGAGCACAAAGCGAAACAAAAACACTAAGACATGAGCAGATTGTCAACTGAACTTACCTACAAACCAAGGCCCCGGATGGACTTCTGTCTGCAACTTTCTCTACCTTCCGAATTACTGCATAACTACAGATACATGGAGTCCTCATTAGGTATTTATTAAACAAAGATAACAAACAAGTGAACAACATTATTCTACATGTGTAGTCTGCACCACAAGAATAGCAATTTTATTGGTAATTTTATAAAATTTGGCAGAGTCAAGGATAATCCTTAAATATTTAACACTATTAAAAAAAATAAACACATTACCACTATGTTAATCGTTGAGTAAATGATGCCATGATAAAAAAATTTAATGATATGATTTTAGATATCATGTCAAGTTAAGTGGGACTCCTATATGTTTAGATTCATTCTGTCGAATAGAATTTTCGTGGGTTTGAGCTAGGAGCTCAAATACAAGAAACAGAATATACACACACATACACAGACATCTGGTCACTCATCCACCATAATCATATAGTCACTAGGTAGTATTTGGTGTTTTGCCAAAATCAGTTCACCTTCTAATTCCAGCTGGAACAGCATTGTGAAGAATACGATGATGAGCTGGATCCAGTGAATCACTGACAGAATTAGGTAGTAACGACCCGAGAAAGCTATTTGATCTTCTGCCTCTGATAACATTAAATTGAACTATGTCAGAGAAAATTGAATAGCTGTACCTTTGAATCTATCAGATGAGCTATATATGCAAGTTAAATGTGGTTATAAATATGCATCCAAATAGTAATTCCAGGTTTAAAATGGTGTAGATCTTCTTCACCACTAGCCAATAACTACAATCCAAACAAGGGGATTGCACTGTTATACAACGTTTAAGGAGAGACTGAGATAAAATGACGAATGTCAATTACATCTACTATGCTGCAGACGTGATTGCCTATTGAGAGAGATTACAACTAAGGACATTATTACCAAATAAAAATTAACAAGCTACAAGAAGGAAAATTGGACAATAGAGGTATCACCTTTGATTTATAGCAAACCCAAGTGAGAAAACATGCAGGGAACCTGAAGAACTTGTGGCTGCAAGTATGTCTGGGAGTTCCGTGGCTGGACCAAATGACAAGGAATATATAGTTGATGGGTATGTACCCCTTCGGAAGCTATAAGACTGCTAAGTACAAAGTAGTTGAGAATCACGAGACAATGGAAAGAAAGAATCTATATCTTTGACATTTTTTTTACAAGGTAACGATTAAATATAAACACCCAAACACATATTATGAGATAATAAAATATAGTTATTGATTTAATGCACGGGAACACTAATTAGTGTGGGAATTCAAAAGGGAGGAAGCTGGGCAATGAATGCAGTCCACCATTTGTGTCTAAACTCTTTAGGCTTTGTTTGGATGGGGGGTTGAGAGGGGTTGGGTTGGGTTGGGAGGGGTTGTGAAGAACCATGTTTGGCAAAGTAATTTGAGAGAAGGGTTGGGTTTGAGAGGGGTTGGCTAGGGGTTGAAGAAGGGTTGAAGATAGTTAATTTTGGAGGACTTTCCAACACCCCAAATTGGGGTGTCAAGAAGGGTTGAATTTTTTGTCTCATCACCTATCTAGCTTTTCATACATTTTAATTATGTATTTAATTTTAAATTATAAAAATATAAAATTTTATATTAATATCATAAATAGAAAAAATAATTTGAGAAATATTTTTTGAAAACCTTTTTTTCTAAAAAAATTTCCCAATCACTTTTTCTCATAAATTATATCCTTTTTTTTTTAAAAAAACTTTTCTAGAGATTTTTTTCCCAAAAACTTTTTCTCGAGATATTTTTTTTGCAAGAATTTTCCAACATTTGAATATAGTTATTGATTTAATGCTCGGATACACTAATTAGTGTGGGAATTCATGCACATGAGATATTATGCGATAGAATATAGTTATTGATTTAATGCACGGATACACTAATTAGTGTGGGGATTCAAAAGGGAGGAGGCTGGGCAATGCATGCAGTCCACCATTTGTGTCTTAACTCTTTAAAGTAAACTAACACAATGATCTTTGTGTAATTTGGGATTGCAAGTCCGCCAGTATATGAAAACATGTATAATTAGGTAACCGTAAATTTATAGCTGTAGGTTCATGTCTAAAAGAAACAAGTTGGTTGCATCACCTTAGTAGCCTCTGCAACAAGATGAACTCTGATTATGGTCCCCTGTTCAGATGCAGTTGCTATGTACATTCCATTTGAAGAGAGAACTAATGCAGACAATGGCGACTTGTGAGCATCTATCTGTTTGTTAAATTAAGTAAAGAAAGTGAGCATTGGATTGAGGAGATACTTAACCGTAACAGTATAAAGATACACAGACTCATCCACATCTATCTAGCAACACACAAATATGAAGCATAACCTCACAGTGGGACTGGAGGTCCATGACATTGTAGACTAACACCGATCCTTTGGTTGCATTTGCAGGAAGAGCCAAAAAGCAACCATCCAAACTAGGCGAAAATGCAGAAAGTCCTGCCAACAAACAATTTGTAATAGCATAAAAAAAAATTAGTACAACTTAGGAACCAGTAAACTCTAACCACAACTTCCTGAAATTCATTGGCAACAGTATTGCATGTTGTCTTATTACGATTATATAAGCAATTCTTATGCTATCGTATCATTCACTAACATATATGCTTATAAGTAACAGTGTAAGGTAAATAGGTATATAGTGTAATTTTAAAGGGGGATTGGATACTGGCCAACTGCTTTTACATTTTGTTTCGGAAAAAACTTGATTTAAACGTACAGCGAGAAGCCTATTCCAGTAGTAATCATGCTGATATAAACAAAGAATTTCAGCAGAGTAGCAGGCCTGGAAATGCCATCATTATCGTAGTATTAGAATAAAAAATAATGATAATATTATTTTTAATACTTTCATGAGATTTGGCAAATTTGTTTGTTTAATTAAAGACTCACATACAATGCATTATGTCTTATATCATTATTCCATTATCTATAAAGTCCAATTATTCTTTTGAGCTATGTACTGAGACTTAATACATGCCTACTGATCACTGAGCTTATGTCTGCTAATGTTTTGGGTGGTTCATCAGATTTCACTGTTTGAATGGTTAAATGTGTCCTTCTTTCTCTATTGACTCAGAGGCCACAGCCAGTGTGAGTAAGCTTAAATATCGGACTGGAAAAATAGTTCTAGTTAAGGGATCACACAATAGACAATATGTAAAGTTTTGAGGGGTAGACATGTGTGTGAATCCTTTAGAAAATTGTCAGATATGACCAAGTGGTTTCCCTTTATTATTGTGATCAATAAAATAGACACTAAACATTGTTCAATAAAAAAACACAATAGAAAGAGAAATACATATATAGATGATTTCAGTAAAGAGTACCTTGACTACACAATAAGCATATAAGCAAACTGTTAACAAAATAGTTGCAAATCTACCTTTTAAATTTGGTACTGTATCAATTGTGTCCAGGATAGCTAGACTGTTTATGTCATATATGTACGTGTTCTCTTGTAGAACTACAATAAGCCTGCATAAATCAGAAGATACTGGTAATAAATATTTGAAAATTTTCCCTGTAGATCGGTCTAGCATGTTTAGTAAGCACATTCCTCTTTTAATGGAAAATGTAGACTACCATTTTAAGATTACAGAACTATAATAGATTAATATCATAATGTCAATAATCTGCATTAGAGCCCTACACTTCCTTTTATTTTGATGCTAATGCCACAAACTGCATCTTGGGAAAGTGTGCTTTTTAAATTTTGGGTAAAGCATCGAACCAAGAATTATATAGTAACAAGATAAGTGAAAAGTCACACATAACATACATCTAGTAGCCGGGTAAGATTTACTGAATGACAAGGCACACATTACAGCTACCTAAATCAGAAGCATGGTAAGATTTACCCACAATTAACTTGAGCTCGCATGTGGAGAGAAGAAGCAAGCAATGCATAAACCAAACAGTTGATAAGCTAGAACCACAGTACAAAACTAAAAACAATGAAGACACTCAAATCCTATATAAACTAGCTACAAAGACAATATTTCTGATAGCTCCACATCTCACATATGACATACACAGGTACACCATAATGGAAATTATTACTTTAACATCATCATAATTAGTGAACCAAACAATTACACTTGTTAAAATCGTACCTTTTCCTGTTCACATGAACAGAAAGAATTGAAGTTAAGAAATTTAGTTCTCTGAGTGCCATTCCAGTAGTAGTATTAAACAAACACAAACGACGTGGGGATAAAGAGGGCTGCAAGATTCAAACACAAAGAGTAAGTAACGAATGGAAATAATACATTAAAAGCACAAAGCTACAGTTACATAATCTCAGAGACAAAAAGTAGCATACCTGTTCACCAGCTCCAACAATAGCAAGAAGATCTGAGCTGAAAAGCATCTCAACGATTATAAAGGCTCCAATAGCTAAAACACAAAAGGAAAAAAATGTATCACTTGTAATTTTTTTTAATTGAACTCATGAACTTATTCAATTTCTTTACAAAATCAAAAACAAACATAGGTGATCTACAGAACAAAATATCTACAAACACATTGCAATTTTTGAATAATCAAGCTAGTTTGATTTGTAATTGCTGACTCGACATTCGACAATGCTAATTTTTAAAACAAAAAGCATGAATTTAGTGGCGGATCACCCTCCCCATATAGTTAAAAGTCGTGGGCTCACTCGATCACTCCCATATACTTAGATATCCAATGCATCAGCAAGTATGTGAGATACCTATTACATAACTTAAAATTTAGTGCTTAATAATGATATAAGAAAGTTGTTTGAACCTCTTTCATAAAGAAGGCGGCCTGTATTAGCATCAAATAATTTGAAGCCATCCTTTGTTCCAATTGCAAAGCAGCTGAATGAAAATCAAAACTTTATTTATTAACACCAGAACTAATTACATAAAATTCTATTAAACAAAAACACCCACTTGAGAGAGAGAGAGAGAGAGAGAGAGAGAGAGAGAGAGAGAGAGAGAGAGAGAGAGAGAGAGAGAGAGAGAGAGAGAGAGAGAGAGAGAGAGAGAGAGAGAGAGAGGGTACCTGTTATCTTGATTGAAGGAAGCGCATAAGATAGGGTAGGAAGTTGAAGAATTAGGCATGGCTGAATTGCCAGCAAACCCCGCTTGAATCTAAATATAAAAGTTACGCAAGCAGAAGCTATAGTTTGAGATGACAAAGAGATAGAAATTCGCAAAGAAAGAAGAGAGCTTTGGGGAATCCAAGTCCTGCTGTATATATACTTTGTTGTTTTAAAAACATATACTGCCACAAATTTGATAATTAAAAATGATCATAAAAGTTGAACAAAGACATAGGAATATTTATACATTAGGAATGGGCCAAATGACCTGCTTTTGGTGCAGATATTTGGGCTTTACCAATTCTATTCCGTTTCTGTTCCGGTCCAATTTATGGCCACTGCACCGCTACGGGAACGATCTGCGATCCTTATTATTTTTTTTTAAAATGTTTTATCCTCAAATATATTTGATATATTTATTTAAAATATTTATATCAATATGCCTTGTCAAAAGCTATGTCAGCTTGCCCAAAATAGATTTTATTCCAAAATACCCGTAAATTCTTATCTTTTCGGATAAAATCATTTTTAATTCAAATTTATTTAATCTTTGGACTTCATAGTCATTATTTTACATGAAATATTATGTTTGGATATTTGTCAAGTCAAAACATTTGTCTAAGTTGTCGGTAAAGACAAATGAATTTTTCGGTCGTTCTGTAAGTCTGTTTTAACTTTCGAAAAATCCGAAATAATACTTTTACATATTTTTTTGACTTGAAACTTGAGATTTTTCATTAGTATCTCTCTAATTGTAATTGGTATTAGTTTCGTAAATTTTGGTAGACTTTGTTCCGAGACCCCTAAAATCGATACGTAATTGATTTAATGTTAATGTTAGTCGAAATGCATATGTTAGAAATAACATGAACTACCATGTTAATGATCATTTTAGAGATTTAATTATTACTATATTTCATCATAGTGATAATAATCATGCTTTTGTGGTAATCCTAAGTATATGTCTAGGAGAAATCCTTATAGGAATCAAGTATCTAGAAATAACATTATATTCGTAAATGATTATCCTATGCCTAGATTTATTTATGAAAATTCTCATTTGTCCTATGATGTACTAACACCCGGACCCTCAAGTAAGAAGGGTACCAAAAGGTTTAATTAATCGTTTATGTAGGTGTGCCTTTTTGCTAAAAAAGATGTGTGGTACCTTGATAGTGGTTGTTCACGGCACATGATCGGAAATAAATCTCTTTTGAACAACATTAGTGTTATGACCAAAAAATAACAAACCTCGCCTTCAGTAATGACGTTATCATATGATGGATTCTGGAAGCATACCCGTTTACTATTTATTGGGTCTAGCCTAGGCTCATACGGAGCCTAGCCCATTAGTTGACGACATGCCGATATTGGGTCTAGCCTAGGCTCATACGGAGACTACCCATTAGTTGACGACATGCTGATATTGGGTCTAGCCTAGGCTCATACGGAGCCTAGCCCATTAGTTGACGACATGCCGATATTGGGTCTAGCCTAGGCTCATACTGAGCCTAGCCCATTAGTTGACGACATGCTGATATTGGGTCTGGCCTAGGCTCATACGGAGCCTAGCCCATTAGTTGACGAAATGCAGATATTGAGTTTAGCCCAAAACACAGGTAATGTCGCCTTCATATGAACCTGGGTTACAGATGAAAATTGATTACTAGTATAAGTAAGGAATGTGACCTTTGGGCTTATTCCAAGGTATAAACTACCTTACTTATATTCAATAAGAAACCTCGTCTTCTAAAAGATGGAGGTTCCTAAACTTTTATTGATTTATGGAAAATTAACCTGTCCAAGCTGAGAAGCTTCGCCTTGCTAGAAGGATCTAGAAACCTCGCTTTTTTGAGATTCATAAAAGCATGTCTTTCCTTATTTTCCATGGATCAGGATAAGTGTTGGCTCCGATAAATTTGGGTCAATAAATTATCCGATAAGTTCCGAGAAAATAGTGAAACCATGACAACTCATAATGACATATCAAAGGCGGTAATCCCGGTCTTTTCGCTCTTTAAAGAAGGAAACTCGGCTCATGGGTTACTTGCTCTCCAAGAACTACGTTTGGCTTGATCCCTATAAATAAGGGTACGTAGGCATATTGTATGGCACAATGCGATCTAGCGAACATGAGTGAATTCGATATTCAACCTTAATCGTGGCCTAATCTCACATACAATCTCAGCCATCCTAAAACCATAAACCCTAACCCTCTCAACCTACGTTACACACCGTCATCAACTACCACCACAATTCCAGCAACCCTCCCCGAATTTGTTTTCACCAAATTCCTCCGTTAACAATTGGCGCTAGAAGGAGGGGTTTTTGACATTTCTGGAGGAAGGATGTCGCAACATACCAAAGAACTAGTTGATGAAGTTAATCACGTAGACGGGGTTGTGGTTACCACACAGATCTACCTCAGCCACCACCAAAACAACCAGATCCGAGACACTTGGGATATGAGAGATAACCAGGTCCTCCCCCAGAGATGGAGGACACCAGCAGCAGGAGCCTACGCCTCCGCAACAAGGACCTATACCTTAGCCACAAGGACTGGTTGGTGGAACTCTTATGCTCCCCGGCTTTGGTTACATGAATATGGATGCTTTGCGGAGGCTAATCGCCTAATCAAGAACAACACAAGGTTTTTGAACTAGATCTTCTATATGGAAGACATGATGCAGAACATGGCTATTTATGTGGAGACGGTTAAGAGGGAGAGGTTAAGGGAACATTGTCAAAATTGGAGGGATTGGTTGAAGATCGAAGAACGTCATCTACCCATCAGAGAGAAGCCTCGGCTTGGTGTCGGCCACCAGCGTCACCCGCTGGGAGATCAACAACAACCTCATCATCTGCTTCTAAGTGAGACGCCTCTGTTTGAGATACTCCATCCAGGTTCCATCTAATCTTGTATTTATTTGCATCATATATTCATTCGTAGCATTGCACATTATTAGATTTGTGGTTGTATCTGCTCGAAATTCGTTCTTTAAATATATTATATTCATGGATTGCTCTAGAGGATGTCTTCCTTTTAGGAGGGTCTCCCTTAGTCTACTCTCTTAGTCTACTTTGGAAGATGTGTATCTCCTTTAGGCCTTAGTCAGTTGTGAATTCTTTAAAGGTAATCTTGCTCTGAAAACCTAGGCTTTTAGGATTGATCTTGTTGTGAAGGTCCTTCAAGGTGATCTTAGATTTTGTGGTTGTCTCCCCCGAGATTTGGTTATCAAGAAGACTATCTTTGGAAGACCCCTCAGTAGAAGGTGCGTAGGAATACGACTTCCTCAGGAAGGGTAAGTCCACTAAACGCATGGAGCTCGGAATCTATTTCTTATAATACCTTGGTAAACCCGTACTTCCGGGGTGCTTATCCGTACTTCCGGAAAGCTCACCAAGAAGAGAGTCCTACCTCTTATATAGAAGAGAGGTTACCCTTTTTCCCCTAAAACTCTGCTTTGGCATAGAATATATAGGTGGGCGAGGTTACCCTTTTTCCCCTAAAACTCTGCTTTGGCATAGAGTATATAGGTGGGCGAGGTTACCCTTTTTCCCCTAAAACTCTGCTTTGACATAGAGTATATAGGTGGGCGAGGTTACCCTTTTTCCCCTAAAACTCTGCTTTGGCATCGAGTATATAGGTGGGCGAGGTTACCCTTTTTCCCAAAAAACTCTGCTTTGGCATCGAGTATATAGGTGGGCGAGGTTACCCTTTTTCCCAAAAAACTCTGCTTTTGCATCGAGTATATAGGTGGGCGAGGTTACCCTTTTCCCCTAAAACTCTGCTTTGACATAGAGTATATAGGTGGGCGAGGTTACCCTTTTTCCCAAAAAACTCTTCTTTGGCATCGAGTATATAGGTGGGCGAGGTTACCCTTTTTCCCCTAAAACTCTGCTTTGGCATAGAGTATATAGGTGGGCGAGGTTACCCCTTTTCCCCTAAAACTCTGCTTTGGCATAGAGTATATAGGTGGGCGAGGTTACCCTTTTTCCCCTAAAACTCTGTTTTGGCATCGAGTATATAGGTGGGCGAGGTTACCCTTTTCCCCTAAAACTCTGCTTTGGCATAGAGTATCTAGGTGGACGAGGTTACCATTTTTCTGCTTTAAACTCGAGTATGTGAGTGGGCGAGATTACCGATGTTTGCTTTGAACTTTGCTTAAAGTAGACGAGGTTGTCTTTTCCGCCTAGGGCCAGGTTGTCTTTTCCGCCTAGGGCTAGGTTGTCTCTTTCGCCTAGGGCGAGGTTGTCTCTTTCGCCTAGGGCGAGGTTGTCTCTTCCGCCTAGGGCGAGGTTGTCTCTTCCGCCTAGGGCCAGGTTGTCTCTTCCGCCTAAGGCGAGGTTGTCTTTTACGCCTAAGGCGAGGTTATGAGTTTCCGCCTAAGTTGCTAAGTTTTTGCCTGCGACCCGAGGCTATAGTCTTAAATTTTATTTCGTTGCTAAAGATTACTATTGAAGAAGCGAAGTTTAGTTTTTATTTACGATGGACTTTAAGTGGTCCTATTTTTATCGGGAGAGGCTGCTAATGTTGAATAAAAACAAACATGCAAAAATGGTACTTAAAATGGAAGCAAGAGTTTACAAAGGCGACACCATTAAAGGGAGGGTGCGCGACTCCAATAAAGTTTAAAACAGCAGAGTTAATTATGCAACTAGCAAAGCTAGTTAGGGAAAGCTCGTATTCCAATAATGTGTGCGATTATAGAGAGATCATGAAGTCACGAGGCTGCAGTATTGGATGGCGAGGCTCCCACCTGGTTCTCAGCTTCCGCGTCCTCAGTCTTCTTCGCTTCGTCCTTGGCATGGGCTTTCAGCTCAGCCTCGATCTTCTTTTGGAGATCCTTCTTCGCCTCCTCAATTACCTGGATGTTTGTTGCCTTGAATGTTGTCATATAGTTAGAAGTTGAAGGGGCGAAGTGCGCTAACCAGTCGTAGTCGGGATCCGCTGCAAGAAAATTCTGAAGATAGGCTAAGAAGCCGAGGTTATAAGCCTCGCTCAGTTCCCTATCCTTGCCTGTTTTGAGTTCATCCAACTCGCTTTGCAGCTTCTCGTTCTCTTTCTTGGTAGCCTCGCCTTCTATTTTGGAATCCATCGCAAGTTTATCAAATTGGCTCTGAAGCTTTTCAACTTCGTCTTTCTTGGCTTTAGATTCAGCACCAAACTTTTTCTGTGTTTCGAGCAGTTGAGTCTTCAAGGAAGAAGCCTCGTTTTTCAATTTTTTGACAGTTTTTTCTTGATCATGGATAACGGTGTTTTTCTCAGACAAAACATTGAAGCCATGATAGAAAGCCTCGCCCAAGCCCATTTTAAAAGCGAACTCAGCATGAGAACTATCTCGCTTCATTAGCATTCTCGCATCGTAAGGGAACCAAATGTGGCAGACACAAGATGGAGTGGAGGTTCGCCTTCTGCAGTCCCGGTTTTATTCTTTTTGTTCGGCTCCTTATAAGCCTCGACTTCTTCCCGTTTTTTCCCTCTATCATTTTTCTTTGTAGCAGGGGGAGGAGTTGGAGCTTGTGGGTTGTTTGGCATGACTGTGGTGGGGCGAGATTGCTCCATTACGGTGGTCGAAGTAGTAGGAACAGGTTTGGCAAATGGATTTCGTCCGAACGGGAGCTGCATCTTTTTCCCTGCAGAAAATATGAACATGATTAGACAATATAATACGAGGCGACGTTATATTATGTGCAAAGAAGAATGAAGGGCGAGGTTACCTCTCCCCATTAAATGTCTGGTTAACTTCCTTAAATTTTTCTTTGAAGAGTTCCTTTTGAATTTTACGGGGGCAATTTGCCCGAATCCGCTGTTGTAAAAACCATGGGTACGAAGCGTTTCCGAGGTAACAAGATTATCAAAGTTTTTCTCCTCGGAAGAGAGGCTCAAGATATGCCCCGCGCGAACCAGAGCGTCGCCTTTGAGTTTTGATTGTTTGACTTGGTCTATGAATTAAAGGAAACGAGATTACTAAACAAATGAGGAAACGAGATGGGGAGACAAAATTAATCAAAAGACGAGGGTATACTTTTACTTACATGCATTTAAATTAAATTATGTTCTGATCCGAGGAATGTCATAGAGATAAAAGTAGTCGGCTTTCCAGATCTTCATGTTACTCGGATTGCCAGAATAGAATCCATTTTTGTTATGCTTTGCAAAGAAGGCGAGGTAATAAAAGCCTAAATCGTTCCCGCTTTTTCTAAGGGACAGGAAGTAGCTGATCTCTTCCATAGTGGGAGCTTCGTAACCACTGTTTCTATACATCATATAAAGTCCAATTACGACCCTATAGCTGTTGGGCGACAATTGGATGGGGGCGATCTTGTAGAAGTTGGTGATGGTATGAAGAAAATCGTGCATTGGATATCCAAACCCAACTTCGACTAGTTTGTTGGTCAACACCATTCTTGGAATCGGAAGGTTGGGAACATCAAACCAATGCATTCTCATATGAGTGCGAGGCTTCATCCATTTCCCTTAGAGGTTAAAATATTCCATTATGTACATAATTTCCTCTGAGCTGATTTTCGAAACAAGGCCTGCACAAGAAACCACGCTTTCATCTTTTATGTATTTGATTTTATCAGCTTCGGTATAGTGGTCAAGGAAATCATAATCGATCTCATGCTCGTATGTATCAGGGTTATATGGTGTTGGTGAAGGAAATTTGAACGCATAACGAATAGGTGAAACTGAAAGAGCCTCGCCTTCTTCATCAGAAAAGTCGGCTTCTTCCTGTAACTCATCATCATCTTTGTATCTGTCTTCACCTTCCTGGACATCATCTTCATCTTCATCCAAGTAACCATGGTTTTCTACTTCTACTTCACTATCGTCGTCTTCGGAAAATGAATTTCCTTCTTTTTGAAATATTTTTGCACAATGGGTAAGATCTTTACCTCGCCCTTTACCGAGTATAGATGGTCTCGCCTGATCAGGATCCAAAAGGGAAAAGAAGTCGTGGAGATCTCTCTCGTCCTCACCAACATCTTCGGCATTAAAAATACTTGATTGATCATCAATTTTTCCAAGAGAGCGAGGATTATTCTCTTCGGGACGAGAATTGTTACACAGGGATACAACCACGTCTGGATTATAAGTAATTTTTTGAGAATTCATATTCCTCTTATGAGCTCTTAACCATCCTCGGTCTAGGAAAGTGTCGAGATTACCCTCAGCTTGAATACGAGAAGGCGAAGTTCTTGAAACAGAAGATGCCTCGACTTCGTCTGGTATTGAATTATGAGACATCTGAAAAGAAAGGGCGAGGACATGATTATTGATTTAAATGAAAAGAAAGAAATAATAGAGATGAATAGAGGTCCAATGAGTCCTCGCCCTCGAGAAATGTGCGCCTAGTTCTAGATCGAGAAGAAAAGGGTTACGGTTCCTAAGTGTCGCCCTAATTCTAGAAGATAATATTTGAAAAGAAATGCATTACAAATGAGTGAATGTTAGAAAGTACCTTGGTAAATAGATAATTGACTCCTGAGAGATTCTGCTTCGCCTTTTTAAAAAAATTAGTCTCGCCTTCTGAAATCAAGAGCCTCGCCTTCTTATCTTCAGAGAAAATTGGCAGCACTTTGAGAGATTTTTAGAAAGTTAGTAATATTGAGGAAAATTTTGGGGTTTTATAAAGGAAATAAAGCCGCCACATGGATGCTTATGACTGGTCCTTGGGCGCAGAAATCGAGGTGTGACAGTTGGAAATGATATTTAAAAACTTAAGAAAAATATATTTACGGATGGATGAAAATTTCGAGCAAGGATATTAGATTTACCTCGCCCACGGAGAAAGAAAGGTTCATCAACAATTCTTGGTTACAGCTCGCCTTGATAATTTTTCAAGTATTTTGGATAACTTTTCTTTTACAAATATTTGTTTCAAGAAAATGGGGGGTAGTTGTTATGGCCAAAAATAACAAACCTCGCCTTCAGTAATGACGTTATCATATGGTGGATTCTGGAAGCATACCCGTTTACTATTTATTGGGTCTAGCCTAGGCTCATACGGAGCCTAGCCCATTAGTTGACGACATGCCGATATTGGGTCTAGCATAGGCTCATACGGAGCCTAGCCCATTAGTTGACGACATGCTGATATTGGGTCTAGCCTAGGCTCATACGGAGCCTAGCCCATTAGTTGACGACATGCCGATATTGGGTCTAGCCTAGGCTCATACGGAGCCTAGCCCATTAGTTGACGACATGCTGATATTGGGTCTGGCCTAGGTTCATACGGAGCCTAGCCCATTAGTTGATGAAATGCAAATATTGAGTTTAGCCCAAAACACAAGTAATCTCGCCTTCATATGAACCTGGGTTACAGATGAAAATTGATTACTGGTATAAGTAAGGAATGTGACCTTTGGGCTTATTCCAAGGTATAAACTACCTTACTTATATTCAATAAGAAACCTCGTCTTCTAAAAGATGGAGGTTCCTTAACTTTTATTGATTTATGGAAAATTAACCTATCCAAGCTGAGAAGCTTCGCCTTGCTAGAAGGATCGAGAAACCTCGCCTTTTTGAGATTCATAAAAGCTTGTCTTTCCTTATTTTCCATGGATCAGGATAAGCGTTGGCTCCGATAAATTCAGGTCAATAAATTATCCGATAAGTTCCGAGAAAATAGTGAAACCATGACAGCTCATAATGACATATGAAAGGCGGTAATCCCGGTCTTTTCGCTCTTTAAAGAAGGAAACTCGGCCCATGGGTTACTTGCTCTCCAAGAACTACGTTTGGCTTGATCCCTATAAATAAGGGTACATAGGCATATTGTATGGCACGATGCGATCTAGCGAACAGGAGTGAATTCGATATTCAACCTTAATCGCGGCCTAATCTCACATACAATCTCAGCCATCCTAAAACCATAAACCCTAACCCTCTCAACCTACGCTACACACCGTCATCAACTACCACCACAATTCCAGCAACCCTCCCCGAATTTGTTTTCACCAAATTCCTCCGTTAACAATTAGAAAGGTAATCGTCGGAGTTGTAACGTTTGGAGATAGTAACAAAGGCGACATCATTGACATCGGTGATATAGGTAATGATAAGTTTAAAATATGTGATGTACAATTAGTCACCGGACTAAAGTACAATTTACTTTCGATAAGTCAATTGTGTGATAATGATTACAAAGTTACATTTTATCCGACTCATTGTTCCATCTTTGATAAAGAAGAAAAATTAGTTATAACATGTCCACATGATAAAATATCAATTAAATATCAATTTTCTGTTATTAATATATAAAATAAAATATTAAATGTGAGGTATTGCCCAAGACAATGCCAAAAACTGTTATAACTAAAGTTTAACAACATGTTTGACTTTAAGCTGAAAAATGTATGTTTGTATAATAAGTCAAAAAATAATTTAAAGTTAAAAAAAATAGCTTAAAGCCACAAGTTGGTGGGAGGTACTTTTTTGAACAAATTATATTATTTTAATAATTTTATTTGATAAAAGTTAATATGATTATTCAAATGTATTATTTATTAAACTTATTATTATTATTATTATTATATTTTTAATACTCCCTCCGTCCCCCTCAATTCTTTACATTGAGGGAACGACACGGAGGTTAAGAAAAAATGTAAATTAATAGGGAAAAGTAAGAAAAATGAGTAAAGTGTTGGGACCAATCAATATTTAATGTATAAATTGAGTATAAAGTAAGTATAGTGGAGGTAAGTAGTGAATGTGATTGAATTTAATATTATAAAATGTTACTATTTTTGGTATGTAAAGAAATGAGAGGGACGTACTAAAAAGGAAAGTGTAAAGAAATGAGAGGGATAGATGGAGTAACTCATAAGTTACATATAATACAAAATTATCCAAACACATAGTAACTTCAAATTTTCATTTTTAAGTTATCAATTTAAGCAATTTTAAGTCATAAGTAATAATTTTAAGTTAACCAAACGAGCTCTAAATATTTTTTGTAGTCAGTTGGTTGTTTTTGGCTACAATTCATAAAATAAATTTATAAATATATATATATATATATATATATATATATATAATTGTTTAAAAATACGAATTCTTTTACTTTTTTGTGCAAAATATATTTTTTCTATTTTTTTTTGCAAAAATATGAAATTTTAATTAATTTATATATTATAATGAAGTTGTCATTTTATATATTGTGTATATTTCTGTGTGAATTCTAACATAAATTATAAAAATAAATGATTTTCAGTGTATCTTCAGTATGATAGACGTATAAAAAGTCTCTTTCAGACATAAATGAAGCAAACCACATTCACATAGAATTAGAAATCAATCGAGAAGTCAAAAAAATATTAATGTAATTCATTTTTGAGTTAACCTGGGGATTATAAATAAAATAAAGAATGTTTCAAAAACAATGTGTTTCACTAAAAATAAACTTTTTGAGATTATATGTAATTATAATTAAATATTTTAACATACATAAAAATTTAAAATTTTATAATGCCTAAGTGAAGTGGGTAAAAATATTAGTTGATTGTAACTTACTTTTAGTAATATAAAATTAAATAAGGAGTGAATCTAACAAGTATTGTTGGATATGAATCCAAATTAAATTACTAAAATCCAATATTTTATATTATATTTAAAAGTCACTTAAATGATTATTGAAAATGTTTTTGACTTAATTGCATATTGATGGTCTATAGTTTAATATTTTTGCACGAAAATGGCTAAATTATTAGTTATGCCAAAGTGATGGCTAATTGTTGAATTTCTCAACACTTTGGTAACTCTGGGCCCCTTACGTTAGTTCGTAACTAACGGCGTTAGGATTTTTAAAATAAACTAAGATTGAATAACATTTTGATGGCTGTAATTTTTCTTTCTTCACATTGTTGGCTAAATTAAAAAATAGTTCTATTGATGACATAATATCATAATAGGTGGGTAGATATTATACCAATTTTTTTTATATAAATAATTAATATCTCATTTTTAAATAATTAAAATTTTTAAAACATGTTTTAAAATAAATAAGTAAGGGTTTGCCCGTGAGTAAGGATAATTAAGTAAAATCATGAAGTACCAAAAAACAGGCACCGATCAAACATTAAAATTCGTTTATTATAAGATAGTATAGATGTATGAATTAGGCTTAACTTAGTTAAAACTCAAATAATTAAGAAAGAGATAGATCAACTTACGCTTCTATGACATCAGTTATTGAAAGTTCCAAACCTTCCATATTTTGTGTGATTTAATTCATTCATTTGAAAGGATAATAAAAGTATCGCCGCTTTTAATTTAAAAGAGATAATAATCATTTATAAAAATAATTGTTTGTTATCTTATCTAGCCACCCACACCTAGCATGATTTTAGAATAATAATATACCTACCATTTTACTTTAGCCAACAATGTGTAAAAAAAATTAAATTACAACCATCAAAATGCAATTCAATCTTAGTTTATTTCAAAAACCTTAACACCGTTAGTTCAAAACTAGCGAAATGGACCTGGAGCCACCTAAGTGCTAAGAATTTAAAAATTAGCCATCACTTTGACACAACTAATAATTTAGTCATCTCCGTGCAAAAATTTTAAACTACATACCATCAGTGTGCAATTAAGTCAATGTTTTAACATTATTGGAGACAAAATAATTTTTCATTTTCTATAATATAGTCAACTAATAATTAATATTATTTTAGCTAATTCTTACACTAACGTAGTTGGAGATGTTCTTATACATTTTTTAATTAAAATTAAAGTATCTCATAGTTAAATAAAAATTACTATATAAAGAAATTAAATAAAAGTTCACTTGTTTAAAAAAAAAAAACTTAAATAAAAGTTCACTTGGTTGATGATATAAACACCCACACTAAATAGTAACTTATTGGGTTAAATGGTGTTTTGGTCACTCAACTCACTATAAACTTTCAATTGGGTCATCGAACTCAAAAAGCTTTCAGTCACATCATTGTACTCTTAAAAATTTTCATTCAGGTCACTGGTCATTACACTCCGTTAAAAATTAGACGGAAAGTTAACTAAGCTTTGTGATTTAGCTTGAATAAATCCACAATGGCATGTACAGTCAGTTGAAATGGCGTTTTGGTCACTCAACTGACTAGAAACTTGCAATTGGGTCATCAAACTGAGTAAATTTTCATTCAGGTCACTAACGATTACATCCGTTAAAAATTGAAAATAAATTGGACTAAGAGTTTTCTTGCAACAACGTTAAGGGCTCTCCTACAACAAATACACACACATTATCATTAAGAGTTACTCCCTCTGTCCCCCTCAATTCTTTACATTGGGGGACGGGGACTCGGCACACATTTTAAGGCTCCTTTAATATATACTTCGATAAATTATTTTAAATTTTTTCTTGTTCTAATGTTTAAATTTTTATTTAGAAAAAGAAAGTTTTAAAAATAAGTTGTAGAGCTATACTTTATATGAGCCTTAAAATGCGTGTCATGCAGTGTAAAAAACTATAAAAAAAAATGAGAGGGACATAAGGAGTATATTTTATCAGATTAATTTTTTTTAAAAAATTCAAAATGGAAAATACACATTCAATTAATATACTTATAAATCGATACATACGAACAAATATTTTAAAGATATCATATATTTTTTTCAATCCAAAGTGTAATTTTTTCAATTTGTAATTTTTTTCGGATGATTAGAATTTAATTTAATTTAAAATTGAACATACCCATTCAATTTATATGCTTTTAAATCGATACATGTGAACAATTGTTTTTAAGATATCACGTCTTTTCAATCCAAATTGTAATTTTTTTCAATTTATAATTTTTTTTCGAATGATTAGAATTTAATTTAATTTAAAATTGAACATACCCGTTCAATTTATATGCTTGTAAATCGATACATGTGAACAATTGTTTTTTAAGATATCACATCTTTTCAATCCAAAGTGTAATTTTTTTCAATTTGGAATTTTTTTCGGATGATTAGAATTTAATTTAATTTAAAATTGAACATACTCATTCAATTTATATGCTTGCAAATCGATACATGTTAATAATTTATTTATTTTTAAGATATCACGTCTTTTCAATCCAAAGTGTAATTTAATTTTTAAAGTGAAACCATTAATCTTTAGGTTAGTGACCTGAATGAAAGTTTTTTGAGTTTGATGACCCGATTGCAATTTTGTAGTCAGTTGAGTGACCAAAACGCCGCTTAAGCCGACTGTACATGCCACGCTGGATTTATTGAAGTCAACTCACCAAACTTAATTAGTTTTTCGTCTAATTTTTAACGGAGTGTAACGGCCAGTGACTTTAATGAAATTTTTTAAAAATACAATGATGTGACAGTGAAATTTTTTTGAGTTCGATAACCAAATTAAAAATTTATAATGAGTTGATCGATCAAAACGTCATTTAACCTGTAACTTATTTTGTTTGTTTAGGCAAGCTAAGGCAAAGGGGAAGACAGTGTCGGTTGCGATATTTTACATTACTGGCGAGCTCTCTGCACAAATCACATCCTATATATCTGGGATCCATCTCTAACAACTCCACACAGCTCAATCAATTACAAAATGGAAGGCCCTGGTATGCATTTACAATATCTATCTATTTTTTTCATCATTTTTCTGTTCTATTGTACAAAACCCTAACCTCTCTCTCTCTCTCTCTCTCTCTCTCTCTCTCTCTCTCTCTCTCCAGGTTCACCTACACTAGACAAATCCGGCAAGATCTTCGTCGCCGGCCACCGCGGACTTGTTGGATCTGCTGTGGTCCGCAAGCTCCAGCACCTCGGTTTCACTAATCTCATCCTCAAAACTCACTCCGATCTTGATCTCACTCGTCAAAACGACGTCGAATCGTTCTTTTCCGCAACGAAACCGCAATATGTAATCTTAGCAGCTGCTAAAGTAGGCGGCATTCATGCTAATAATACTTATCCTGCTGATTTCATTGCAATTAATCTTCAAATTCAAACTAATGTTATTGATTCCGCTTATAAGAATGGCGTTGAGAAGTTGATTTTCTTAGGTTCGTCGTGTATTTATCCCAAATTTGCTCCCCAACCTATACTGGAAAATGCTTTGTTGACGGCTCCGTTGGAGCCTACTAATGAGTGGTATGCGATTGCTAAGATTGCGGGAATTAAAATGTGTCAAGCATATAGGATTCAGTTTAAATTTGATGCCATTTCTGCAATGCCGACTAATTTGTATGGTCCTAATGACAATTTTCATCCGGAGAATTCACATGTTTTGCCTGCATTGATGAGGCGGTTTCATGAGGCTAAGGTTAGGGGGGATAAGGAGGTGGTGGTGTGGGGAAGTGGTTCTCCGTTACGGGAGTTTTTGCACGTTGATGATTTGGCAGATGCGGTTGTGTTCTTGTTGGATAAGTATAGTGGATTGGAGCATGTGAATGTGGGAAGTGGAAAGGAGGTGACTATTAAAGAGCTTGCCGAGTTGGTGAAGGAGGTTGTTGGATTTAAGGGAGACCTCGTGTGGGATAGTTCTAAGCCGGATGGTACTCCAAGAAAGCTTATGGATAGCTCCAAGCTTGCTCAATTGGGTTGGACACCCAAGGTTTCACTTCATGATGGCCTTGTTGATACATATAAATGGTACTTGGAAAATGTCAAGCAATGATGCTGGAAGGAGGGGTTACAATGTTATGTTTGTGTTGGTATGATAATATGGTTACCCTTGTTTAATTTTATAAACTAAAATTTACAATTCTGTTTTGATTTTGCTAATGCATTATTTTGACTTTTGTCATTACATATGAAATATAAATTTCAAATTTCCTAGTATGTAGAATTACGTAAGAGATACATCGCATATTATTCCCTTTTTATGCGTTGTCTCTTATTGGCGATGTGGCTAACATGCTCTTAGAGATTTTAAAACAACCAATTCAAACTAGGGAATAATGCAGAAAGTCCTGTTAACACCCATTTTGTTATAGCAAAAGACTCTGATACAACCTGGGTGTACGAATTTCTGTAAATCATTGTTAACAGTATTGCATATATGCTTGTGCTATTGCTTTTTTGTTAACATATATGCTTAATATGAATTGCTAAACTATGGAGCAAGGCAACCTGATATTGGATCTAAGTTATAGAGAATCAGGTGGAAGTGGACTAACTGGCTAAGTGCGATGCTTTTCTATTTTAATTAGTAACTTGGGTTAAACATACAACTATACAGACCTAGTCCATATGTTGTCATGCTGATCAAAATAAAGGATTGCGATGAGCACCAGGTCTATAGACTTTGGGTGCTTGAGGTACGTTAGGATAAAAAAAGATGAAACTAATGATTTTATTACTTGCATTAGATTTTGCGAATATCACTTGTTTGTCCAATTAAAGATTCTCATAACATATACTTTATCTGATTTTATTATTTTAGATTATAATGTACGAAGTCCACTTATTCTTTCCAGCTATAATACATGATTAGTGAACTTATGCTTGTTAATCTTGGAGTTGATCAGATCTCACTGCTTGATAATAATCTCACATCCTTTCTTTTTATTGCCGTACAACCAGTCGTAACATTAGATTATAAACTACGCATAAATAAACACTATATCTGTATATCAAGTCCTAGGTTTTCATGTCTACTTTTACAGTAATGGGAATCCTATTTGTACATCCAAACCTTTTCCTCACACACAAAAAATCAAAAAATGAAAAAAAGGACAGGCCTGTGTTTGAATCCTTTAGAGAGTTGTCACTTGTCAAGACATTTTCAGGTGGCATTGATCAGCAGAATATAAACAGTAAATGCTAAACAGTGAAAGATGAAATTCACGGAAAGAGGTACAATTATAAATAAATTTACTGTATAGTGTACCTTGACAACACAACTAGCTTATCCTCATTTAGAGCAAATTGTAAACAAAAGAGTTGCAAACTTGCCTTTGTAAATTTGGTACTGTGTCCAAGATAGCTAGACTGTTAGTCGTATTGATATAGGCACTTGTTTTCTTGTAGAACTACAATTGGCCTGCACTGCATGTATCTTATTTCACAATAATTAGTTTAAAATTCTTATTAGGATTTTGTTTAATTTAGATAGGTCTAGCATGTGTAGTAAGCACATTCTTTTTTACTAGTAGACTGCCATTTTAGATTGTAGAACTATTGCGGAATAATATCATAATGTCGATAACCTGCAATGCAGACTTATATCCTTTTATTTCGATGGTAAAACTAAAAAACAACATTATTGGAAACTTTGTTTGTGAACTAGAGCATTGAACCAAGAATCAAATGGTCATTAAGTTAGCAGGAAGTCTTATAACATACAATTAGTAGAATGTAAGCTTTGTTTGACTATGAGGTGCATACTACTACTGTCCGAATCAGTAGCCTGATTAGATTTTCACTATCTACTCCAGCTGGAAGAAAGCAATGCATCAGTATTGGATTAGCCCAGCTACCTGGTAACAGTGTTATCTTTTAGCAAATCTATTCTATTCAACTAACACATTGGATAAAAAAATTTCAATTTCAATTTCATTTCTTAGTAGTTACTATTAGCTATTCACCGTAAGTAATATATAGAAATTAGAACAAGTGAAATTTGATTTGTTGACACTTTCTTTTGTGTTTAAAGCGGCACATGATAGTTAATGAGCTTGTTAAGAGCTAATGTGAAGCATTGCATTAGCTGAAGGTTGGACTTCGATCTTTTATTTTGTACATGAAGTGGTCTATCAAATCCAATTGTTTACATAGATCTAGTAGTGGCCAACATTTGCGTAATGGTCCTTTTTTTTTTTTTGGGGAACACTCCTAGGATCGACTCTTCAGACATGTTATATGTTTGAGACTTTGGATTAATTGCTCACTGTAAGAAAAATCCGGGGTTCACTTTCTTATGATCTCCATTCTAGATCTATTGTATATTGTTTATATATAGAGTGAATGTCTTTATTCATTTAGATGTTCCGCTGTTTAAAAGTAAAGGACGTGTAGTGTTGCCACATTGTCTGTTTAAATGGTCCAGCGTCAGGACCTCTTTGGAGGCATTAGCTCTAAATATGCTGGTGCATAACACATACCTCATCATGTTAAATTGATTTTCACTTTCACATACTCTACACTTGTAGTAAAATCATTTGTGCAGTGAAATTTCTTTTTAAACAAAAAAATCTATCAAATATATATTTTCGCAATCTTTAAAGGATATCAGTAATATATTTTTTGGTGAAACTTGTAATAGGCTTTTGTTAACAAAAAATAAACGAAGATATTAATTGTCTGAAAATTATGAAAAGAAAATCAGTTTGAGTTTTTAACATGTTTCCATCATTCTTCTATCATCAAACAAACAAAATCTTTTATATTCTATTCAATGCATTCTTTAATTTCTAATACGTTTAGTAACATACTAAAACACTGATAGAAGTTTATATAGAAGTCTTGTGCTTGACTCTAATGGAAGAGAAATACGTGTGACTTGCTTAAATGCTGTTGACCGATTTTACCTTTTGCGAGACCATTGAGGCGGGGAAGGTGAATGAGATGATATTAAAAAGGTAGCTTGAAACCTGCACAAATGATCTTCAACCCACTTGAAAATTGAATGGGCCAGCGAGAATGCTGAGGACAATTTTCTATTGGATGTTATATGTGTTGCGGTAACTATGAATCCTTTGTTGGAATAAAGGATTTCACTCAAACTCACACAACTCAATTTAGAAGAAAAAGTATTTACTTGATTAGAAATGATTTGATACAAGACTTTATATAGGACTCCATAGAAAGATCTACACATTTACTTAAATGCTAGACCACTAGAACTTTCTATGGATACTTCTAGATATTACATGCATCTAGACCAATACATTGAATATAGAAAAAACAAATACATGTACCAAGAATATTCTAGAATCATCCACACACTTCTATTATTTTATAAGTCAAAATTATATTTTATTTTTAACACCCTCCTTTAATTTTGACTATCCCAAGTAGACTTCGAAATTTGTTGAAGACGTCACTTTTGAGAGGCTTCGTAAATATGTCACTGATTTGATCTTGCGACTTCACATAGTTGAGCTCCACTTCATTTCTTTCAATGCACTCTCGGATATAGTGATATTTTGTATCAATATGCTTGCTTCGTTCATGGAACACCGGATTTTTTGCCAAAGCTATAGCCGACTTATTATCAACCAATATCTCCGTGGACTCCTTTTGTGACATGTTGAGCTCCTCCAAAACTCTCCTTAACCATATAGCTTGACAAACACAAGAGCATGCCGCCACATATTCCGCCTCACAGGTGGATAAAGTAACAATGGGTTGTTTCTTTGAACTCCATGAAAAAGATGTATCCACCCATAAAGAACACATATCCGGTGGTACTCTTTCGATCATCAATGTCACCGGTCCAATCACTATCATAATAACCAACAAGTTTGAACTCATTAGAACGATGATAAAACAATCCATAATCGATTGTACCTTTAAGATAACGAAGAATTCTTTTGACCGCCTTCAAGTGTGTTGTTATTGGAGCCTCCATATAGCGACTAACAAGTCCAACACTATAAAGTATATCGGGCCTCGTACATGTTAAGTATCTCAAACTTCCCACAAGACTTTTGAAGTAAGTAGGATCCACATTCTCACACTCTTCAAATTTTGACAATTTTGTTCCACATTCAACGGGGGTGCTAACGGCTTGGCAATTTTCCATCTTGAACTTCTTCAAAATCTCCCTTGTATAGTTTCCTTGAGATATTAGTATTCCATCACTCATTTGCTTCACTTCGATGCCAAGATAGTATGACATAAGTCCAATGTTGGTCATCTCAAACTCTCTTGCCATGTCTTGCTTAAATTTCTCAAACATACTTGGACTATTGCCCGTAAATA
Source organism: Heracleum sosnowskyi (assembly GCA_030848705.1). Taxonomy (NCBI): domain Eukaryota; kingdom Viridiplantae; phylum Streptophyta; class Magnoliopsida; order Apiales; family Apiaceae; genus Heracleum; species Heracleum sosnowskyi. Next base: position 50,941,431 of record CM061243.1, read on the forward strand.
TTAAATCATCCACATACAAGCATGCAAGAAGAAATTCTCCATTTTTATTAACCTTGGCATATAGTGCATGTTCATGTGGACATTTGTAAAAACCTTGAGCTTGAAAGTATTTGTCAAGTCTACTATTCCAAGCCCTTGGTGCTTGTTTCAATCCATATAGGGCCTTCTTCAACTTCAACACCTTTCCTTCTTGTCCTTTGATGGTGTATCCTAATGGTTGCTCCACATACACGGTTTCTTCAAGAACACCATTCAAGAATGCGGACTTCACATCCATTTGATGAATTTTCCATCCATTTTGTGCTGTCAAAGAAATTATTAGTCTAATAGTCTCCATCCTTGCAACCGGTGCGAAAATTTCATCATAATCAACTCCATGTCTTTGGTTGTAATCTTTGGTCACCAATCTCGCTTTGTATTTTTCAACCTTGCCTTGGGCATTTTTCTTCACCTTGTAAACCCACTTCACACCAATAGCTTTTTGTCCTTTAGGTAGTGTTGCCAACTCCCATGTGTCATTCTTCTTGATAGACTCTATCTCCTCATCCATTGCTTTTTTCCATTTTTTATCTTGGATTGCTTCTTTAAAACTTGTTGGTTCGGTTTTCGCTAGAAGACAAAGAAGAGTTCAGTCGGAAATAACGGGAACCTCTTCCGTTTCATCATATATTTCTTCAAGCCTTCTATATCGCCTTGGCGGTGTCTCGTCACTATCACTTGATGAAGATGGAGGAGTTTCTTGTCCATCACTTGTTGCTCGTGGTGATGTGGGAGGAGTGATATGTTGCTCATAATTTTCTTCACTTTCATCTTCATCAACAAATGAGAAGAAATTATAATCTTCTTGTGAGTTGCTCCAATCCCATGAGCTTTCTTCATCAGATACAACATCACGACTAATTACTATTCTTTCATTGATGGGGTTGTAAAGTTTGTAACTCTTTGCTCTTGCATCATATTCAACAAATACATACTTCTCATTTTTGTAATCCAACTTTGTCCTTCGTTCATCATCGACATGTGCATAAGCTATGCTTCCGAAGACTCGTAAGTGAGTAATAATTGGTCTCTTTCCTTTCCATGCTTCTTGTGGAGTCATGTCTTTGACACTTCTTGTGGGACATCGATTTGACAAGTAGACGGCACAATCTACCGTTTCGGCCCAAAATTCTTTAGGCATATTCTTGCTATTTAGCATGCTTCGAGCCATGTTAAGAATGCTTCTATTTTTTTTTCGGCGACCCCATTTTGTTGAGGTGATCGTGGAACCATTGCGGGCCTTCTTATTCCATGATCTTCACAAAATTTTAAGAACTCCTTTGAATTGAATTCGCCTCCTCGATCTGAACGAATAGCTCTTATTTGATACTTACTCTTATTTTCAACTTGGGCTTTGAATTTTTTGAAACATTCAAAAACTTGAGACTTCTCTTTGAGAAAATACACCCATGTCTTGCGGCTAAAATCATCAATAAACAACAAGAAATAGCGATTTTTACTAAAAGATGGAGAGTTAAAAGGCCCACATACATCCGAGTGAATGAGTTCAAGAGGCTCCCTTGCTCTTGTCATAGCTGATTTATTTGGAAAACTCTTTCTTGATTGCTTTCCGAATAGACATCCTTCACAAATTTGGTTTGGATGGTTGATGTGAGGCAAATCATTCACCATATGATTCTTTGCTAATGAATTTAGTCCTTCAAAGTTTAAGTGTCCAAACCTAAGATGCCAAAGCCAAGAAGAATCTTCAACACAAGCCTTTAAACATTTTGCAACATCATTTTGAATTTTGAGAATAAACATATGATTCTTGGTCATAGGCACCTTAGCAATTAAATTATCACAAGAATCTCTCAAGTCAAGAAATCCATCTTTCATGGTGATGGTGTAGCCTTTCTCCATTAATTGACCCAAACTCAAGATATTATTTTTCATGCTAGGCACATAATAAACACTTGAAATAAAATCATGATCTCCATTTTTCAAGCGAATTAAGATATTACATTTGCCTTTGATGGGCACTCCCGAAGAGTCTCCAAAAGTGACTTTGCCATCCACATTTTCATCAAGATCCATGAACAATTTTTTATTTCCACACATATGATAACTTTCCCCACTGTCAAGATACCATAAATTTTCTCCATATTTTTCTTTTCCTTTTTGTGCTAGAAGCAAAGTGGGCTCGTCGCCTTTGTCTTCAACAAGATTAGCTTCTTCCTCAACTTGAATTTCTTGTCTCATACAATCTTTCATCTTTTTGATTATCCTCCTTTTGTTTGCCACGTCTACGTCCTTGTCCATGTACAACTCCTCGTCCACGTCCTCTTCCACGACCTCTTTGACTTCTTGTATATCTTCCATCATTATCTTTAAAAGATAATTTTGCTTGCAAGGCTTGTTCAATTGGCTCATTCCTCTTTAACATTTTTTCTTCATGGGCTTGTAGTGATCCCATGAGCTCATCAATAGTCATTTCATCTATATCTTTAGCCTCCTCAATTGCCACGACTATGTAATCAAATTTAGAGTCAAGTGAACGAAGAATTTTTTCTATAACACGAACATCACTTACCTCTTCTCCATTGCTTTTCATTTGGTTGAAAAAGGTCAAGACTCTTGAAAAATAATCTGAGATTGATTCGGATTCCTTCATTCGCAAAGCCTCAAACTCTCCACGGAGTGTTTGTAGCCGCACTCTCTTCACTTTAGCATCTCCACTAAAAGAAGCTTTGAGAGTATCTCAAACTTTCTTTGATGTTGTTGCGGAAGCCACCTTTTGTAACATAGAATCATCCAAACATTGATGAATGATCATGATCGCCTTTTGGTCTTTCTTTCTTTGAGATTGTAGTTGATCCTTTTGAACTTGATTTAAATTTTCTTCATTTTCGGGCACCACCAATCCTTTCTCCACCATATCCCACACATCATTTGCTCCAAGGATCGCCTTCATATGGATGCACCAATTCTCGTAATTGTCTTTGGTGAATTTTGGCATTTGCCATTGAGACACTCCATTCTCCATAATCTCCTTCTTCTTCGATACAATACAAGCCTTCTTTGAAGACAAGTTAGAACTTTTGGCTCTTGATACCACTTTGTTTGAAGAAATTATTTCACTTAAACTCACACAACTCAATTTAGGAGAAGAAGTATTTACTTGAAATAACTTGATTAAAAATGATTTGATACAAGGCTTTATATATGACTGCATAGAAAGATCTACACACTTACTTCTAGAGATTACATGCATCTAGACCAATACATTGAATATAGAAAAAACAAATACATGTACCAAGAATATTCTAGAATCATCCACACACTTCTATTATTTTATAAGTCAAAATTATATTTTATTTTTAACACCCTTCGGTACCAATCTTGAGTAAAAATGGCATGGAAACTCAGAGAAGAGTTCGGAACTTAAGATCAATCAGGGAGGAGTGTGGAGTTAATTCTATGTGGTGAGTTCTGCAACAAGGTTAGAAACTGCAAGAAATGGTTGATTCTGTCTTCTTCCCAGTTGTAGGAACTTCCAGCCAGCTCTTCATAAATCCAGATTCTCCAGAAGCCATTAACTTAAAAGAGTGGTTTGATCGAGGTGGAAAAAAAATCGCTGCTCAGTCCATCTCAAGAGACGTAGTGCCTGGAGGATCAAAGAAGGATATGCGTAGGACTCTCTCCCAGATTAAGGATGAAGGTCTTGGAAGATCAGATAAGCCACATTGGGTCACAGTTGAAGGCACATAAAACTTTTACTATTAAGATTGACAGTTTCTGTTGGGTATAATTACTAACTACACAGCAACAATATGGCAGTTATATATATTTTGTATTAACAAGAACAGGAAAAAATACCAAATAACGAAACAAACATAAAGGTCGAAACAAAAGTATAATCAGAGACTGAAAATAACAAAACAAGACAAGAAAGAACACTTATCTCTCAGGAGCTTTAACAAATATTGAAAGATAAAGAAACAGCCGAGTCGCCAAGCCTTCGAGAAGTCTTGGCTGTTCTTGAAGAGATTATTGCCCCACTTACGATGTGTTTGGGTTGCAGCAATATCACTCCCAGGATAAAACAACACAGATCAATCCACTAACAGATATGGCAATGATCAACAGCGACCTGCACCTCAGTTCGCCCAAAACCTATGTATGTTCTTAATGTGTTGAGAGAGAGAGCACAGAAGAAAACTGATGCCTAGGGTTTTTCACACAGTTACGTATATCTCTCTTATGTCAAACGTTATGTTTTGTATCTATATAAAATACAAAATAAAACGTAAACAGACCAAAAATATTGTAAATGAAGATATGGCATTTAATACTAAATATTCTGATTTAATTACCATAACAGTAGTCATCAGGATTTAATAACAGTTACAGCTCAGTCAGGATTTCCTGGTCCATCAGGATTTGATCATCATCAGTACTCCAAGCCAAGGATATACTGTTAAATGAAATCAATAAATAATATTAAATAAACAGGTAATAAAATAGCAAGCAGGATGATGAGCGCTTTGCACAAATTATATCTGAAGGGCCTTTTCATGCAAGCCCTACTAAAGCTCATAATCAAGAAGGAATCATATGGTGATGAACAGAAGGTGAAAGTAACAGCCATTAAGGCAGAGAAGGTTGATTATGCTGCCGAAACTAAATATCTTCTTGATTTGATTTTGAAGTATCATGGAAATTGGACTGTAATAGTAGAGCATCAGATGATCAAAAGATATAACACTGATAATGAGGTATCATCATAACATTGCGATCTGCATGCGCCATCTTTTGAGTTGAATTCAGACACTTCAATTATGCATGGTTTACGTATATATTGATCTTTATGATTGCAGCCACTGGCGTTGTTATAATTCTCATGCCCTCTGTCATTTCTTGGTACTTAGCTAAGTTCATACATGTCAATTGTGCTCTACTTCTACTTGAATTCATATTGTGTATCAAATCCTACTCTCTCTTTAGAGCTAGAGCTGCTAGTTCATATCCTTTCATGAGTATATATATTTGTCTTGTAAAAACAGCCGTAACATGTTTTAGCAAAATTACAAGCAACAGATTTTCTCAATTACACATATATAACATTAATCATTGGTTCAACATCAAGAAATACAGGAACTATAAAAGAATGCATAAGACTGAGCAGCAGCTCAGCCCCGCTTGACAGGATCGAAATTGGAAACACCAATTACAACACCAATAATTGCAACCAGAACAACTCCACCAGCAGAAATGCTGAGCAGGAAGTTCTTCAGTGAAGGTGAAACACCCGAAGCAGCTTCAGCTACATCCGGAACCACCATAGAGGCAGTCAATGCAGCAGCGGTCAATCCTGTGATTGCTTTCTCCTTCAAGGAAGCATTAACTCTCAAACTTACGGCAGCTTTGGATGCCACCAATGCCTTTGAAGACCTCAGTGGCAATGGCTTGAAGAAGGCGTCAGAGCTTGGCACCTTTTTCTGGCTTGCAGAAGTTATTGGCATGGCCATGGAAACTGCAGAAGTAGATGCCATTGCTTTTTCACCCTCTTGTTTTCTCTAGTTCTTTTTTCTTTTCAAAAATTTGTTGAATGGTTGGTTAAGGCCAGGGTGTCTTAGAAAGGTGGAAATAGATATTGGAGGGAGCAATTGTAATGAGAGGTGGAAATTTGGGGAAGATTTTGCAAGTGCATCTTTGTCCTAGGTGGCCACTTCTCCACTTCGTTAAGATAGATAAGGTTATCCAATGGCCATTGCCACAATCAACAACACATACTGTAAGGTAAACTGAAAAGAAATAAATTAAAGGTTGACCATGACATCGTTTCATATACTCGGTAAAGAAAAAGATGTTTATGCTATACAGTTATTTACCTGCTTTTGCAGTGTTGTCGAAGAAATAATATAATCGTGGTAAGTCCAATTTCTATCATTTTAAGATTTTAGGACAACTGTTAATTTAACATGATATCAGAGTAAGATGGGCGGAAGGACTCAAGTTTACAACGTAAGATCGTAAAGGGAGTAATTGAATTATACTTTGGTGATCCTCACCGAGTAATTGAAAAGTGAACAAACAACGTAAGATGGTAAAGGGAGCAAAAGAAATACGGTTAGATCAAAAGGCCTACTGTAATGATAATGTATTAAAACCTATATTAATTGTCAGATAAAAAATGCAACGCTATTGTTTTTTCCTACTCAACAGCATCAATATCCATTCCTGTAAGGGGTCGTTTGGTTCAATTAATTCTGATATCATGTATGAGTTTTGTTCATTTCAAATCCATACATGTTGTTTGGTTGACTATTTTTTAATTCTTATACCCATACTTTAAACCCTTCTATAATGAAATTTGATACCTCAGGGGAGGTGGGTTTGGGGAAGGGTATGAGGTATCAAATTCCATTTTTTTATTATGAAGTTAAATACACATTTTAAACATGATGTTTGTTTAAACAATGTAAGATGGTAAAAGGAGCAAAAGAAATACGGTTAGATCAAAAGGCCTACTGTAATGATAATGTATTAAAACCTATATTAATTGTCAGATAAAAAATGCAACGCTATTGTTTTTTCCTACTCAACAGCATCAATATCCATTCCTGTAAGGGGTCGTTTGGTTCAATTGATTCTGATATATATCAGGTATGAGTTTTGTTCATTTCAAATTCATTGATATCAGGTATGAGTTTTGTTCATTTCAAATTCATATCTGTTTGGTTGACTATTTTTTAATTCTTATACCCATACTTTAAACCCTTCTAGAATGAAATTTGATATCTCAGGGAGGTGGATTTGGGGGAAGGGTATGAGGTATCAAATTCTATTTTTTTTATTATGAAGTTAAGTACACATTTTAAATATGATGTTGGTTTAATCTTTGTACTTAGGTTTCAAAAAAATAGATTATACGTTATTTTATTTCATACTATAAAATAATATGTATTTTAAAAAAATATTAAAAAATTATTTAATTGGTTAAAATAAAATTTATCAATCACGTATTTTTTATATTAAATTATTTGTTTGTAAATTTTATAATTACTTAACTTCAATATATAATGTATACTTACATAAAATATAAAAATGAGTTATTAATTATATTTTAAATTAAAAAAATTCATTCCAATACTGAACCAAATACATGATACATCATCCTCATACCCATACCGTATTTTGAACCAAACTAACCCTAAAACTTAATCTTTGAAACCTCCACGCTAGAGGCCCGTATGTGCATGTATAAGATACAATCATAAAATTGGACGAGACAAACAGCTACCTTCTCAACATCGCCATAGTTTATCATACAAAACCAGCTACATATTCTCGAGTTGCAATGTCTTTTTCGTGCCGTCGAACACCAGCAATTCCAAAAAGACTTGTCTAAACCTTATGAACAGATGAGTGAGTTTGAATATTAGCGAAAAAACCAACAAGATTCTTCTGTCTGCATCACCCAACCGGCCTGCTTGGCGCTGGTTTAATTATATACCTAATCCTATTCCTGTTAGGACATTACTGTCGTCATTACTACATCTCAACCTCATTTTAAGTAGGGTATATACTCCTAATTTCTAAATATTGAACCATTTATCAGCATGATTAACAGAACAAGTTGTATAAAAAAATCGGTGCACACTATTATATGGTTTCCTCTGAAATTATTATCATCTTCATTAGATTCCTCACACACCTAGACATAATTTTCATATTTATTAGCCTCCAACTTCCTTGTTAATTCAACCTAGCTATATATCCTTTGTCAATATATATATGTTCTTTCAAGAAATGCACTCGGACTCTACTAGCTATTATGGCCGATTCACCATCACCACCACCTCCTCCACCGAAAGGCGACTTTCCAGTCTTATATTACGGCGTTATAGTGGTCGGAACCGTGGCTGTTGTCCTAGCAATATACAACCTTATTATCATAAGATGGTGTGCTAATCATCGAAGACGTTTACGAGATATAAATCAACAGCTTGACTCAAGAAGAAGAATGTCATCATCCAGTATGAGGCGTTTAAATAGCTTTAATTTGGGAGAAAGCTTCAAGTACAAGAAAGGAGATGATGATTCAGTTCAATTAGGGTACGGTATTAACGAGTGTCCTGTTTGCCTATGTGTTTTCGAAGAAGATGAACAAGTAAGAGAGTTGCCAAGATGCAGGCATTCTTTTCATGCTCCATGCATTGAGATGTGGTTATACTCTCACTTAGATTGTCCTCTTTGCCGTACTCTAGTCGAATTTCCCGTGTCTCCTCAAAACTCAATCACATCTCCGTCGCTGGAGCATTCCAGGGAAGTGTTGATAGATCCAAGACTACTTATCTGAAATGTTACAGTTTTAGTCGATGGCTTTCTCATTTAGTGATTGTGTTCACTTTTTTTGAACGAGAATTAATCAGTGTATAGTTGTGAATGATGCATTAAACTCCGTGAAAGATGAACAAATTTGATCTTCTAATCGTTTTGGTCTACGAAATTGATCCAATATGCTGATAGCGAACCTACAATGTAAATTAATGTTTATTTTTAGTTGAACCATGCTTGCCAACCAGATTAAGAAATTGATCACAGTTCCTTGGGATTATTCGGCCGACTAGTTTGATTCTTCATTTCTTGGTGGACTCGTTTCTTGAACAACGCATTTGCCGTAATGCAACTACGTATTTGACTATTTTTCGTAGCAATCGTATTTTCTTTTTACTTGCCATATCAAAAATCAGCTGAAATGAAGCCAACAAGGCAATACACACAGAACTATAGTGGCTGAAACAAAATTCAGAGATTTTTCTAGCAAGAGAGTCGACCAATGGAAAAAGAACATTATGAACAGATATTTTAGAATTACAAACTTCAACTTCCCATTTCTTGTACAACAAAACAAAAGTCAATTGAAAGTGTGAGGGCCATGCAACTAGTGCCTCTGGAGTCCGGGTACAAAGGCACGGTGGATTTTATATTTCACAATCATCCTACTGGAGAATTAAAATCACATTTTCCTTAAGTTGTCTAACCTAGCCTGTAAATCGCTGTCTATCACTCCATCATCTGTTCCTGCCCCTTCAGCTTGTGCAGCAACTTTGTTCTGTGCGGCCGGAGCAGCTACAGATCCCGATGGTGCATTCATGAGCTGTTGCAGTAAAACAGGAAAGCATAAATTAATCTACTCATTCATGATTATTTTACAATAAAAAGTGTTAGCAAAATTTGGCAGAAAAAAAAAGTGTTAGCAAGTACCTCGTTGTTGATATCTATACCAATCTCATCAAGGACCTGGTTCACTAGCTCTTCTGACTCTTCCTCTTCCTCATCACCTTCCAAAGCATCATCAATGGTATCTCCCATAATCTCACTCGTCATTTCCATTTTCTCATTCTGCCTCTCAAACTCTTGCATTATCTTCTGCAGAGATGGCAAGTTCATCTGCCTATTCATTTGGCCCATGGCCTTTGTGACACCTTTCATTGCCTCTCCCATTGCTTGTGTTGATTTCAATGTCTAGAAGGTAGTTCAAAAATATCAGCACCAAAAACATTTACGAAACAAAAACTACAAAACATTTTTAGGAGTTACAAAACTTGTTAAAAGACCCTTTTAGTAGATATTTCACAAATAATGACATTAGTCGGTATCTGTTTCAGTTGACTAAAATACTCATTTTGGCATAAAATTACTAGTTCTTACTACACTATACATGTACTTTTCATTGCCTTAATTTTTACTGCAAACAAATAGGTGTTCTCAGCAGACCAGGTGTAAACAATGTGATGTTACATATAAAATACTGCAGATACAGATCTGATGTCACACATTCATACCTAAGGACAAAATCTTAAATGAGCACATAACATTATCAAGTCCAACCCAATTGAGGGCAAAGATAAATATTATTAGAACAACGTGTTACTGCATTAGTACAACTTGAGAAGTTTATGCACAAAACATACACTGTACCACTATTCCACAATATTATATTTTTTGACTTTCTAAATGTGCTTCTGCAAGGAGCACAGAGACGATACTTCAATTACTTATTTTAATCTTTTGAAAAAGTTATAAATAATATTTTTTTTATATAAAGATTATTGCAAAAATTGTTTGTGGAAATATCTTCTTTATGCAACTTACAAAAGAACGTGCAAAAGGTCAAAATGACTATAATTTTAGGATGCAGGGAGTACCAGAAAAGCAAATCCACTTTCACAAGATGTGTAAGATACTAAGATCTAGGTGTGTTTATAAATATAGAACCACAGTTTCTGCCCAGTTATAGAACCAAAACCAAAAGGAACTGTGGTTGGTTAGTTTCTGCCCAGTTTTAGAACCAAAACCAAAAGGAACTGTGGTTGGTGAAGAACCAACGGTTCTCCAAAATATAAGAACAAAGTGTTCGGGTTCATTTAGGTTCGATCCAGTTCTGATCTGATATTTCAAGTAAAAGAGCATTATGATACATTAATACTATATTAAAGTCAAAACATTAAAAGTTCGGTAACCGGTCGATCAGTAAGTGGGCCTTGGTTTATCTGTCACTAAATGGGCCTAATTTTTACTTTTGATTTTTTTTAATTAAGACACATCTCTAAGCAAAACACACAAACCTTATTCTCTTCAATACAAACACAAATATCTTATCCCTTTTGAATACAAACAAAATAAATGAGAAAATACAAATAAAATAATTAAAAACTATAAAAAAAGCTTATAAATATTTTTAAACATAATTCAAAATAAAATCAAAATTGTTCTTGGAAGTATAATTATAAACTAAAAAAATACAAATAATAATATATTAACAAAAACCTGTGCATCAGACGAGATATAAGCTAGTATATTTTGAAGGATTTCTTTAAAAACTAAAAGTTACTTTAATACGTGATTTAATTCTGTACACCAGTACATTCCAAAGAATGGCAAAACGACGTTGAGGTCACCCATTTACTGTTGAGAATATTTCAAAATTATTTGAATTGTTTTTTTGAAATTTTGTTGATTAGTTTGTTAGGTGTTTTTTGAATAATTACTAAATAAGTTAGATGCTAAATTTTAGAAGTTTTAGTTTCGACTTTGTGTACAAAACCACAAGCTGATTATTTGGCATAAACATGTAGAATGAGTTTATTTTAATTCTCTTCTTTTAAATGCATTTTCTCTTCTTTTAATAGTCATAAACACCAACATTTGCTACATCCACAGTGGTGAGATTGAGTTCGATTCTAATTTTTTTGGGACATTCGGCTGTTCAATATAGCAAAAGGTGCTTCTTCTTCTTGTTTTTTACAAATTCAATCAACGGTTCTTAATACAGGGGTTGTCTACATGGGGGATGGCAAATATTTGAAGCTGAAATGGTGACACAGCTAAGTAGGAAAATGTAGGTAAATGCTCTAATATCTGGTCATCACCAAACAAAATTGAGTATACTCTCTTTCAATTAAGCCAAACAAGTGACTAGTCTATTAAAGTTGAGTTGACTATCAGTTACATAATCTCAAACCGTGCAATGGGAAAAAATTATTGTTTTGGACAGCCTCGCAAGTATCGGCGGTCGACATACAAACATCTACATACTCACATGTAATAAGCAAGCAATGGTCTGTAACTAAAAGAGTTTGGAGTTCATGCAAAATATTATTCCAGACATTCCAGTCAGCACTGGAATACTCAGCGTTATAGGACGAGCTTCAATGACAGGGTTGAAAAATATATATCATTAATGCAAACTATAATCAACAGCAAAAATACAGCAGAACGTACCTGAATCCTGAGTGCTACACCCTGGAGTTGAGATTTTAACTTATAAAACTTTTCAATCTGATGTCTTGTTCTAATAAGGTCTTTTGCCATCACCTTCACTGCTCCCTGCAGCAGTATAAATTTGATAAGGAATGCTTAAATCTTTGACACGTTTCCAAGTCCCAAGTGTGCAAGTGAGTTCAGTTTAGTTATGACAAAATTCGATAATTTAAAACCATTTACACCTGATATCCTCCACAGAACATTAGTATAACACCACTTTTAAATGAATTGCATATCACGAATGCTAAGCTGCTGGGTTTTATCTAACTACAGCAGGAAAATAGAGCTATAATCTGACTTGAAAATGTCATTACAGTCTGCCAGGTTTTGTCCAAAGATCTCATGCGTCAACTAATTACTAAGAATTGATACATATACAACTAGGCAGAATCTAATTTTATCTAGGTTTTATCAGATATTGAATTTAATATAGAGAATTATTTCAATTGACAGTAATTAAGACAATCAGATGACAAGATCATATCCGGTATCAACACACGACAGAATGCATACCAAAGCTTCTACTTTGCTTGCTTCTCTCGCGCTTGCATTTAACCAAGATGAATAATAATTTGTAATCGGTAAGAGAATAGGTGAGTACCATCTGGCCTTGCTTTGCACTCTTCTTAATCTCTACAATAAGTTTCTTCTCTTGATTCTGCAAACCTTGTCTCTCCCTTTCAATCTCCCTAATAGACTTGTCCATCATTCTCTTGTTCTCCCGCAGAAGTTCTAGCAACGACAACCACAAGAAACATTAACAACATAATTAAATAAGAATATCTGCAATTGTACTCAACAGATTCATATAAGGAACATACTCTAAACTAGTTTGAACAAAATAACAATGTAATGTACATTGTTGAGTAACACGGAAATTACGAAAAACCAAATATAATTTTATACAACTAATTACGAAACTTTATAAACAAAAAGCAATCAGAATGTGCACAAGACATCGAATATAACTAATTCTGCGAGTAATAGGGGATGATGAGGTCAACGTAGAGTCAAATAAGCAAACAATTAGAAAGACAGGTAGACAAGAAATATAGTTTGCTGCAAATTCAATCGGATCATCACTGAAAAAGGCCATTAAACATCAAATATGGAAGTATATGCACAAAATATGATGAATCAATAATGAAAGCTAATGATTATACAAACGTGTGTGTGTGTAATTCGTAAGGGGGCAACCTGCAGGAGTCTTTCTCTTGCCGAAAAGAAAACTCATGGCGATCGGATGTGATGAAAAACTTTGGATTACAGTTTTGACTACTCTCCCTTCTCCTTCTGAAATTATACAATTAATTAAATGAATACTTCTATCGTAGTAGTTGTTAAAACTACTTGTGGAGTTAGTGGGATTGGGGATATTTATGCGTGCACCTTACGATCATACCCTTGATTCCATAAACAATAAAACACAAATTGAAATGTTTTTTTTTTTCATCTAACCACACTTTTAAGTAACTAGTTTATTAAGCCGCGTTTCGCAGCGGCTTTATAATAATATTTCTAATTTTTTAAAAAAATATTATACAAATTATATTTTTAAATAAAATAATATTTTTTACATAAAATTAAGATTTATTTTGAACTCTTCTTTTCGTCTTGATCATTTACCAAAATTTTGAATGAATGTACTTATAAAAATTGAAATTGTTTAATATTTTTTAATATTTTAATATTATATCAAATATTAGTATATTTATCAGCAATTTTATTTTTCACAAAATTCATATTTCAACTTCTATTTTAATATACATAATATAACATTAATAATAAATTCTATATATAATATTTTTTTTTGAAAAGCGAAAGAACTATTTAATTTAGCTAGAACAAGCCTAGCAGAAGAAAAGTTCAAACAAGACAACCATTAGATTGAATGCATTGTCATGGGAACACCACTACAGGGCTTACTGTTCTCTTGGAACCCTAAGAGAAGCTCTAGAAACCTCCACTTTAAATGTTTCTCCATATTTACCAAAGCCACTAGCTACTGGATGACTAGAGTATAAGTGAACTACAATGTCTGTTTAGATTTCCACTCCGAAAAGAAATGTAATTAAATCTCTAAATACACTTTTATAAAAAACTTCACTTAGAGAAATTTCTAGAATAGGACCAAAAAAAAAAAACCCTTTCTCCCAAAGTGTTTAATTTGTTTCATAACAAGCCCACCATCAGCTCCTGTTTTAACACCACGAGACAATCATAGATGTTCTCATTGCCCCTCGTGTTGCTAGAGAGTCAGTGTTAGGTCCTGATAAGTTTGTAGAAGGGGGTTGAATACAAACTATACCGTTTTATCGAAATTTGTCCTTTTAAGATTTAACAATTTAGAACAAATTAATGCGGAATAAAAACTGAAACAATATTCAAGTTAAATAGAAACTCTATTAAACTTGAGGGGTGTTACAATTTTGATCACTGATTACAAAGAACTTGATAAAACAAATCTAGAATAAATTCGGCATGAATTTATCTATTTTTGTAATAAAAAGGATCGAATACTAGAAAGTAGTTCGATATAAAATCTAGGGATTATGATCCGCTAGAAAGCTAAAGCAGTGCAAGAGAATCACTTCTTATGAATTTAATGTTAAGAACCAAACTAGAATTAATTCTCTGGCAGGAAATGAATAGCTTCGACAGTTGAAGAAATAAAGACAGAAGATGGAATGTTGATGTTCTGTGTCTTTACTTTTTGTTCTGTGTAATTGGTGAATGAGATATGTCTTCAAGTAGTCTTGTATTTATATCACTGCATTTCCTTTTGTAGACCACGTGCACAGCCACTAGACAGATTGTAAATGCACTAGGAAGACAAGCAGAAAAACAACCATTTTGCTCTTGGAAGACTCTCGGGAAGACAACCTTTGTATTAAGAAGACAATCGGGAAGACTAGTATTTACACTAGGAAGACAATTAGGAAGACTCCTAGTTCAAAAAACAGAGTCTTCCTAGTTTAAATCTAAGTCTTCCTAGTTCATTTCTATTCTAATTTAAATAATTAACTAAATAAATTATGTATTAAATTAATTCTTTACAGAATTAATTTAATAAATAATTCACTTAATAGTATTAATTATTTATAAGAGAATAAATAGAATTATTTGACTTCTCAATTAATTTCTGAATCACTTAAAACTTAGATAAATAACAAACACAATAGTACGTTGACACTCGATGCACTGTCTAGTTCATGAGTGACTAACGACAATGTTTGTTCTTTATCCATTTGACTTTAAGCAGTGATTCATTTCCTTCTCATTCAAGAACTCTGTAACCAGTATCTTTTTATGTCACCACTTGAAATCTCCGTCACTTTAATAAATCCACTGAGCTTGAATACTTCACTGAGGCTTGATCAACAAATTGAGCTTCTTTCAATGTAGAATCACTTCAAGTCTGTAGATGACTTTAATCTTCATTCTTTGACAGATATAATCTTCTGAGATTCCTGTGACATTTGATTTTTATTATTTACTTATTACATCTTAATTAAAGTTGAGTAGAATCCTCGGTGTTTACAAATAGGCCTAGACATATGTCTTCCAATCTCCCCCTATTTGTTTGTTAGACAATAACAACCAAATACTCTAGAGGATAACTCAACTAAAACAAGAAAAGATAAGACTTTTAAGAGCCAAGAAAATAATAAAAAGTTCTGGATTAAATATAACAATTTCCAGATTCAAACAATAAAGATAAATACAAGATAGATGTTCCTCTAGCCTGAACAAATGATACATTTCCCTATCTTGATTTACCTAGCTCTAAACATATAACATTTACAAATTGAGCTAACTACATCATGCCTTTAGTCTCTAATTTCACCTTCTTCAGCTTCTGCCAAGGTGACTAGAAGATCTTTGTCAAGGACACGATCACTTTCAGAAACCACACCACTTGGCATTACTGGTTGATTGGTGATCTTCTTCAATCTGTTCTTCATCTGAGCATACCTTGGTACTTTCTCCGTGTAGTAGTCTGAAATCATATCAGCAACTTCAGACTTTTCTACAGTAGCAAACCCAGATGTTCTCAGAAGATTCTCCAACTTAACCAGTTGCATTGCAGTCTGTAGCTTCAAAGAATCAGGATCCAGCCTTACCGTCTCCAAAGTTGTACCTCTGTAGATTTTGACTTCATAAGGAAAATGTACAACTTGAGGGCTGGCCTTCATAGCAGAATCTCTCAGCCGGTCATACAGAAGCTCGTTCAAGCAAGAAGATCTCTTTACTTTACTCATCAGAATCCACAATTCAGAGAGAGATCTTCTTTGGAGTAATTCAAGAGAAACAGTGAATGACCCTTCAAGAGCACTTGAGACATAGATGAACAGTTCTTGTCTTACTTGATCAAATGCAGACGTAATCCTTAAGATATCTTGCTTCAATTCCTTCATATATAATGAGTTGTCTGGATTAACAATTCTGATTTTCTCAAGCAGCTTCAGAAAAGTAGCATCATTGTTTGTGCCTCTCTGAGGGATATCAAACATCTCCCTTGCTTTATCCCAATTGCTTCCTTGCTTCATCCTCACATCCAATCTCCTTTCTTTGACATGAATACTGTGAAGACGTTGTTTGTCTTCATGTTCAGCCTTTTGAATTTTCAGCTTCTGAGAAATGATGGCGGAGACCTTGGCATTCTCATCCTCCTTTCTCCTTAGTTCTGCCTGTTGCTTCTTCAACTCCTTCTGAAACAAAGGGTCAGGTGTGTATAGATCAGCTTCATCTTCCCAATCATCAAAGTTGGCCGCCTCTTCAACCTCCTCCTCACCAAAAGCTTCTTCAGGTATGGTCTTCCCAAGATCACCAGATGTGTCAAATTGGAAGTCATCCTGTTCACCGTGGTAGTAGTAGGCATCATCAAAGACAGTCTCCTCCAATGATTGTTTCCCTTTCCCTTTATCTTTTCCAACTCCAGAAGCTCCTCCAGCTTCTCTTTCTCTTTCTCCTCCTTTCTTCTCCCCCTTAGTTGAGGAATCCTCTACAGATTTAGCTTTGAAAGCACTAGGATTCACCTCAGATGTTCTCCTTATATCTCCTTGTTCTCTCCTATCTCCTCCTTCATCAACATCATCATCCTCATTATCATCACCATCATCTCCCTCAAAGAATGTTCTTTGCTCTTCAGTAGGTTGATGTGATTTCCTTATCATATTATACAAGTGCTTCATACCTTCATTCAGATGCTCCATTCCTCCTTCTATCCTTGAAATCCTTTCTTCATTAAACGTTTGATTTTCATCAGCTGTTTGCAGAATAAAGTCCACCTTGGTAGAAATGGCAGCAATCTCCTTGACACTTTCTGAAATCTGAGCATTTGACGTTGTTAATTCAGAAATGTCCGAAGCCACTAGTACTTGAGATTGTTGGATGGAATTCAGCTTCGGGAGCAGAGTATTCTTCAATCCTTCGAGGTCATCTTTCACAGTACCCAGCTGATTTGATACAGAGGTGGTAGATTGAGAGACCACTTGTGCTTTTAGAAGATTATTCTCAGCCTAGGTTTCTTGTAACTTCCTTTGTAGATCAGCTAGCTGTTTCAACAAAGCAGTGTTTGTGTCAGTGTGTGCACTCACTTCAATTGCTCTCAGTGGTGTTTCACTCAACTCACGTGCTTGTGTTTCACTCGGTGTTTGATTCATATCTCTCACCACTAACTGTCTTTCAAGATTTTCAGTAGATGTACCTGCATTAAAAATCACCCTAGCCCCTTCAAGAGAGGTCAGTGGTGGTGCAATGGGAGTTCGCAATTCCTGATCCCTGAATGAGTCTGTCAAAATATTTGACATTGTATACTGAATTGCTTCAGGGACAGACTCATCAGGTTGCCTTTCACTTTCTCCAGTATAAACTGCGAGTGAAAAATCCCTTAGGGGAGCCAGAGATGTTCCCTCTGGGAGGGGAGAAAATGATTCTATTTGAGTTGGCGAAGAATCAGATTTTCCCTCAGATGCATGTGAAGGCACTTCTACCGTCACTATGGTAGGCACTGTTTCAAAATCAAAAGTAAAGTGCTCTCCTGACATGGTGTCCTGAGTGTCATCTATATGGATATCTTCTCCCATTGTGAGTAATGGGAGTGTGCTTGACTCAGTACAAGATGCCATGGCCCTATGGCGAATTTCAATAGATCCATCCTGTTGAGAGGATGTCTCCAGAGACTGTGTAGTGGCCATATCAATGTCCATATCCTTTTGAGAGGATACAGATGGGCTTACAGTTGTCTCCCTATAGGTTCTTCTTTTCTTTAAGGGTGGAGACAGAGCTGTGGGAACACTCATTTCAGTTATTTCTCTAACACTTCTTGAACTGGTTTGAATATTAAGCTCAGGTTGTGTATCAGGAGTGTTTGACTCTCTGTTTAGCTCTATGACCTGGGTCAGAGACTGTGGTTCTACAATCTCTGGGTCAGCCCTAACAACCACTTGGGTTTGAATTAAAGAACCAGAAGAAGATGCAGGGTTAGGAATAACTACCTGTAGTGGTACTGGATGTGGTTCAGGAACTTGTTCACCAAAGATAGGAAGATTAATGAATTGACTCATCAATGGTGAAACAAGAACATGTATATTGAGGAATTTGGATGAGACATCAAGTCTGGTGTAGAATTTGGTGTCTGTGGTTGGAGAGGTTTCAAATCTTGCTTCTCGAAAAAGTTCTACCTGCTCAGCAGTGAGAAGATGATTAATGATAAGAGTTAGAAAGCGAGGGTACCAACACTTTACTTTCACACCATTATCAGAATCTCTCCTAGAGTGAGCAAGCCTGTTGAGCAATAGGTTCCACAGAATCTCAACGAAGTTCAATCTACGACCAAATACTATAACATAGGCAATATATTGATTAAGACTGGTAATGCAATGAAAGTTTGTTTTTGTGTAGTTACCAAATACCCTAGCTATAGTATCAAAGAACAGATCCCATTCCCTTACAACAAAGCTTTTGGACATCTTAACCATTTGTAAGGGACCCTGATAATGAATATTCACGAAGAACTGTGATAACTCATCATCAATGGGTAAAGGATCAAACCTGTCCTTTGGAAACTGTAAAACATCACAAAATAAATCAAAAGTGACTGTATATTGCTAGTTTAAAATATTAAACGAAATGGATTTTGAATTTCCAGCAATAACAACACTTGAACACAAAAACCTTAAAGGATCAATTTTTAGAGGTGCATTGGCACAAATAGCATGACTGATACAAGTCTCGCTATTTAAAAATTGAATCCAAGGTCTAAAGCGTTCCACCTTGCATTTTAAAGGATCAAAATACCCAACATAATTATTTAAAACAAGTTCAAAATTAGGATCCATTTTAAATAAAACACAATATTTAATTAATCTTAAAATAAAATTAAAATTTTAGGGATTTTTTAGAATTAATAAAAATTACTTAAAATCCAGAAAATTAAACTTTTATCAAAATTAACCAAATTTTAATTTAAAATCATAAAAATTCGAACTAAACTTGAAAAACAGAAATGAATTGGGCAAATGATTTCAAGAACACACACAGTTAAACACACACAGTTCTTCTCTCACAGAAACACAAAGATCACTTAAATCACAAGAAGTCACTTAGCAAATTAAGAACAATCAAGTCGAATGTATTTCAAGAAAAATGAAAATTTAAACAGCACTTCGACTTAAAAGAGAGATTTTAAAGAATAGAAATGATTTGCTAAGTTAAAACTTGAGCAATATGAACAAAGAGCAATGATTTCTGCAGAAGTGATTGGATTCGAAAGGGTTATTGAAAAACTGATAAGAAAACGATTCAGTAAACTGCTAAGGCAAAAAAAATGTAGTGTATGTAAGCAGTGTATGTATATATATATATATATAAATAAATAATGTTAAAATTAATAAAGAAGACAATCAAACGTTTTTATTTGATTTTGTGCTGGGAAGACAATCGGGAAGACTTAGGATAGTCTTCCCGGTAGTCTTCCTAGTACAAAACTGGGAAGTCTTCGGAATTAATTAAAACAGAAATTAAATAGAAAACAAATTAGGCTAAGTCTTCCCGATAGTCTTCCTAGTTCAAAAACTGGGAAGACTTAGGAAAAGACTAAAAAAAATAAAAGAAAAAAGAAAGAAAAACCAAAAAACAAAATGAAAAATCCCTTGTGCAACCAGTCTTGCCTTGTTCCTTGTAACAATGCCATCCTCATCTAGCTTGTTCCTGTATACCCATCTTGTACCAACTACTTTCTTGTTCTTTGGCCTGGGTACCAGCTTCCAGACTTGTTGTTGTTCAAACTGATTGAGTTCATCTTGCATAGAAATCACCCAATCTGGATCAGTCAGTGCTTCCTCAGTTTTCTTTGGCTCCATTTCAGATAGAAATGCTGAAAAATGACATTCATTCTGAGTAGCACTTCTAGTTTTAACTCCAACCTCTGGATCACCAATGATCAGCTCAAAAGGATGAGCTATATTCCATACAGTCTGTCTAGGAAGATTTGATCTTGATGATTCGCCTTGAAATTCACTTTGATGTTGTGAGTGACTAGATGATCCTTCATTTGCTCCCCCTGAGTTGTTGCTTGATTGCCTTGATGATTCTTCTCCAGTGTTGGTGGTATCTCCATTGTTACCAGTGTTTCCACCACCACCACCATGATCATTATCATCATTGTTATTATCATTACCAGCAATAACTTCAGGTGGGGCTACATCATCTGATTCTGAGTCTGGCAAGTCATCAAACTTCAGCTTTTCAGATGTGTCTTCTTTTTGGATATTAGGGAGCTTAGTGTCATCAAAAGTAACATTGACACTTTCCTTTACTGTGTGACTACCAACCAAGTAGACTCTGTAAGATCTTCTGGAATAACCAACAAAAATAGCTTCTTGTGCCTTGGCCTCAAACTTGCCACGTTTAACATTGTCATCTAAAAGCACAAAGCATTTTGCTCCAAATACATGAAAGTACTTGACAGTTGGTTTCTTGTTGTTCATGATCTCATACGGAGTCTTCATTAAGTCCTTGTTGATTAAAGTTCGATTCTGAGTATAACAAGCTGTATTCGCTGCTTCAGCCCAAAAGTACATTGGAAGTTTAGACTCACTTAACATAGTCCTTGCATCTTCAATCAATGTACGATTCTTTCTTTCCACTACTCCATTTTGTTGAGGAGTTCTAGGGGCAGAATACTGTCTTGTTATTCCTTTATCAGCACAAAAGTCATTTAGAATTGCATTCTTGAATTCAGTACCATTATCTGACCTTATGGCTCTCACAGGGAATCTAGAATCCAGCTCAATCAACTTTATATGGTCAATCACCAGGTGTGGGGTCTCATCCTTGGAATGTAGGAATAAAACTGTAACAGCCC
This sequence comes from Heracleum sosnowskyi, assembly GCA_030848705.1. Lineage (NCBI taxonomy): Eukaryota > Viridiplantae > Streptophyta > Magnoliopsida > Apiales > Apiaceae > Heracleum > Heracleum sosnowskyi. The sequence goes on from CM061243.1 coordinate 50,962,615, forward strand.
CAAATCCGGGGTCAGGGATTTAGGGTTGTCACAATCCATGTACTCCTTGCCTTACCTGTATTACTCACACCATTCATAATTCACCTGCTCATGACCCCACAACATATGTCTCACACACACACACACACAGGTTAGAGTCTCAGAAACGACACAATACAACAACTGCGGAATAAATAACTTTTATTACAATACCCAAATGTCTTTTGAATCTATTACTAATACAATTTCTAAGTATTGGTACATTACCAGCTTAGCCTTCTGATGCTCACAATCCTCTAATACCATTCATGTCTATACATAAGTTGAATACCAAAACCATAGCCTGATTCGATCGGTTCGTACTACTCCCGGGATCACTGCTAGAAACTGTTTATGGGAGCGCCTTGCGAGGTATGTGCCGTCCCATAGGCATCCTTCTTCGCTGCTATATAATATATATAAAATAATAGCAAGAGTGAGCGATAGCTCAGCAAGGTAATGAAAGTATGGCATAATTCTGCCTTTAATTCAACCCAGAAATAAAGCGGGTATAAGACAATAATTGTCATAATATCTCCATACTGAAATTATTTCCTTATCGGAATATATACCACAACAGTACTTCAAATATCAATTATCATCTTTATACGAAAGATAAGTGAAATTCGTACTTGCCGTAGCAATTTATCAAGATAAGTATCCTTTACTGAAAACTCGAATATTTTCCCTAATCGGGATATGATAGAAATTTGGATGCTGACACCCTGCTCCAGTGACGTAGCACTCAGCAGTTGTGGATACTATAACACTCAGCAGTTCAAGATACTGTCAGATGGGAACACTGAACTCCGTATGTAGGAGAAATTTCATTTGAACTCTGTATTGAGATTTCAATAATTCCAGACGTGGATCGACGATGATCAGTCGCCGCTTCCAGGTCCACCGCGGGTCTTCTCTACTAGTAGAAGGATAAAAACTCCATCCGTAATTACCCTCAGGTAAAAGCTCCATCCGCAATTACCTTGGATGAAAGCTCCATCCGCAATCATCCTGAATGAAAGCTCCATCCGCAATCATTCTGGCGCAAGTTGGGCCAAATTCTAGTTCCCCGGGCAAATGCCCGTTCAAAGATCGCACTGGGATCCTTTGGTTACTCCCAGAATCAATCGGAAGTTAACCCATTAACCCATATTGGCTTTTAGCCAGACTTTCACAATCCCTGGTTACTCCCGAACAATGGAAGCTAACCCATAAGTACATACTGGCCTATAGCCGGAAACTCAGGTTGAGCGACAAATAGTCTTCATGAAATCGAGATTGAATCTTTTACTCTTTTTGTGAAAGGGGAACCCTTAGTAGTAGGGCTATAATCCCAAAATAATATCTCTTATATAAACAAAGGAAGGAAACAAGATTTTCTCCCAACTCTGGATTTTCAATTCTCAATATGTATGAAAGCATTTAGATGGCTCAAGTGAGGTGATAATGATCGGGAATAATATTGGGGAATCCTTATAATTCTCGGAAATATTATTAAAGGTCAAGAATATAAAAAAATATAATTCTCAAAGACCTCTAATGCTTTTAAACAAATAATATGATTTTTAAATCACTAAAAGATATTTAATAGTTAATAAGGAAATATGTATTGAAGAAATTTCCTCAAATAAATGATTATTCAAACATAATCCTCTCTGAATAAATAAATACTCAATAATTAAACCTTGAATGAATAATAAATAATTAAATAAATAAACTTCGAATGAATAATAAAATAATATTCATTAAGTAAATGATCCTTAAATGGATATTCACAATAATATACTTCAAGTCAATAATCCCCAAATGAATATTCATAAATAATATACTTTAAGTCAATAATCCTCAAATGAATATTCATAAATAATATAAATAGTAAATCCTCGAATAACAGTACCCGATATCTTTATCGGAAAATAACCTTTAATATATATACAGAAAATATAATTATTTCTGATCTAAAGGAATATCTTACGCCCTTAACCTAGGGCCTTTATACAACCTGGCTTCTAACTAATATCCCATATCTAGCTTAGAAGCCCATAATCAAATCATTTCCAAGTAATAAATACTTTCCGGAACATAAATAATGGTTAATAATAATATTCCTCAAGATGAATAGTACTCTGCCGCTAGAATCCCTCCGGGTTTCCACGACTATCTATATAACAAAATATCGACTCCCGGTCTAGAGTCGAAAACAAGAAGTATGCTCTTATCTCTAGAGCTACAAGGTATACCGGTTATATATACTTAACTCAAAAGATCATATATAATCAAAAGGTCAAATTTTTATTTCAACAGGAAATAAGATGTGTCGCAAAACTGTACAACTTTATACATGGAAAAAGCAGTATTATAATTAATACTTTAAAAGTACAAGTTTAGAAAACTTGCCTGATGCTCGAGAAGTGATAGGGGTTCGCGACGATGCCGGACAATCTAGACAAAGTCAAACGAAAACACACGGTTAATCCCCTCGATAAACCACTTATAACTCAATGCTTAAACACGTAAGCGAAATACAACCAAGGCATTTCTTGCTCGCTCTAGCGTCACACTAAGTCCATGTTATTCGTCAAATACTTATATCATAAGTTTGGTTCGAAATCCATCCTCAAATCCAAGTTATACTTAACCATTTGGAACCTTGGTTTCTAAGTCTCGTTTTCAGTGGTTTTCACTTGCGCGACCTTGACTAAAACATTTTTATAAAATCGAAACATAATCTTTTTAATCCGAATCTTTTTCGTGAGCCTTCCTAACTGTCTCTAGTATTATTCCTCAAAGTTTCACATTTTAATATGGCTTCTAAGTGGTCCAAATATAGTCTCAAAGTGGCTGACGAGAGAAGGGTTGTTTCTCAGAACGACGTTTACTAAAACTCACTTTTCTCTTAAACCGTAAATCGTAACGACATGATTCTTGCGCTCACGTAAACTAGAAACAAAGATCTACACACTCATGTTCATCACTGAACCAAAAGAGGCAGTGAAGCTTTCGGATTATAGGCAGTTTATAGAGTTACCGAAAATCGGGCATTACGACGGCTTAAAATCGAATAATCCAATTTTGTCACAACATAACCAAGCCACACCGGGCATACCATACATCCACAACCTCAACAAACAACCATCATACACCTCTAAGATCAGTGGTGAGGCTCAAATCCAACACCCATCATTTTACATATTTAAACAAAGCCAAACAATCACTAAATCACTTAATCATGATCTTAATTCACATGAACATCAAAACCACTTCAAAATTCATAAAAACAAAAAGGGGCAGAGGTTTTTATACCTTCCTTGATGCTTCATATACACTAACAATGGTTTATAATCCTTCCTTGAGCTTTGAACAAACCTTATCAAGCTTAATCCTTAAGAAACAAAATCAAGAATGATGAAAAGTTACTATTCATCATCACTTTGTAAAATCCATATAAAATCGAAAAACAAGAGTTTGGTTCTCAACTTTTTACCACACCTTCTACTCTTCAAGGGATTTCTTTTGAGTCCTATCTCATCACCAGGGGATACTTGAAGCTCGACTTATTGGCTTTCTAAGGTGAGTGGTCGAAACTGGAAAAAGCAGGACAGTTTCGGTTCTCCGACTTGGGGAAAGAATTTGACTAGGCTACACTCCTTTGTTGGCCATGAAATTTTTAAAGAACGTTGCCCATGGAGTGGAGAAGCTATGGTTAAAATTTGGTGATTTATGGATGGATAGAAGTGGAGATATGAATTTTTCTTTCCTTGATGCTCCTGCTGGGCAGAAAAATGGGGGGAGAGTTCTTCTCTCTTTCTTTTTCTTTTCTTTTGTCTTGGTTAATAATAATGATAATGCTGATATTTGTGTGAAGAGTGGTGAGTCATAGCCCTAGGTGGCTTCATCTCTCGACATGTGTCGAACATGCATTGGTTCTGTTAAAGTAACTTTACTGGTTTGCTTTACTGATTCGTTTCTTTTCACATGGATGATCCAAATGTTGCATTCCTTGAATTGTTCTCGTTACATGTTACTTCCATGTCTATATTTAATCCTGTAAATGTTGCCTTGTTCTTCTTGAAACGATTCGAAATATTTTCCAAAAGAGTGAGTAAAAACTCTACGCGATCTTCGCAGTGAATAGTAACTATTCACTTCATCAATCGAATCCTTAAATCGACTTGAATAAAATAATAAAATTCCAAAATATTAAATCCTCAAATCCTCAATTTTAATATCTCATCTCTTGAATATAATAATATATAATTCGCTGCCCGGTCGAATATTACACCAAAATAAAATTTGGAATTTCTGAATTCCGATCGTCTTTGCATTCACTTATTTACTCCGTAGATCACTAATATGACTTCGGAATATCCACACTACGTCTCGTACATAGGTGGCATGAAAAATTTTCTTAACCCTCAAAATCACTATTCATCCACCAATATCACTATTCACTGCTGCACTTAATCATAATAAGAAAAGTTTTAAATTTTTCCAAAAATTCGGGTTATTACAGTCTCCCATCCTTAAAAGGATTCCGTCCCGGAATCAGCTTAGGAATAACTGGGGGTACTTCTCTTCCATTGCACTTTCTAACTCCCAAGTGGATTCTTCCACTTCTTGATTCTCCACAAACCTCTCACTAGCTTGGCAACCTCGTCTCTTAGCACTTGTTCTTTTCTATCCATGATTTCCACGGGTTGTCCTTTGTAAGTCAGACCAGGTTGTATACCTACCTGCTCGTACTCTACATATGTCGGGCATCTATAGTATACTGACGTAGCATTGACACATGAACCCCGTTATGACCCTTCTACAAGTTTGGGGGGTAAGGCTTGCTCGTAGGCCACCTTCCTGACGCGTTTTAAAATCTCAGATGGCCCAATGAATCTCTGGCTCAACTTCCCTTTCTTTCCAAATCTCATTAATTCCTTCCACGAGGATATCTTTTAGCATCACGAATCTCTAACCTCATATTCTCTATCTTGTTTGTACAGAAAATACACCAACATAAACTTGCTTGTCATCCATCAACATGCCATTTAGCTTATCAATAGCAGTACCATCTCTAAACTCGCGGGCTTAGTCCGCATACTTTCTCTGTCTATCTTGGCTGTCACCAGCCGCTTGTTGGTGAAATCTTTTGTCTTTCTAGTTCGTTGGGCTAACTTGGGTTTTGTGTAAAATCTCATCCTTTAATTCCTAATTATTCGGAATCCATCTCTGTCTCATTTTAATTAAGGGTATCGGCCACCACATTGGCCTTCCCCGGATGGTAGTGCATCTCACAGTCATAATCCTAGGTCAATTCTAGCCATTTCTCCATCTCATGTTATCTACTATCACGGGTAACTCAAAGCCAATTCATTACATTCCATAAAATTTGTGGGTGCATTAGTCAACCCAAAATAACCTCGCTGAAAACTCGAAGTGTCTATTCCAAGTACGAATCGCAGTCTTGGGTATATCCTCTGATTTAACTTCCAACTGGTGATACCCAGTTCTTTAAATAAATTGGAAATACACAGCGTTCTTCCGCTGATCAAACAATCATTTACAAGGGTACCTATTCTCCATGTCGAACTCATACAACTCTCGAGGTTCGATATATAATCTTGTGCTAACATCTTCCTCTCTTACAATAACACCGGGCTCTCCACGGTGGTACACTGGGTCTTATCATACCCTTATACAACAACTCTTGTAACTGAGTCACTAACTCTTTCATTCCCACTATACCCTGAATACTCGGTATTCATTCTCATGTCATCCAAATCGATATCTGGTAGCTCATTAAAACCTTGTACAATCTCCCAAAACCATTGTAGTTTCCTTTATACTTCGTGTCTCTTTTCTTGGCGTCAACCATAAGAGCTAATTATGCCTCATATCTCTGGCATAATAATTTTTTTTTAGTCTAAACTATATTCAAGAATCTCTGAATCTGTCTCCATTCTTTATTTATTCCTCTCTCTCCCTTACAATCAATCTGGGCTCCATTGGGTGTAAACCAACCCATTCTTATTATAATATCAACTTCTCCCAACTTGAAAGGAATCAGGTCTATCAAAAGTGTCGACCTCATATTTCTAGTTCACAACCTGGATGTACCAGTCTTATGGGAAAATCCCTCGAATGGCTATTTCTACTTGTAATTACTCCCTTAGTGGCTCGGCCTTAAGGTTTAATTATCATGCAACTTCTTGATATACAACGATACATTAGCTCTGTCTAAATAGTATAGAAGGGCACCTGCTATTTAAAGGTCCTGACCGTGGGCTGCTTGTTGAAGGTAGCCCTGGTTGAAACCTACTGGCTTTCTTTTATTCTGTGTTCACAAACTCCGGAACAAACCTCAATAATTCGGAAAACTTGGCCTCATACTCAGTCACAGTCATGGTTTCTTGTTTTAACTCTTTAACTTTTATTTTCATCCGGGTCTCCATGTACTTCCGAAAATTATTCCTCTAGAACCACACACGTTGCACCTCTCCCAAGTCACAATACCAGCTCCCTCTGACTCCATCGTCAGTACTTATCTTGCTAACCCAGAGGTAGTGTACGTTCGTAAACAACTCCTCCAAAATCTCAATTCCACTATAGGGCATCTGTCTAACACCGTTGTCACTGGAGTTCACGGCACATCGCTATTTCTTTCACATATATCGATTGACACGCTTTCCATTATCATAATATCCTTGGGAGAATAAACCAATTTCATCGATATGTCACTAACATTCTATTCGTCTTAGGGATTCGCTCCTGTCATAGGCGATTTCGTTGCGAATCTAATTCCTACCAGCGAATTTTGACTTATTTGACCTGGGTGGCCTCCCCTTAGAATTCAATGAGGATAACAAAAATTATGGGGCCTTGAAAAGACAGCTCCCATATCAAGGAAAACGTCACACATTGATGATCATAAGGTTATGAGTTTTAAGGTAACCTTATTGGAGGTAAGAGAATTTTACCGAGAGATCAATATGATCATAAGAACTCAACGTTGTGTGCCTCAATTGAGACATTACTAAAGGTAATTAGCCTTCTTGTATTTCACAACTTACAAGTGATGGCGTCCCATCCGACTTCTATCACACAGACAGATAGTCCTTGTAGCCCCTATAAGTATAGGGTTGTTCGTCTCAGTGGAAGTTGAAAAGTATGAAAGCAATTCGAGATCAATTTAATGATTATCGCCTTTCGATAATATTTCTCAAAGGAACACCTTGGATTAAAATTGAACAGATTCCAAAGGTGCGGTTTTCCAAAGAAAATACAAAGAAAAGAATACCCAAAAAGATACTGGTACTTAACAAACAAGTGGTGATGTATCACCATAGGGTCATTCATTATTTGAAGAAAAGTGAAAGCTTAAATAACATCATTTGACAGGGCTTCGAAAGCCTGAAAGTAGGCATTGTGACAGCCTCTGGCACAAGTGAAACTGAATATGGTTTAGCACAAGTGTTATAAAATAACTTCGAAAAGGGAATATACCCTTTATCAGAATTCTTTCCTGGAGAGAGGTCAAGATAGATAATAGATTGGGGAAATATCCCACATAATTTGCAAATGGGGAGGGTACTACCAAGGTCTCTACGGATGCCTTTTATGTCGGCTCCTCTGATGGATATTCGTTCAATTCTAAAGCTTTTCCTTTCCACGCACCCTAAGTTGTTCGATACTTACGTCATTGCCGACTTATAATAGTCGCTAAGAATTCAACCATCAATATTTGCAATCGCAGGGAATTCTATTCGACTAGGCGCAAACATCCCAAGTAAGCGTTCTGTTCTATAAGAAGACTTCGATACCGTTGTTGCCCGTAGCAATGACAATTCCACATGTCGACTGGGCGGTACTTCGGAAGATCGTTAGAAACTACAAGATTAAATCTGGTCTCTATTTCAATCATCCTTATATCCAATATTCCTTCTCCCATATCAATCCCGTGCGCTACATAAGCTTAACACTTTTGGCACAATAGCCTTCTCATTTAAGTCAATCCCGGAACTTCTCAGTCCATCTTGGTCCTTAAATATATTTCGCCTTTACCGTCCAATCTCAACTTCATCATTTTATCCCTACAATCAATTATAGCAATCAGGGTCTGTCCACCAACCCATATAACGGCTATCTTACCCAATCCACAGGGTTCGCTCTAATTCCCACTCTCTTTGGTGACATCCTCTGGTAATTAGAAAGACAAGGTTTGCCAAAATTTGCTGAATTCCTTTCCAAAATCAGGGAAATTTGATCAATCTATTTACCTACTAGTAATGCTCGGATCTGATTTCCGACCTTTCTGTTCTATCCTCATAATTCCTTCCTGGTTTCCTGAGGGTGGTAAATCTCGTTCTCGATTCCGTCTTAGCGTGCTTGTCTTACAATAACATTTGCATGGTACATATACCCAAAATTTTCCTTGGGATAATAAAATCCCTCAATGATGTAATAGACACTCTTTCCAGTGGAATCGCTGGTCGTGGGGGATTGAAACCTCATATCCAAAGCAATTCCTTTCACTATACTAGGCAACTAAGTCCCCTTAATCGTTCGTGAAAATCTAAACACCTTGGTTCTTACGTATGCCGCCTCCTTATGGGCAACTATAACCGGCTACGAGTAACAGGTTTCGTTCAAGTCGAATCAATCCACTGATACTGGCTATAATGCCTCTACCTCTTCTGCTTTGGAGTCTCTACTCCATTTTCTTTGTCATACCTCTTGATGAATCATGAACGATCCTTAAACTCTCGTCTCGTCACTTATTTATCCCTTGAAGGTTCGTCCGGTCTTATTATTAGACCTCAAGTAACACACCACATCTTTATCAATCGGCACGTTTTCTACAAGATTCTTCCCATGACCCACTATGGGGTCTTCCTCTAGATCCTCCTATGGATCTTCCTTTATCGGGTCTCCGTCCATTTCAAGGAACGCATCATCAAATGCCTACTCGAAGGCCTCGGGATCTGGTATCTCAGAATCCCATCTATCTATAACTCATACGAATCGAGGTGACTAACCATGAAGTCCTAAGTACGGTTTCCCAAAAGAAGTCCCCTCTCGGGCTTCATCTTAAACAGTCAGGGTCATGTCCTCTAACCCGACTACGAACTCAATTTGAGCTCTAGATGCTCTTATCATTATTAAGGGTATTGTAAGACTCGATCTCCTATCGTTTCTGAGGACTGTAACCTAACGCTCTGATACCATCTCTGTAACAGCCCCAAATCCGGGGTCAGGGATTTAGGGTTGTCACAATCCATGTACTCCTTGCCTTACCTGTATTACTCACACCATTCATAATTCACCTGCTCATGACCCCACAACATATGTCTCACACACACACACACACAGGTTAGAGTCTCAGAAACGACACAATACAACAACTGCGGAATAAATAACTTTTATTACAATACCCAAATGTCTTTTGAATCTATTACTAATACAATTTCTAAGTATTGGTACATTACCAGCTTAGCCTTCTGATGCTCACAATCCTCTAATACCATTCATGTCTATACATAAGTTGAATACCAAAACCATAGCCTGATTCGATCGGTTCGTACTACTCCCGGGATCACTGCTAGAAACTGTTTATGGGAGCGCCTTGCGAGGTATGTGCCGTCCCATAGGCATCCTTCTTCGCTGCTATATAATATATATAAAATAATAGCAAGAGTGAGCGATAGCTCAGCAAGGTAATGAAAGTATGGCATAATTCTGCCTTTAATTCAACCCAGAAATAAAGCGGGTATAAGACAATAATTGTCATAATATCTCCATACTGAAATTATTTCCTTATCGGAATATATACCACAACAGTACTTCAAATATCAATTATCGTCTTTATACGAAAGATAAGTGAAATTCGTACTTGCCGTAGCAATTTATCAAGATAAGTATCCTTTACTGAAAACTCGAATATTTTCCCTAATCGGGATATGATAGAAATTTGGATGCTGACACCCTGCTCCAGTGACGTAGCACTCAGCAGTTGTGGATACTATAACACTCAGCAGTTCAAGATACTGTCAGATGGGAACACTGAACTCCGTATGTAGGAGAAATTTCATTTGAACTCTGTATTGAGATTTCAATAATTCCAGACGTGGATCGACGATGATCAGTCGCCGCTTCCAGGTCCACCGCGGGTCTTCTCTACTAGTAGAAGGATAAAAACTCCATCCGTAATTACCCTCAGGTAAAAGCTCCATCCGCAATTACCTTGGATGAAAGCTCCATCCGCAATCATCCTGAATGAAAGCTCCATCCGCAATCATTCTGGCGCAAGTTGGGCCAAATTCTAGTTCCCCGGGCAAATGCCCGTTCAAAGATCGCACTGGGATCCTTTAGTTACTCCCAGAATCAATCGGAAGTTAACCCATTAACCCATATTGGCTTTTAGCCGGACTTTCACAATCCCTGGTTACTCCCGAACAATGGAAGCTAACCCATAAGTACATACTGGCCTATAGCCGGAAACTCAGGTTGAGCGACAAATAGTCTTCATGAAATCGAGATTGAATCTTTTACTCTTTTTGTGAAAGGGGAACCCTTAGTAGTAGGGCTATAATCCCAAAATAATATCTCTTATATAAACAAAGGAAGGAAACAAGATTTTCTCCCAACTCTGGATTTTCAATTCTCAATATGTATGAAAGCATTTAGATGGCTCAAGTGAGGTGATAATGATCGGGAATAATATTGGGGAATCCTTATAATTCTCGGAAATATTATTAAAGGTCAAGAATATAAAAAAATATAATTCTCAAAGACCTCTAATGCTTTTAAACAAATAATATGATTTTTAAATCACTAAAAGATATTTAATAGTTAATAAGGAAATATGTATTGAAGAAATTTCCTCAAATAAATGATTATTCAAACATAATCCTCTCTGAATAAATAAATATTCAATAATTAAACCTTGAATGAATAATAAATAATTAAATAAATAAACTTCGAATGAATAATAAAATAATATTCATTAAGTAAATGATCCTTAAATGGATATTCACAATAATATACTTCAAGTCAATAATCCCCAAATGAATATTCATAAATAATATACTTTAAGTCAATAATCCTCAAATGAATATTCATAAATAATATAAATAGTAAATCCTCGAATAACAGTACCCGATATCTTTATCGGAAAATAACCTTTAATATATATACAGAAAATATAATTATTTCTGATCTAAAGGAATATCTTACGCCCTTAACCTAGGGCCTTTATACAACCTGGCTTCTAACTAATATCCCATATCTAGCTTAGAAGCCCATAATCAAATCATTTCCAAGTAATAAATACTTTCCGGAACATAAATAATGGTTAATAATAATATTCCTCAAGATGAATAGTACTCTGCCGCTAGAATCCCTCCGGGTTTCCACGACTATCTATATAACAAAATATCGACTCCCGGTCTAAAGTCGAAAACAAGAAGTATGCTCTTATCTCTAGAGCTACAAGGTATACCGGTTATATATACTTAACTCAGAAGATCATATATAATCAAAAGGTCAAATTTTTATTTCAACAGGAAATAAGATGTGTCGCAAAACTGTACAACTTTATACATGGAAAAAGCAGTATTATAATTAATACTTTAAAAGTACAAGTTTAGAAAACTTGTCTGATGCTCGAGAAGTGATAGGGGTTCGCGACGATGCCGGACAATCTAGACAAAGTCAAACGAAAACACACGGTTAATCCCCTCGATAAACTACTTATAACTCAATGCTTAAACACGTAAGCGAAATACAACCAATGCATTTCTTGCTCGCTCTAGCGTCACACTAAGTCCATGTTATTCGTCAAATACTTATATCATAAGTTTGGTTCGAAATCCATCCTCAAATCCAAGTTATACTTAACCATTTGGAACCTTGGTTTCTAAGTCTCATTTTCAGTGGTTTTCACTTGCGCGACCTTTACTAAAACATTTTTATAAAATCGAAACATAATCTTTTTAATCCGAATCTTTTTCGTGAGCCTTCCTAACTGTCTCTAGTATTATTCCTCAAAGTTTCACATTTTAATATGGCTTCTAAGTGGTCCAAATATAGTCTCAAAGTGGCTGACCAGAGAAGGGTTGTTTCTCAGAACGACGTTTACTAAAACTCACTTTTTTCTTAAACCGTAAATCGTAACGACATGATTCTTGCGCTCACGTAAACTAGAAACAAAGATCTACACACTCATGTTCATCACTGAACCAAAAGAGGCAGTTAAGCTTTCGGATTATAGGCAGTTTATAGAGTTACCGAAAATCGGGCATTACGACGGCTTAAAATCGAATAATCCAATTTTGTCACAACATAACCAAGCCACACCGGGCATACCATACATCCACAACCTCAACAAACAACCATCATACACCTCTAAGATCAGTGGTGAGGCTCAAATCCAACACCCATCATTTTACATATTTAAACAAAGCCAAACAATCACTAAATCACTTAATCATGATCTTAACTCACATGAACATCAAAACCACTTCAAAATTCATAAAAACAAAAAGGGGCAGAGGTTTTTATACCTTCCTTGATGCTTCATATACACTAACAATGGTTTATAATCCTTCCTTGAGCTTTGAACAAACCTTATCAAGCTTAATCCTTAAGAAACAAAATCAAGAATGATGAAAAGTTACTATTCATCATCACTTTGTAAAATCCATATAAAATCGAAAAACAAGAGTTTGGTTCTCAACTTTTTACCACACCTTCTACTCTTCAAGGGATTTCTTTTGAGTCCTATCTCATCACCAGGGGATACTTGAAGCTCGACTTATTGGCTTTCTAAGGTGAGTGGTCGAAACTGGAAAAAGCAGGACAGTTTCGGTTCTCCGACTTGGGGAAAGAATTTGACTAGGCTACACTCCTTTGTTGGCCATGAAATTTTTAAAGAACGTTGCCCATGGAGTGGAGAAGCTATGGTTAAAATTTGGTGATTTATGGATGGATAGAAGTGGAGATATGAATTTTTCTTTCCTTGATGCTCCTGCTGGGCAGAAAAATGGGGGGAGAGTTCTTCTCTCTTTCTTTTTCTTTTCTTTTGTCTTGGTTAATAATAATGATAATGCTGATATTTGTGTGAAGAGTGGTGAGTCATAGCCCTAGGTGGCTTCATCTCTCGACATGTGTCGAACATGCATTGGTTCTGTTAAAGTAACTTTACTGGTTTGCTTTACTGATTCGTTTCTTTTCACATGGATGATCCAAATGTTGCATTCCTTGAATTGTTCTCGTTACATGTTACTTTCATGTCTATATTTAATCCTGTAAATGTTGCCTTGTTCTTCTTGAAACGATTCGAAATATTTTCCAAAAGAGTGAGTAAAAACTCTACGCGATCTTCGCAGTGAATAGTAACTATTCACTTCATCAATCGAATCCTTAAATCGACTTGAATAAAATAATAAAATTCCAAAATATTAAATCCTCAAATCCTCAATTTTAATATCTCATCTCTTGAATATAATAATATATAATTCGCTGCCCGGTCGAATATTACACCAAAATAAAATTTGGAATTTCTGAATTCCGATCGTCTTTGCATTCACTTATTTACTCCGTAGATCACTAATATGACTTCGGAATATCCACACTACGTCTCGTACATAGGTGGCATGAAAAATTTTCTTAACCCTCAAAATCACTATTCATCCACCAATATCACTATTCACTGCTGCACTTAATCATAATAAGAAAAGTTTTAAATTTTTCCAAAAATTCGGGTTATTACAAAAACCCATGTATATTTAGAAAAGTCATCAACAATCACAAGTGCATATTGTTTCTTTGACATGGACATCACATTAACTGGACCAAACAAATCCATGTGCAGTAGCTGAAGTGGTTCAGTTATTGATGATGTGTCAGTGCCCTTGTGAGAAGCTTTCTTTGACTTTCCTTTCTGACATGCCTCACACAGTCCTTCCTGTGTAAATTCCATCTGAGACAAACCTCTAACCAACTCCCTCTTAACTAAAGAGTTCATGGTTTTGAAGTTAAGGTGAGACATCTTCTTGTGCCATAGCCAACTCTCATCTGATGAAGCTTTAGCGTAGAAACATCTAACTTCATCTTGAGAATCACAGTGCAGATCAGCTATGAACAAGTCACCTTTCCTTACTCCTTGAAGAGTAGGCTTTCCATTCTTCTTGTGAAGGATCTGACATTTCTCTCTTTCAAAGGAAACAGCATATCCTCTGTCACAGAAATGACTGATGCTGAGAAGATTGAATCTCAGACCTTCCACAAATGATATATCTTCAATGATAACATTTCCAAACTTCAAACAGCCATATCCTTTCGTAATACCCTTGCTGTTATCTCCAAAGGTAACTACTGGGCCAGCTTTCTCAACCAAATCTGATAGCAGGGCTCTATCTCCGGTCATATGCCTTGAACAGCCACTGTCAAGAATCCACATAACACGGTTTACCTGTTGAACTCCCTGCAATATCAAATTGATTAGACCTTCTTCGGAGCCCAAATTTGATTGGGTCCGGCATACTTAAAGAACTGGCCTTTGTCAGGCAAAACAACCTTTTTAGCTACAACTACTTCATCTTCTTTCACAAAAGAGCGTTTCCATTTATAGCCAGCCTTAACACATTTCTGAGTAGGCTTAGGGATAAATGAATCCACCCTAGTCTTAGGAGGACTAGTAGTCTTAGCTTTAACATGCTTCTTATTATTATTAACATGTTGGCGTGGAGCAGTCTTATCTTTAGATACATGCTTTTTATTAAAGTAAGCATACATAACATTAAAAGCACAAGACATGCAATTAATCACACCACATGCTTTATGAGAAAAATTAACAGCAGGCATGTTATTTCTACAGTTGTTTTGATCCAACTTATGGATATCTGACTTAGTCTTTTTAGTTGTAGCAACTTTGACTGGAATATCAGATATACACTTTTTGGACTGAGCAACTTCCAAAGCAAGATCTTCTTCACGAATCTCCTCTGCAATGATGATAGAGTCTTCATTCAGAGGTTCTGCTTCGGACTCCTTACAGAAGGGTGTTTCAATACCCTTAAGCACATATGGAACACCCCTTCCTTCAGATCTGACTCTACAAGGGGAATTAATTCCAAGCAATCCAATGGCCTCATTATAATCATAACCTATACTGACATGATTACCAATAGCTTGTTTATTGAGAATCTCTTTAGCCGTCTTACAAGAGCTGAAATAGGCATTAGCTTTAGTTTTCAGCTCACTAATCTCTTTCTTAAGAATGGTTTCCAGTTGAATATAACATTTAACCCTATTCTCAAGAAAAGCTATTTTCTCAACAAGTTCATCCTGATTAACATGCACTAGTTTTAATTCTTTTATCTCATTTTCAAGATTTGTGTTTAAAAGAATTATTCTATCATTTTCAGTGCGTGCACAATCCAAGGTGCCACCAAGATGACGAATCATTTCAGTATCAGTAAACTTTACCTCTGACATGTATGCAGATGAAGTGCTTGCCTCTTTAGCCACTAAAGCAAGGTTCCCAATCTCACCTGCTTCTTCATCACTGTCAGTGTCATCCCAACTCTTTCCCTCAGCAACATAGGCTTTCCCAATCTTGTTCTTCTTGCTAGAATCAAATGTGTTTCTAGTCACTTGCTTTGGCTTTCTGCATTCAGTAGCAAAGTGACCCAACTCATTGCAATTGTAGCATCTGATTGTGCTCCTTTCCACAGTTCCAGTTTTGTAGCCACCCCTTGTGCCACTTGAAGAGGAAGATCCACCTCTCTGAAATCTGGGCCTGAACTTAAGATTGGGATTCCTCTTGAATCTGAACTTCCCAAACTTCCTGACTATCAAAGCCAAATCACCATCCTCCAGCTGATCAAGTTCTTCTAAAGAATAGAAGTCACCACCAGATTGATCAATAGATGTTAATCCATATTCAGCATCAATAACATTCATGTTAGAACTGGAAGGTTGAACAGCCTTCACTTCCAGTTTCTGTGGGACTTTAGCAGCCAGTGCAGTAGAAGTACTAACAATCTTCCCAGTTCCATACAGCTCCCTTTGTTGAATCTGCTCCAGCTCATAGGTCTTCAGAACACCATACAATCTCTCCAAAGCAATCTCATTCATATCTCTTGCTTCTCTAATGGCAGATATTTTGTGCTCCAAATGAGGTGGAAGTGTAAGAAGGAACTTCTTGTTAATCTCCTTGTTGGTGTAGTGCTTCCCATTGAGATTCAGATCATTGATTAATTTGTTGTATCTCTCAAAAACCTGAGAGATACCTTCACCAGGATTTGATCTGAAATGCTCATATTGTGAGGTGAGAATTTCCAGCATATTCTCCCTAACTTCCTCTGTCCCCTCATTGATTATCTCTATGGTTGCCCAAATATGTTTGGCAGTATCACAATTTAGGACATGATTATGCATGATAGGATCAAGACAATCAATAAGGATCAACTGAAGACAGGAATCCAAGGTAACATCCTCTTTCTCATCAGGAGTGTAATCCTTGGGATCTTTAGGGTACATTCTAGCAACCCTAGTAACAACATTATTCTCAATGAGATCTCCCTCAATAATCATAGGGACTTTGGGACCGTTCTTCAGCACATCAATGTATTTAGGATTTGCAACCTTAAGAAATAGGAGCATTTTCTTCTTCCACATTGGATAATGCTCCTTGCTGAACATTGGGATTTTGACTGTACCCACTTTCTGTGTAGTAGACATCTTTTGAGATTTTTAGGAATAATAAAAAATCAGAGTTTAAGAAAAATCTCAAAACAATTGGATCTTTGATTTGTATATCAATCAAAAGGCTCTGATGCCAATTGTTAGGTCCTGATAAGTTTGTAGAAGGGGGGTTGAATACAAACTATACCGTTTTATCGAAATTTGTCCTTTTAAGATTTAACAATTTAGA
The DNA here is from genome assembly GCA_030848705.1 of Heracleum sosnowskyi. Lineage (NCBI taxonomy): Eukaryota > Viridiplantae > Streptophyta > Magnoliopsida > Apiales > Apiaceae > Heracleum > Heracleum sosnowskyi. The sequence continues at coordinate 50,979,560 of CM061243.1, forward strand.
ACAAATTAATGCGGAATAAAAACTGAAACAATATTCAAGTTAAATAGAAACTCTATTAAACTTGAGGGGTGTTACAATTTTGATCACTGATTACAAAGAACTTGATAAAACAAATCTAGAATAAATTCGACATGAATTTATCTATTTTTGTAATAAAAAGGATCGAATACTAAAAAGTAGTTCGATATAAAATCTAGGGATTATGATCCGCTAGAAAGCTAAAGCAGTGCAAGAGAATCACTTCTTATGAATTTAATGTTAAGAACCAAACTAGAATTAATTCTCTGGCAGGAAATGAATAGCTTCGACAGTTGAAGAAATAAAGATAGAAGATGGAATGTTGATGTTCTGTGTCTTTACTTTTTGTTCTGTGTAATTGGTGAATGAGATATGTCTTCAAGTAGTCTTGTATTTATATCACTGCATTTCCTTTTGTAGACCACGTGCACAACCACTAGACAGATTGTAAATGCACTAGGAAGACAAGCAGAAAAACAACCATTTTGCTCTTGGAAGACTCTCGGGAAGACAACCTTTGTATTAAGAAGACAATCGGGAAGACTAGTATTTACACTAGGAAGACAATCGGGAAGACTCACTTGTGAGTCTTCCTAGTTCAAAAAACAGAGTCTTCCTAGTTTAAATCTAAGTCTTCCTAGTTCATTTCTATTCTAATTTAAATAATTAATTAAATAAATTATGTATTAAATTAATTCTATACAGAATTAATTTAATAAATAATTCACTTAATAGTATTAATTATTTATAAGAGAATAAATAGAATTATTTGACTTCTCAATTAATTTCTGAATCACTTAAAACTTAGATAAATAACAAACACAATAGTACGTTGACACTCGATGCACTGTCTGGTTCATGAGTGACTAACGACAATGTTTGTTCTTTATCCATTTGACTTTAAACAGTGATTCATTTCCTTCTCATTCAAGAACTCTGTAACCAGTATCTTTTTCTGTCACCACTTGAAATCTCTGTCACTTTAATAAATCCACTGAGCTTGAATACTTCACTGAGGCTTGATCAATAAATTGAGCTTCTTTCAATGTAGAATCACTTCAAGTCTGTAGATGACTTTAATCTTCATTCTTTGACAGATATAATCTTCTGAGATTCCTGTGACATTTGATTTTTATTATTTACTTATTACATCTTAATTAAAGTTGAGTAGAATCCTCGGTGTTTACAAATAGGCCTAGACATATGCCTTTCAGTCAGCATTATCATTAAGAATTCGAGGGATTTTAATAAGCTCAAAATTAATGGAACCCATCAAAGATAGTAAATCCTTACTTAGAAGCCAGTGGGAGTTGTTTGAGAACTTACTTTCTTGAATGATGTCGATCAGCTCTTGACAATCCGAGTGTATCTTCACTTTACTTTGGGACCAGGGGCTATTATTTATTTTGTCAAGTAGGAACCATAGTGCTTCCATTTCACTAACTAAAGCTGATGTCGTAGAAACTGGTCCTGAGAACATTAAAATCATATTGCCTTCTCTATCATGTAAATGTCCTCCAATGCCAGCAATGTCATCTTGATTTACTCTTTTTTTCCAGGAGCCATCAATAAAACCCATTAAACTTGAGTTTTCTGTCCAAAGATTCTTTTTGACAATTTTACTGTTACTTAGAATAAGACCTGCAGGGTTACTTGCCCAAATGCTTGATTGACTTTGATCTAACAACTTAACACTTTCACACCAATGTAAAGTTCTGAGGAGAAGGAGATCCTCCAGAGCTTTCCTTCCTAGCTTATTGTTCTCAAAAACAGTTTGATTCCTTGACAACCATATTGTCCAAAGTGTAGTAGCCAAAACAATACCCCAGGCTGCCTTCATACTAGGACTTTTAAACTTGTGAAAAGAGCTCCAGAAGTTATTTTTTGACACTTTAACCTCCCACCAAACATCCACAAAGTGCCAAGCCCAAGTAGCATACTCACAACCCCAAAAGATGTGATCTTGTGTCTCATCAGAATTATGACAAATTAGGCACTTACTGAGGATGAGATTTCCTTTAAACCTCTTTTGCAATAAGTGAGATGTGGGGAGGGAGTCTGAAAGGAGACTCCAGAGAAAGTAATGAACTTTGGGAGGAATTTTGAGGCTCCATGTAAGATTATAAGCACCAAAGGCAATTTGATTTCCACCTGATAAAATATCATAACAGTCTTTCACATTGAAAGGCTTGTTAGTTATAGCCCACATCATCTAATCTTGTTGGTCCTCGTGTATTGCAGAAGGGGGGGGGATGAATGCAATACTGATAAAATTCAATCTCAATTTCAACAACCAAAACTAAGATTTAATTTTATCAGTAATATGTATGCATTCACAAAGAGTATGGTCTAAAGACAAGTTTCACAAAATAAATGTTTTTATTTATTTTGTAAAGTGTTGCTACAACCTCAAGAGAGAATTCTTGAGCTTCGGTTTTCTTCAAGACACTTACTTGCTTTCGTTACACTTCGTGCCTAGAATGAATTGATAGTCTAAGTATATAACTAATCATATCACTGTCAACACAGGTTTGTGAAGCTGCTGTCATTACCAAGTGGCAGCTTCTTACAAAATGTCTACCCATGTGACTTTCCTAAATTGCTAACATTTCAGATATACATTACAAAGAAAACAACCTAGATTCATTCTATTTCCAGCTAAAACAATTCAGCAAATAGAGACTTGACCTTGCTCTTGAATTGATTCGCTTTTGTTTTGTAGTGCTTGAAGCTTCTGTCGTAGTCTTGCAGACTTGGTGCAGCTTAGGGATACTGCACCACGCCTGTTTCTTGAACATTGAAACTATCACGGGATTTGACTGAGAAGATACCTAGAACAAGGATCTTTCTCGAGACAGTTACTTTTGCCGCAAAGCTTGCTGTCACAGGAATGTTCTTTTGGTGACAGTATGAGTTCCCCGCACAGAGTGTTGTCGAGGTTTCCAAACTTGTTGTCGAGGGCTAAAGTTGTTGTCGTGTAGTCTTCCGCCAATGTTGCTATCAGAGTGAATATGCTGTCGTGACTTGAAACATTTTGTCTTCTTGTAATCTTGCTGTCAATGCTTATGACAGTAACCTTTATTCATGCTGTCATCTAATATGCATTCTTTGAGGCTTGAACACAGCAAGTGAACTTCTTCCAAATTACACAACTAAAATGACATTGCATACTGATTACAAGAACATACTTTGGCTGTGATAGTATGTTCTACTTAATTAAAAATTAAGTACATACAAGGTTAAGTTGTTTCTATGCTATCACCCATAAATCCCAACAATCTCCCCCAATTTGTTTTTATGGATAATAACAACAAATTTACAATATATGCTGACAACTTAACTAACAAGATCAGAATGGATTAAGAATTTTTACTTAGCTTGAGATTTCCTCTTCTGTCTTGCTACATCCTCTCTTTTGAGAGCTTCTACCAAGCAGCCTCTTAGACCTTCCACAAGAGAGATTTCAGCAGGAGTGACTGCAGCATCTTCTATATCTTCAATGATCTTCTTGATAGTAGGAGAGATAAGAGAATTAGCATCCCTGAGATTCATCCATTGCTCTTGATCATATGGATAGCTTCTGAAGTGGAGTTCTTCATGAATGAGCTTGAATCTACTTCCAGGATAAGCATTGAGTGACATCCTCCTTTGTTTGTCCAGCTTTGAACATTCTCCTTTTCTCCTTTCCAATATTTCCTCTATCTCATCAGAACAAATCTGCTCCAAGGGATGAATTGATCCAGCTACCATATACTGAAAATCCTTCAGAATAGTTGTTTTAACTTGTGCAAGCTGCAAACGTAGATTTCTTCTTTTAGGTACTTGATTCTTAAGGGATTTTCTAGCATACATGTTTGATAATTTGGAGCTTCACTTTCTGCCTTGTTGGCAGTCTTGCATCTTTCCAGGAGTTCAGCTTCCTTCTTATCAAGTTCTGACTGATATTGAGCATATTGAGAAGAGTTGGGTCTTTTGCTTGGCTTGGGTTGCCCTTCCTGAGTTGGTTGGGTTTGCCCTTCTTTTGTGGGTAAATCATCAAACTCATAGTACCAGTGATATGGTATAGGAGAAGCTGGTAGATCAGTTAAAATATCAGCATCATCAAAATCTGCAAAATTGTAGCCAAATTTCTGATAGAACTCAGCATCCCTATCAGCCTGATATTTCAGAATATGTTCCATGACAGACTCTGGGACATTTTCATAGCTCTCCTTTTATCTATGGTTGTCGTTCTACCACTGGTTGATGTGGCTTCCAGATAGAAGTCCTTATTAACCTTGGCAGATCTTGATTCTTCCCACCACAGAATGTACTCAGTGGCCTCTTAATTTGCATCCAGCTTAACCTCAACACTCTTGATTTCTTTAGATTGCATCTGTTGTATCTTAAGACTGTTAGGAGGTATTGATTGAATTGGCATCTTAAGATTTCTGCCAAATCCAGTGGCCTTTTCCTTTCCTGAGTACTTGTGCTTTCCTTCAGGTTTCTGTCTAGAAAACCATGCTTTTGCTTTAGCCTTCAGTCTTTTGGGCTTGACAGTAGATTTGGCTTCATCCTTGACAGAACCTTCCTTGACAGTACCTTTGTCGACAGCATCTTTTTCTGCATTTATGCAGTCAATAGCACATCTAAGAATGCTTGCCTCCATAGCTTCCAGTATTCTTGGCTCCTCTTCATCTGTTGCATCAGCATCTTTCTTTTATTGACTAGGAGTTTCTTTATTGCCTTCATTCTGAGATTGAATACCAGTATTCCCAGAATTACTTCCACCAGCATTACCTGCATTTCCAGAAGCTTCACCACCTCCAATCTCATCATCATCATCATCTTGAAAAGGAATATCATAGAGGCAGCTTCCAGCTTGATCAGTTCTTTTGGCATTGGCTCTAGTGATTGACTCTTTCACTCTAGCTCCCAGTGCCTTGTCTCTCAACACCAGTATTTTGTAGATCTCTTGAACAGCATAGACTCTTCCTGGATTGGCATTTGAGCTGAGTATTCCATATAACACTTTCAGAATTGACTCAGTTTGCATCCTGGATGGACTGATCAAATTCATGTAGTTGTTCCTTCTTGTGCCATCCTTTGTAGTAGATCTGTAGAAAACACATGGTGGATTTGTGTAGACTTCAGGTAGCTTCTGTGTGAGCATGTTCTGGATTTGCATATTCAATGTTTCATTGAATGGTGTTTGAGTTGCCTTTATCTTTCCCTTCATAGCACACAACACCTTTGTTGGCAGACTCTGCAATAACTTCATTGTGATGAAATAAGATATGCCAGAAGTGAAATAGATACTTACAACCCATCTTTTCTCATCATTCACCATTACAATAACACTGATGATTTGATCATTTAACAGTTTTGTGGTGTTAGTTGGAATGTTGCTTGGTGCATTCATTGCTTCTTCCACCACACTGCTAAATTCAGTGTCATGATTGTGTAATGTGCTCTCCCTGTAATCCACCATTGTAGTATTGGCTTCTTCTTGATCAAACTCAGTACCATTGGACCAAGTATTTCCCTTCTGGATGGATTCAGGCAGTTTCCCTTTACCTTTCCCCAGCTTGTTTTGTTCCTCCATTTCTCTCCATTTTTTCTGTAGAGCAGTTTCTTGAGTTGCTGAAGTTGGTTCTCTAATTGTCACAAGAGGAAGAATTGGGTGTCTAGATGCAGGTCTTCTTTGCAATGCATCTTGAGTTGCCTTAGACATTAACACCTTTTCACCATCCAAGTCAACTTCAACAAGATCTTCAGCTTTATCCTTTGGTTGTCCACTGCTTGGTTTGACTTGCTCCCCCTTTGTCATTTCTTTACTCTTGATTCCAGAAACTTGTTTTGCTCCCCCTTTGGTCTTCACAGTTACTGGCTCCCCCTGAGTTCCACCTGATCCCTGAATAGATATTGATTCTGATCTTGCTACCTTCTCCCCCTTAGTTGAGTTGGCAGCTACTAGGTCAGTAAGGAACTGGATAGAGAGTTGAGTAGCAGCAAAACCATCAACCACCAGTTGAGAGAGAGAGTCTAGTTTGGAGTTCAAGGTAGCACACTGTCCTTCCAGAGCTTCAATCCTGTAACCAAAATTTGCAGAGGGGCCACCAGTCCTTAACCTTCTTGGAGGGGAAGGAAAAGAAAGGGGCTTGGAGGCTATGGGGGTTCTCACACTCTCAGGGTGTTTTTGAGTGATCTCATCACTCCTCACTGTTTGACTCTCAAGGCCTAATGCCTGAATGGTGTGGGCTCCCTCAAGATCTCTCTGGACATGCTCAAGTCCCTCTCCTTTTGCCAGCTCATTTGGCTGTCTCTCATTTTTATGCTCACCTCTATGTTCTTTTATCTCTCTTTTCTTTTGCACACCCTCACTCAACCTAAATGCATGGGTATGAGCAATACTAACATGCATGCCTTCAAGAGTTTGGCAAGAGGTAGGTCATCATCAGAGGCATCCTCAATGGTTACAGCATCAAAATCTGGCTGAGAGGACTGGACAGCATCTTTGGCAGGAATGTTACTGTCAGCTTGAGCATGGACAGCAGGTTCTGTCATGACAGCATTTTTGGGATGTGGAGTGACAGTAGGTTCTGTATTGACAGTAGCTTTCTCTCCACCCATGACAGCAGCTGTGTCCAAGACAACAACATTTCCAGTGTCATTGACAACAACAGAGGTTGTGACAGCATCTTCCTGAAGGTAAGATGCTCCTTGGAGTTCAGACAAAGTGTTGGTTGTTTCATTTTCTGACAGAATACCACTTTGCCCTTGCTCAGTGTTTGGAGGAGTGATATCCATTTCACTTTGAGAAATGGGTTCTTGTGGACCACCAGATGGGGGCTCATCCATGATTGGAGATGGATGATCAAAACCTGAAGGGTTGGGACTCTACCCTTCTCTAGGTTGTGGAGAAGAAACAAAAGAATGCATAAGGAAGGAAGAAGGTGAAAGTGTAGCAGAGAGTGGGGGCTGATTCACAGGAGAAACATGTGAACCATCAATAGGAATAGAGAAATCCTCACTGTGCCCTAACTCACTGTGTGTTTATGCAAGTGGGGGTTCCTCAGGTTGTGAACCATGAGGTTGTGCAGACTCTGTACAGGGTGCCTTGGGAGACAGGCCAATTTCAATAGATGCACCTTGTTGAGAAGGCACATCTAGGGAGGTGTTTGAATCCCTCTCAGTAACCACAGTTTGTTGAGAAACTGCAGCTTGGCTAACAGTGGTTTTGGTCCTCCTAGCTCTCTTCTTCTTAGGCTCAGGGGAAACCACTGGGGGTTCTGTTTGACTACCTTTCTTATTTGCTGCACTAGGTGCAGTGTCTCCCTCTTGACTAACAGAGCTACCACCAACATCAGCTTCTAAGGGTCGTTTCCTGGATTTTTGCAAGGCTTCTCTTTGGGCTTTGGGAAGTCTAGAGAGCCTAGGTTGAGTGTATGGTGTTGAATGGGGGTTAACTGAATTTGGGTCTAATTCAGTTTCATTCGCAAGAGTGAAAGAGCCATAACCAGAGGGTAATGGAAAATCAAGGTTGGACACTTGATCAACCATGTGCTGAGTGAAACAAAGTGGAATATGTGCATTGAGATTCTGTGATGATAATAGAGTGTGTGTGTGTGTTCTTTTTCAAAACTGAGCAAGCCTCTAAACGAGGGGCATCATTATTAAAATCACAGAAAGAGTTTATGCACAACATAAGAAAGCGAGGGTAGATTGATACCTTATTACCTATGGCAGCCCTGAGGTGTGCCATGAGGAGAGCTCCAACATTCACCTTGTATCCATGGACAAGAGAATGTGTCAGTTTCTTGATGTAAGAGGGTATTCCATTCCAGCCAGTGGACTTGGTAGAGAACACCTTGACCATCACATCAAAGATCATACTCCACTCCTTTCTCAGATGCTTCCTATCCATTTCACCAGACGGATACCATTTGGTTGTTCCCTCTTCGAGAATAGGGCATGCATACCCAATCTTCAAGAAGAGCTTCTTGAGAGTGTCATCATTAGCAAGGTTAGCAAAATTTCGGCCTTCTTGAAGTGTAATTCCAAGAGCAGTGTTGATGACCTCAGCTGTAAGAATGTAGTGTTGCCCATTGATTGTGAATCGAATAGATGGGTTTTCACCCTCTGTTTGAGCAACAACATTTTGCCAAAATGCCTCAATTCTGTCTAAGTCGAGAATGGGTGTAGAGGTAATGGCAGAACCAAGATAGGACTTGTTCAAGAAAAACACTAGTCCTTTGAAACCTTCACCAACATCATTTGGGGAAAGGATGCCAGCAAAGTTTGTTTGAGAGAGAGTCTGTATGGGAGCCATTGAGATTAAAGAAAAGAAGAAAGTAAGAAAGTAGCTTTTTGCTTGAAGAAAAGTATTTTGCCTTGAGTGTGATGAGAATGATATGTCTGAGTAACTGGGGGATAAATAGGGGTATCTCAAACGTTTGTGCATAAAAAGTGGATTTAAAGAACGTGTCTTAACCCTCTCACATAACACGTGAGTTACTGCCCGTTATTCACTGTCAAACGTGGGATGAAAATCCAATTTCAACGGTCCACTATTGTTGACAGTAACCTGTGCGCTAGAAACAATCTATCAGTGATAAGTTGTGGTGACAGTAGGTTGTGCGCGACAGCAACTATTGCGCAAAAACTTGTTGTCACCGTTAAGCATTTGAATGACAGTATTCTTTAGAAGTCTTGACAGAAAGTCTTTCCCTGCTGTCAAGAAGTTTGCTGTCAAGAGACACAAGACAGTATCCTTCTTAATGACAGTAACTTAGTTGGGGAATTGTTTCTGTCATGAACTTACCAGAATGCTTTATTCATAAACTTAACCTAAAATTAACAGAGTATGGATTTAGCAATTTAATCTTGTGAACACAGATACTATGTAGTTAACACAGACGAAACAAAGACTCAATAAATACAACAGCAAGAAACTTTATTCTTATTAATAAAATCATTTAAACATAGCATTGAGTACATCAGTCTATGATTTTATTAACTAATTCTAAGACTTCTTTCTTAATCTCCTCTTCAGTGCAACCTTCTTCCTTGAGAAGTGCCTGAAGTTCTTCCTCTTGAATCTTCCATTTTTCTTCTTCTTGTGCTTGAATGGCTTGAGACTGTTCATCTTCCTCATGAAGCAAGTCGTCAAGTTCATCAAACAGGGCTTCCACTTCTTCACTGAGGGGAGAATCACATGAGACCTTTGGCATGTACTCTATTCCTACTTTGTTTTCCATGATTTACTTTAAAACTGAGAGCAGACTGGTGAAACCTAAGGTTAATTTATAGGCAAAACCGTCTAAGGATTAAAGTCTAATGGTCAACAGTTAGAGAACCCATACAACTACCACAAAAGTAATTAATGGTCGTGTCCTCCTTTAATCCTACAGATTTATGCAAAAAGAAGTGTGAAAGTCCAATGGAACAAATATTTATCTCTCAAACTAAGCAAATAACCACATTAATGTCATACAGGGTCTAAAAGTATGAGACTGGCACAGAATACAGACATGTATAGTCAAGTCAACACATGCTGTCACATAACAGACATAGACCAAGTAGACAGTAACTTCTCTTGACAACAGGTTTGAAGGTGTTGTCATGAGCTTAAAAAAAAAATTGGAAATTCAGAAAACTTAGTAAATCAACATACCAGATTCAGCATTCCCAATTCACTTACCAACCTGTTGAAGGTTGCTTCATCCAATGGCTTGGTGAAGATGTCAGCTAGTTGCTTGTCAGTTGGGACAGAGATCAGCTTCACAGTTCCTTGTTCAACATGCTCTCTGATAAAGTGATGTCTTATATCAATGTGCTTTGTCCTAGAGTGTTGAACTGGATTGTCTGAAATGGCTATGGCACTAGTGTTGTCACAATAAATAGGAATGTCTCTTAACACTAGACCATGATCCAGAAGTTGATTCTTCATCCATAGAATTTGTGCACAGCAACTGCCTGCAGCAATATACTCAGCTTCTACAGTTGAGGTAGAAACTGAATGCTGCTTCTTGCTAAACCATGAGACCAATCTTCCACCAAGAAATTGACAGCTACCAGTAGTACTCTTTCTGTCAATCTTGCATCCAGCATAGTCTGAGTCTGAGTAACCAATTAGATCAAATCCAGTGTTCTTAGGATACCAAAGGCCTAGGTTAGGAGTGCCTTTTAAGTATCTAAAGATTCTCTTGATGGCTACTAAGTGTGACTCCTTTGGATCACTTTGAAACCTTGCACAGAGACATGTAGCAAACATGATGTCAGGTCTGCTAGCAGTTAGGTATAGGAGAGATCCTACCATGCCTCTAAAGGTGCTTGAGGCAACTTTCTTTCCTTTAGGTTCAAGATCCAGACTAGTTGATGTGGACATTGGCGTCTTTGCAGGTGATGAATCTTCCAAGTTGAACTTTTTGAGAAGTTCCTTGATGTATTTAGCTTGACAAATGAAGATTCCATCGGGTTGTTGAAGAATTTGCAATCCCAGAAAGAATGACAATTCTCCCATCATACTCATCTCATATTTGTTACTCATGAGATAGGAAAACTTCTCACACAGCTTCTCATTTGTAGAACCAAAAATGATGTCATCCACATAGATTTGTACCAGAATGATGTCCTTACCATGATGTTTGTAGAAAAGTGTCTTGTCCACAACTCCTCTAGTAAACTGATTTTCCAAAAGAAAGGTGGAAAGTGTGTCATACCAAGCTCTGGGTGCTTGCTTTAGTCCATACAAAGCCTTGAAGAGTTTGTACACAAAATCATACATTTCAGCATCCTCAAACCCTGGTGGCTGTTCAACATACACTTCTTCTTCCAATTCTCCATTTAGGAAGGCACTTTTGACATCCATCTGAAATACTTTGAAGTTGCAGTGTGCAGCATAGGCTAGAAAGATTCTTATAGCTTCAAGTCTTGCAACAGGAGCAAATGTCTCATCATAATCTATTCCCTCCTGTTGACAGTAACCTTTAGCCACTAGCCTTGCTTTGTTTCTTGTCACTGATCCATTTTCATCAATCTTGTTTCTGAAAACCCATTTGGTCTCAATGACTGACTTTCCCTTAGGTCTTGGAACCAACTTCCATACATTGTTTCTTTCAAACTGATTTAGCTCTTCTTGCATGGCTATCACCCAGTCAGAATCCAACAATGCTTCATCAGTTGTCTTGGGTTCCATTTAAGACAGGAAGCATGAAAACATGCTGTCAGCAGAGACTTTGTTCCTTGTCCTCACTCCAGAAGTAGGGTCACCAATGAAAAGGTCATTTGTGTGATCCTTGTTCCACTTGGTGATTCTGGGCAAGCTACTTGATTGTACAGGAACAGTTGCTTCAGTTTGTTGAGTTGAATGCTCACCAATTCCATTTTCTTCACCATGTTCTTCATTGTCTCCAGAGTCATCACTGTTATGAATGTTAGAATTTATGGTCTGTGACTGAGCTGGAGTTTGGTTGAAAGTAATGGTATTGACAGTATCTTTGTCAACTTCAACGGTTTGAGTGAATCTAGGTTCTTCATCAACAATTTCTTCAGCTTCCAAGTATTCTTGATTCTCAAATCTGAATGTCTGCATCTTTCCTTCTTCATGCAGTCCTGGAAACTTGGTTTCATCAAATGTGACATTAACACTTTCTTCAATAATCCTGTGTTCCATAACATAAACTCTGTAGGTAGTCCTTTCTGTGCTCTAACCCATGAATAGTCCTTCAAATGCCTTGGTGTCAAATTTTCCTTTCTTCTCATGGTTATCCTTCATCATAAAGCATTTGCTCCCAAACACATGAAAGTATTTGACAGTAGGTTTCTTCCCAGTTAGCAGACAGTAAGGTGTACTTGCATGAGTTTTGTTAATCATGGTTCTGTTTTGAGTATAACAAGCTGTGTTGATAGCTTCAGCCCAGAAATATGTTGGCAGTTTGGCATCATGCAACATAGTTCTAGCTGCTTCAATGAGAGTCATGTTCTTTCTTTCTACAACTCCATTCTGCTGTGGAGTCCTTGCAGCAGAGAATTGTTGTACAATTCCTTCATCTTTACAGAAATTTCCAAGTGTGGCATTTCTGAATTCTGTACCATTGTCACTCCTCAAGATTTGGACTTTTGAGTTTGGAGTTCTATCAAGAACTCTGACTTGATCAATAATCACTTGAGCAGCTTCATCTTTGGATTCAAGAAATTTCACCCAAGTGTACCTTGAGTAATCATCCACCATTACTAAGGCATATCTCTTTTTGGCCATAGATTGTAAATTGACTGGTCCAAAGAGATCCATGTGGATCAACTTGAGTTCTTCTATGTTGGTGTTCATTTGCTTGGACTTGTGCAGAGCTCTCCTTAGTTTGCCCATTTGACAATCTTCACACAGTCCTTCTTGACAGAATTCCTGTTGGGGCAAACCTCTCACTAACTCCTTCTTCATCAGAATATTCATTGTCTTGAAGTTGAGATGTGAGAGCTTCCTGTGCCAAAGCATAATGTCACCAACAGTTGTTTTATTGTAAAAACAGTAAACTTTATCTTTCTTTGTTGAGTTTAAGTCAGCAACAAACAAGCTTCCTTTTCTGACCCCTTTTAAAGAGAGGTTCCCATCCTTCTTATGATAGATGTTACATATCATCATATCAAAATCAACCTTGAATCCCCTGTCACTGAATTGGCTGACACTGAGTAGATTGTGCTTCAGTCCATCCACAAGAGCAATGTCTTCAATGACAACATTTCCAATTTCCAGACAGCCATATCCCACTATGTAACCCTTGCTGTTGTCTCCAAAGGTTATGATTGGGCCAGCTTTCTCTACATAGTGTGATAACAGGGCTTTATCACCTGTCATGTGTCTTGAGCAACCACTGTCAATGATCCACATGACTTGATCTTTCTTCTTGCCCTGCAAAACAGAATGTGTTTAAGTTGCATATGGTGCCCAATCCTTGTTGGGTCCTGCAGTTTTAGTGTCTCCTGAGTTTCTTCCAGTCATAAAATCACAAGCATCATCAAAAACCTCATGTTTGACTTCTCTTTTCACCCACTTAGGCTTAGAATTGGACTTGATCCTTTTCTTAGTAGATGAAGCCTTTTTGTTGTTGTCAGTGCATGTATGAACATTTTTCAGTAGTGAGAATAGGTAAGTTAAAGCATGTACTCATGGCAGTGATTTTGCATGGCATACATTCAATGTTATTACAGACACTCATAGTTCTATGCATAAGGGGGGTTCTATGTAAGTTACCGTTGAGTTCAGTAGCATTGATCTTATCCTCAATTGGTTTCTTACAAACATGTGTTAAATGATGTGAAGATCCACAGTTATTGCATAATTTCCTAGAAGCACCTCCAACATTAGTGTATCCATTTCCTTTATTGACACCTACCTTACCATTCCTATTCTTAGACTTGGGAGTTACTGGATTGACAGTGTGTTCAGAAGTTGCTATCGAACTTTCCTTGACAGTACCTTTTATTCCAACTGTTTTGACAGAAGGTTTGGAAGTTACTGTCTTGAAAACATTCTTGACAGCATCTTTGGAAGATTCTGTCTTGCCAACTGTGACAGCATCTTTTGAACTTACTGTCTGATTGCTTGGTAAGTTTACTATCTTGGGGATTGTGACAGTATCCTTTCCATCCTTGGATGTGCTGTCAACACCTTCATCCTCATCAAGAATTTCTTGTTTGATGAGCATGGCTTCTTCATCAAACTCAATTTCTGCAGCTTTGAAAATAGGAGTTTTAACCTTCTTGAGAATGGTGGGTTTGACAGCAGCATTTCCAGAACAATCTTGGATCACAGTTTCCTTTCCAGGTCTTCTACCATATGAAAAACCTATACCAACTGTCTGATTTTCTGTATGCTTATCATTGTAATCCTGAACTATCTTTGATGAGTTTTTATAAGCCTTAATCTTGAATTCATTTTCAGCAATCTCATTCCTCATGAATTCTTCAACCTCTTTAGCACATTTTAATTCATTTTTAAGTCTAGCATTCTCCTGAGCTAAAGAGTCTAGTGAACTGGTTTTGAGAACAAGAGATTCATTTTCAGACTTTAGTGTTTCATTTAGCTTACTCAGCCTAGTGATTTCCTCATTAGCAGCAGATAAGCTAGTATGGACATTGAACATTTCAGCACTTAAGTCTTTAATGGTTTTCTTATACTCATCAGTGGACATATCAAGTAAGACAAGTGAAGGTACCTGACTTGAAGATGTTGATGCTACTTCATCAGTGCTAGCCATGAGAGCTAGGTTGACATATTCTTCTTCTTCTTCATCATCAGACTCATCCCAACACTTTCCTTCAACCACATAGGCTCTACCTTGATTCTTCTTAGAGTATCCACCAGTTTCTTTCTCAAACCTCTGAACCTGTTTGGGTCTTTTGCATTCAGTAGCAAAATGACCAGGTTCACCACAGTTGTAACACTTGAATTTTGACCTATCCACAAATCCAGTCTTGTATCCTCCTTTGGTTGAACTTCCCACAGCAGCCTTTGATGAATTTCCCTTGTTGAACTTGGATGCTTGGCCTTGGGGCTTGTATGACCTATCCTTCTTGAACCTAAAGTTCTTGAACTTTTTGGCCATGTAAGCCATAGTAGGATTGTCCATGCTTTCCAGTTCCTCCATTGTGTAGAAGTCTTCATCTTCCACATCCTTGAGCTGTAGTACTACTTTCTCATCATCTTCAACAACCTCTTCTATCTTCAAGGATTGTGCAGGGGTTGATTGTGTGATATGTAGTACTTCACTTGGCTGTGTGATCCTTGGCACATGTGCTAATAGGGCACTTGACATATTAGCCATCTTGTTCCTTGTTCCACTCTGTATGGCTCTCTTTTGAAAGAGTTCAAGTTCATAGGATTTCAGAATGCCATAAAGTGTCTCAAAGGTTATATTGTTGAGATCTCTTCCTTCTCGTATGGCTGTTGTCTTGTGTTCAAGGTGATCAGGCAGTGTAAGCAGGAACTTGACATTCAGTTCTTTTCTGTCATAGTACTTGCCATGTATCTGTAGTTCAGTTAAGAGCTTACTGAACCTTTCAAACATGGAAGTTAAGTCTTCACCAGGCTTGGCCATGAATGCCTCATATTGTGATATCAGTATTTGCCTTGGGTTGCCCTTAACTTCTTCACTTCCTTCACATAGTAAAGCTAACCTTATCCACATCTCATTGGCAGATGTGCAGCTTATCACACTTCCACACATGGCTTTATCCAACGTGAGAGAATCGAGCAAGATGAGTTGCAAGTGATCATCTAGCACCATCTTCTCCTTCTCAGGTTCCAAAATTTCCGAGGGATCTTTGGGAACCCAATGTGCAGGAATGACTTCACCATTTACTGTTGTGGCTTCAATTTCCTTCCTTGGAATGAAAGGACCATTCTCGAGAATACCTGGGTATAGTGGATTCACAGCTTTGATAAACAACAAGATCTTTCTTTTCCAAATGTTGTAGTTCTCTTTATCAAAATCTGGGATCTTGATACTGCTTGATTTCTGCATTGTCGTCGTGATCTCAGATATGTAGGTTAATCTGTATGCTCTGATACCAGTTGTTGGTCCTCGTGTATTGCAGAAGGGGGGGGGGATGAATGCAATACTGATAAAATTCAATCTCAATTTCAATAACCAAAACTAGGATTTAATGTTATCAGTAATATGTATGCATTCACAAACAGTATGGTCTAAAGAAAAGTTTCACAAAATAAATGTTTTTATTTATTTTGCAAAGTGTTGCTACAACCTCAAGAGAGAATTCTTGAGCTTCGGTTTTCTTCAAGACACTTGCTTTCGTTACACTTCGTGCCTAGAATGAATTGATAGTCTAAGTATATAACTAATCCTATCACTGTCAACACGGGTTTGTGAAGCTGCTGTCATTATCAAGTGGCAGCTTCTTACAAAATGTCTACACATGTGACTTTCCTAAATTGCTAACATGTCAGATATATATTACAAAGAAAGCAACCTAGATTCATTCTATTTCCAGCTAAAATAATTCAGCAAATAGAGACTTGACCTTGCTCTTGAATTGATTCGCTTTTGTTTTGTAGTGCTTGAAGCTTCTGTCGTAGTCTTGCAGACTTGGTGCAGCTTAGGGATACTGCAACACGCCTGTTTCTTGAACATTGAAACTATCACGGGATTTGACTGAGAAGATACCTAGAACAAGGATCTTTCTCGAGACAGTTACTTTTGCCGCAAAGCTTGCTGTCACAGGAATGTTCTTTTGGTGACAGTATGAGTTCCCCGCACAGAGTGTTGTCGAGGTTTCCAAACTTGATGTCGAGGACTAAAGTTGATGTCGCGTAGTCTTCCGCCAATGTTGCTGTCAGAGTGAATATGATGTCGTGACTTGTAACATTCTGTCTTCTTGTAATCTTGTTGTCAATGCTTATGACAGTAACCTTTATTCATGCTGTCATCTAATATGCATTCTTTGAGGCTTGAACACAGCAAGTGAACTTCTTCCAAATTACACAACTAAAATGACATTGCATACTGATTACAAGAACATACTTTGGATGTGATAGTATGTTCTACTTAATTAAAAATTAAGTACATACAAGGTTAAGTTGTTTCTATGATATCACCCATAAATCCCAACAGATCTTTCCTTTGGCATGGAAATAAAATTACTTGCATGAGATAGAAGTTTTGGTATTTCTTCCTGTTCCCAGCATCTTAAATTTCTTTTCCATAGTTGAGTTTCTGAAACTCTGGGATTTCTTATCACATCTAAGAATTGCTTGAGGCTGGCATGTTTGAATAAAGATAGAGAGTAGAGCTTTGGGAATGCTTTGGCCATAATAATGCCTTTGGACCATGCATCATGCCAGAAAAGAATTGACTCACCATTTCCTATCTGCCATTGTAAGTCTTCTTTGTCAATTTTCAGCTTGTCTTGATGAGTTACTAAGGTATTTAACACCGTAGAAAAAAAACTGGACACTTTCTTGTTTTTGAAACCATCAGCAAAAAATGTCCCCTGTGAGATAAGGTATTTTTCTCTCATCCATTTATTCCAAGATTTGTGATTTTCTTGATGCCATTTCCAGACCCATTTGGCTAAGAGAGCATCATTTCTGTACTGTAGATCTGTAATTCCTAAGCCACCTGCTTTTTTAGGTTGCACTATTTTTTCCCACTTCACCAGGTGCATTTTCCTTTTAGTCTTACTAGTGGAATCACCATTTCCCTATAAAAAAACCTCTCCTTATTTGGTCAATCTTATTTCTAATACTTACTGGAACTTTGAACAAACTAAACCAGTAGATAGGTAAGCTATCAATAGTACTCTTCATCAGTACATTCCTTCCTGCTTTGTTGAGAATCTTGGATTTCCAACTTACTAATTTGGACTCCATTTTTTTTATTAATGGAGCCCAGAAGATTTTCTTTCTTGGTGATGTTCCAATTGGGGCACCTAGATAAGTCATAGGCCAACGTCCTACTTTACAGCCCAGAATAGAAGCACAAAGGTGATCCAATTTTTGATTCTTTGAACAGGAGTACAAGCTGCTTTTGCCAAAATTTATTTTTAGTCCTGACAAGAGTTGGAAGCATTGGAGAACTGATTTGATTTTTCTACATGCATTCACATTACCTTTAATAAAAAGCACTGTATCGTCCGCAAATTGTAGATGAGTGAGTTGTGCACCTTCAGGAGAGAAAGAAACTCCTTCAAAGAAGTTTAGAATGTTTGATTTTTTCAGCATTACATTTAAAACTTCTGCCACCAGATTGTATAGTAATGGGGATAGCGGGTCACCTTGCTTCAAACCTCTAGAGAAATTGAATTCTTTAGTTGGTGTACCATTCACCAAAACAGATGATTTGGAAGATGAGAGATATCTCCTTATCCAATCAATCCATCTTAATCCAAAACCTTGGTATTGCATTAGTTCAAAAAGGAATTCCCAATTTACACTGTCAAAAGCTTTTTCAAAGTCAAGCTTTAGGATGTAGACATCTTTCTGATTGTTTCTGATTGAGTGGAGAGCCTCATTTACTACCATTATGCTCTCTGTAGCTTGCCTGCCTTTTGTAAAGGCTGTTTGTGTATCATCTAGCAGAGTGTCCATGAATGTACTCAATCTGGTGGCAAGAACTTTTGTGAACAGTTTAGCAGTAGTGTTTATGAGGCTAATGGGCCTGAACTCAGTGACTTTGTGAGGCTTATTAATTTTTGGGATCAGGGCTATAAAAGAGGAGTTAAGACCACTTGGGAAAGGTTTACCTCTGCAGAAGTCCAAGTAGCAATTCAGTACTTTTTCTTTGATGTGCGGCCAGAAATTTTTTAAATAGGCTGCATTAAAACCATCTGGACCTGGTGATTTTTCATTGCTCATTTGATTTAGAGCCCTGGTCACTTCTTCCATCTCAAAATTCCTTTCTAACCACACTCTCTCTGAAGAGCATAGTTTTTTCAGATCTAAGGAGCCCAGGGAGAGCAATTTAGTAGTGTCTGAAGGATTGAAAAAATTTGCAAAGTGCTCAAAGAAAGTATTTTTTTATTTCTTCCACCTCAGTCATCCATGAATCCCCCTTAAGAATTCTCCTTATGTTGTTTCTGTCTGTTCTCTTTTTGACTATTTGATGAAAAAACCTAGTGTTTTTATCCCCCTTTAAGGTCCAACCGATCCTAGCTTTTTGTCTTAGGGAGGCTTCTTTCAAGTGGTACAGATGGTCCAACTCATTTCTCATACGAACCAGATTATCAGTTGGAGAGCTTTTTTGTTCTTCTGCATTTATAGATTCCTCCAGAGTATTGATTTTAGCATCTGTATTGCCCATACAAGAGGAGAACCATTCCTTGATGATCTGCTTCGCTTTCTTCAGAGTCAATTGAACATTGCTACTCTTATCCTGTTTTTTTGTCAAGGAATTGCTGCAAGAGAATCTTTAATACTGGTTCTTCTAACCAGTGATTAAAAGCCTTGAAAGGCTTTGGACCCCAGTCCAATTGATTTGCAGTCAGAAGAAGGCCTTTGTGATCTGAGGACTTCCTGTTTAAAGCTTGTAAAGACCAATCACCCTTATCTAGCCAGCTAGAGTTGACTAGTACTCTGTCCAATCTACTTTTCCTATTTTTGGAGCCAAACCAAGTAAATAAGCCGTTTGTCAACTCAATATCATGCAAATTTCCTTTCTTGATGAAGTTATTGAAGTTGTAAGAATCTCTAGCTCTATAGATACAATTTGCACATTCCTTCTCATTTCTAATGCAGTTGAAGTCACCTACAAAACTTGTTGGATCACTTGTCGTGCATTCCCATATCTCAAAGAGCTGATTCCATAACTGTTTCTTGAGACTTGGTCTTTGAGGAGCATAAATGTTGATCACATGGAAGCAAAAATTATTACTCAGGTCTTTTAGTTGAACCCAAATCCAATGCTTGCTTTGTGCATGTCCCATATATTGAAAAACAATTGTGTCCCATGAGACAGCTAAGCCTCCTGAAAGACCCTCAGCATTTTGAGATAACCACTGATGACTCTCATCTTCCCAGATAGTACTTTCCAGGTTTGTATTCCATGAGGAACACTTTGTTTCTTGCAGACACAGAATATTTACCTTCTTCCTTACCACTGTACTTTTGACATTTTTCCTTGCCACTAGATTATTGAAACCTCTGATGTTCCATGAAAGTAATTTTATCTCCATTGTAAATATACACTAACAAGACTAATGGGTTTCAACCGCAGGACTTTACATTTTTAATTAGAGATTACCCTCCTGCAATCTCTTCTCTATAATTTTTTTACTTTCTTCTTGGCCTAGTGGAAAGGCGAGGCCCATCAATTGAGCACTTTCCAGGATCATATCTGCTTCATCAGGGGTATGATGCACAATTTCTTCTTGTATTGACTCCAGAGTAGGACTAATTTTCCTCTTCTTACTTCTTTTCTTGAAGTTTCCTTTAAGTGGTTTACCACCTAAGTGTCCAAAATCAAAGGGGTTTTTGAAGGTAGGCGCCTTTTTCTTTGGACGTCCTCTAGATCTCCCCATATTCAATTTGTCTACCTTGATGCAGAGAGTGTTTTGCGATTGTGCCTTGGTCTCTTTTGATACCTCCTTCGATAAGGCAGAATTAGTAGAGTTTCCGTCATTTGTTAAAGAAATTGATAATCCTTCACTTAGAGTAACCACTGTATCACAAGAATGTGTTGTATCCTCTCCTCTGGGAATCATCCTGTTATCAACACTAGCAGCTTGTACTTTGGAAGTGATAGTTCCACTATTTGGCGAGTTACCACTTTGCGTTTCAGGAACTATCTCTTGCAGACTGGGGGTATTGTTGTCAAGGAACACTGAGTTTTTTGTAGTTTGTCTTACCTGTGAATGTTCATCCTTGGAGGCAGGAACTGAGGCAAACTGATCAGTCAGTATGTTGACATTTGATTTCAGAGAGTCTTTTAAGTCTCTAACGGAGTAATTTTCTCTTTCATTTTCACTAACGCTGTTAGGAAACTCTGAGCTTTTCTTCTTATTTTCAATGAAGCTTTTGATGTCTATCACTTCTTTGAATATAATGGTATGTTGTACCCCTTTCACTAGAATTTTGATCTCATCTATGATTGCCTCATAGTTTGTGGTAGCCAGACAAATCATTGGATTAACAACAGCGTTACTTTCATCAACCTGATAAGACCAGGATATCCATTCACCCAATCTACTTGTGAATGCTTTAAGGTTTTCCTCAAGTCATGCATTCATTGGTAACCCAATGCATTCTATCCAAGCCGTTCTTGGCATGATCAAATCTTGGTTTTGGAACTTTCGTATTATTGAAAACCATTCCGTAAGGGAGTTGAAATCAAAGTCCTCCCAGTTATCTTGGTTTTCGTTTTTTAATAAAAACTTTCTTTCCGTTAAACCCACAACAGTAATGAAACTAAGTCCAGCTTTTGAGAGCTTACCTTGAAGAGATTCTGGGGTTTCTTCCATCCATGAGATACCCACCATAGACTGAAAAAGTCCTTCTTCAACATCTTCATCCACAGAAGCTTCCAAAAACTCAAACATTTTTTTACCAAAATCATCTTTATTTTTAGTGGTACATTTATCCTTTGGGACCATGTTTTCTGTTGTATGCTCTTTGCGAGCTCCTTCATTTAGCGGCTCTTGTCTTTTTGCAGCTATATTAATGGACATTTTGATTCTACTGCCCCAACCTCCCATTTCCTTTGCATTGTTGATGATAATACCTGCTTCAAGCTCACTAATGGTTTTTATAAAACCATACCTTTTGTTATTTTTATCTCTGCGCTTCGGTAAGATTATATCCTTGATTTCTCCACAAGATTTGAAAAAATCCCAAATCCTTTTTAGCTTGTGCTTCCAATGGAATGTTGGCCAGAAAAATGGTTGTCTCCGGAGTTGAAAGTCTCTTGCTGGGACTCAGTGCTTTCTTTTTGTACTCTACTAGAGTCCAATCTTTTTCTCCCTTTTTCGTTCTCTTTGCGGGAGTTTTAAGAACCTCTGCAAAAGTCAGACCCTTTGTGACTCTATCGCCACTATTTTTTGAAGCCTCCGCATTGTGAAAGGAAGAGTTTGCCTTTAGACTTCTCCAATGTATTTGGTTTAATGCTTCAGTAGTTGCTAAAGGATCTCCCTTTCTAAATCTTCCAAACACCTCTTTATCCAGGATACTTTCGTATGCTTCTATGAAATTCTTTAGTATTTCCTCCCCTAAAAGGTTTTTGTTCTGGTTACCTTTAGCATGTCGTAGCTGTTGCTTGGATTCCGATGAGTATCCGGTGAAGTTTGAATTTTGAAATTTGAACGACTGTTCGGCTCCTCCTCTGCAGCTCCATTTTTCCTAATAGCTGATTTTTAAATTCTATATATAATATGTTTCTCCTAATGATTCACCTTTTTTTTAAACATATTTAATCTCAGTGATATACATAATATGTTTCTCCTACGATTTCTCATTGTTACCAAGTCTAAACATATAACAAACTAAGTTATTAAATAAATTACATCATTTATTAATCAATTTTATTATATCATAAAATTTAATATAAATATTTTTAAAAATTCTAATTTTTATTATTTAAAATATAGGTACCGTAGAAAATAAATGAAAATAAAATAAGACTTATATCTTTTGTTTTATTTTATATAAATTTGCATTTTTTGAAAAATATTCTACAAAATAAGTTTTTAGATAAAATAATATTTCTAACATAAAAATTAAAATTTCTTTTAAATTTTCCATTTCGTCTTAGTCATTTACCGAAATTTTGAACAAAATATAGAAAAAACCAATTGTTTAATATTTTTTATTATTTGAATATTATATCAAATATTAATATATTTATCACCATTTTTATTTTTCTAAAAATTCATATTCCAAGTTCTATTTTTAAAATACATAATATAACATTAATGTTAAATTATATCACATAATTTGTTATTTCTAATGAATCGCTCTCTAGTTAAACATGTTTACCTGCTTTCTCGTTGTTAACAAAGCTAAACATATAACAACCTAATTAACTAAATAAATTACATAATCTATTAATCAATTTTATCATATCAGAAAATTTAATTTATATATTTTTAAAAATTCTAATCTTTATTGTTTAAAATGTAGGTTCTTAAAATGAAAAGAAAATAAGAATTCTATATTTTATTTTATTTTATAGAAATTTGCATTTTCTGAAAAATATTCTACAAAAATATTTTTAAATTAAATAATTTTTTTAACGTAAAATTAAGGTTTCTTTTGAATTCTCCGTTTCGTTTTGGTCATTTATCAAGATAAATTTTAAGATAATTTGATTTTATAATAAATTTTAGAACTTCAATAAAAAAATATATGAGAATATTAAAATGATAACTTTGATTTCAAGAGAAATTTTAAGATAATATCAACATGGTAATTTGACTTGAAGATAAATTTTAGGAGAATATTAAGATAATAATTCGTCATAAGAATAAAGTTTAGGACAATACAAGGTAATTAAGATTTTTATTACTAAAAATTTAAAAAGCAATTTAGATATTTTTAACTTTTAATATTATTACATTAAAATTTTGAGAAAATTAGAAAAATAGATCGAGATAATTTGAGAGGCATCACATTAGCGTACTTGTATAAAGAATAGATGTGGGCAGCGATTTGACGCCTCTCAAATCGTCTCCTTTATTATTTTCCTTGATTGAAATAGTAAAAAAAAATTAGGATATAAATGGGACTTGTATAGTAAGCTTACAAGAATATTAATATAGTATACTTCGTTTCCTCCATTAAATATAGTAGGAATAAATTAGTAAATAAATTAGACTTAGAGAGAAAGTTTCAGGTGAATATTAACATAACATATTTAGCTACATTCCTTGAAGATGGCAAGAAAAAAATTAGTAAATAAATTGGATTAGTAGAGAACATTTATGAGAATATTAACATTGTATATTTAGTTTCCTCCGTTAGAAAATAGTAAGAAGGATATAAAACATTTATCTAATATTTAATGTTAGTAATTCAAAAAATCAAGAAAATTAGAATAATAGATCGAGACGATTTAAAAACCCCACCTAACCGCCCTCATCTTCTCCATCATATTTTTCAAATTTTTAAGCATTGACTTAAATAAAAAATTCAGGAAAATGTTAAGATAATATATTTAGTTTTCTATGTTAGTAAATAGAATTATAAATAAAAAATTAGGAGAATATAAAAATTGTATAATTAGTTTTCTTCATTTGTAAATATTCTAAAGACAATAATATTAAAATTGTATATTTAGTTTCCTCCATGAGTAAAAATTTAAAAGGCAATTGAGATATTTTTTAATAAAAAATTTAGGAAAATATAAAAATTGTATAATTAGTTTCTTTCATTTGTAAAAATTATAAAGACAAGAATATTAAAATTGTATATTTAGTTTACTCAATAAGTAAATATTTAAAAGGCAATTGAGGTATTTTTTAATAAAACATTTAGGAAAATATTAAAATTGTATATTTAGTTTCTTGCATTAGTAAAGTTTTTAAAGACAAGAATATTAAAATTGTATATTTAGTTTACTCATTAGTAAAGATTTTAAAGACAATTGAGATATTTTCGAATCTTTAATATTAATAATTAGGCCCTATAATATTTTTGTAAAATTTTAAATATTAACTATTTAAGAAAAAAATATAAAATCAATCAATCTATACTATCTATCTATCTATACTATAAAATACGAAACATTAAAAGTTTTTGTACCTGTTTTTGGTACGGTACTGTCCTGTTTTTTGAGCCGACGTTGCAGATGTACGTACAAATAAAAAATACTAAAAACATGCAAAAATATAATTTAAGTATTAACCACATCTTCAAAATTTAATTACTAACCACCGCTTCAAACTTCAACTATTTGTATTATCACAAAAATTACAATTTTTTTAAATATTCTTAGATGTTATAATAGAAACATAATCGATTTTTATATAATCATTATCTTTCCTATGAATTTGAATGCGGGATTTCAATTATCTAAATATGATTAATTACAAAATTTATAAGATAATAGTGTTGAATAACTTTAATTAAGTCCCAAAATCACAAAAAGAATATATCAAAAACTATATAAAAAGATAACATTCAATATAATTATTATTAAATGTAGAAATCAACTAAAACAAATTAGAAAAAATTGTATCCGCACACTCTTCTTGTGCAGCCTATTACAATATACAATGGATCTCTATTTGTATTCTAACATTTTCAGTTGTAGAAAAATTCTCCACCTAAACATTTTCAATTCATATTTTCAAGAGTTTTTTTCGAAAATCCAACCGTACGGATTAATAGATTACACAAAAATTAGTGAGTATACAAAATTAGATAGAAATTGATTTTGTATATGATGCAATTTTAAATCAAAAAATGATACAAAATCTGAGACGTTAAATTCATATTGTAAACGATATATAAAATACCATGTTAAATTAAATTAATTCTTAAAGGGTAAAATTTATAAAATTTTGCACACCTAATTATTTTTGCATAAATATTTAATCGGTATGGTTAAATTTACGAAAAATTGATAAAAACATGATTTGAGCCGCTTAGGTAGAGAATTTTTCTACCATGCCAGGTAGATTTTCTTTACACAAATCAAAAAACTGATTAACAATAGTCTTTAAGTATGCATATATATAACTTGCACAACCTCGAGTTTTTGATGTTAGAAAGAAGAAAATAAATTAAAATATACAAGCAATTATCATCAATATGCAATGTTATTAATGCACACGAATTATCATAAAATCCTCAAATTTTTTACGTGATGAAAACTAATTAGTATGCCATACTTTTATAGGCAATTTAAAATATAATATAAAGATTTATAAATATTAAATCCTAAATAGGATTGTAATATAACGTTAAAATAAAGATTTAATTCTAAAATTTTTTGATTTTTATATATTTATTGTCTTCCTTATAAATTCGAATCTAACTAAGATAATTTAATTTTTATTGAATAAAAATAGAGAAACTCTAGAAAAATATATTAAACTTCAATATGATTTAATTTAGTTGAGAAAAGAAGTTAATTTGTTTTAATTAAATATTTTAAATAAAATTGACTTTAATATATTTAGTGCCTTCCCTAAAAATTTGAATTGAATTAAAATAGTGAAACTCAAGAAAAATATATTAAAACTTAAATAGAATTTAAGTTAGTTTAGAAAAAAAGGTAATATTTGTTTAATTAAATTTTAAATAGAATTGACTTTTATATATTTATTGTCTTTCCTGAAAATTCGAGTGTAAATAAGGAATGTCTTCCCTAAAAATTTGAATGTAAATAAGAAAATTTAATTTTATTGAATTAAAATTGAGGAGCACTAAAAAATTAGATAAATATGAATCGAGCGATTCTAGAGTTCTTGGGGTTTTTCTTTATATATATAAACTAGTCGACTAAGTCGCGCTTCGTAGCGACCCTATAATTTTTTTGTAAAATTTTAAATATTGACTATTTAAGAAAAAAAGTTTATATAATCTATACTATTATATAATTGACGTTTCATTGAAAATTTTGGTTTTCAGGTTTTCGGTCATTTTAATTAATAAATAATACGAATAATAGGAAATTGTATTTTCTAACCAAAACATATTACTCCCTCCGTCCATTTAGGTTCTTAACATAACTTATTAAGTTATGTTAAAATTTTAATTAAAAAATAAGTTATGAAATTATAGTTTTTAGGAGTCTTAAAATGCATGCCAAGTTCTGTCTCCGAAAGAACCTAAAGGGACGTGGGAGTACCTTTTGATTAAAAAAACACTATATTTTATAAACACGTCTAAAAATACTAATAATATAATATTTTCCAATCATTAAAACCATGTTACCTTTTAATTAAAACATACTACCTTTTTTAAACACACCTAAAAATACTAATTATATTATATATTTCAGTCATTAATGTAATGTTTTTAAATTAACATGTTAACTTTTAATTAAACAATATTACATTTTCCAAACACACCTAAAAATACCAATTGTACAATATCTTTCAATCATTAATACACTCCCAAAAATACCTTACACAATATCTTTCAATAATTAATAATATTTATAACTTATTAATACATCCAAATATATCTTTTAATTAATTAATTAAAAAAATAAATCTAAAAACCCGTAAATGGTACGTGCAATAAGTCAGTCTATACTATTACATAATAGACGAAACATTAAAACTTTGATCGGTCGGTAAAATCATATTTTTACTTAATTACCTTTACTGATTTATAAAAAAATATTAAATAATAACATTATCTATTTATAACCAATTACCTTTTCATCTAGAACACATTATAAATTTTTCTAACAAAACCCCTCTTTTTCTAAAAATCTCATAGACAATTTCCTTTTTCAAATTACTTTTTCTATTTTTCTTACTAAAATCTCTCATTTTTCTAAAAATATCACGGGCAAACCCTTTACTTATTTATTTTAAAAACCAACTTTAAGGCTTTTAATTTTTTAAAAAGTTTACATATTTTATCACGCGTGCTTATTTTTTTTAACAAATGCAATTAATAAAATATTAAAACGTAAATAATATAGTAACAAATATTAAAAATAACCCGTGCATCGCACGGGTTTTAAGCTAGTATATATAAATAGTGAACACAATATTTTACAAAGTGTTAGGTCCTGATATGTTTGTAGAAGGGGGTTGAATACAAACGATACTGTTTAATCGAATTTATCCTTTTAATAATTTAACAATTAAGAACAAATTAATGCGGAATAAAACTGAAACAATATTCAAGTTAAATATAACTTATATTAAACTTGACGAGTGTTACAATTTGATCACTGATTACAAGGGTTCTTGATAAAACAAATCTAGAATAAATTCGACATGAATTTATCTATTTTTGTAATAAAAAGGATCGAATACTAAAAAGTAGTTCGATATAAAATCTAGGGATTATGATCCGCTAGAAAGCTAAAGCAGTGCAAGAGAATCACTTCTTATGAATTTAATGTTAAGAACCAAACTAGAATTAATTCTCTGGCAGGAAATGAATAGCTTCGACAGTTGAAGAAATAAAGATAGAAGATGGAATGTTGATGTTCTGTGTCTTTACTTTTTGTTCTGTGTAATTGGTGAATGAGATATGTCTTCAAGTAGTCTTGTATTTATATCACTGCATTTCCTTTTGTAGACCACGTGCACAGCCACTAGACAGATTGTAAATGCACTAGGAAGACAAGCAGAAAAACAACCATTTTGCTCTTGGAAGACTCTCGGGAAGACAACCTTTGTATTAAGAAGACAATCGGGAAGACTAGTATTTACACTAGGAAGACAATCGGGAAGACTCACTTGTGAGTCTTCCTAGTTCAAAAAACAGAGTCTTCCTAGTTTAAATCTAAGTCTTCCTACTTCATTTCTATTCTAATTTAAATAATTAACTAAATAAATTATGTATTAAATTAATTCTTTACAGAATTAATTTAATAAATAATTCACTTAATAGTATTAATTATTTATAAGAGAATAAATAGAATTAGTTGACTTCTCAATTAATTTCTGAATCACTTAAAACTTAGATAAAGAATAAACATATTAGTACGTTGACACTCAATGCACGGTCTGGTTCATGAGTGACTAACGACAATGTCTGTTCTTTATCTGTTTGACTTTAAGCAGTGATTCATTTCATTCTCATTCAAGAACTCTGTAACCAGTATCTTTTGCTGTCACCACTTGAAATCTCCGTCACTTTAATAAATCCACTGAGCTTGAATACTTCACTGAGGCTTGATCAACAAATTGATCTTCTTTCAATGTAGAATCACTTCAAGACTGTAGATGACTTTAATCTTCATTCTTTGACAGATATAATCTTCTGAGATTCTTGTGACATTTGATTTTTATTATTTACTTATTACATCTTAATTAAAGTTGAGTAGAATCTTCGGTGTTTACAAATAGGCCTAGACATATGTCTTTCAATCTCCCCTATTTGTTTGTTATACAATAACAACCAAATACTCTAGAGGATAACTCAACTAAAACAAGAAAAGATAAGACTTTTAAGAGCCAAACAAATAATAAAAAGTTCTGGATTAAGTATAACAATTTCCAGATTCAAACAGTAAAGATAAATACAAGATAGATGGTCCTATAGTCTGAACAAATGATACATTTTCCTATCTTGATTTACCTAGCTCTAAACATATAACATTTACAAATTGAGCTAACTACATCATGTCTTAGTCTATAATTTCACCTTCTTCAGCTTCTTGCAAGGTGACTAGAAGATCTTTGTCAAGGACACGATCACTTTCAGAAACCACACCACTTGGCATTACTGGTTGAGTGGTGATCTTCTTCAATCTGTTCTTCATCTGAGCATACCTTGGAACTTTCTCCGTGCAGTAGTCTGAAATCATATCGGCAACTTCAGACTTCTCTACAGTAGTAAACCCAGAAGTTCTCAGAAGATTCTCCAACTTCACCAATTGCATTGCAGTCTGTAGCTTCAAAGAATCAGGATCCAGTCTTACCGTCTCCAAAGTTGTACCTCTATAGATTTTGACTTCATACGGGAAGTGTACAACTTGAGGGATGGCCTTCATTGCAGAATCTCTCAGTCGGTCATATAGAAGCTCATTCAAGCATGAAGATCTCTTTATCTTACTCATAAGAATCCACAATTCAGAGAGAGATCTTCTTTGTAGGAGGTCAAGAGATATGGTGAATGACCCTTCAAGAGCACTAGACACATAGATATACATTTCTTGCCTCACTTGATCAAATGCAGATGTAATCCTTAGGATATCTTCCTTCAATGCCTTCATGTATTATGAGTTGTCCGGATTAACAGTTCTGATCTTCTCAAGTAACTTCAGAAAAGTAGCATCATTGTTTGTGCCTCTTTGAGGGATATCAAACATCTCCCTTGCCTTGTCCCACTTGCTTCCTTGCTTCATCCTAACATCCAATCTCCTTTCTTTGACATGAATACTATGAAGACGTTGTTTGTCTTCATGTTCAGCCTTTTGAATTTTTAGCTTTTGAGAAATGATGTCGGAGACCTTGGCATTTTCATCCTCCTTTCTCCTTAACTCTGCATGTTGCTTCTTCAACTCCTTTTGAAACAAAGGGTCAGGTGTGTATAAATCAGCTTCATCTTCCCAATCATCAAAGTTGGATGCCTCTTCAACCTCCTCCTCACCAAAAGCTTCTTCAGGTATGGTCTTCTCCAGATCACCAGATGTGTCAAATTGGAAGTCATCATGTTCACCGTGGTAGTAGTAGGCATCATCAAAGACAGTATCCTCCAATGATTGTTTAGTAGTAGGCATCATCAAAGACAGTATCCTCCAGTGATTGTTTACCTTTCCCTTTATCTTTTCCAACTCCAGAAGCTCCTACAGCTTCTCTTTCTCCTTTCTTCTCCTTCTCCCCCTTAGTTGAGGAATCCTCTACAGATTGAGCTTTGGAAGCCCTAGGATTCACCTCAGAAGTTCTCCTTATCTCTCCTTCTTCTCTCTTTTCTCCTTTATCTCCTCCTTCATTAGCATCATCATCCTCATCTTCATCATCTCCCTCAAAGAATGTTCTTTGTTGTGCTGTACGTTGATGTGAGTTATTTATCATATTATACAAGTGTTTCATACCTTCATTCAGATGCTCCATTCCTCCTTCTATCCTTGACATCCTTTCTTCATTAAACGTTTGATTTTCATCAGCTGTTTGCAGAATAAAGTCCACATTGGTAGAAATGGCAGCAATCTCCTTGACACTTTCTGAAATCTGAGCATTTGACGTTGTTAAATCAGAAATGTCTGAAGCCACTAGTACTTGAGATTGTTGGATGGCATTCAGCTTCGGGAGTAGAGTACTCTTTAGTCCTTCCAGATCATCCTTGACAGTACCCAGCTGATTAGATACAGAGGTGGAAGATTGTGCAACCACTTGTGCTTTGAGAAGATTGTTGTCAGCATGGGTTTCTTGTAACTTTTTCTGTAGATCAGCTAGCTGGTTCAACAACAAAGCAGTGTTTGTGTCAGTGTGTGTACTCACTTCAATTTCTCTCAGTGGTGTTTCACTCAACTCACGTGCTTGTGTTTGACTCTCATCTCTCACAACTAACTGTCTATCCATGTTTTCAGAGGATGTACCTGCATAAGAAATCACCCTAGCCCCTTCAAGAGAGGTCAGTGGTGGTGCAATGGGAGTTCGCAAATCCCAATCCCTGGTTGAGTCTGTCAAAATATTTGACATTATAAACTGAATTGCTTCAGTGACAGACTCACCTGGTTGCCTTTCACTTTCTCCAGTATAAACTGCGAGTGAAAAATCCCTTAGGGGAGCCAGAGATGTTCCCTCTGGGAGGGGAGAAAATGATTCTATTATTGGTGGCGAAGAATCAGATTTTCCCTCTGATGCCTGTGAAGGCACTTCTACCGTAACTATGGTAGGCACTGTTTCAAAGTCAAAAGTAAAGTGCTCTCCTTGCATAGTGTCCTGAGTATAATCTATTTGGATATCTTCTCCCATTGTGAGTAATGGGAGAGTGCTTGACTCAGTACAGGATGCCATGGCCCGATGGCGAATTTCAATAGATTCATCTTGTTGAGAGAATGTCTCCAGAGACTGTTTAGTGACCATATAAATGTCCATATCCTGTTGAGAGGATACAGATGGGCTTACAGATGCCTCCCTATAGGTTTTTCTTTTCTTTAAGGGTGGAGACAGAGTTGTGGGAACACTCATTGCAGCTATTTCACTAACTCTTCTTTGACTGGTTTGAACATTTGGCTCAGGTTGTTTGTCAGTAGTGTTTGACTCTCTGTTTGGCTCTATGACCTGAGTCAGAGATTGTGGTTCTACAACCTCTGGGTCAGCCCTAACAACCATTTGGGTTTCAATTAAAGTACCAGAAGAAGATCCAGGATTAGGAATAAATACCTGTAGTGGAACTGGATGTGGCTCAGGAACTTGTTCACCAAAGATAGGAAGATTAATGAATCGACTCATCAATGGTGAAACAAGAACATTTATGTTGAGGAATTTGGATGAGACATCAAGTCTGGTGTAGAATTTAGTATATGTGGTTGGAGAGGATACAAATCTGGTTTCCCTAAACAGTTCTACCTGCTCAGCAGTGAGAAGATGATTAATGATAAGAGTGAGAAAGCGAGGGTACCAACACTTCACTTTCACATGATTATCAGAATCTCTCCTAGAGTGAGCAAGCCTGTTAAGCATTAAGTTCCACAGAATTTCAGAAAAATTTAATCTACGACCAAATACAATAGCATAAGCAATATATTGATTAAGACTGGTAATGCCATGAAAATTTGTTTTTGTTCAATTACCAAATACTCTTGCTATTGTATCAAAGAACATATCCCATTCCCTTACAAGAAAACTTTTGGACAATTTAACCATTTGTAAGGGACCCTGATAATGAATATTCACAAAGAACTATGATAACTCATCATCAGTGGGTAAAGGATCAAACATATCCTTTGGGAACTGTAACACATCACAAAATAAATCAAAAGTGACTGTATATTACTGATTTAAAATATTGAACGTAAAAGATTTTGAATCTCCAGCAATAACAGCACTTGAACATAAAAACCTCAAAGGATCAATTTTAAGAAGTGCAGTGGCACAAATAGCATGACTGACACAAGTCTCGCTATTTAAAAATTGAATCCAAGGTTTAAAACGTTCCACCTTACACTTTGACGGATCAAAATACCCAACATAATTATTTAAAACAAGTTCAAAATTAGGATCCATTTTTATAAAACAAGAAATTTTAATCAATTTAAAATAAAATTAAAATTTTAGGGATTTTTAGAATTAATTAAAATCCACAAAATCAAAATTTTACCAAAATTAACCAATTTTAAATTTTGATCCTAAACTTTCGAACTAAAAACTTTGAAAAGTAAAATGAATTGGGCAAATGATTCTCAAGCACACACACAAAGTTCACAACTTCAGAAACTACTATGATCACTAAAACACAAGAATTACTTAGCAATTCAAACACACAAGTCGAAAGGATTGAGAAAAAAGAAAAATCCAACAGCAATTTGACTTGAAAAGTGTGATTTTGAAAGAACAGAGTGATTTGCTAAGTAAATACTTGAGCAAGAATGGTTTAGATCAAAGCTTTTTTGCAGAAGAAATGAGAGAGAATTCGAAGGGGGTGGTTTTCAAAAAAAAACTGATAAGATAAAAAGAAATGCGTGTGTGTAAGTGTATATATATAAGAATAAAAATAAATAACTGAAAAAGAAATGAACGGTTTTTTTTTTTAAAATTTGTATTGGGAAGACAATCGGGAAGACTTAGGATAGTCTTCCCGGTAGTCTTCCTAATACAAATTAGAAAGTCTTCGGAAAATAATAAAAGAAAAATCAGAAAAATTAAACTAATTAATTTTAAGTCTTCCCGATAGTCTTCCTAGTTCAAAAACTGGGAAGACTTAGGAAAAGACTTAAAATTAAATAGAAAAAATGAAAAAAAATGAAATATTCCTTGTCTTCCCGGTAGTCTTCCTAGTATAAAACTGGGAAGACTTAGGAAAACTTAGAATAAAAAAGAACATCTTTACAGAAAAGTGCAGAAAAATAATAAAAATGCATGAAAAATCTATAAAAGTCTAGAAAAATTCACAGAAAATTCCATAAATCCTAGAAAAATATGCAGAAAAATATGGAAGTGCATAAAATTAATATAAACTTGCAGAATAATTTAAACAACAATATTTACAATCTGAAAAACACCTAAATAATTCTAAATAAATATATTTTCAATAAAAACACATTTCTCCACTTAAAAAAAATATGAGAAAAATATTTTTAAAGAAAATAAAATATTCAGAAATATTTAAATTTACAAGCATGTAATATTAAATGAGAATTGGCAATAAATATCATTTAAATGACAAGAGAAAATGAATTTTTGAAAGAACAAACATGATAGAGATATTGTTAATCACTAAGACTGTTCAACATACCCAATTTACCAACTAACCTGGTAAATGTGGATTCGTCAACAGATTTAGTGAATATATATGCAGTTTGTTCTTCTGTGGGTACAAAGTGTAACTCCACAGTTCCATTCATGACATGCTCTCTGATAAAATGATACCTGATATCAATGTGCTTCGTTCTCGAGTGCTGAACAGGGTTGTTGGAGATTGCTATGGCACTTGTATTATCACACAAAATGGGAATTTTGTCTAATGCAAAGTCATAGTCCTTCAATTGATTCCTTATCCATAAGATTTGAGCACAGCAGCTTCCAGCAGCAATATATTCAGCTTCTGCTGTTGAATTGGAAACTGTTTGCTGTTTCTTGCTATACCAGGAAATCAATCTACCTCCTAGTAATTGACAACTCCCAGATGTACTCTTTCTATCCACTACACTACCTGCATAATCAGAATCTGTATATCCAACAAGATTAAAACCAGAATCTTTAGGGTACCAGATACCTAAATTAGGTGTACCCTTAAGATATCTCAAGATTCTTTTAACAGCAACGAGATGTAAATCTCTAGGGTCCGCTTGGAACCTTGCACACAAGCATGTAGCATACATAATATCTGGTCTACTTGCAGTAAAATAGAGTAAGGAGCCAATCATACCTCTGTAGCTTGTAATATCTACCTTGATAGAGTTATCACAAGCTCCCAGTTTGACTGTTGTTGAAGATGGAGTTCTTGCTGATGTTGAATCCTCCATGTGATACTTCTTGAGGAGTTCTTTGAGATACTTGGATTGACAAATAAATATACCATTTGACCTTTGACTTACTTGTAATCCAAGAAAGAACTTTAGCTCACCCATCATACTCATTTCAAACTTACTCTGCATTAGCTTAGCAAATCTCCTACAGAGATCATCATTAGTAGACCCAAATATGATGTCATCCACATGGACTTGGACTAATATTGTAACACCCCAGTCCCACATCGAAGAGATTTGGGACTTTTGTTCAGTGTATAAGCAAGAATAATACTACTAAATGCACCAATAAAATCATGATATTTTGGGGGTCTGTGGTGGGCTAGTCGTTACCCAAGTTGGCTGCGTTTGGGCCGGTAGGCTTTCGGCTTATTCGGACTCGGAATCGGGACTTGGCCCGATTCTCGAAAAATACTCGGGATTTGACCCGGGTTGTCACATATGGTATTAGAGCCGACTCTCGAAAGCTTTATTCGTCAAGTTGCCGGAGGTGGGGACACGAAGGTTGGTGGTATTATCCCACAATGGACAGAGATCCGGAGGTGGGGACACGAAGCCAGCCGGTATTATCCCACAATGGCTAGGGAGGAACGATCATGGAACCTATGGGTTATCCGTTCAGGCTTGACGAGGACGTCAAGAGTTTAAGTGGGGGAGTTTGTAACACCCCAGTCCCACATCGAAGAGATTTGGGACTTCTGTTCAGTGTATAAGCAAGAATAATACTACTAAATGCACCAATAAAATCATGATATTTTGGGGGTCTGTGGTGGGCTAGTCGTTACCCAAGTTGGCTGCGTTTGGGCCCGTAGGCTTTCGGCTTATTCGGACTCGGAATCGGGACTTGGCCCGATTCTCGAAAAATACTCGGGATTTGACCCGGGTTGTCACAAATATCATATCACTTTTGTGTTTCTTTGAAAAAAGAGTTTTGTCTATGATACCTCTAACAAAACCATTTTCTAAAAGAAAACCAGAGAGAGTGTCATACCATTTTTTTGGGGCTTGTTTGAGACCATAGATAGCCTTGAAGAGAAAGTACACAAAGTCCAGCAGCTCCTGATTTTCAAAGCCAGGGGGTTGTTCCGCATACACTTCTTCATCCAGCTCGCCATTCAGGAATGCACTCTTAACATCCATTTGATAGACTTTAAAATTGGAGTAAGCTGCAAATGCTAAGAACATCCTGATGGCCTCAAGTCTAGCCACTGGTGCATAGGTTTCATCATAATCAATGCCTTCATCTTGTGAATACCCTTGTGCAACCAGTCTTGCCTTGTTCCTGGTAACAATGCCATCCTCATCCAGCTTTTTTCTGTATACCCATCTTGTACCAACTACTTTCTTGTTCTTTGGTATGGGTACCAGCTTCCAGACTTGTTGTTGTTCAAATTGATTGAGTTCATCTTGCATAGCAATCACCCAATCTGGATCAGTCAGTGCTTCCTCAGTCTTCTTTGGCTCCATTTCAGATAGAAACC
Organism: Heracleum sosnowskyi; assembly: GCA_030848705.1. Taxonomy (NCBI): domain Eukaryota; kingdom Viridiplantae; phylum Streptophyta; class Magnoliopsida; order Apiales; family Apiaceae; genus Heracleum; species Heracleum sosnowskyi. The sequence goes on from CM061243.1 coordinate 51,015,315, forward strand.
CTGAATAATGACATTCATTCTGAGTAGCACTTCTAGTTCTAACTCCAACACCTGAATCACCAATGATCAGCTCAAAGGGATGAGCTCTATTCCATACAGTCTGTCTTGGAAGATTTGATCTTGATGATTCACCTTGAAATTCATTGTGGTGTTGTGACTCACTAGTAGATCCTTCATTTCCTCCCCCTGAGTTGTTGCTTGATTGCCTTGATGATTCTTCTCCAGTGTTGGTGGTATCTCCATTGTTACCAATGTTTCCACCACCACCACCAGGATTATTATCATCATTGTTATTGTCATTACCAGCAACATTCTCAGGTGGGGCTTCATCATCTGAATCTGAGTCTGGCAAGTTATCAAACTTCAGTTTCTCAGATGAGTCTTCTGTTTGGATACTAGGGAGCTTAGTGTCATCAAATGTTACATTGACACTTTCCTTCACATGGTGACCATCAATCAAGTACACCCTGTAAGATCTTCTTGAATAACCAATAAAAATAGCTTCTTGTGCCTTAGCCTCAAACTTGCCAAGTTTCACATTGTCATCCTTAAGCACAAAGCATTTTGATCCAAATACATCAAAGTATTTGAGAGTTGGTTTCTTGTTGTTCATGATCTCATAAGGAGTCTTCATTAAATCCTTGTTGATTAAAGTTCGATTCTGAGTATAACAAGCAGTGTTCACAGCTTCAGCCCAAAAGTACATTGGAAGTCTTGATTCACTTAACATAGTCCTAGCATCTTCAATCAATGTACAATTCTTCCTTTCCACCACTCCATTCTGTTGAGGAGTTCTAGGGGCAGAATAATGTCTTGTTATTCCTTTATCTGCACAAAAGTCATTTAGGACTGCATTCTTGAATTCAGTTCCATTATCTGACCTTATAGCTCTAACAGGGAATCTCGAATCCAGCTCAATCAACTTTATATGATCAATCACCATCTGTGGGGTCTCATCCTTGGAATGTAGGAATAAAACCCAAGTATATTTGGAATAGTCATCAACAATCACAAGTGTATACTGTTTCTTTGACATGGACATCACACTAACTGGACCAAACAAATCCATGTGGAGTAGCTGGAATGGTTCAGTTATTGATGATGTGTCAGTGCCCTTGTGAGAAGCTTTCTTTGACTTTCCTTTCTGACAAGCCTCACACAGTCCTTCCTGTGTAAATTCCATCTGAGGCAAACCTCTAACCAATTCCCTCTTGACTAAAGAGTTCATGGTTTTGAAGTTAAGGTGAGACATCTTCTTGTGCCATAGCCAACTTTCATCTGATGAAGCTTTAGCATAAAAACAAGTTACTTCATCTTTGGATCCAGAGTGCAGATCAACTATGAACAAGTCACCTTTCCTTACTCCTTGAAGATCAGGCTTTCCATTCTTCTTGTGAAGGATCTGACATCTATCTTTCTCAAAGGAAACAGCATATCCTCTGTCACAGAAATGACTGATGCTGAGAAGATTGAACTTCAGACCTTCCATAATAGATACATCTTAAATGATAACATTTCCAAACTTCAAACAGCCATATCCTCTGGTAATACCCTTGCTGTTATCTCCAAAGGTATATCCTGGGCCTGCTTTCTCAACCATATTTGATAGCAGGGCTCTATCTCCGGTCATATGCCTTGAACATCCACTGTCAAGAACCCACATAACACGGTTTACCTGTTCCACACCCTGTAGTATCAAATTGATTAGACCTTCTTCGGAACCCAAACTTGATTGGGTCCGGCATACTTAATGAACTGGCCTTTGTCAGGCAAAACCACATTTTTAACCTTAACTACATAAACCTCTTTCACAAAAGAGCGTTTCCATTTATAGCCAGCCTTAACACATTTCTGAGTAGGCTTAGGAATAAATGGATCCACTCTAGTCTTCGGAGGAGTAGTAGTCTTAGATCTAACATGCTTCTTATTATTAACATGTTGACGTGGAGCAGTCTTATTATCAGATACATGCTTACTATTAAAATAAGCATACATAACATTGAAAGCACAAGACATGCAATTTACCACACCACATGATTTATGAGAAAGATTAATAGCAGGCATGTTGGTTCTACAGTTGTTTTGATCCACTTTATGAATGTCCGACTTAGTCTTCGTTGCAGAAACAACTTTGACTGGTTTGTCAGACTTACACTTTTTGGACTGTTCAAGATCAAAAGCACGATCCTCCATAAGTATCTCCTCTTCAATAATGATAGAGTATTCATTCAGAGGATCTGCTTGAGACTCTCTAAAGAAAGGCTTATCAATACCCTTAAGCACATCTGGTATACCCCTTTCTTCAGCACTGACTCTATTAGGGGTATTTATGCTTAATTCACCAATAGACTCATTATAGTCATACCATATTCCTACAATATGACCAATACTTTGTTTATTGATGATTTCTTTAGCAGTCTTACAAGAGTTATAGTAAGCATTAGCCTTGACTTTAAGTTCACTGATCTGACCCTTAAGAATGGTTTCCAGTTGAATATAACACATTTAACCCTATTCTCAAGAAATGCTATTTTCTCAGTTAGTTCATCCTGATTAACATGCACAAGTTTTAATTCTTTTATTTCCTTTTCAAGGGCTGTGTTCAAAAGAATTATTCTATCATTTTCTCTAAGTGCATAAGAAACAGTAGTACTAAGATGATAGATCATTTCAGTATCAGTAAACTTTACCTCTGACATGTAAATTGATGAAGTGTTTGCCTCATTAGCCATTAAAGCAAGGTTTCCAATCTCACCTGTTTCTTCATCACTATCAGTATCATCCCAACTCTTTCCTTCAGCAACATAAGCTTTCCCAATCTTATTCTTCTTGCTAGAATCAAATGAGTTCTTTCTCACTTGCTTTGGCTTTTTACATTCTGTAGCAAAGTGACCCAACTCATTACAATTGTAGCACCTGATTGTGCTTCTTTCCACAGTTCCAGTTTTATAGCCACCCCTTGTGCTATTTGTAGATGAGGAACCACCTCTCTGAAACCCGGGCTTGAACTTAAGATTGGGATCCTTCTGAATCTGAACTTCCCAAACTTCCTGACTATGATGGCCAAATCACCATCTTCCAGCTGATCAATTTCTTCCAAAGAGTCTAAGTCACCACCAGATTGATCAATGGATGTTAAACCAAATTCAGCATCAATAACATCCAAGTTAGAACTGGAAGGTTGAACAACCTTCACTTCCAGTTTCTGTGGGACTACTGTTGTCAATGCAGTAGAAGTACCAACTATCTTTCCAGTTCCATATAACTCATTCTGTTGAATCTGCTCCAGCTCATAGGTCTTCAGAACACCATACAGTCTTTCCAGAGAAATCTCTCCAATATCTCTTGCTTCTCTGATTGCAGATATTCTGTGCTCCAAATGAATTGGAAGTGTCAAAAGGAACTTCTTGTTGATTTCCTTGATAGTATAGTGCTTCCCATTGAGGTTCAGATCATTGATTAATTTGTTGCATCTCTAAAAAACCTCATAGATACCTTCACCAGGGTTTGATCTGAAATGCTCATATGAAGAGGTAAGAATTTCCAGCTTATTCTCTCTAACTTCCTCTGTCCCCTCATTGATTATCTCTATTGTGTCCCAAATGTGTTTGGCAGTAGCACAGTTTAGGACATGATTATGCATGATAGGATCCAGACAATCAACCAGTATCAACTGTAGACAGGCATCCAGTGTAGAATCCTCTTTCTCATCAGGAGTGTAGTCCTTGGGGTCCTTGGGGTACATCCTAGCAGCTCTAGTAACCACATCATTCTATATCTGCTCTCCCTCGACAATCATAGGGATTTTAGGACCATTCTTCAGCACTCCCAGATATTTAACATTTGCAACTTGAAGAAACAAGATCATTTTCTTCTTCCACATAGGATAATGCTCCTTGCTGAACATGGGGATTTTGACAGTACCAACTTTATGAGTTGTAGACATTTTTTAGATTTTTGAAGAATTAAAAATTTCAGAGTTTAAGAAAATCTCAAAGCAATTGGATCTTTGATTAGTATATCAATCAAAAGGCTCTGATGCCAATTGTTAGGTCATGATATGTTTGTAGAAGGGGGGTTGAATACAAACGATACCGTTTAATCGAATTTGTCCTTTTAATAATTTAACAATTAAGAACAAATTAATGCGGAATAAAACTGAAACAAAATTCAAGTTAAATATAACTTATATTAAACTTGACGAGTGTTACAATTTGATCACTGATTGCAAGGTTTCTTGATAAAACAAATCTAGAATAAATTCGACATGAATTTATCTATTTTTGTAATAAAAAGGATCGAATACTAAAAAGTAGTTTGATATAAAATCTAGGGATTATGATCCGCTAGAAAGTCAAAGCAATACAAGTGAAATGATTCTTATGAATTAAATGTTAAGATCAAATCAAGAATTAAATCACTTGATGAATTGAATGCTTTTGCTGTTGAGAAGTAAAGAAGACAGAGAAGTATTTGATGTTGAAAAGTTCTGTCTATTTTGCTTCTGTCTTGTGTTGTTGAATTGTAATACAATCTGTCTTGAATTTATATCATTGCTTTTCTTTAAATCAACCCACGTGCAAGCCAATTAATCAGAATAGAAATTGCACTAGGAAGACAAGCAGAAAAACAATCCTTTTTGCCTTGGAAGACAATCGGGAAGACAAAGAAATGAATAGGGAAGACAACTGGGAAGACTAGGGTTTGGCCTAGGAAGACAATCGGGAAGACTCACTTGTGAGTCTTCCTAGTTTAAAAAACAGAGTCTTCCTAGTTTAAACCTAAGTCTTCCTAGTTCATTTTTATTCTAATTTAAATTATTAACTAAATAAATTATGTATTAAATTAATTCTTTACAGAATTAATTTAATAAATGATTTACTTAATAGTATTAATTATTTATAAGAGAATAAATAGAATTAGTTGACTTCTCAATTAATTTCTAAATCACTTAAAACTTAGATAAAGAATAAACATATTAGTACGTTGACACTCAATGCATGGTCTGATTCATGAGTGACTAACGACAATGTCTGTTCTTTATCTATTTAAATTTAAGCAGTGATTCATTTCCTTCTCATTCAAGAACTCTGTAACCAGTATCTTTTGTTGTCACCACTTGAAATCTCCGTCACTTTAATAAATCCACTGAGCTTGAATACTTCACTGAGGCTTGATCAACAAATTGATCTTCGTTCAATGTAGAATCACTTCAAGACTGTAGATGACTTTAATCTTCATTCTTTGACAGATATAATCTTCTGAGATTCCTGTGACATTTGATTTTTATTATTTACTTATTACATCTTAATTAAAGTTGAGTAGAATCCTCGGTGTTTACAAATAAGCCTAGACATATGCCTTTCACAAAGTAACATACATAAATAATAAAATAAACTATTTACAAATTTTTATGCCGATTTTGTATCATTTTTTCTTTAGCCGACACCCGCTACACTAAATACATATACAAAAAATACTATAAATATGCAGTAATATAAATTTAAGTATTAACCACCACTTAATTCTTCAACCATTCATATTATCACAAAAATTATAAATTTCTTAAATATCCATTGATTTCATATGCCGATTTTGTGTCACATTTTTTGAGCTGACGCCCGTTGTATAAATACATATAAATAAAAAATACTAAAAATACACGCAATAATAAAATTTAAGTATTAACCACCTCTCAAACTTCGACTATTAGTATCATTACAAAAATTACAAATTTCTTAAGTATCCCTGTATTTTATATGTCGATTTTGTGTCATACAATTTCTTGAGCCGACGCCCAATGCACTAAATACATATAAATTAAAAATACTAAAATTAACCAATAATAAAGATTTTAAGTACTAACCACCGCTTCAAATTTCAATTAATTGTATTATCACAAAATTCCAAATTTTTTAAATATTTTTAGACGTTATAATAAAACTTTTTTGTGCGTACATGTGCATCATTATAATATAAAAGGTTCATCATGAAAACATAATCAATTTTTATATAATCATTGTCCTTCCTGTGAATTTGAACGTAAATAAGGGATTTCAATTTTAGTTTAGTTAAGAAAAAAATTAACATTTATTTAATTAAATTCTTAATATGATTGACTTTTAAATATTTATTATTTTTACTGTGAATTTGAATGTAAATAAAGAAATTTAATTCTCTAAACATAATTAATAAAAAATTTATGAGATAATGGTATTGAATAACTCTAATTAAATCCCAAAATCACAAAAAACAAATATCAAAAACTTTATACAAAGATAACATTAAATATAATTATTATTAGATAAAGAAATCAACTAAAAAAAATTGTATACCTCGTCACCTTTTGAATATATACTCTTTTTTTTAACCTACAATTGTCTATTTGTGTTCCAACTTTTTTTTTATGAAAAAAATTATGTTCCTTGTGCTAAACCCTACGAAGACATATATACCTAACATATTCAGTATTCACAAACCCAAAAAACTAACATATTCAGTATTCACAAACCCAAAAAACTGATTAATAATAGTTTGTGTATGTTCAGTGCTCCGTGATAAGTATGCATATATATAACTATAACCTGCAAAATTTCAAGTAAAAGATGTCAAAAAAGAAAATAAATTAAAATATACAAAAAGTTATCATCAATATGCAATGTTAATGCACACGAATTATCATAAATTCCCCAAATTTGTGACGTGGGGAAAACTAATCAGTATGTCATGTTTTTATAGGCAATTTAAGATATAATAAAGATTATGTTCTAAATATGATTATAAAGATAAAATCCTAAATATAATTGTAATATAACGTTATAATAAAGATTAAATTCTAAAAAATGTTGATTTTTATATATTTATTGTCTTTCCTATAAATTCGAATCTAAGTAAGATAATTTAATTCTATTGAATTAAAATAGAGAAACTCTAGAAAAATAGATTAAAACTTAAATATGATTTAATTTAGTTGAGAAAAGAAGTTAATTTTGTTTAATTAAATTTTAAATATGGCTGACTTTTATAAATTTATTGTCTTTGCTAAAAATTTGAATTGAATTAAAATAGTGAAACTCTAGAAAAATTGATTAAAACTTAAATAAGATCCAAGTTAGTTGAGAAAAAAAGGTAATATTTGTTTAATTAAAGTTTAAATAGGATTGACTTTTATATATTTATTGATTTCCCTAAAAATTTGAGTGTAAATAAGGAATGTCTTTCCTAAAAATTTGAAACTAAATAAGAAAACTTAATTTTATTGAATTAAAATTGAAGAGCTATAGAAAAATAGATAACTATTTTTCGGACGATATGAGAGCTCATGGGGTTTCCTCCAATAGTAAATATTTAAAAGGTATTTGATATTTTTCTATCTTATAAATTTCAATTTAAAGAAGAAAATTTAATTTTATTGAATTAAAATTGTATATTTAGTTTTCTCCATTAAAAAATATTTAAAAAACAATTGAGATTTTTTATATCCTATAAATTCAAATTTAAATAAGCAACTTTAATTTTATTGAATTAAAATTGAAAAAGGAAATAATATTAAAATTGTATATTTTATTTCCTCCATTAGTTAAAATTTAAAAGGCAAATGATATTATCTATATCCTATAAATTTGAATTTAAATAAGTAAATTTAGTTATATTAAATTAAAATTCAAGAGCTATAGAAAAATAAATAAATAGTTATATTTAGTTTCCTTTATTAGTAAAGATTTAAAAGACAATTGAGATTTTTTTCCATCATATAAATTCAAATTTAAATAAGGAACTTTAATTTTATTGAATTAAAATTGAGAAAGGAAATAATATTAAATTTGTATATTCTATTTCCTCCATTAGTTAAAATTTAAAAGACAATTGATATTATCTATATCCTATAAATTTGAATTTAAATAAGTAAATTTATTTATATTAAATTAAAATTCAAGAACTCTAGAAAAATAAATAAATAGTTATATTTAGTTTACTTCATTACTAAATATTTAAAATGCAATTGAGATTTTTTCTATCATCTAAATTCAAATTTAAATAAGAAACTTTCATTTTATTGAATCAAAATTGAGAAAGGAAATAATCATAAAATTGTATATATGTTTCCTCCATTAGTAAAAATTTAAAATGCAGTTGATATTTTTCTATCATATAAATTCGAATTTAAATAAGGAAATTTAATTTTATTGAATTAAAATTCAGGAGCTCTAGAAAAATAGATAAATAGCTTTCGGACGATCTGATAGCTCATGGGGGTTTTCCTTTATATATACTAGCCTATAACCCGTGCAAGGCACGGGCCTTAAAAAATAATAAACTAAAAAATTTAATGTGAACGGAAAATATTAAATAAAATAAAAATTAATATGATAAATTATAAAATCAAAACTTAAATATTAATTGGAACATAAAAAAATATAAAACAATACAGATGGGTTGAGGAAGATAAATGAGGTATTATTAATAATATTTTATAATAAAATAATATTAATAATAAGGCCAAATAAAAAATCTAACATGTTTTAATTAAAAAAAGTAATTGCCCGTGATATTTTTAGAAGTGTTTTAATTATATTAATTATATTTATTAAAAAAATACGTTGATATGTTAAAATAAGTAAGTTTTTTTAATAAGGACAAATAAAAAAGCTAACATATAAATAATTAAAAGTATTAAAATAGGTTTTAAAATATATAAGTAAGGGTTGCACTTGATATTTTTGGAAAATAGAGATTTTAGTCATAACAAATATAATAGGTAATATATTTTAATTTAAATGTAATTGCCCGTGATATTTTTGGAAAATAAGTAAATTTTGTTAGAAAAAAATGTTTTAACTATAAAAGGCAATCAGTTGGTTACTATTTTTATATTATTTTATTATTTATTAACTATAGTATTAAAATATGTTTTAAAATAAATAAGTAAATATTGCACCTCGTATTTTTGGAAAATAGAGATTTTAGTGATAACAAATTTAAAGGATAATATGTTTTAATTTAAAGGTAATTGTCGTGATATTTTTGGAAAATGAGTAGATTTTGTTAGAATTATTTTTTAAATTATAAAAGACAATCAGCTAGTTATTATTTTTATATTATTTTATTATTTATTAAATAGAGTATTAAAATCAGTTTTAAAATAAAATCAGTTAGAAAAAATATTTTAATTATAAAAGGCAATCATCTAGTAAATATTTTTATATTTTTTTTATTATTTATTAAATAGAATAAAAGACCGAAAACCAAAAATCTACCGAAAACCGAAAACCAAAACTTGCAATGTTTCGGCTTTAATAATACCAGCCGATAACCCGTGCAAGGCACATGCCTTAAAAAATAATAAACTAAAAAATTTAATGTGAACGGAAAATATTAAAATAAAAATAAAAATTAATATGATAAATTATAAAATGAGAAACTTAAATATTAATTAGAACATAAAAAAATATAAAACAATACAGATGGGGCTCAGGAAGTTAAATGAGTTATTATTAATATTATTTTATAATAAAACAATATTAATAATAAGGACATATAGAAAATCTAACATGTTTTAATTAAAAAAAGTAATTGTCCCTGATATTTTTAGAAGTGTTTTAATTATATTAATTTTATTTATTAAAAAATACGTTGACATGTTAAAATAAATAAGTTTTTTTAATAAGGACAAATAGAAAAACTAACATATTTTAATTTAAAAACAAAAGTAACTACCCGTAATATTTTTAGATATGTTTTAATTATATTAATTGTATTTGTTAAAATAAGTAAGTTTTTTTAAATAATTAAAAGTATTAAAATAGTTTTAAAATATATAAGTAAGAGTTGCACTTGATATTTTTGGAAAATAGAGATTTTATTGATAACAAACATAAAAGGTAATATATTTTAATTTAAAGGTAATTGCCCGTGATTTTTTTGGAAAAAAAGAAGATTTTGTTAGAAAAAATGTTTTAACTATAAAAGACAATCAGCTAGTTACTATTTTTATATATTATTTTATTATTTATTAAATTGAGTATTAAAATAGGTTTTAAAATAAATAAGTAAGGATTGCACCTTATATTTTTGGAAAATAGAGATTTTAGTGATAACAAATATAAAAGATAATATGTTTTAATTTAAAGATAATTGTCGTGATATTTTTGGAAAAAGAGTAGATTTTGTTAGAATTTTTTTTAATTATAAAAGGCAATTAGATAGTTACTATTTTTATATTATTTATTAAATAGAGTATTAAAATAGGTTTTAAAATAAATAAGTAAGGATTACACCTCATATTTTTGGAAAACAAAGATTTTAGTGATAACAAATATAAAAGGTAATATGTTTTAATTTAAAGATAATTGCCATGATATTTTTAGAAAATGAGTAGATTTTGTTAGAATTTATTTTTTAATTATAAAAGACAATTATCTAGTTACTATTTTTATATTTTTATATTATTTATTAAATAGAATAAAAGACCGAAAACCGACCAAAAACCGAAACCAAAACTGTTAATGTTTCGGCTTTAATAATATAGTATATATAGTATAGATAATATAATATAATAAAGAGATATAAAGATAAAATAAAGATAAAGATATAAAGAAGAAGATAAATAAAAGGAGAAAGAAGATAAAGATTGATAAGATAAAAAGATAAAGATGTTGAATATTAAAATAGTATATATACTTTCTTTCATTATTAAATATTTTAAAGGAAAGAATATTAAAATTGTATATTTAGTTTCCTCCATTAGTAAAGATTTAAAAGGCAATTGAGGTTTTTTCTATTCTATAAAATCAAATTTAAATCAACAACTTTAATTTTATTGAATTAAAATTGAGAAAGAAAAGAATATAAAAATTGTATATTTAGTTTCCTTCATTAGAGCATCTCCAACCATGAGAAACCCTTAGCTAAAATCGTATATGGCATACCTTAAATAAGAAATATAGAGATTATGTAAAAATGTTGGCTCTCCAACGGGTCATAACTGTTAGCAAAAAATTTAGCCAACATGTTCATATTGGCTATATTTGGCCAAGGAACCTGTAACAAAATTCCATGTCATCTATTACCATACTGAAATAATAAATTCTATTTATAACAACTTAAAATAATAATAACATGCTATTTATAAAACATAGCCAATGAATATAACCAACACCATTGGAGCAAAACACCTTACAGTTCAGAAAATTTTACATAATCAGTATTTTATATCATTTTAGTCAATCATTTTAGCCAATCCCATTGGAGATGCTCTTAGTAAATATTTAAAAGGCAATTGCTATTTTTTCTATCTTATGAATTCGATTTTAATTAAGGAAATTTAATTTTATTGAATTAAAATTCAGAAACTCTAAAAAAATAGATAAATAATTTTTGGACGATATGAGAGCTACTGAGTTTCCTTTATATTAACTCCTTATCTATACTATTATATTAAAGACGAAACATTGAAAATTTTGTAGTCTGGTCGTTTTTGTAGTCTAGTCACTCCATTCATAGCCGTTAGATATTTCTGATCAAATCGATGAGAATCGTTAGATAAAATATTAAAATTATTATATAAAATATCTTTTTTATTTTTCCTACACATCTCATTTTCCAAAAATATCGCATGAAGTTTCATTTAATAAAATAACATAATAAGGTTATAATTGCTAATAACTAACTCATTACCATTTTTAGCCAGAGTGTATATTCTTTCTTATATTTTCTAACTAAAATTTCTACTTTTCTATTTTTCCTAAATAAAACCTCTCATTTTCCAAAAATATCACGAACAGTTCTATTTAATAAAATAAAATAATAATATTATAATTATTAATGACTAACCAATTAGCTTTTTTCCAAAATATAAATTTCTTTTTTATATTTTCTAACTAATATTTCTCCTAACTAAAGCCTCAAAAATATCACGGGATATTTAATTTAGTAGCATAAAATACTAATATTATAAATCTATCTATCTATATATCTATACTATATTACCATTTTCAGCTAAAACATGTTATATTTTCTATTTTCTATTTTCCTTACTAAAATCCCTCCTTTTTCAAATATATCACGGGCAAACCCTTACTTATTTACTTTAAAACCTATTTTAATAATTTTAATTGGCAATTACATTTTTCAACTAAAACATGTTAACTTTTCTATTTTTCTTATTAAAACCCCTTTTTTTTCAAAAAACATCACAGACAAATCATTTCTTTTATAATAGACGAAACATTAAAAGTTTGGTTAGTTGGTCGGTCCTAAGTGATTTTACTTAATTACCCTTACTTATATTTAAAAAGATATTATTAATGAATAACATTATTTATAACCGATTACCTTTTCAGCTAAAAATACATTATTTTTTCTAAGGAATACCTTTTTTTCTTAAAAAATCACCGACAATTACATTTTTCATCTAAAGCATGCTACTTTTTCTATTTTTCCTTAATAAAATCCCTCTTTTTCCAAAAGAAAACATGTTACTTTCTATTTTTCTTACTAAAACACCTCTTTTTCTAAAATATCACGGGAAAACCATTAGTTATTTATTTTAAAATATATTTTAATACTTTTAATTATTTAAAAATGTTTAACATGTCTACTTATTTTTTTAATAAATGCAATTAATAAAATATAAATAATAAATAATAAATTTAACAATTATTAAAAACAATCCGTGCATCGCACGAGTTTTAAGCTATCTATTTATACTTACTATAATATAACAGACGAAACATTAAAAGTTTGGTTGATTGGTCGGTCCTATGTGATTTTACTTAATTACCCTTACTTATATTTATAAAGATATTATTTTTTCTAAGGAATACCTTTTTTTCTTAAAAAATCACCGACAATTACATTTTTTAACTAAAACATGCTACTTTTTATATTTTTCTTTAATAAAATCCCTCGTTTTCCAAAAATACCACGAGCAACCCTTACTAATTTATTTTAAAACCTATTTTAATACTTTCAATTACGGGCAATTACCCTTTTCAACTAAAACATAAAACATGTTACTTTTTTTATTTTTTCTTACTAAAACCTCCCCTCCTCCAAAAATATCATTACTTATTTATTTTAAATAATAAATAATATTTAAATAATAACATTACTTATTTATACCAACAATTATCATATAGGTAAATAATTCCATTATTATTTTATCTTTTTCAGTTAAAACACACAACTTTTTATTTTTTTTTAATACAAAATTTTTCTTTTGCAAAAATATCACGGACAATTACCTTTTTAACTATAACATGTGACATTTTCTAATTTTTCTTACCAAAACACTTCTTTTTCCAAAAATACAATGTTAAATCCTTACTTATTTATTTTAAAACATATTTCAATGCTTTTAATTATTTAAAAAGTTTTACATATTTTAACATACATACTTATTTTTTTTTACAAATATAGTTAATAAGATATTAAAATGTAATTTTTATTTTTTCCTCCTTTTTCAAAAATATTATGGACAATTAACTTTTTCAACAAACCATGTTATCTTTTCTATATTTTTCTTAATAAACCCTATTTTTCCGAAAATATTACGGCAAAATAGGTAAATAATTCCAATATTATTTTACCTTTTTCAGTTAAAACACACAACTTTTTTTTATTTTTATAATAAAATATTTTTCTTTTAAAAAAATATCATGAACAATTACCTTTTTAAACTAAAACATGTGACAATTTCCATTTTTTCTTACCAAACCCCTTCTTTTTCCAAAAATACAATGGAAACCCCTTACGTATTTATTTTAAAACCTATTTTAATGCTTCTAATTATTTAAAAAGGTTTACATATTTTAATATGCCTACTCTTTTTTTTACAAATATAGTTAATAAAATATTAAAATGTAATTTCTATTTTTTTCTCCTTTTGCAAAAATATCACGGATAATTATCCTTTTCAACAAAACATGTTATCTTTTCTATATTTTTCTTACTAAACCCACTTTTTCCAAACACATCACGGCAAAATCTTGCTTATTTATTTCAAAATTTATTTTAATATTTTCATTTATTGAAAAAAGTTTACATATTTTAACATGTCTATTTTTTTAACAAATGAAATTAATAAAATATTAAAACGTAAATAATAAAATAACAATTATTAAAACAATCCGTACATCGTACGGGTTTTAAGCTAGTCAATACTATTATATAATAGACGAAACATTAAAAGTTTGGTTGGTCGGTATGGTACGTTGTGATTTTACTTAATTGCCCTTAATTTTGGTTGGTCGGTATGGTACGTTGTGATTTTACTTAATTGCCCTTAATTAAAAGTACTTTGTGTTTTTACTTAATTAACCTTACTTATATATAGAAATATATTATTGAATAATAATATTACATATTTATAACCAATTATCTTTTTCACCTAAAATACATTATTTTTTCTAACAAATTCCCCTACTTTTTCAAATATATCACGGGCAATTACTTTTTTTTAACTAAAACATGTTAGTTTTTCTATTTTTTTCTTACTAAAACCCCTCCTTTTCCAAAAATATCACGGACGTTTAGTTATTTATTTTTAAAACTATTTTAATATTATATTATTTTTTAAAAGTTTACCTATTTTAACATGTCTACCTATTTTTCTTAACAAATGCAATTACTACAAATATTAAAATATAAATAATCAAATACCTATTTATAACCAATTACCTTTTCAGCTAAAATACATTATATATTTTTTCTAAAAAGTCCATCCTTTTCTAAATATATCACGGGAAATTGCCTTTTACAATTTACTTTTTCTATTTTTCTCACTAAAATCCATTCTTTTTCCAAAAATATCACAAGAAGCCATTTACTTATTTATTTTAAAACGTATTTAAATCCTTTTAATTATTAAATTTTAAAACCTCATTTTCTAAAAATATTACGGGCATTTACCTTTCTAAACTAAATATATGTTACATTTTTTATTTTTTCGAACTAAAACCCCTCATTTTCAAAAATATAATGGGCAACCCCATACTTATTTATTTTAAAATCTGTTTTAATGTTTTTAATTAATTAAAAGTATTTATCTATTTTAACATGTCTACTTATTTTTTGCACAATTACAATTAAACAAATATTAAAATAATAATAATAAAATAACAATTAACAATCCGTGCATCGCACGGGTTTTAAGCTAGTATATAATAAGCGTAAGAAAGATCTTATCCAAAATTTTGGTCGGTCACTGTACTACCAAAAAGTATACGATCCGTTGGATTATAAAACTATAAATATTCAAATAATGAGGACCGTTAGATATAATATTAAAAATTGTACTTGATTAATAATAGGATAGTATTTAAATACTAAACAGTGTATTTTGATAATTTAAACCAATTATAAATGGGTTTTCTATATTGAATAGAAATCTTTATGTAAAAATTCGTAATTATCTTTTCTCTTTAGTTTATGGATAGTTCTAGTTAGATAATAATTATTAAACCATCATTAAATTAAAAATAATTCTGTTAGCTTCACGTGGGCTGTAAAATCGTTAAAATCTGTTGTCTAAAACTCAAGATATAGCCCAAACAGGAAAGTAATTATCTAAATTTTAATAAATATTTTATTATTATTGTAGCACCAATTTAATTTTTTTTCCTAATTCTTTTAAATTTATAAATTCTATGTTTATTTCAATAAAATATTAAAATCAATTTAAGAAAAAATTAAAATCGATATGGTCCGTGTACGATCACTATACGACCAAATTAATAATTACAGTTAGATCTTAAATAGATCGATGAGAATTTTTAAATCTAATATTAAAAAGTGTATCTGATTAATAATAGAAATATGTTTAAATACTAAAAAGTGTATTTTGATAATGTAAAATTTTTCTATGTAATTCTTAAATTTATGTATAGTTCCAGTTAGATAATAATTGTTAAACCAAATATCAAGATAACAATTCATATCGATTACAATATAAAAAATTATCAATATAATGTTCATGTATATCATACTAACAATGATACACGTGGAACCTACTTAGGAGAACTTATGTACATGAATAAATTTAAACACTTTTTTTCCGAAGGAACATAACAATTTGATTAATCCAAATTATAATTATATTATTTTAAATATAACAAAAATAAAAAAATAATATCAAAATATTATTAAAATATTGAGGGTTTCATATTCATAAACGATAATTTTGAATATAATACTTATATTAAAATGTGTATTTAATTAAAGGTAGGATTATATTTAAATACTAAGAAGTGTGCTTTGATAATTTAAACCAATTATAAAATGGTTTTCTATATTGAATTCAATTCTTTATGTAAAAATTCTTAACCATCTTTTCTTTTCGGTTTATGGGTAGGTCAACTGGTCAAGTTAGATAATAATTATTAAGTCATCATTAAATTAAAGATAATTTCGTTAGTTTTGCATGGGTTGTAAAATTGTCAAAATTCAATTTCTAAAACTCAGGATAGAACCCAAATAGTAAAGTGAGTATCTAAATTTTAATAAATATTTTTTTATTATTGTAGCACTAATTTATTTATTTTTCCACTAATTCTTTTAAATATAGAAATTTTATGTCCCTTTCAATAAAGTATTAAAATTAATTAAGAACAAATTCAAATCGATAAAAAATATAATAATATGAGATTAAAATTTTATATAATCATAACATAATTTTTATTCTGTTTAATAATTTTTAAGTAATAATGTATTTTAAAATTTTATATACACTGTAAATAAAACTGAAACATTAAAAGTCAAAACAGTTAGTAAGATACTTATATCAGTATATACTTGATATCGTTATTATATTAAATCCTTATTGATATGGACAGAAATATAACCCTAAATATATAATTAATGATACATTAATTAGACCTGGTTTGGTCCAAAGATTAGGCCCGACAAAAGGCCCAAAACCCTAATTATTTATTAATTTCGTAATTAATAAATGAAGGAAAATACACAGCTCATAAAAGAGTCCAAATATGATAATATCTTCATAGAAGGATCCAGAATCCCAATCAAATAATATGACGAGTCACAGCACTTATCAGATAGGGATAATACTTGCCTGCCAAGTAATATACTCCTTATCAGTTATCAATAACGAGACTTATCAGTTAAGACTCCTAAACTTACTCTAAATACAAGGCTCCTGACGCCTATATAAGGACCCTCGTCCTTCATTCTAGAACTACGTCTTTGGCTTGATTCTCAACATTAATTGAGATACGTAGGCATCTTGTGAGGACCAATTTAGTCCGGAAACACGAGTGCAGCCATTAAAGCTCGAAGCTCATTAAATTCACAAAGTACGTTTTTTAATCCATAACATTTGGCGCCGTCTGTGGGAAGACAACATCAACCATGGCAAACACACGGAGAACAGCTCGGGATAATCAAACTCCTGAGGATCGTCCTATCACCTCTGAGGCTGATCGGCCACCGCCAACTACTGGCACACAAGGGGCGAATATCCCCACCGACACTCAAGGACCGGAAATCCCGATTTCGGTTGAAGGGACGAATCCCCTGCAGATGGTCATTCATGGATCTAATCCACAAGAGACCGTTCACCAGCAACCAATCACGACCTCCCTGCTGCTCATGAATGCCCCGAGAAGCCTTCAACTCCATACTACTGATCTCCCTCAATACGCGAATCAGACTTTGGGATGCCTACCCATAGCAGGCCCCCTCGACCCCCGGTGGGCAGTAAAGGTACCAATCTGGTACACCATGAGGCATATGTGCCCCCTTACGTACAAGGTTTGGAACCCCTGAACCGTCAAACCCAAACTCATCAGATGTTTCGAGACGATTTCTCTGGTCCTTACACTGAGGATGAAAATTACAATACTGATGATGACTATCCCCCACGAAGAAGACGTTCTGCAAACAAGGAGCAAACCACTAAGGAAAGGATTGCAGCCCATGAGGCAGAAGTTGCAAAACTCAAAAAGAAGTTAAAGGAAGAAGAAGCTGCAAGAGCAGCCGGGAGGCCTCCGGTAATTAATCTAGATCCTACTCCTCCGAGATCCAGAAGGGTTGAAACCCCAAGAGGAGATCCTACTGTATTGTTACCTCTAGGAGATCCTGACGATCCTACACCACCCTTCACTCAAGAGATAATGAAGGCCAATATATCCAGGAAGTTTAAAATGCCAACCATCAAAGCTTATGATGGATCGGGAGATCCCGCAAATCATGTAAGAACCTTCTCAAATGCACTGCTATTGCAGCCTGCCAATGACGCTGTAAAGTGTAGGGCGTTTCCACAAACCCTAGCGGGCAAGGCTCAACGTTGGTATAGTCGCCTTCCGCCCAATTCTATTGGATCCTTCAAAGAGCTGAGTAAGGCATTCATCAATCAATTTGTTAGTGGGAAGATACATGAGAAAAGTTCCGCCTCTCTTATGGGGATTCGACAAGGCAAGAATGAAACGTTGAGAGAATACTTGAGTAGATTCACTAAGGAGGCTATAAAAGTCCCAGATTTGGAAGATAAAGTGGCTATGATAACCCTACAGCAAGGAACTACCGATGACCACTTCAGGCGGTCTTTGGCTAAACATCCCCCCAAAAACATGTTGTTGCTACAAGATAGGGCCGGAAAGTATATCAAGGCTGAAGAAAGCATGAGAAAGTATGAACCCATTGTTGAGGGAAGTGAAAACGGAAAAAAGAGAAAGGAGACTCAAGAGTATGACGCTAGGGACAAATATCCCAGGACAGCGAAAGATTCCGACTCTCCACCTAAAAGGAACAACTTCGGACCCAGGTTCAATGAATATGCAAGGTTGAACACCTTAAGAAGTCAAATTCTGATGGAAATTGAGAAGGAAGAAGATCTTCGATGGCCAAAGTCGCTAAGATCCGACTTGGAGAAACGGAACAAGAATCAATTCTGCCGTTTCCATAAAGAAGTTGGTCATGACACCGACGATTGTAGACAACTGAAAGATGAGATCGAGTTCTTAATCCGAAGAGGAAAACTCGATAAGTTCACTAAGGATGGGAATCGAGGAAATCAACAAGGAAACTATGAAAAGAAAGACTATGATAGGAGGGACAACGACCAAGATCGTACTCCTAAGCCCCGAGGGCCTGTCATCAACATGATATTTGGAGGACCGACTACTGATGGGTCCTCCCGAAACTCAAGGAAAGCTTATGCCCGAGAGGTAATGACTGTTGTAGGAGAAGCACCGAAACGTGCCAGGACAGAAGTGGCTATTAGCTTTGATGATTCTGATCTTGAAGGGGTGAAGTTCCCCCATGACGACCCGTTGGTCATTATACCTGTAATAGGCAACTCTAAAACTAAGAGGGTTCTGGTAGATAATGGAGCTTCCGTGGACATCTTGTTCCATGACGCCTTCATCAAGATGGGATACACCGATTCACAACTGACTCCTTCAAACATGCCCATATATGGGTTCAATGGGGTTGAATCCAAAGTAGAGGGAACTATTCAGCTCCCTATGACAATAGGGTAAGGTTCACAAACAGCAACTCACATGCTGAACTTCGTGGTGATAAAGGCAACCTCGACTTATAATGCAATCCTTGGTAGGACAGGCCTTCATGCATTCAAGGCTGTTGCCTCAACTTACCATTTGAAAATCAAGTTCCCAACAAGGAACGGGGTCGGTGAAGAACAAGGAGATCAAAAGATGGCTAGGAATTGCTATGTAGCCGCGTTAAGGCCTGATGGAGTCGGGGGGCAGGTTCTCCCAATCGAGGTTATGAATTCAAAGACGATGAAGAAAGAAGGGGAAAGCCGGCCAAGGATCTAATTCCTATTCCCCTAATCCCGGGAGAACCAGACAAAGTCACTTACATTGGAGCATTGTTGCCTGAACCCTTGAAGGGACTGAGGTGCCAAGAACTTGGCATGCCTCAAATTTAAAAGTTTATTGTGTTTAAGTGTTTCCTTAAGGGATCCACTAATAGTACAAGTAGCAATAAGGTCGACGAAACCATCCTGAGCTCTTAAGCTCTTAGTAGGAAGTAAATCACTATGTAAGGGTCGAACCCTCTTTTTAAAAGGAAATATTTCAAGTTCTCATTCACTATTTTGTTACTTATCTTTGTTTGAGTATTTCCTTATTGTTCTACTAAAGAACAAGTTGTACCAATAGCACTTGATCAAAGTGCTAGCCCATTCAAGAGGCCAAGTACTAGGAATTGCCTTACAAAAGATAAGCTAAATAAATATAAGTGAATGCAAGAGCGAAGAAACATAATATGCATAAATAACATGCATGGATAGAAGATCCCGAAGGATCAAATAGTTATGTTACAATCTCAACTAGAAGCCTTTGAGGCCCTGAAGAAATACATGGCTGAAGCACCACTGTTGGCAAAATCAAAGCCAAGAGAGGTTCTTTATCTATACTTGGCAGTATCCAACACGGCCCTGGGAGCTGTATTGATAAAGGAAGAATTGAAAGTGCAGAAGCCCGTCTACTATGTGAGTAAGATTCTTCATGGGGCAGAAATAAACTACTCTACCATAGAGAAGTTTGCCTTAGCCTTGATAATGGCCTCAAGAAAGCTACGCCCATACTTCCAGGCTCACAAGATAGAGGTCTTGAATGACCAACCTCTAAGAAACATCTTGCATAGCCCTCAAGTTAGTGGAAGATTGATCAAATGGGCCATTGAATTGGGCGAATTCGACATCAAGTATAAGCCTCGAACGGCCATAAAAGCTCAAGCACTTGCTGACTTCATGGTTGAATGTACCATTGACAACCAAGAAGTCGGGGGGCAGGAAACAATAATGGAAGACAAGGAAGTTGAAGACATAGTCTCCAAAGAATGTTGGGTGCTCTATTTTGATGGAGCATCAAAAACAAAATCAAGCGGAGCCGGTTTAGTGCTACAAAGTCCTGATGGATTCATCATAGAGTATGCACTAAAACTTGACTTTCCAACGACAAACAATGAGGCTGAGTATGAAGCTCTGATAGCTGGCCTAAGGCTGGCTGGAGCCTTGAGAGTCAAAACTCTAAAAGTATGTGGAGATTCGAGGCTAGTGGTTTCCCAAGTGAATGGGGAATTTGAGGCCAGAGATGAAGTCATGGCCAAGTACTTGAAACTTGTCAAGGCCATCATGACTCAGTTCGACGAATGCTATGTAGAGCACATTCCAAGGGAAGAAAACGTGAAGGCTGATGCCTTGTCTAAATTTGCTTCTTTCGACATTGAAAACTATGCAGGGAATGTATACTTCCAAGTCCTGAGGACCCCAAGCATCAACGGAAAGTTGGTAGCACCCATTGATGTTGCTAGTTGCTGGATAGATCCCATCAAGGCTCATCTGGAAACTGGGTGGTTACCCAAAGACACTTCAGAAGCACGAAAGCTATACGTCAGAGCACTAAAGTATACCCTGATTGAGGGAATCCTATACAAAAAGTCTTTCATCATTCCATATCTGAAATATTTGAGACCTCAAGAGGCATAATTAGCCCTGAAGGAAGTACATGAAGGAATTTGTGGGCAGCACTTGGGGGGCAGAGCCCTTGCTCATAAAATCACTCGTCTAGGTTTCTATTGGCCAAACATACTTGCTGATGCTAAAAGCTATGTAAAGAAGTGTGAACGGTGCCAGAAACATGCACCAGTGGTTAGGAAACCACCAGAGATGATGACGTCCATTAACTCACCCATCCCCTTTGCCATGTGGGGAATGGATATATTTGGGCCATTTCCAATGGCAAGTGCTCAAAAAAAAAAGTTCTTGATAGTAGCAATCGACTACTTCACCAAGTGGATTGAGGCTAAGCCATTAGCCAAGATAACCACCAAGCAAGTGATGCATTTCTTCTGGGAAAATGTGATATGCAGATACGGGATTCCACGTATCTTGGTCACAAACAATGGAACTCAGTTTAACAACGACGAGTTTAAGAAATATTGCGATGAGAACGATATCAAGTTACGCTTCACTTCTGTCACCCATCCTCAAGCAAATGGGCAAGATGAGGTTGCAAATCGAATTATCCTAGATGGACTGAAGAAAAGAGTTGAACGCTCCAGAAACACTTTGGTGGACGAATTGCTCCCCATACTATGGGCATATCGTACTACCTGCAAAGTCACCACTGGAGCTACCCCCTTTCTGTTGGCATATGGGGCAGAGGCAGTGGTTCCAGTGGAGATTACTCACACGTCTCCAAGGATTGAGGCTTATGAGCCAGAAACATATGAGGAAGGCTTGAGGCTGGCCTTAGATTTGATTGATGAAGTTAGAGATGAGGCAAATGCCAAGATAATTCAGCATCAGAAACGAGCATATTTCTATTACAACCTAAGGGTTAAAGAGAGATTCTTTCGACAAGGAAATTTAGTCCTCCGAAAGATTGAGGCATCCGGAGTTGGACAAAAAGGCAAGTTGGCCCCAAATTGGGAAGGACCATATCGTGTCAAGAACGTATTTGGCCGAGGCTCGTACAAGCTACAAACCCTCGAAGGGCATGAGGTGCCAAGGACTTGGCATGCCTCAAATTTGAAAGTCAATAATGTTTAAAGTGTGTCCTGATTGGACTCACTACTAGGACAAATAGAAATAAGGTTCGATGAAATCATGAGCTTCCTAGAAAGCAAATGAAGGGTTGAAACCCCAGGAACCTAAGACATTCAGTCCAAACCCCATCATTCGATATGCTCAATGAAAGGCTTGAAGCCAAAACAAGACGGTATAAGACATAAAAGGCTTATGCAAATGTCAAGTTAGCCTCGAATAAGGCAAAATCGTCGTAAATGTGTAGGTCGCTCCACACTTTACACCAAGACGATACTCGTGAAACACTAGTGTATATTAAAATCCCCAAAAAAGGGTAGTAAGTCCCAGGTAAGGGATAAAAAGACCCCAAGTCTCGAAAAAGACCGGTATAACTTCAATGAAATCCTAGTGCATTATCATAGACGTTGGGAAGCGCGATCAGCCATTTTAAACCCAGAAAAGTTCAAGGCCCAAAGTCTAAAAGAAAGGCTCAAAATCAATAGAGCCCAACAGAATACGAAGGCCCAATATGGAATCAAGGCCCAATAGGTTGAAAGCTTAAGAAAATTCTAACTCAAAGGTTAGAAATAATTCTAAGGCAAAAAAAAAAAAAAAAAAAAAGAGAGTTCGAGATCGAAAATATACTGAAGGCAAGTTCGAGAAATTGAGTTCGAAATTACCTTAAAAAGCCAAATCAAACTAAAACAACTTGAAACCTATTTGAGGTCGAAAAACAACTACAAAATCGAACTCGAAAATGCCAAAGATCGAGATCGGGGAATTGAGTTCGAAAATAAACTGGGAAAAGAGATTGAATTATTCGACCTCGTCCCATTTCCTGGTCGAAAAAGACCTAGGATTCCTGGTCAAAGAATCTTGGTCGAAAATTCCTGGTCGAAAATTCCTGGTCGAATTCATACTAAAAATCAAGGCCGACATGTTCAACCTCACTTCACTTCCTAGTCGAAAATGAATACTGGGAATGAGATCGAAATAATACTAATTCCTGGTCGAAAAAGACCTAAACTTTCTGGTCGAAGTGTTCGACCTCAATACTGTTCTGATCGAAATTAAGCTATAGATCCTGCTCGAAAATATAAAGAAATGAGATCAAAAATTCCTGCTCGAAAATGCAAAGGAATGAGGTCGAAAATTTGAGGTCGAATTTGACCTAAAATTCCTGGTCGAAATGTTCGACCTCATTCCAGTTCTGGTCGAAAATGACTTGATTTTCTGGTCGAAAATGCTTTGAAAAAAATGGAAAATTCCTGGAAGAATATGGAATAATTTCTACAAAAACCTTGGAGGATTTTTCCAGAAATTGGGGGGCAAATGATATGGACAGAAATATAACCCTAGATATATAATTAATGATACATTAATTAGACCTAGTTTGGTCCAAAGATTAGGCCCGACAAAAGGCCCAAAACCCTAATTATTTATTAATTTCGTAATTAATAAATGAAGGAAAATACACAGCTCATAAAAGAGTCCAAATATGATAATATCTTCATAGAAGGATCCAGAATCCCAATCAAATAATATGATGAGTCACAGCACTTATCAGATAGGGATAATACTTGCCTGCCAAGTAATATACTCCTTATCAGTTATCAATAACGAGACTTATCAGTTAAGACTCCTAAACTTACTCTAAATACAAGGCTCCTGACGCCTATATAAGGACCATCGTCCTTCATTCTAGAACTACGTCTTTGGCTTGATTCTCAACATTAATTGAGATACGTAGGCATCTTGTGAGGACCAATTTAGTCCGGAAACACGAATGCAGCCATTAAAGCTCGAAGCTCATTAAATTCACAAAGTACGTTTTTTAATCCATAACACTTATATATAATAAGCATAATATGTATATTATCCAAAATTTTGGTCGTACGGTACTTGGACAACCAAATTAATAAGGACCATTAGATCTTAACTAGATAAATGAAAATCGTTATATCAAATATTAAAAAAGTGTATTTTATTAATAATGGGATTATATTTAAATTCTAAAAAGTGTATTTTGATAATTTAAACCAAATATACCAAATATAAATAAGTTTTCTATATTTAATAGAATTCTCCTAAAAAATTCGTGACTTTCTTTTCTCTTCCATGGACAATTCCAGTTAGATAAAAATTATTAAATCATCTTTTAATTAAAGATAATTTAGTTATCTTCATGTGGGATGTAAAATCGTCAAAATCTGATTTTTAAAACACAAGTTAAAGCCCAAATTAGTAAAGTGAGTATTTAAATCCTAATAATAATTATTATGTCATCATTATTTTAACGCCAATTTAATTACTTTTTTTAACTATTTTAAATTTAGAAATCTATGTTCAAAAATTAAAATCAATCTAAGAAAAATTCAAATCAACAAAGAATATAATAATACGAGGATAAAAATTTATAAAATTGTGCATATTTTTTATCCCATTTTATTAAGTTTTAGATCATAACTAATCAAATATTATTTATTATTAAATAATAAATTATACGCAAATAGTGATTTTGTTTTATAAGAACTCATAGAGACCTAGACTCACCTAGAGGCCTAACTTTTTTAACCTATATACATTGTAAATTATTAAATTCGAAACTTTAAAAGTTTCTTAATCAATTAGTATAGTACTTTTCTGAAAAATCATATTTTACAAAAAATATTATCAAATAACCTATGTTTTGCAAGAAAACAAATCAAAAAAAAATCTTATTTTTCAAAAAACCCTGAAAATTTTAATATGTTGTTGGTAGATTCAAACCTTAGATCATTCTACATGATAATTTTACTGTTATATCTAACGCTTCTCAACAATTTAATTTGAAAGATCCAGCGATTATGGATTAAGTGATCAAGCAAAGCGACCAGACTTATAAAGAAGCTTTCATTATTTAGTCTTTAATATAATAACATAGATATTTATGGGATATACTATAAAAAAATGAATTTTATACCAAATTTTGATCGTCACGGTGTACTACTTTAAAAGAACTATTACAAAAAAAATTATATTTTAATTGATAATTTATTTTCTCAAAAGTTCAAAGTTCCCACATCATTAACATATTACAAAAAGGAGTATATTATATTTTAGCAATAAATATTTAAAAAAATTAAAAATTAAAAAAAATATAAATATTAAGAAAACTTAATGATGTTATCCTGGTAGTTTGGTCCTAAATACCGCCAAAACATTCTCAACCGTTAGATCCAATACTTTTAAAAATAGATGATCAAGATTATATCATATAAAAAGAAGTTATTATCTAAAAATGATATAAGTTAAAAGATATTATATTAGGATTGGATTTTCCAAAAAGGTAAAACATAAAAATAGTTGTAATTAAATAAGGAAACCCATTTAATACCAAAATAATTAAATTCGTTTAATCTTAAATAGATAGGTGAAAACCGTTAGATTTAACATTAAAAACTATATTTGGTTAATAAAGGGTATTCTAATAATCTAAACTACATATAAGTAGATTTCCTAAATCGAATAGGATTCTCAACATTAAATTTCGTCACTTTATTCTCTTTTTAGTTTTAGAATAGTTTTTAATTGAAAAAGAACTATTAAACCACAATAAATTAAAGATTATTTTGTGAATTTCACGTGGACTATAAAATTGGCTAAATCTAACTTTTATAACTCAATATAAACAAATATTAAATTGAGCGTGTAAAATATAATAAATATCAAATTTTTAACTATAATATTTTTTTTGGCTAAATCTTTTTTAACAATAATTTAATCATGTAAACTAATAACTTTTAAATATTAAAATATTCATAAATAAATATAATTATAAATATTAAAAAAACAATCATGTGTTGCATGAGTAATAAAAATATAATTATAAACAAAATAATTATAAATAAAATTTAAGTAACCGTGCATCACACGGGCTATAAGCTATTATATAATAATAAAGAATTAAAGATACTAGGTTACTAAGCCGCGCTTCGCAGCGGCGTTAGAATATATTTGTTAAAGAAAAAGAATATTAGAACAAAACTTCAATGCCACCCAAGTAGGTCAAGCAGCCCACAACATCTAAATCAACATAGAAAAGATAATATTAGAACATGATAGTTTGAATTATAACTTATATAATAGTATTACTTATATATTACTCTAATATATTACTACATCAAAAACCCTGAGAGTATGTTGGTGTCATTAATACGTGCATCTATCATATCCGGACATATGAACTGAAATCCATATAGTGATATGTTACGATGCCTTCTTCCAATCTCTTAGGCAACGTTATGCGTATGAAGAACAATGTAGACCCATGTGATAGTGGTAATTTTCTAAATAAAAGAAAGTTCTATCAAGTTCTACAAATTCGAAAATAATAAGGAAGTTGTAATTTTCTAAATCAAAGAAAGTTCTATCAAATTTGAAAATAATAAAATAAAGTTATATGAAGCCTACAAATTCGAAAATAATAAGGAAGTTGTAATTTTCTAAATCAAAGAAAGTTCTATCAAGTTTGAAAATAATAAAATAAAGTTATATGAAGCCTACAAATTCGAAAATAATAAGGAAGTTGCAATTTTCTAAATCAAAGAAAGTTCTATCAAGTTTGAAAATAATAAAAAAAAGTTCTATCAAGCCTACAAATTCGAAAATAATAAGGAAGTTGTAATTTTTTAAATCAAAGAAAGTTCTATCACGTCCTACAAATTCGAAAATAATAAGGAAGTTTGAAAATAATAAAAGTGTAATTTTCAATTTATTTCATACAAAATCGAAAATAATAAAAGAAGTTGTAATTATTAAAATTAAAAATTGTGAAAAATTGAGAAAATTAGAAAAATAGCACCTCACCACCCCGTCTTCTATAAAATATCTATACTATATTATTAAAGACGAAACATTAAAAGTTTTGGTCGGTCGTCGGTCGGTCGGTATTTGGGCCGATTCACGGGCCTATCTATAATCAATTTATTAATAATCAATTACCTTTTTTCACTACATTACCTATTTTATATTTATTTTTTAAACCAAACCAACTCATCTTCTAAAAATAAAACGGGCAACATATATATAATATGGTAATATTATTATATATTTATAACTGATTACCTTTTTCAGCTAAAACACATTATTTTTATATTTTTTACCTAAAACAACTCATCTTAT
Organism: Heracleum sosnowskyi; assembly: GCA_030848705.1. NCBI lineage: Eukaryota > Viridiplantae > Streptophyta > Magnoliopsida > Apiales > Apiaceae > Heracleum > Heracleum sosnowskyi. The sequence continues at coordinate 51,042,994 of CM061243.1, forward strand.
AAATAGGACACATATATGGAAACCAAGTTATTGATAACCAATTACCTTTTTCAGCTAAATTATATTACTTATTTCATATATCTATTTAACTAAAACAAATCATTTTCTAAAAATGAGACGGGCAATATATATATATAATAGTAATATTATTATATATTTATAACCGACAGCTAAAACACATTATGTGTTTTATATTTTCTAACTAAAACAACTTATCTTCTAAATATAATACATGCAAAATAAATATACAATGGTAATATTGTTTTATATAAATATTAATAAATAACAAGTTATTCTTTTCGGCTAAAACAAATTACCTCTTTTATATTTTCTAACTTAAACAACTAATTTTCTAAAAGTAATGCAGACGTATATATAAAAAAATTAATATAATTTTATATAATTGTTAATAAGTAACTAATTGTCTTTTTAAGGATATTACCTGTTTATATTTTTTAACTGAAACAACTCATGTTCAAATTAAAAATAACACGGGCAAAAGATAGATATATTGGTAATATTATTATATTAAACTTATGAAATTTATGTTTATTATAATTTTTTTAACATTCAATTTAAACCAGATAATTAATTAAAATAAAAGTAATATTATATTCAAATAAACTCGGTATATTGAACAAGCACATATTTTGATATTTGCACTTGAGTCCCTTTTTAGATTTTTAAGAGTAAAAAAATACGAATCATTAGATATGTTATTTTAAAATATTTTATATTTTAATATCTAAAATACTACTATTGATTACGTCAATAATATATTAAATTTAAATATTATATTGTTAGATTTATAAATCCAATATATATATATATATATATATATTAAAATTTTATCAAATTATATATAATAACTAAAATCTAAATAAAAAATAAGAAAATATTAAATAAGACCGTGCATGCACGGGATATAAGCTAGTATTGATATATTGATGATTGATTTCATATACCGTTCGGGCTTCAGAATATGGATTACGCGGTTCATTCTTTACAAGGGCTTGTATGGACTGGAATGCAATTTATTGGATTCGATTCATGAGATTGTGTTATTCCCCAACTTGGAGGCCCAATAGTTGAATTAAAATTGCTTTAGGGCTGGGTTCAGGGTTTTAGGATTTATTCATTATCTGACTCGAGACCAAATTTGTGAACCGGACTTATCACTCTTCCGCTGAGAACAAGTACAATGGCCGAGGACTAAACAATGATTCCAAATCATATTCAGAACAACTTTGTTTAGCGTATTTGTTAAGAGTTATGTTAGATAATCCAAAATTCTTCCCAAATAATGTGCACGGACGCAGGGTAAATATCAAATTATAATTCGTGAATCCATATCTATGTCTGTAGGGCTCATTATTTTATTAAAAATGTTATCAATTACGCAAAATTCACGTCATTTTTGAAAAAAAAATTGGATTATCATTTGGGTTCTCCAGCATTTCTTCTTTGCTAAAGTTGTAAAAAGTCATAAAAGTAGAAAACTGGTTCAACTCGATTAAATGGGAACAGTACTCAGAATTGTGCCGGGACAATTAATAGGATATTATCTTTATCATTTTTAGACTAAATTGCATATTAAATCCCCTTAGTTTTAGTTTATTGTAGTTTGGATAAGTATTTTGCAATAAAACACTTTGCACCTCGTAAGTTCAAGTCCCGCTATATTTTAGACCCCTTTGACGGTTTTCCGTCTATATTGACCGTTAACATTAATTTTGACAGGGGTAAACTGGTAAACTATAAAACTTAAAAATTAATTTATTTAAAATTGAACTTATTAAATATTATTAGTAAAACATAATTAATTTGTATCTATAATTTAAATTTATTTTTAAACTATAAAATTTGAGGATTAATATTATTTAATTTAAACTGAATTTTTAATTATTAATATGATTTAAAATTTAAAATTTATTGTTTTAAAGTTTTCTATAAAAAACATTTCAATTTTTAATATAATTTTAGAAAAATGAAAATCGGTTACTTAAAATTTATGTTTAGAATCTCGTTTTATCCCGTATGATTTGAACTATAGTTACAAATTCTTTAAGTTTTGCTAATAATATTTAATAAATTCAGTTTTAAATAAATTGATTTTTAAGTTTTATAATTTACAAATTTACCCCTGTCAAAATTAATGTTAGCGGTCAAAATAAACGGAAAACCCGTCAAAATGATCTAAAATATAGCGGAACTTGAAGTTACGGGGTGTAAAGTGTTTTATGACAAAGTACTTTACCCAAACTGCAATAAGCTAAAAACTAGGGGATGCAATATACAATTTAGTCTAATTTTTATTCAATTAAATTCACATGTTATAATTTATTGTAATAATGTTAAAAATTATAGTATTTTCTAAAAAAATTATATTTATATTAGATTAGTAGTAAATAACAAAAGATATATAATTTTTAACATCAGTGCTCTAAAAGCAAGTCTAGTAGTATTCCAACTCATTTCTTATATAAATTATAAAATATTGCTCCCAGTAATTTAGGACATAGATAGGTAACTTTGTCTCCAACAATATTTTTTATATTCAATCCTTATTTAGTACTATCTTTGTCCTCTCATTTGTTTACAGTTTTTTTACTGTTTGCCACACATTTAAAAGACTCATATAAAATATAGTTCTACAACTTATTTTTAAAATTTTATTTTTTTGAATAAAACTTTAAATATTAATTTTTTATTCAAAAATAAAAAATAAAATAATATATAGAATTATACGAGTCTTAAAATATGTGTCAAACTCTGTCTCTTAATGTAAAGAACCTAGGAGGACATAAGGAGTATTTTATTATTAAAAGTACATTATTTTGATTAAAGTAGGTGATAGAAAATTGATGTTTTTTTGATTTTATTACTATAAAAAGTTAGTTAAGGCATTCTTAAGAAGAGATATATGCTACTTAAAAATAACTAGTGAATGAGGTGTTATTAGTAATTTAAGGAATCACTGAGAGATTATTAGACCCATTCCTTAAAAAATAACTTAGGAACATTAAGAACATGAATATCTAATCTAATAAACTTGCTCTAAGTTATGATATGTTAATTTAATGTATTAAGTAAAAAAGATAAAAAATAATACCTGATTAGTTGTCTCAATCCTCATCCTGAATACTCTGCTTTTTAAGTACTCATTTTTTCCGAACAGAACGAGTTGGATCGATATCCGATTTTATGACTGCTTGTTCACCACGCCACTAAAGCTACTCTATATTGCTCCAGCCTCCAGATGAGGAGGATAACTATATTTGAGGGTGCATTAACATAGAGTGCGCACCAGCGCACGTGCAGACTTGTAAACTACATACCAGACAATGCAAGGTGGTCACGTGTATTACTGTCTCTACTCACTTTATTTGCATACTAAATAACCTAGTTCAAAAAATTTCAGACCTTTTTTTGTTAAATAACATGTGTTATAGCATCTCCAACGGCGTTGGACTATTGTAATCGGTTAAAATAATATAAAATACTGATTATATAAAATTTGTTGAACATGTAAGGTGACGTGCTTCAATCAAGCCTTCAAAATTAGAATTTGCTAGCATTTCCTTCTCGATTGATAACATAGGCAACCCATTCAACCGTTCTTGTGACATACTAGAATCGATATACGACTTAATCAACTTCAAATTTGAAAAACTCCATTCGACCGAGCCATTATAACCAGAATTGTTAACAATATTCTATAACCCGAATTGCCCTTATTTCTATTTTCTAATTAAAATATGCCTTATTAAAAAAAATTACTTCTTTCTTTTTTTGTTAAATCTAATTTCTAACTTCTACTAACATCAATGTTGTAAAAATCGGGAATAGAAACTAATCGGTTGAATTACCGATTTAGGATTAATCGATAAATCGGGAATTAATCGGATGTATTTTAATATTTTAATATTATTTAATGTAATATTTTGATTATATTAGTTATTTATTAACAAATATGTATTTATCGTATTAAGAATTTTATAATTATTTATATTTGATTATTATATTATTTTAATTCTAATAAGTTATCTATAATATTCCAATTAATAAATACTTGTAAGGATTAATCGGATTTCAAAAATTGAATTTGTCAACCATCTTGTAGAAGATTAATCGGTAAAATTGGGAATTTTTAGAACCACGACTAACATGCTTAATTTTATTTTATTTTCATATATACTTGGTCTTTTGTTTAAAAAAATTGCTCATGAGTATTGGATGTCTCATGTGATGGCTTGTATTGTTTACCCTTAGATCGGTCATGCTGATAAAGGAAGAGATTTTTAAAAATAAATCCTAAACAAGAATTAGCAGTATATATTGATGCTGTTTTTTTTATTGTTCTGTCCGTGCCTACCTGACTGAGGTATCTTTGTATTCTTCATGCAGTTTTTAAAAATTATTTAAACTGTTCATGTGCACGTGCTATCTTCACTCTGCAACTGTTCCAATGCTTCATATATTGTCGTAGTAGTCCTTGCTATTTTCCCTCGATATATTTTTTAATTTCTTTTTTTGTTCTTTTCCTCGTGTTAGCTGTCAAATTGAGTAAAAATCGAACTTATTAATTAAGTAAGCAGACATTTATGCGATTTCATCTATTCTGATATATTTTATACTAATACTTTGGTAAAAGTAGAACTGTACAAGACTTGGTGGGGAGGGGAGACTGTAATGCCTCTGCAAATTGCAACTCCATACCTCGAGGCTCGAGACAAATAAGTACTCCTATCCTATGTGTTAGAATTATATTCTCCTGCATGTATTATGTATCCACTTTGCCTATTCATCGTATACATTCTACTATTCTAGTACTACATCTTCTTAATCATTGTTTCGATAATCTGAACAAATCGATTAAGGTATTAAATAATGATTTATCGATAAATTGAGAATTTATTAAAATAATAAATTCAGCTGCTTTTGGACTTTGGTTCAGCCCTTGGGGTATGTGTGTTGTACATTTTCTGGGTGTGAATAACTCCTAAAACTAATGATAAGTGAAAGCGAGTCATCAACAACCCAAAAGAAAATAAGGGGATTATGTTAATTCATACAAGAGTGGAGTGGGGGGGTTATATTATATTAATTCATACAGTAGCTTAGTGCGGAAAAGTGGTTAGTGCAAAATCTACTTTCTCGTAGGTGAAAAAGTTAGTTTGCATGTGCGTTATCATTCCTCATCTTTTCTTTTCTTGACTTGTGAGATTCCTTTTTGCGTCAGTGTTCCTTTTTTCTAGTGTCCCCCTTGTTTATTTGTGTATCCAGTCTAAGGCTGTAATTCGAGTCGGGCGGCTTGCGAGCCCGACCCGACTCGGCTCGTTTAATAAGGCTTGGTTTGACTCGAACTCGTTAACGAGCCGAACTCGAACATAAGAGTGGGCTCGTTTAACTAAATGAGTCGGCTCGACTCGACTCGTGAAATTAAACGAGCCGAGTTCGGGCAGAAGATTAGGCTCGTTTAAGTATAATTTTACACGAACCGGCTCGCCCGACTCGTTTAAATAGGCTCGTTTAACTAAACGAGCCGGCTCGGCTCGACTCGTGAAATTAAACGAGCCGAGTTCGGGCAGAAGATTAGGCTCGTTTAATTAAACGAACCGACTCGGCTCGTGAAAAAAAGCTCGGCTCGAATTAATACCCGGCTCGAACTCGCCCGACTCGACTCGAATTACAGCACCAGTATCCACTACAACTCAGATTCTAACTCTACTGCTGTCGACATGCTACTACTATTTGTTTAATTCGATATCGTCTTCACCTCAACTATTATGTTAAATTTACCTAAGAGATATAAGTATGACTCATGAATGTCATTACTCATTAAGTCACGAAAACTGAAGTAGCGTGTCTGTAGAACAATTAAAGAAAACTTTGAAATTCAGAATTCAATGGTTTTAAGCCAGAAATATTAGTTTTGGATTAATGTATAAATATGACTCATAAGCATGTTGATACTAACACTTTGAAGAAATAAACAACATGATTCCTTGTTCACAACCCCAAATACCTAAAACCATTGTTATAATTAAAACTTGCTAATAACAACAGAGTGCCTCAAAGTAATCATGTCCAAGGAAAGATTAAGCTAATGCTAAAAAGCCTAACACAACTAGTAAACATATCCATTTGCAATGGCCTTGTTAGTTTTGAGACTAGTAGTCCCATAAACTGGCAGCTCCTCTGCATAAAGTCCAATGCCGACTGCCCCTATGTTATCAAGCTCAAACAGATCAGAGCTCGAACAGCTTGCTATATCATCCTCGTAATCTTCATCATCATTCTTATGTAAGATTCCTCTGTAGTTAATAACATCTCCACTTCCTGCACTGTGAATCTTCTTGTCCAGATTCCTAACAATTGGAAACGACAGGATGGTCGGTTCATCTTTATAAACAGTCTCGCGCTCACAATCTTCATCAACAATATTCACACTGACAGGGCTAAATCTCACAGCCCTTTTCATGCCATTGCTATTCATTTTACATCTGGAAGATGGTGCTTTTCTCAAGCAAGTTCTTGAAAATGTAGAAGCCGATGAATTTGTAGTTTCACCAAGTGATCTTGATTTTGTTACCGACCCTAAATCTTCACTGAACTTTGATTTCTTCATGCTTTTTGAGCTGAAAATAGAATTCAGAAGGCTAGCAATTCGACCACCTGGTGAAATTGGTTGTTTCACCTTCTTCAGTTCACTATAAATTTGCAACGCTCTAGATTTTGTGGTCGTAATAAACTTCATTTCACGCTTTGGCGTCTGCATTATTTGGAAAAAAGACGATTTCTGCCTTGATCTCGTCGCTGACTCATTATCAGACGACGAAAACATGGTGCCACAGCAGCTGGAATCCGAAGAATTTGAACCATTCAAAATCTTGAAAGTGTGTTCACTAGTAATTTTATTCTTACTCCCACCATCTTCCATCCATTTCTCAATCATGATTGCGCGTCCAAGACTTGGAACCACCTCCTCCTCTTCATCATCCACCTCTCGTTTCGTCCTATACAAGTCCTCATTGCACTCAGCCTCGTCTATTGATCTGTAGATCGAGTCGAGAAGAGACGATGAAAATGAAGGCGTCTTTCGTCGTGGTGGATATCCCGGCATTTTCTCCCTTGTACTCATTCTGTCTAGAGGCAGAAATTATTAGAAATAAATTATGCTTAGTGTTTGTTGGAAGAGAACTGTCTGTGACTAATTAATGGGAATAATAAGTAACAAGGCAAAGTATATATGTAGGAATAGGGAGGGGTAGGAGGAGACCCACGCGTGCGGGTGATTCTGCCATGTACATTGACAAGGAGTTAGTGCGACTGATGATATATATTCTCTTTATAATTTTGCTGCTGTGTAAATGTTCATCAGTCAACTTCTACAAACAATTTTTCAGGTTATCAAGTCACTGTGCAAATTTGTAATTTAAAGTAAAAAGCTGATATCTGAGAAAAGATAATTATTTTTGCCACTCCGTAAAAAGAAGATATAATTCTCTTTATTACCAAAACAAATGATCGCAATAAAAAGATCTTGGGTTTTGGTGAAGGTCCCAAGTTTAAGGCAGGAAATATGAGAGAATGAAACAAGAGATTCGCAACTTGGCCTAAGAATGACGCTTTAAACAATACAGACTGACTGTTCTTGCACCATTTGCTGCCTACGCTATCATTGGTTACTATTGAGCATGTCTCGACTACGAAAGAGAGCTCGTAGGATGAAAATTTTCGCTCATACTTATTAATCGGATTCGTAAACAAAATGGAATAACGTAAAACTATCTCCGGTTTGAAGAAATTAGTCAGCATACATATCATTGCAGGCTAAACTTTGCTCAAGTCAGAAAATGATAGTTAGGATTAGCATAAACCGTAAGATATTTAGATAATAATGAAAGGTTGTTTATCGTATCATATATTCGAGGTAAAGTGATACACTGGATTCTATCATAATGAAAGGTTGTTTATCATATCATATCATATAATATATGCAAGGCATATAACTTGTAAGTTTTTTTGGCATTAGTCATCAGGAGGATAGTTTACTATATGATGATCTGAACATCCAGTGGAAACCTCGACGATAACTATTAGTTATCGAGGCATTAGGGTGATAATTACATACTGAAGTAGCCATCTAGTGGAAACCTCGACGATAACTATTAGTTATCGAGACATTAGGGTGATAATTACATACAGAAGTAGCCATCCAGTGGAAACCTCGACGATAACTATTAGTTATCGAGACATTAGGGTGATAATTACATACAGAAGTAGCCATTTCACCTGAGTTGTTACATACAGAATTATGGTGAACATTTGAAGGAGGGCTTTTTGACATCTTTGAAGGAAGAATGTCACAACATATCAAAGAATTAGTTAATAAAGGTAATCATGTAGACGAGGTTGTGGTTCCTATAACAACGGATCTACCTCCGCCACCACCAAGACAACCAGATTTGAGAGAGGTTGTCGAGCTTTTGAGTCAGAACGCGCACATGGGATATACAGTGAATCACATGGCAAAGAGGATGGCGACGTTCGAAAGAGAAAGGAGGTTGCCGGAGCCTACGCTTGAGCAACGGGAAACCTACGCCTCAACAGCATGTACCTACGTCTCAGCAACAGGAAGAAGGCTTGGAGGGTTTTGGTTGAAGATCGAAGGACGCCATCTACTCATCAGAGAGAAGCCTCGGCTAGGTATCGGCAATATGTGTCACTCGTTGGGAAGTCAACAACATCTTCAACGTCCTGCCTCTAAGTGAGATGCCTCTATGTGAGATACTCCATCCAGGTTCAATCTGATCTTGTATTTATTTGCATCATATATTCATTCGTAGCATTGCACATTCTTAGATTTGTGGTTGTATCTGCTCCAAATTTGGTTTTTCAAATATATTATATCCATGGATTGCTCCAGAGGATGTCCTTCTTTTAGGAGGGTCTCCCTTGTACTGCTTTAGAAGATGTCTCTCTCCAATAGAGCTGATCTTGTTGTGAAGACTGATGTGTAAAAATAATGTAAACTGCAAGCGCACAGTGTTCAGTTGTAGCAATCACAGATCGATCCACAGAGACTATGAATTTTCAAAACCCTAACAATTAACTCAGGCGAACTAGACAAATAAGATTTGAGTTGAGATTTGTTTAACCTAATTAACAATTAAAATCAGATAAGGAAAACCTAGGAATCCGAATCCATTAATCAATCACAATTAATATCAACTCGCCCTAAAATCAATTCTCTTTCCTTCACAAATAAGATATATCAATTAACGAGACAAGCATATACTATGAAACTTGTTATCTAACAATAACCTATCAAAACTTCATGGTGCAAGCATAGGCTATGAAAAATAAATCCGGTAACAATAATATATCAAAATCACTTTGTCAATTGAACAATTAAACACCAAGGAAAATTACGAGATCTAATTAATAAGAACGAAAAGATATCAACAGTAATCAAATTAACTTCATTTTCATCCTAGGCAAAAGATTTAGCTAGACATGATAATTAATCTAACAAAACAATTATTAATAAAACACGTACGAGGCATGATTTGACCTAATTAAACTAATAAACTAATATGTAACTATGGTACTCACGTGGACAACCAATTTATATAATATAATGATTATGCCATTCAAGTAGTAGTATGTATTAACACGCACAGCAATGGTCACAAATTGTTATTAATGTATTAAACTAAAGAAACTAGCACACGTAAGCAGATAACCAAGTAAACGCAGCAACAGGTGACAAAGTGAACGCAGTAATAAAAAATAAAAACTAATACAATAATATATTAATAACAGGAATGCCGATAATATCAACCGGCGATAACATAAAACAGAGAAAGCAATTAACTATAAAATTCTAGGTGTCTCAAATACAAGAGGGGAGATATATATATATAGGAAAAATAATGGGCTTGGGCTCTTTGACTACAAATCGGATTGTAGAAATATTTCCTCAATTCCTTTTTCTTCTCCGATAAGTTTTCCAATTTTTCTCCAATTTCCTTTTGACTTCAAGTATTTCCATCTCCTTGCCTTTTTCACCTTTTTCTGCTTGAAATATGATTTTATTTATTTTCCTACAAAACAAAAGAAAACCATTTATTAAATAATAAAATTACGAAAACAGACATAAAATAGGTATTAAAAATGTATTAAATTATGGACCTATCAAATGCCCCCATACCTATCTTTTGCTCGTCCTCGAGAAAAACTAATATAATATAAACTACTATATAATAGATAATACCACTTCCGTAGGTGATCACGGTTGCATTTGGCATATGCAACAAGCCCTTTAAACCCCTAGGCAGCCCTAGTGGACGAGTAAAGTCTCGTGAGGGTTTATAGTGAATGTACCCACAAAATTCATCTAGCTCATGTAAAAGATCGCATGACAATGCAACGCCACACATACAAGTCCTCTCATGCTTCATCAACTTAAGAATCAAAAATGACTTTGCAATGTCTTGTCGTGGAAGATGCAAGGATTCACATAGTCTACTCAAAGAAATATGCAAAAGTGCTCAAAAGTCCATGTCAAGTGTAAGAATAAGTTGGTAACCATGCTAAGCCCACAAGAGTACACTTTTGAGTCAAAACTTGGAATCTCAAATGTATAAACAAGCAATAACTCACCTTTCACTCACAAAAGAATATTCACTCAAGAACAAGGGTAAGTGTATCACTCTATTCCAACAAAATCATAAGCATGCTTGACATTTGGTATCAATCTAACTTTAACACAACATACATCAATGATGATAATCAAAAGGTCTTTATTGGGATTGTAACGGGGCTAGGGACAAGTTATGTCAAGTAAGGCCAAATAAGGTGAAGTGTCAAAAGCTAGTAGGCACTATAATAAATCATACACATCACCAAACATCCTCCCCACATGAATTTTCTGATTTTATTCCAACAAAAAGGCTTGATTAGTCGAATGAAGAAGGATCACAAAAACATGAGTATGCTCTCATATAATATATATTTTTTTCTTTTTACTTTTTTTTTTACTTTTTTTTTTCTTTCATCTTTTTTTTTTTTTCATTTTTTTTTTCGAGAGCTAAGAGATAGATATAAGTAACCACAATCCTCCTTGAAAAATTTATTGAACAACGACTATCAAGTAAGCAATCAAACCAAATATTTCCTCAAAAGTAATGAACAAAAGTAAACCCATCTTACACACCTTATTACTCCCTCAAGTTCCTACTAGCCATTGACAATTTGGGATCAAACATAAGTAAGGCTACACAAGAAAAAGGTCCAAGCAAGTAACGTGGTATGTCACCGAAAAAAAATAGGATTAAGCTCAAGAGGGTAACTAATTGATCATATAGAAATGGTGCGGTAATTTGGAAAATATAGGTTATTCCTAAATGCCTTTATCATCTTATCATCAAATAATGTCATGCGTTTCAAGAAAGGTCTCAAACAAGTGCTAGCAATGCAAACAACATGTGGACACTCAAGCAAACGAATATAAAATGCAAAAGATATGCATATAGGCTCAAAAACTCACATGGTGGTAAAAACATAATCAATCCCAAGCAAAAATCTCTTCAATGCACCAACTTGTACTCAAAGCATGGAAACCAAATCACTTTGCACATATTCATGTCCTTCTAATTACTTGCAACATTCAATAAGTCTACTAGTTTCAACTTGCTAGTGTATGTTTGTGGACAAGAACTTAGCAAATCACTTCTTAATCAAAAGTATCAGCAACAAAAGATTACTATAGCATGTAAGGGTGCATAAAGCCACTAGCAATCATTTCACAAGGCTAGAATTCTACAATTTACAACTAAAATTCTTTTTGGGATTTTTTCATTTTTCAATTTTTTTTTGTTTTTTTTTTAATAATACTACTAAACCCCTCCCCCATACCTAAATCATGCATTGTCCTCAATGTATGCAAATGAGAGAAAAATGACAAAGTAAAATGACGAGAATACCTGATAAGGGAATGACGGAGAAATAGAACAATACCTATAACACACATACAATAAACATTCCCCCATACCTACACTTGACTATGGGAGACACATACAAAACCACTTACTAACCAATACCAGCTCGAGGAAAAACTACCTTCTTAACAGAATCATCAAACATGTGAAACTCACCCATAAAAAAAGACAATATTATCCACTAGAGAAAGATGATCTTGAACCAGAATAAAACTCATTAAACTAACTTCATTCATAGACCAATTAGATGCTTCTTTATGTTGTTTAAGCAGATTAATTACTTGAAATTTTTGGTTATGAACTATGTCACTAGAGATAACAACATGATGAGTTTCGTTATTAACTATCAAAGACTGATCAAGAGTAGAAAAAGATGGATTAAAATCAAGTGGGGGTGGCTCACCAACAAAAGTCTTAACAAATAACTTAGGATCAAAAGAACTATCCTCAAATTGAGTTTCATGCTTACAACAAATAGCATTCAATTCATCTAACATCTCCTTAGAAGAAAAATTCTTATACAGCTCATGAAGTTCTTTATTACTCTCATACGCTAACAAAATATCTTCCTCAAGAAAGGACTCAATTGCAATATCCTCAAGATTCGACCATGAAATAACCTCATCAATCAAATGAACTCCTACGGGTTGTTCAAAAATCTCATTAGGTTGATTACCTACATTAAAGACATTAAGATCTATCGTCATATTTCCAAAAGTGAGTTTCATCGAACCATTCCTACAGTTAATCAAAGCATTAGACGTGACAAGAAAAGGTCTTCCTAGAATGATGGGAATTTGATTTTTGAGATTTTGGACAGGTTCGGTTTCTAGAACAATGAAATCGACAGGAAAGACAAAATCACCAACCTTAATCAACACATCTTCCACCATACCCTTAGGAATTTTGACGGAACGGTCAGCTAACTGAAGAGTGATAGTAGTCTCTTTAAGTTCACCTAAACCCAGGTCTTGATAGACAGATAATGGAAGAAGATTCACACTAGCTCCTAGATCGAGTAAAGCTTTATCAATGAAAGTATTACCAATGACACAAGAAATGGTAGGACATCCAGGATCCTTATACTTCAAAGGAATTTGATTTGACAAAATAGAGCTAACATTAGATGTTAGGAAAGCTTTCTTAGGAACATGAGTGGTTCTTTTATGAATACACAAATCTTTTAGACACTTAGCATAAGAGGGAACTTGTTGAATTGCATCTAAAAGAGGAATGTTAATCTTGACTTGCTTGAAGACTTCCAAAATCTTATCTAATTGAGCAGATTGTTTGTTTGAAGTAAGTCTGTGAGTAAATGGAGCTTTTGGCTTAAAGACTTTTTCAATAGACACATAAGATTGGGGTTTTGAAGGTGGTTCATCGGAGGGTGATGACTCATTAGATTCAACTTCTTCAGGACTCTGGGGATTGGAAGATTGTTTAAGACTAGGATTCAAGAGTAACGGATTTGGTTCAGATGTAAACTTATCTTCTTCTTGAGTATTGACACCGGCATGATTATTGAATTGATTACCAGACCTTAGAGAGATAACAGAATTCACATTTTCATGAGACTTTTGATTTGGATGAAATTTAGGATTAATCTCGGGTTGACTAGGAAATCGATTTTTCTCTCTCTCACTGATGGTGTTTGCCAACTGACTAACTTGGACCTCTAGCTTAGATATGGCTTGAGCATTAGAATTTAGCAATTGCCTATCTTGGGTCATAGTGTTCATGAAATTTTGTTGAGATTTGATTAATGCCTCCATACTCTTTTCTAAAGAAGTAAATCTTTTGTCAGATTCGGCAAAACCAGGAGGATTCAAGGGGACTGAATTTTGATATTGACCGAGATTTTGTGGAGGATATGAGTTAGGATTTTGAGTTGGGTATGGACCAGGATTGGGTTTTTGAAAAGCAGGTTGAGAATTTTGGTTATACTGATTGTATTGACCTTGGTTCCATGAGAAATTTGGATGATTTTTCCAACCAGGATTGTATGTGGATGAATAAGGATCATTCCTAACTCTAGATTGAAACATGGCATTGGCTTGTTTAATTTCAGGACAATTTTCTATCAAATGAGTAGGAGAATTACAGTTTGCACACAGAAACACTTGTGAGGACACCTTGTTGGTTTCTAAGGCTTCTAGACGTCTAGTGAGAGTAGCTAACTTAGCTTCGGTTGCAATAGAATTACCAACTACGTGTACGCCCTTAGATTTTTCAGTTTCCTGACTAGGTTCCCTAGTTGACTCCCACAACATTGTTCTTTCAGCTAACTCCTCAAAAAATTGCCAAGCTTCTTCATCGGTTTTATCCAGAAACCTACCATTACACATAGACTCTAACAAGGCAGTGGTTTGGCTATCTAAGGCTTCATAGAGAATTTTACAAAGTCTCCATTTTTCTATACCATGTTGAGGACACTTAGACAACAACTTTTGAAATCTATCAAAATATTTCCAAAAAGGCTCATTTGAATTTTGTTGAAATTGGTTGATTTCATTCCTAAGCCTGTTAGCCTTATGGTTGGGAAAATATTTTTTAAGAAATATAGCAAAAAATCCCTCCCATGTGGAAATAGAATTAACGGGTAGACTATACAACCACTGTTTAGCATCTTCTTTTAAAGCAAAGTTAATGAGTCTGAGCCTAATGGAATCCTCACTTAACTGTTGAAGTTTTTGTAAAGCACACACTTCCTCAAATTCTTGAATGAAAAGATATGGATCCTCTCCCTCTACCCCAGCAAACCTAGGTAACATGCTAATGTTATGATGTTTGATTTCAAAATTGTTTGCGGTTACTGCTGGTAGCACTATGCATGAGGGTTGAGCGGTACGAGCGGGGTAACAACGTTCTTTAAGTGAAACAGCCATAATGGTTGTTGGAATTTCTACTTCTTTTGACTCAATTTTAGTGGGTGAAGAGAAATCGAGTTGTCTTGCTACTCCAGGTAGTGAAAGGTCGGATTGTCTCACTAATCTAGATGTATTATCTCGAACCCAAATACTTTGCATACAAGAGAAACAATCAACTAAGCACGTAGCAGACAAGAGCTATAAGTAAACACCCAAGAATATGCAAAATCAAAAGAAAAATCTATGTTATCCTAAAAAAAATCTAGACCTTGCTCCTAACAATAAGATACTACTAAAAGTAACAGCTCAAAAAGCATTAGTCGTGACTGGCCAGGCAGGAGGAAGCATTGCCAAGAGGCTAACCACCATTCTAGGCACCAGTCTAAAGGCCAGGTAAGCTTTCGCTAGTCCTAGACACCACCGAAAAATACTTAGTGATTTGTTCCTCCTAGATTCTCTTCCTAGTTGAGCGCGATATCCTAGGGGCTAACGTCTAATTAATTTTATTAAGGAAAAAGGAATGCAAGATGAACGAATTAGTGATTTGTGGGCCAAGGAAAGAGTGATGAAATCCCTCACCTTATCTTGAAATTGGGTGGAGCCCTTAAGATTGATTTAATGATGCAACACACAAAGAACGAGAAATAAACACTTATGGATGCACTACACTACGTGTTTTATTCTAAATTGTACGTACCTCTTTCCTCCAGCAATCACCACAATTATAAGATATGGAAAGCGATAAAGACAATAAATAAATCTAGATGATGTGCTCCTATGTGACAGAATGAAAAATTTTCATAAGAGACAACGAGGCCCTCTAGCAATCTTCTTGTCCAAGTTTTCCTCCGCTTCAATGTACCCTAAAAGACAAAAAATGCAGAACAATAAACTAATCCGAAGAATTAAATATCAAGGAGTGAAAATTACCAATAATCCCCAGCAGCGGAGCCAAAAACTTGATGTGTAAAAATAATGTAAACTGCAAGCGCACAGTGTTCAGTTGTAGCAATCACAGATCGATCCACAGAGACTATGAATTTTCAAAACCCTAACAATTAACTCAGGCGAACTAGACAAATAAGATTTGAGTTAAGATTTGTTTAACCTAATTAACAATTAAAACCAGATAAGGAAAACCTAGGAATCCGAATCCATTAATCAATCACAATTAATATCAACTCGCCCTAAAATCAATTCTCTTTCCTTCACAAATAAGATATATCAATTAACGAGACAAGCATATACTATGAAACTTGTTATCTAACAATAACCTATCAAAACTTCATGGAGCAAGCATAGGCTATGAAAAATAAATCCGGTAACAATAATATATCAAAATCACTTTGTCAATTGAACAATTAAACACCAAGGAAAATTACGAGATCTAATTAATAAGAACGAAAAGATATCAACAGTAATCAAATTAACTTCATCTTCATCCTAGGCAAAAGATTTAGCTAGACATGATAATTAATCTAACAAAACAATTATTACTAAAACACGTACGAGGCATGATTTGACCTAATTAAACTAATAAACTAATATGTAACTATGGTACTCACGTGGACAACCAATTTATATAATATAATGATTATGCCATTCAAGTAGTAGTATGTATTAACACGCACAGCAATGGTCACAAATTGTTATTAATGTATTAAACTAAAGAAACTAGCACACGTAAGCAGATAACCAAGTAAACGCAGCAACAGGTGACAAAGTGAACGCAGTAATAAAAAATAAAAAACTAATACAATAATATATTAATAACAGGAATGCCGATAATATCAACCGGCGATAACATAAAACAGAGAAAGCAATTAACTATAAAATTCTAGGTGTCTCAAATACAAGAGGGGAGATCTATATATATAGGAAAAATAATGGCTTGGGCTCTTTGACTACAAATCGGATTGTAGAAATATTTCCTCAATTCCTTTTTCTTCTCCGATAAGTTTTCCAATTTTTCTCCAATTTCCTTTTGACTTCAAGTATTTCCATCTCCTTGCCTTTTTCACCTTTTTCTGCTTGAAATATGATTTTATTTATTTTCCTACAAAACAAAAGAAAACCATTTATTAAATAATAAAATTACGAAAACAGACATAAAATAGGTATTAAAAATGTATTAAATTATGGACCTATCAAAGACCCTTCGGGGTGATTTTGCTCTGAAGACCTAGGTCTTCGAGGTGATTTCGTTTTGAAGGCATTTAGGGGTGATCTTGTTCTTAAGGCCCTTCCGGGTAATAATCTCCTTCAGGAGATTCGCCATCTAGGAATCATCAACAACATGCTCATCTTCATCATCTGCCTCTAAGTGAGCTTTTTCTATGTTTGATGCTTCCTCCAAGTTTTTTCTAGCCCTGTATCTATATTCGGACATTAATACCATTATGTGCATCATTCACATCGTGCATTCATTCATATCATCATCTGCATCATACATCCATGGACATTCTTAGATTTCGTGGTTGTCTCTACCCGAGATTTGGTTTTGAATAAGGCTATGTTTGGAAGACCCCTCGGGGTAGAGCTCATTTTCTATGAATTACTTTGGAAACCCCTCGGAGCCATGTTGAATTGCTTTGGTGGATGTCCTCCTTGTTAGGAGGGCCGTGTTGAATTGCTTTGGTGGATGTTTGCTTTGGTGGTCGTGTTGAATTGCTTTGGTGGATGTCCTCCTGGTTAGGATGGCTGTGTTGAATTGTTTTGGTGGATATCCTCTTGGTTATGAGGGACGTGTTGAATTGCTTTGCTGGTCGTGTTGAATTTCTTTGGTGGATGTACTCCTGGTTATGAGGGCCGTGTTGAATTGCTTTGGTGGATGTCCTCCTGGTTAGGAGGGTATTGTTGAATTGCTTTGGTGGATGTCCTCCTGGTTAGGAGGGCCGTGTTGAATTACTTTGGTGGATGTCCTCCTGCTAGAAGGGCCGTGTTAGATTACTTTGGTGGATGTCCTCCTGCTAGGAGGGCCGTGTTGGATTACTTTGGTGGATGTCCTCCTAGTTGGGAGGGTCGTGTTGGATTACTTTGGTGAATGTCCTCCTTATAAGGAGGGCCTTGTTGGATTGCTCTAGAGGATGTCCTCTTGTTAGGAGGGTCTCCCTTAGTCTGTTTTAGAAGATCTCTACCTCCCTTAGGCCTTATTTTGTTGTGAATTCTTTCGGGGTAATCTTGCTTTGAAGGCCCTCAGGGGTAATTTTTCTCTGAAAACCTAGGCTTTTAGGGATGATCTTATTGTGAAGGCCCTTCAGGGTGATCCTAGGTTTTATGGTTGTCTCCTCCGAGATTTGATTTTCAAGAAGACTGCCCTTGGAAGACCTCTCGGCTGAAAATGCGTAGGAATACGACTTTCTCAAGAAGCGCCAGTCCACTAAACGCATGGAGCAGCTTGGAGTCCTTCCGCAGCTTGGAATCCTTCCTTCACGGAAGAAGATGCGTAGGAATACGATTTCCTCAGGAAGCGTAAGTCCACTAAACGCATGGATCAGCTTGGAGTCCTTCCATTATGAAAGAAGGTGCATAGGAATACAACTTCCTCAGGAAGCGTAAGTCCACTAAACGCATGGAGCTTGGAATCTTTCCCTTTTGGAACACCTTGGTAAACCCGTACTTCCGGGGTGCTTATCCGTACTTTCGGGAAGCTCACCAAGAAGGTGCTTAGGAATATGACTTCCCCAGGAAGCGTAAGTCCACTAAACGCATGGAGCAGTTTGGAGTCCTTCCCTTGTGGAAAAAGGTGCGTAGGAATACAACTTTCTCAGGAAGCGTAAGTCCATTAAACGCTTGGAGCAGCTTGGAGTCCTTCCCTTGTGGAAGAAGGTGCGTAGGAATACGACTTTCTCAGGAAGCGTAAGTCCACTAAACGCATGGAGCTGGAGTCCTTCCCCCGTGGAAGAGGATGCGTAAGATACAACTTCCCCTGGAAGCGTAAGTCCACTAAACGCACGAAGTTGGAATCAATATAAAGATTTGGGAAATTGGCACGGGATAAAGACTAAGCATACCGACAATATTTTGATTTAAAGGCAAAGGTCTTTTCTTGCAAGTCAACATAATGGATAACCTCACCTTCTCAAAACGCCGTGATGCTTCAATATTAGCTACAACTTCTAACTCTGAATCTATCTTCTTGTGGAGTTCCTCATTTGCCTCCTCAATGGCTTTGACATTATCAGCTTTAAATGTGACCATATAGCCAGGAGTTGAAGGGGCGAAGTGTACTGACCGGTCATAATCAAGATCGCCTGCAAGGAAGTTTTAAAGGTAGCCTAGGAAGCCGAGGTTGTAAGCATCACTGAACTCCTTCTTAGTACTCGCCTTAAGCTCGTTCAATTCCTTTTCTAGCTTGGCGTTTTCACTTTTAAGAGCATCACCCATTGTCTTGGATTCGACATAAAGTTTGTTAAGGTCCGCCTATGCTTTCTCAACATCGTCTTTCCTCGCCTGTACTTCATCAAGTTTTTTCTGAACTTCAACCAACTGAGATTTATAGGAGGAAGCCTCGCCTTTCCACTTTTTAACAGTCTTGTCCTGGTCAGTAATAATGGCATTTTTTCTCTAAAAGAACATTGAGACCATGGTAAAAAGCCTCGCCCATGCCCATCTTGATGGCAAACTCGGCATCAACATTATTTTTGTTCATCCACAGCCTCGCACCATCATCTGAATAATTGCTTGCAGCATGGGAGCCAAAGGTAGCGGATACGAGCTATAAAGGGGGTTCACCATCCGTTGCCACAATTTTATTCTTCTTCAGAGGACCTTTTGGAACCTTGCCTCATCCCGTTTCTTCCTTCTTTTTTGTTTATATACTCCTGGATGAGGAGGGGTGGGGATTGTTGAACCGGTAGGAATGGTTGGAGAAGGGGACGAGATTTCTCTTACGTACATTCAAGTTGAATTGTGTTCTAACTATGGGAACGTCATACATATAGAAGTAACTCTGGAAATATAATATATATATATATATATATATATCAAAGTATATGCTTCAAACTAGGTGAGGCTTTCTATGCAGGTGAAGATTTCAGAATCATTAACTCTAGTTCCTTTTATAAACAATTATTGCAAAAAACAGGGGGTAGTTATTATACCCCAACAGGCCTCGCTTTATCTGGAGGTGTCGCCTCTACAACTGAAAGAAAAAGTTTTTGAAAGGCGACACTATTTTGTGTGGGAGCATATCCTAAGTATATGAATGCGTGAAGGTCAGTTTTGTCAATTTTTTTAAGTATCAGGTAGGCGACGTCTTCCCGGAGGACGATGCTTACGAAGAAAATATTTGTAGTAAGAAGACCCTAAGGGGTGATTGTCTTTGAAGGCCCTACGGGGTGATTTTTCTTGGAAGGCCCATCTGGGGTGAACTATCAGCATAGGCCATCAATAGTGATCCTACGTCAGAAGAAAATTGAAGGGATACTAACTACCAAGCTTGCTCAGAAATAGATATGACTATCACTATTCAAAAGATCAAGAAAATGTGGCTGAACTCCAAATTATCACCAACCTCTCTTGATTATCAAAGTTTTTGAAGAAGAATAGATTTTAAAGATACTGTGCAGACTTCAATTTGAAGGATTCAGAAGATGTCCTCGCCTTCTACTGAAGCAACCTCGCCCACCTAGGGCCATGTTCAGAATATGTGTTACAATTGTTAATTGAAGACTATAGTGAGATATTGAAGATGATGACTTGTGCCTCTTTATCAACAAAGGCATCCCTCACCTATCAACAACAAATGCCACTAGCCTCAGATACTACGAAATTTCTCTCATTCTATTTGTGTCATCACCCTCTAGGATCTCGCCAAGAGGCGTCCACCAAAAGGACTAGGCTACATACAAAAAGATTATTAATGGAAGAATGAAGATATCAAGGGTCTCACATCTCAATGACACCTCTTATTTCAACGGCGTCAACCCCTTCCACCAAAGGTCAAGGTCAAGCAATCAACATTAGTAAAATCATTATTTGGGACGGGACTATATCTCCGACGGCTTCTATCATTGGTGATATCAACGTCGCTTTCTTGGGTTAGGGCCATAAGAAAATCAGCACATGAATGAACCTTATTATGAATGAACCTTATTAGGATATCCTCATCTTCATTACATGCACAACCTATTACTTAAGGCTTCTCCAAATCAGTTTATCATCCCTATATGTGTCGCCCTCTCAGGGGACCTCGCCTATACCTACCTCAGCATCGAAAAGTTTCAGAATTACTTTGAAGAAAATGAGAAGAATAAGTAGACGACGCCTATGTTGAGTAACTCAAGAACATGTTCAGATAGACATCGACCTCCATTTACTTTCTTGGAGATGATTCATATCAAAAGACTTATCACATACCCAAAGACTTATCAACTCTATCGGAGACCTTGCCTACCTGAGAAGGCTATGCGACCTACCGAAGAAGGCATGGAGGATGTTTATGTAACACCCCAGTCCCACATTGAGTAGATTTGGGACTTCTGTTCAGTTTATAAGGCAAAGTACTACTACTAATTAGCACCAACAAATCATGATCTTTTGGGGGCCTGTGGTGGGCTTGTCGTTACCCAAGTTGGATGCATTTGGGCCAGTAGGCTTCGGCTTATTTCAGACTCGGAATCGAGACTTGACCCAATTTTCTAAAAAAGCTCAGGATTTGACCTGGGTCGTCACATATGGTATTAGAGCCGACTCTCGAAAGCTTGATTCGTCAAGTTGCCGGAGGTGGGGACATGAAGGCTGGTGGTATTATCCCACAATGGATAAAGGTCCGGAGGTGGGGACACGAAGCCAGCCGGTATTATCCCACAATGGCTAGAGAGGAGCGATCTTGGAACTTATGGATATCCGTTCAGGCCTGACGAGGACGTCAGGAGTTTAAGTGGGGGAGTTTGTAACACCCCAGTCCCACATCGAGTAGATTTGGGACTTCTGTTCAGTTTATAAGGCAAAATACTACTACTAATTAACACCAACAAATCATGATCTTTTGGGGGCCTGTGACGGGCTTGTCGTTACCCAAGTTGGCTACATTTGGGCCAGTAGGCTTCGGCTTATTTCGGACTCGGAATCAAGACTTGACCCGATTTTTGAAAAAAGCTCGGGATTTGACCTGGGTCGTCACAGTTTACTTTGGTGATTTGTTGAAGGAACCGCTATAAAAAGCTTAAATGTCAACTGGAACTCTCGTTGAAATATTTATCTCGGGTCAAGAAGAAAGTACATCAATAGCAGGGAGTAACACCAAGGGTAAGGCTCGCCATTTTTTCTGGATATCAAGACTTAGTTTCTTTTACAAATACTTGTTGCAAAAAACTGGGGGTAGTTGTTATGGGCAAAATCTATCCACCGCATTTCTCGGCCTTCCCCGCAATCAACCTAGGCTACATACTGAAATCGACCTAGGTTAGATGTTGCATAAGGAAGAAGACTAGTAGGGCCATGCCCATATCATACATATAAAGAAGGAAAGCTGAAGAAGATACATCTATTGGGCCTAGCCCACGTCCATGGAAAGCGTCGTCTCTCCCTGAAGCGTCGTCCACGAACTGACTAGCAAGGAGATAATTGTTACTATCAGGGAAAAAATGTATAACTCAGGCCTAATACATGGACAACCTCGCCCACCAATGAGGGACGTCGCCCTCTACATGAGCATTATGCAGGATAGGGAACCTCGCCCGTTTGGGCATTGGAGTTGGAGATTCTCCCCAAAGCAGCTATTTGGAGGACACTGGAGACTATAGGCCATGCCTAGATCATCTACTAAAATAGCTATGGAAGGGCACTAGGCCCCATCCAGGCTAGCAGGCATGGCCCTGCTAGAGGGGTTGAATGGCGTCACCCCCTAATGATCTCAAGGTCGGCCCTCTGATTAGCTATCTTTACTATGTGATTCAAGGTGGGCGTTGACTCCGATAATCTCGGTTCAATGACTTGGTCGTCACGCTCCGAGAAAGTAGCAGCCCAAGACGATTACACTAGAGGCGATGGCCCCGGTCCTATGGGTTCTCTAAAAAAGGAAACCTAGCTCATCCAGGTAACTTCCTCCCCAAGAACTACGTTTGACTTGATCCCTTGGGAGGACGAGAAAGAACTCCCCGTTATCGAATTTTAAAGACATAGGCTCCGTTTGGCATTGCTGTTGCAGACAACAACAACAACTTTTGTGTAAAAAGCAGCTAAAAAAGTCTTTGGTAAAATTTAAAAGTTGCTTTTCTGAAAAGCGCTTTTGGCTGAAAAGCTGCTTTTAGATAAAGCAGGTCCCCCATGTTTTTGAAAAAAGCTATTTTCAGCTTTTGCGGGAAACAGCTACTGTTTTCAACATCAAAACTCACCAAAACATTAATTTTTTATATTATACATCAAAATATGCACATATCAAAAATATTACCAAACAGTTATCTGATTAAGCCATAGTCGTGCTCAGAGTTTTAAAGACGAAGAAGAACGGAGGTAAAAGAAATTATATTAGATTAATCTCAACTTTAAAATTTTCTTTACAACAGTTGTATCGAAGGGGAGTGAAGTGAATGAAAGCCTCTACTTTTTTTTTTTGTTGCTAATTTGCTTTTGAAAAAATCGTTAATTCTCGGTGTAAACATGTAATCTCGTTGCAACTTTTATATCTGTTTCAAATGAAAACCACTGCTGTTCATTGATGAAAATATATATTCAAGGTGAATATATATTAATTGACAAAAAGAAGGGAAAGAAAGGAAACCTTTCTGCTTCAAAATAATTTGAAGCAGTCACAAAGCTTGGACCTTTCTCATGCAAGGATCCAACATACTTAAATATGGTATACCTCAACCCCATATATATCTATAGACTATAGACCGTAGACGAAGTCTGAAATCATCTTTACAACTTTCTGAATAAGAAAATGAAGTTGTGTAGCCCAGAAAGAACAGCTTTACAAAGGCACAAAGCTTCACTTGTTCAAACCAGAATAAACTGGACTTGCTTGCAGGCTGTAGGGTGATCATAAATACTGCTTGTGAATCCTGGATCGGTTTTCCTCCCACCAAAGTCTAGCATGCATTTCCCCAAACTTTTCTCGGCTGATAAGACATTATAAGACATTAGAACACAATTCAAGTCTATATTCTTTAGGTCAACTATGTTTGTTTCTAACAATCACATTCATTAGGTTCAGATTTGAAGTAATAGATGACTGTTGATTTATTGACCAACCATTACGGTAGTGTAAGTTCAGTGCCCAATATCGTTGTGGAAAGAAAGTTGTGAACAATCTAGCATTTCTGTCATAATAGTGCTTCATTTTGGGGAAGAAGAAAAAGTTGCAGAATACTAACATTAATGTTCCACTTATACAAGAAACTTTGGGACATTATTTGCTAACTAAACGGCAAAACCAGCTACCCGATTTCAGCTATAGCAAAGGTTATGAGTCTCTTTTAGCAATCTACTTGATGAGGCACATAATTAGATCTACCTAGAGTACGCTGTCATCAAGTTTTTAAGTAAGAGGGCTAACCTGAATCTGACACGTCTGAGCTCCCTTGCACCACCTGCTAAGGCTCTGATTGTAATATAAACACCTGGCTCATCCTGCTCAACCCATTCAGTCTCAAGATCACTGGCGTTGCTGATAGATAAATCTCCAGAGCAATCTGCATCTCTTGATGAGCTGGTCCTTATAGAGGCATCCATTGATGATGTTTCTGTTTTTGTGCCACTAATGCTAGAGAGCTTTGGAGTTGCAGTAAGCCCACACGAGTCATTGTTATGGCATGAGTGCATAGGATGGTGCTCAAAGGAATCTGAGGATGAGTACCCCATTCCCATTGGACGATATAAGGTACGAGGTAACCGTTCTTTATTCATTGGAGGCGTAACGGGGCTGCCTTGAACAGAGTCAATCTTCAAATTCTGTTATCAGAAAGAGAATGGCATTACTGAAAATGAAAATATACTATTTGGTCGTACTAGTACTAATTGCACACAAATAGGGGGAACAGCTGTATATTAACTTCAGAATATTGTGCAAACAAACGTTAAAGCCAGAAAACAGAACAAGATCTAAACACATGATGTGATCACAATCAAGGCATTAGATGAATTTGAAGCTCACGTGATCATCTTCGGATCTTGGAGGGGTTGGAAGGGGAAATGCTTGCTTGTTTAACCTTTGGACATTGTAAAGCTCCATCACTTTATCATAATTCTCTGCCCACCACTTTTGAGCTTGCCATTTGTTAAAGATCTCTCGACTGTTAAAAACAAATATTTACTTATTACATATATTAATTGAGACCATAAAACTCGTATAAGAAAAATTTTACCACTTCCCGTGCAGAGATAAGGACTAGAGAGTTGCATGACTAAAAAATGATAGAACATAGAATAGTATAATGCAAGCCGAAACTTAAAAAAGGAAGAGCCATTTAGAAGTGGCACTGTCAGGAGTCTGGACTAGTTTAGAATGTCTGGAATCACATATAACACCAATTCTTATCATCTTATGGTGACAGGATCTAGAAATAAAGTATACCTTCTTAATCAGAATGTGACGCTCATTTAACTCTATTGTGCATTGTTGAATTTTATCATTTAAGACCAATAGAATAAAAACATAAGAAGAATAGTTTGTCATAAGGATTTAAAAGTTACTAGACTACCAAAGGGACACTACTCATTGTTAGAGTTCAACAAAGCCAAAAAATGACCTCAGAGCATAAGAAAATGTAGTTTGACATTGCGTAGAAGGTATCCCTTTTTTTTTCTTTATTATGTGGGGAAGAGAGGTTGGTGAAAACATCATATTCAGACATCTGATAACATTTCTAAAATCATTTTATGGGAGAGACATTTGGGTCACTGTCCCATCCATAAATTATACTACTAACAATTACTGCTTATTATATCAAAGATTAGATTATTAGCGAGTAATATAAGTTATTGATCCTCAAGACCAAACCCCTAGCCAAAGAACAAAAATACTACTAGTCTCTGTTTTGTTCTAGTAAACAAGAAAGTGCAGCATCTGTACTTCTCGTTACAAGTTAAATGACCAAACTTGATGTTCACATTTTGTCATCACTAAGCTAGATTATGTTCAATTGTTCAGAGTTTAGCCAGAAATATTGTTGTTTCACATCTCTACTTAGTTCTCTGCAATATGAAAGGACTGAGGATAGGTCAAAAATGACAAACCTAAGACAAAGCGTGGAATAGATTGAAAGAGAAAGCAAGAGGCAGCCCGACAAGACAACAACACTCTGGAAAAGCCAACCCCAACACAATCAAACCAGCCCCACTACAAGTTAAATTTAGACATTGGGGAATCTACATCTCTACACAGACAATAATAAATCATTGTTATTATTGGTGGTCAGTCCATGATAGCTTGCATAATTACTGTCAGGCCTGTAATTTTTTTCAAATCAATTACAGGACTATCTGGAACTAATTATACTTTTGGTTGCTTTATGTAATAATTGTAATAGACTTTTTGCATGGGCTACTCAATATTTTTAGGATGATTTCCTGTTTAAGGTCAAAATTTACCACACAGATGTCATAGTCTTCACTCTTGTGTTAAGCACTAAAGAAACCAATGATGTACCATTATGTTGGACAATCAAGTATCCCTTACCAACTAGTAATAACAATGCCTTCACCGTGTATGTTACTACTAGTCATTTAGAGAAACTCCTAAACAACTGTTAATATAGCTATGTTCAATAATCCATCCTACATGATTATTATCCAAAAATAATCCCTGTAATATCATCAATTTGTAGGTAAATAAATGTTGGGAACTATTGAGCACGTCTCAATCCCAGAAACTGCATCTTAAGGTGAATATGTCACTCAAAATTATCATCTAACACCTCGCGCATATCACAACCGTTGTGAACATCGCAACAACCTCTTCGTTCTTGACACAGAGTACAGCCAACTAGAGCTCTCCAGACGAGCATCCCACTCTGATACCGCTGCAACCTTTGATAACAGTGTTGGGTGATTTTGGACAGATGCCAACCTAAAAACTAGGGTCAGAATTTCTCACACTCCGATATAAAAGTACCTTGCACTTTCCACACAGGCACCTGACCTCACTAAAGATTTAAGAAGTTGCCTTCTGTTTTTAGATTATTTTCTCCATTATATTTTGTCAACATAACTTATTTCATTTGTTTCTAATCTAACTAATAAAAAAAAAGTAAGAATTTGTATTTTAGAATCATTTAACAAGAGAAAAGCCAACCATGAAATAAAACGAATCCTATATATCTCATATTGTATTGGGCTGGCAACAAGAAGATTACAAAGGCCAAACAAATAATTAATACGAAAAACCGAAGAAGGAATCCAAGAAATTGTTAATACAGACTAGAAGAACCTGGGATGCAATTTATTGGTCTCAATCCTAGGCAAATTCTAAGATTAAAAAATGAAATATTATCTTTGTTTTTCATATCTAAGTGCCAATAGTAGACAAAAATTTGTATCAATTAGCCACTCCCCAACCAATTTCAACTACTTACATTATTATTCGACAATTCAAACTTATTGTTCGAAAATTCAAAGCCTCTCCAACTACCGATACCCAATTACACAAACTTATGGCATTCAAATTTAAGTAAATTTGGGTTTCAGATTAAAGTGAAACAATAAAATAGCATTAGAGTAACCTTAGCTAAACAGAGCATTAGAGTGATACCTGAACCGAATACGTTTAAGGTCATTACCGCCTGGTGGGAGGGAGACAAAAGTAATGAGAACACCAGGTTCCACTTGAGCAACCCATTCTTTTGGCTCATTTTCCTCTACCAACACCACTGGTTCAGCTCGCCGTCCACTTGCCGAGAACAGAGTCGATGCAGGAGTTGCCTCCCCACTCGAAATTCCCTTCAATCTCGCCTCCATTTCCTTCCCCCAAACCTTCCCGTTCCCCGCACTCGAATTGGAGCTCGCTGTACGACGATAAGACCACCGGAACTTATCCGATCCCGAGTCTGACTCGCTAAAACTCTTCTGCCGTTGAGGCTGAGTCACTGGACCAGTACACGGTGTGCAGTTCCGATAGGCACCCGATGCTTTCAATGCCATATCCTTAATCTACAAAAATTCAAATATTAATAAGAATTACACTTAACTACTACATGCTTATAGTTATAGACTGTGACGGAACCAGAACTTTAAATTATTTAGACCGAAACATTTATGACATATTCTTCTACAAAAAATCTCAGTAACTTTGAAATTTTAACCAGAAATTCAAAAAACATATGTACTAGGATTTAAAAAGTCAGTCCGTTTTGGAGTCCTCCTCCTGAATCCGCCACTGCTTATAAATATAATACACGAATACGAAAAAAAGAAACAAAATTAGTGAATCATAAATCTACACGCACCTGAGAAGTGATGGTTCTGCTAGACTGTTGTAGTCTAGTATTGGGATGAATAGGCGGAATTTTATCGGAAAATTTAATGTGGTGATCATCAGGAGACTGATCACCATCATCATCAGTGGTCGTAGTAGGTTGCTTTGACCGGGGCATGCACGTCAAC
This sequence comes from Heracleum sosnowskyi, assembly GCA_030848705.1. Classification (NCBI taxonomy): domain Eukaryota; kingdom Viridiplantae; phylum Streptophyta; class Magnoliopsida; order Apiales; family Apiaceae; genus Heracleum; species Heracleum sosnowskyi. Next base: position 51,071,414 of record CM061243.1, read on the forward strand.
ATTTTCTTCGATCACAACAACTCACCTGAAAGCTCAACTTAACAAGATCACCTATGTATATAGTGTTTAAAAAAACACGCACTAGTGTGTGAAATTTGAAAAAGGGAGAAGGTGAAGAAAACTAGGAGAGGGAGGAAGTTCCTTTAATGGCTGAGCAGAATTCACGCCACACTGAGGAGATTCTTTTCTTTGCTTTCTCATTTAATTACTAAAAGACGAAGTGTCTCAATATTAATACTACCTAGCTGCTGCATTAGCATTACTACAGTAGAGACCTAGTTCTCTTTATTCTAATTTTTTATCGAGTAAACTTCAAAGTTGTGGTCAAATTTTACGGGCTTTTGTATTTTGATGTCCGAATTTTAAATTTGTAATTTAGTGGTCAGATATTATTTTCAATTTTCAAAAATATGGCTAATAGCCACTTTTTTGTGAAAAAATAGTGGTCCATAACCACCTTTTTGAAAAATAAAAGTAATGTTCGGCTACCTATTGCAAATTATCATTTTCTTATTAAAATAAAAACTTAAAAAAGTGGTCCGTAGCCACCTTTTTGAAAAATAAAAATAATATCCAGTGACCGTATTTCAAATTAAAAAATATGGTCATCAAAATGTAAAAGTGGGTAAAATTTGCCACCACTTTGAAGTTTTTTTTTTTTTTTTTTTCAAATTTAAAAACGCAAAGCAACAGGTATAACTTTTTTACTTTACGATCAAAAAAATTCCCTGACTCGTATCTAAAGCTTAAAAGATAGAATGAATAATTATTGGATCTATATAGAATTTTACCTTCAATCATTTTGTATTTTTGCACGTATAAAATTTGCAATACTGCATTTTTTGACTCGCATTATGGTAACTGTGATATTAAAAGTTACAATTTACAATTATACACATTTTACCAGTTTAAACTATTTTTTTTTAAATTATAAATTCAATTTTTTTTATTTAAATTACTATAATTGGGTTGAAAGCACATATAAAATAATATAAATTATAATTATAAGAATCTGAATTAGGAAAATATATAGCAAAATTAGCTGAAATAGATAAATTGTGAATTTTGATATTACAAGTGTTAATTTTGATAAATATGATACGATTAATATGTTTGTCAGAATCGAGGTACAAATATGTTAATTTCTTTTCTTTTATTTATATATACAAGTAAATGTTTTAATACGGTAAAATCTTTTTAAATTACTATTTTATACTTGATAATTTTTAAAGTTAATTAAAAAATGTGGTCTAGATTAGAAAATAATCTCTTTATAATAATAATTTTTCCTAACGACATCAATTTGCGGACACGGAAAGTAGAGCTGTTCACGAATAGAGCTGTTCGTGAACAAGCTCGAGCTCGGCTCGTTAAGGCTCGATTCGGCTCAGCTCGTTAAGAACTCGAGCTCGAGTTCGAACACAAAAATTGTTCGTTAAGAAAACGAGCTCGAACGGAGCTATTAGTGATCTCGACTCGAGCTCGTTCGGCTCGAGATCGACTCGATAAAGCTCAAAAAAATTAAGATATATTCGACATATTTTTATATTATTTATTAACATTTTAAATTAATTTTGTAATTTATAGTATGTGTATTTTAGTTTTATTGAGAATTGATTGAGAAATTGGGTTCGGTTTCGACAAAAAATATTTTAGTTCGTTGGGTTAAGAAAAATTGGGCTTTATTATCTATAAAAATTGTAAGTTCGAATGAGCTCGGCTCGACTCGGTTTGTTTTTGTTCGATAAAATCTCATGTTCGGCTCGTTAGTTAACGAGCTCGAGCTCGAACACGAATTTTGTGTGATAAGAAAGCTCGGCTCGGTTCGGTTCGTCAGAGAAAAAAGTAAAACTCGGCTCGTTTACATCAAAACTCGGCTCGACTCGGTTCGTGAACAACCCTAATCTGAGAGGGCGAATTCGAGACATTAGAATATTAGATTCACGAAGACTTCACCGACCACAACAGGTTTGAATTTCTACGGTTGTACAAAATTAACTCAAACAGTTTCATATTAAAATATTTGTGTTGATGTCCTTAAATTTGGTAATCAGCTGACACTAAAGAGTAAAGACCTAGAAGTAAAACATTTTAGTTTAGAAATCAGCCATGTGATCGCAGTGTTGGGGGCCCAACAGTACTTGGGCCGAATGATGCCTGGGCCGAATTATAATCGGGCCGAACGGCTGGGTTGAACAGTCAAAGCCCACTCCTTTGGAACGGTCCGTTGCATATGACCGTTGCATGACCGAGTCTCCCGACTTTCTAGGCGGAAGAACAGGACAACGTACGTGGACGAGTGCCCCCGAGAGATCCGGGCGAGCCGTTATCAGAATGCCTATAAAAGCACACTACAGGTTTCAGTATGAGGTTAATACTTATTTTAGAGTTACAAGCACTTACACGTTCAATTAAACCTTACCGGAACCTCTAACGTATTCTCACACCGGAGGTGAATTGGGGGCCAAACCCCTCGCATTCTTCTCTCTTGACAGGTTAACCTGAAAACATTCTCGGAGTCCGACCCAACAGAAAACTGGTTCCAACATTTAGCGCCGTCTGTGGGAACGTGTAAGCAAGCTGTGACAGAAGCTGAGAACGATGGCAATCGATAGTTCTGATGATAGGGCACTGAGTTTCACTGGGACTCATCGCCAAGGCACCTCTATGACTACGCCTCCAATCAATCGAATCCTTAACTTCGATGACGAGTTGGAGGAGGGACCAATGCCTACTCCCGAAGAGCAGAAGGCCATGATTCTGAAGTGGCGTGAGGAAACTGCTGCCTAAAGTGGAAAGTAGAAGGAAAAAGAAAGGTTAGAAGCAGAAGCCCGGGCTAGGGCGAAGAAAAGGGAGGAGGATCTCGCTAATCTGGAAGCAATTAGGAGGTGAAGAGCCGAGCTAGACGCCGAGGAGAAGGCTCTCCAAGGCGCTGTGGAAACCGGAGAGCAGATACTGGTGCAGACCAGTCAGAGAAGGGAAAAAAGGGTGCATAATGATGAAGATGGGTCTTCGGACTCTGAATCACACCCCCGAAGGATCCGTTCAAAAGTTACAGTCCGTTCGGACACTGACGAGGAGGGGATCCTCGCATGAAAGACATGCTAAGCCGAATGGAGAAGGCGATGTTCAGCGACCGTAGAATTAGTCATGAGCCGGTCGTATCGGAAGAAATCGAGCAGTATAGACCCCCCTCCGGAGGACAATCTCCGAAGATGAGCGAGTTCAATGGGAAAGGCGATCCTGAGGACCATTGTGAGAAGTATGAGTCCCTTATGACGGGAATGAGACATTGTGACATCATGCTCTGTAAAATTTTCAAGACGTATCTGAAGGGTCCAGCAACCATGTGGTACAGGTCAATGAAACCAAGGTCAATATGCTCTTATGACCAACTGAAAAGGAAATTCTTAAGGCACTATTCGCACTTGTGTCGAAGAGAGAAGGATACGGAAGCTTTGATCCACTGTCGACAAAAGCCGAACGAAGAGTTGGGAGATTATTTGGCCAGGTTTAAAGAAGAGGCTGGAATGGTGACAAATTTGGACAAAGTGAAGGCCGCTGGGTTCTTATCGGCAGGACTAGACCCTATAAAAGGTAAAAAAAACTCTGATCTTCTCTTTATGTAATTCCCCCTAAATCTCTGAATGATATATACTTGAGGGGTGAAAGCATCCGAAGGAAGATGAAATCGATCGGAGGATACAGGGAAAACAGGAAAGAAGATCGGGGAAGAAAAGGGCATGACAGGTATGATTCTGGAAAAAGATACGAGGACAGGCGAGACGAGGCTAAAGGGCGAGATAAGGGAGCCGAACGAAGAAGAGATAGAGATAGCACAACGTTCACCCCTTTGAATGCGCCAATCTCAAAAATTCTCCATGAGATAAAGGGAAAGCCTGGCTTTGTTCGCCCAGCCCGAATGAAGATGCCCGACTATAAGAAAAATGGCAACAAGTACTGCGATTATCATCAGGACAAGGGCCATAATACTGATGAGTGTTACCATTTGAAGAAGTTGATAGAGAAGATGATAAAGGAAGGAGAGCTAAATAAATTTGTCAAAGACCTGAGGGATAAATTGGCCCCGAAGGAAGACAAGCGGAAAGAGCCCGAGGAGGTTGAAAGATACATGGGCGAAGTAAAACCTATCTCCGGAGGAAGCACCCTGGGGCGAGATAGCAAAACAGCAAAGAAAAGGTACGCGAAGCAGGTTTATAATTTATACCAGTTTCAATCGGCCAAACAGGCGATGCCGATCATGTTCACCGAGGATGATTACGAGGATGTGATTTGGCCTCATGAAGACCCCTTGCTCATCAACCCGGTGATTGGGCAAAACAAGATATGGAAAGCTTTGGTGGACGGTGGAAGTTCGGTGAACATTATGTATCATCAGACTTATAGCAAAATGAACTAAGGAGGCGAACAACTGGAGCCTTGCCATGAAGCTCCCTTATACGTCTTCGGCAATCAGCCAGTCCCTATTGAAGGTACTATCACTCTATCTGTTCTTTTGGGTAAAGCTCCATATACTGTGGAAAAGCAGGTCAAATTCTATGTGGTTCGGGTGGAAAGCCCCTACAATGCTATTCTCGGAAGGCCAGCCCTCACCTCCTTCCAGGCGGTGGCGTCAATCCCTCATCTCAAATTGAAGTTCCCGACTGAGCATGGCATCGGCGAGATGAGAGGCGATCAAAAAACTGCCCGAATCATCATGTTGGACGATCTAGACAAGGATCAGGATTTTGAGCTGACCGAAGGAGGTAAGAGAAAAAGGTCTAAAGGCGAAGCTAGCGGAAGTCGCCAAACTCTGAACATCGAGTTAGAAAAATTTGGAGCAGACCTGTCCAGCCCAATTGCCGAACCAGCAGCAGAAACCGAAGAAGTGGAGCTATATGCAGGCTGTTCGGGAAAGATGGTTCGAATCGGGAAAAATATGGAGCCCGATCTCAAGAAGAAAGTGATTGAAGTGGTCAGACAATACCACGACGTCTTTGCATGGGGGCCCGAGGACATGCCAGGGTTGGATCCAAAGACGGCGAAGCATTGCCTCAATGTTAAGCCCGAGGCAAAACTTGTAAAGCAAAGAAAGAGAACTTTCGCCATGGAAAGGCAGAAAATAATCGAAGCCGAAGTTGAAAAGTTGCTGGAGGCAAAATTCATCGAGGAAATTGAGTATCCAGACTGGCTAGCCAACGTAGTGGTGGTGAAGAAAGCTAACAACAAATGGCGAATGTGTGTTGATTACACCTACTTGAATAAAGCCTGTCCGAAAGACCACTACCCGCTACCAAGTATTGACCAGCTGACAGATGTAACGGCAGGATACCAGGTACTTAGTTTTTTAGATGCTTTTTCAGGATACCACCAGATAGCAATGAATGCCGAAGACATTCCAAAGACATCATTCATCACCCCGAAAGGAACATACGCCTACATCAAAATGCCTTTCGGCCTGAAAAATGCAGGGGCCACATTTCAAAGGGTGGTCAATAGGATCTTCCACAAACAAATAGGAAGAAATATGGAGTGCTATGTAGACGACATGATTGTTAAGTCTCAGTTCGAAGACCACATGAAGGACCTCAAAGAATGTTTTGAAACACTGAGGAATCACAGCATGAAGATTAATCCGAACAAGTGTACATTCGAAGTGTCTAGCGGAAAGTTCTTGGGGTATATGGTCAGTGCCCGAGGGATTGAGGTGAACCCGGAGAAAATACAAGTGGTAATCGACATGGAACAGCCGAAGACCGTTCGGGATGTTCAGAAATTGACTGGACGAATGGCCGCCCTACGAAGATTTATTTCCCGATCAGCCGAAAAAGCCCTTCCTTTCTTTGAAGCACTCCGGGGATCGAAGAATTTTGAATGGGGGCCGAAGTTCCAGAAAGCATTGGAAGAGGTGAAGGAATATCTCACCAAGTTGCCTCTCTTGATGAGGCTAGATCCGAAGGAAACATTGCAGCTGTACCTGGCGGTGAGCGACCGAACACTTGGAGCAGTACTAGTGAAAGAGCATAAAGGCTCTCAACATGTAGAAAAGTTCGCATACGGTCTTGTAATGGCGACTCGAAAGCTACGTCATTACTTCCAAGGGCGAACAGTGCAAATCATAACCGATCAACCTCTGAGGAAGATCTTGACAAGGCCGGAGGCGTCCGGAAGAATGGTGGCATGGTCTATTGAATTAGGAGAATATGATTTGGAATATATCCCCAGAACATCTATCAAGGCACAAGCATTGGCTGACTTCATGGTCGAATGCTACTTTTCAGGACCAAAAGATCTGGCTCCCGAAGAACAGTTGATCCAATCACCAGGCAAGTGGAATTTGTTCGTAGATGGGTCGGTCGCAGGATCAAAATGTGGGGCTGGTCTAATTCTTTCTAGCCCGGATGGTTTCGAGATTTGTCAGGCGATAAGATTCACTTTCCCGTTAACCAACAACGAGGCCGAATACGAAGCGTTGCTAGCTGGATTAAACTTGGCCAAGAATCTCGAGGTAAGAAATTTAAGAGCATTCAGTGATTCCATGTTAGTGGTGAAACATTTTTCAGGAGAATACAGGCAAAGGGAACCCCGAATCAAAGCTTATGCCACCAAGGTGAAGGACTCATCGGCCTCATTCGAATCTTTCGAGTTGAGCCAAGTGGGAAGAGAAGACAATAGCCGAGCCGATGCATCGTCCAGGCTGGCTTCGGCAGAAACTCACAATCTCACAGGATCCGTCTATTTGACTGAAATAAAGAGTCCTTCAATCGACAAGCAATAATGCATGGAAATCCATCAAGGCATCAACTGGATGACCCCGATCAGGGCCTACCTGGAAAAAGGTACTCTGCCCCTAGACCGGAAGGAAGCCCAAAAGGTGAAGTACAGAACAACAAGCTACACCATAATCGGGAACAAGCTGTACCGAAGATCGGCAACGGAACCACTCCTAAAATGCTTGGATCCCGAAGAGCAGAAATTGGCCTTAGAAACAGTTCACGAAGGGATATGTGGGGAAAATCTGGTCGGTCGGTCATTTGCTTTCAAAATCCTCAGGCAAGGGTTTTACTGGCCGACTTTGCGAGCAGATGTAGCCGATTATGTGAAAAAGTGTCGACAATGCCAGTTATTCAGCACCATCCTGAAGCAACCGCCAGAAGAAATGGCATCAGTCCTAAGTCCAATTCCTTTCACCATGTGGGCTGCAGACATTATGGGCATGCTACCCAAAAGCACCAAACAAGCCAAATACTGCATTGTGGCGATCGACTATATGACCAAGTGGGTCGAAGCAAGACCTTTGGCAACCATAACCGAGGACGCAGCAAATAAGTTTATGCTGGAGCAGGTCATACTCAGGTTCGGGATCCCGAAGGTGTGTGTATCCGACAACGGGACCCAATTCATCGGAAACAAATTCCGAAAGTTCTTGACACATTTCGGAATACAACAAAAATTCAGCTCGGTCGGTCATCCTCAAGGAAACGGAGCAATTGAAGCTGCAAACAAAATCATCTTTGACGGGATAAAAAAATGACTGGGGGATGCCAAGGGGCTTTGGGCAGAAGAGTTGAACTGGGTGCTGTGGGCGTACCGAACGACCCCACGTTCATCAACGGGCGAAACACCCTTCAAGTTGGCATTCGGGACGGACGCCCTAGTTCCTGTAGAGGTCGGACTGGACTCCTACCGAACAGAGGTGTTCAATGTCGAGACAAACGAGTTTGGCCTTCGAGCCAATGTGGACTTGTTGGAGGAAGAAAGAGAAGCGGCCACCTAAGAAACTTGAAATATCAGCTTCAGGCAGCCCAATACTACGATGTCGGGGTAAAGAAAAGGACCTTCATGGTAGGAGACTTGGTGTTGCGAGAATTGGCGACTTCTATGCCAACAAAGCAGGGAAAACTAATGCCTAACTGGGAAGGCCCGTATAAAGTAGCTGAATTAATTCGACCCGGAACTTACAAATTAACAACCTTGTCTGGCGACCTAATCAAGAACACCTGGCACGCCTCCCGATTACGAAGGTACTAGTAACCTTCGCCCAGCCTAAAGGAACACCACCAAACAAAAGGTTCTCGCCACTCAAGATGTTATTTTGATTTTGTACTTAGTTTTTCAAGAAAAAGCATGTATATGAACAAGTCTATCAATAAAATACGTGTTTCTCCTTTCTATTTATTCTATCAGTTTCATTTTATAATGTTACAAGTCGGACATTTATCTGTGGGCGATCAAAAACGATAAATGTCACAAGACCTTTTCGAATAATAGTTCATAAATTTGGCTATTAGCTAGGCAAATAGCCAAACTTTGGGGGAATCCAGACTATGTTAAGGCAATATGAAGCCGAAGATACATAAACGTGTTTTATTTATGTTAAGGCGAAATGAAGCCGAAGACGCATAAATTTATTTTAATTATGTTAAGGCGATGATTAGAAGCCGAAGATACATAAATCTTGTCAAATTATGTCAAGGCAAAATAAAGCCGAAGACGCATAAATTTATTTTAATTATGTTAAGGCGATGATTAGAAGCCGAAGATACATACATTTTCTCAAATTATGTCAAGGCAAAATGAAGCCGAAGACGCATAAATTTATTTTAATTATGTTAAGGCGATGATTAGAAGCCGAAGATACATAAATTTTGTCAAATTATGTCAAGGCAAAATGAAGCCGAAGATGCGTAAATTTATTTTAATTATGTTAAGGCGATGATTAGAAGCCGAAGATACATAAATTTTGTCAAATTATGTCAAGGCAAAATGAAGCCGAAGACGCATAAATTTATTTTAATTATGTTAAGGCGATGATTAGAAGCCGAAGATACATAAATTTTGTCAAAGTATGTCAAGGCAAAATAAAGCCGAAGATACATAAACTTGTTTTAATTATGTTAAGGCGGTGATTAGAAGCCGAAGATACACAAACAACAAAATTGGATGAAGATGATAAACGGATAAACGGAAGATTCATTAGAGTACATTAATGCCCGAAGGCTACAAAAGCTCAAGGCCCGAAGACATAATCAAGTACAAGATAAATTTAAAAGAAAAGCCCTAATCCGACAACTCTTCGTCCTCGCCGGAAGAAACGACCGGAGGCTCGTCATCATCTGGGCGACCAATAGGATCGGAGAAGCCAGGCTCTATCAAGGCTTGGTGCTCCAAACCCATATCAGCAGCCCGCCTCACGACCTCGTCGTGACCCATTTGATAACACCGCTCCTTGGCGTTCAACATTAGCTTCGTCTCTTTGCGGACCATTTTCCTCGAAGCTTTGAGAGACAAGTTCCGCTTCGTTAGCCGGGCCTGAAGAGCGTGATTTTGTCGCTGCAGAGCCTCCCGATCAGCCCTTAGCGCTGCAGATTGGCCTTCCTGCCTCTCCACATCACCAACAGCCTGCTGAAGGGCGGTCTCCGACCTCACTGCCTGAACCTCCAGCTCCTGAATCCGGCCAAAGCTGCCCTGCATATCCTTCACTTTGTCAGTGATGATGGCAGCCATCGGCGTCGCCTGCAACAAGAAAATGAAGCATGGTTAAAAAACTGAAAGGACAAAGGAAATTAAAAGGCAAAATTAACTATACTTACCTTGGAGAGGAAAGCCATCAGATCGGCACAGGCATCGGCAACGCCCAACTGATCAAAAATAGGACGATCAGCCGGAAGCACCAAAGCTCGGCACAAGTCTGGAGCTATCTCCTTGATCTCCTTGGAGTCGGCCGTGGAGATGGCATCGGTCTCCAAGACCGCCCACTGAGGGACGTAAGTTTTTATGACCTCCCCTCTGCGGGCTCTCTTTCTGGCCAAAGGAGAGCCAGTCGCCTTCTCCGCTTGGTTAGACGATGGAGGAGATGAAGGGGCCGATTCATCTGGAGCCCGTTGCTCACTCTCTTGGCGACCGTCGTGGGAGGCATCGCCTGCCTCAGACGTCCTGGCCGCTAGAGCCGCTTGTTCGGCCTCAAACTTGGCCCTCTTCCTCTCAATGATGGCTTGGCGAGAAGACACTGTAAGAAGAAGGAAAAGGAGTTAACATTGTCATTGATAATATAAACATGAAGTCGGAAGTACAGAAAAAGAAAAGTAATAATAATTCAGGGGATAAAGAATGTTACCATTACCCCATAGGGCGAAAAGCCACTGTCGGTCCCGAAGATCATCGAGAGGAATCCGGCCCATGTCAAACTGACATAGCCGTTCGTAGTCGTGCAATTCCGCACCCGACATCGTAGGTTTCACCACCTTCACAGATGGGTCAACCACACGCCATTGGGACGCGACAGCGATCTTCGGGCCCGAGATGAAACATCACTTGTCGTGGCTGCCCTTATTATTAGAGTTGGTTTCTACCCACTCAGCCCTATTGGTGCGACGAGCGATGGAATAAAAGCCTTTGCTCTTGCCGTTTTTTCGGAAGTCGTGTTGGTGCCAGAACAAGGCAGGAGTTGGATCGACGTTGGCCGTAAGGCACCGGCATTGAAAGCCGTTCATATGCAGGAATCCGTTTGGATCCATATGGCCTAGGGCGATTCCCATCTGGGCGAACAATTGTTTCACCAATGGGAGCATCGGAACCCGAAAGCCGCATTTTAAGGCAGCTTCAGAGATCCCTGTAGCCACATTCCCGTAGCCCTTCGGGACGGGCGGGTTATGCCATATTCGGTCAGCAGCTCTTGGCAGGTACGTATGCCAGGCGCTAGTCGGGATCTCATATTCTTTCGGTAGCTTAGCCACGCGATCCTCAGAGAGCCGAGTGGAGAGATTAGCCGCAGGAAATTCATCGACGTTAAAAAATGGAGATCTCTACGGGGATACGGATCTGGGTGACCGTCCCGATGTAGAAGCCGACCGATCCATAATTCCTGCATTAGTGTGAAGAAATTAGCCGTGTACTCGGACATGATCAAGAAAAGAAGAAAAGAAAAATAGAATTGCCGAGTATAGAGGGCTTGGACCGGTCGGGGAATTACTAACCTCTAAGTCAAAGAATAGGAGGGATCACTAAGGCACTAGTGATCCCGAAGATTGTTCTAAAGACAACCTTATCCCGAAAATGGTTCTAGGGACAAATCTGTCCCGATAATTGTTCTAAGGGTGAACATATCTACCTAGTTGTCTACAAACCTAACTACGGGCACATTTTCGTAAGCAAAAATATTCCCGAACAAAATATTTTTATGTATAAACAGTAAGGAAGGTATGCACGCTCAGTAAAAGAGGATGAATTGCGCAAAGAGGGAATCCAGAAGACTTACTTGTGATAAAAGCGAGAAGAGGATTTGAACTTGAAGCAATGAGAGATACTGGTAACTGCAAATGGTAGGCCTAGAGAGAAACTGGCAGAATATCCTTGCTTTTGAATGTATAAGTGACGACGTTTGGGGGGGAACTTTGGTATTTATAAAGAAGGAGATGTGACGTTTGGACAGTAGGAACGCGAACGTTCATTTTCGACCGTACAATCAAGATCGTTTGGGATTCAACGGCTATGATTCAACACTGATTTCAAGAAATTACGGCTGTCATTATTAATTACGGCACGATTCTCCAGGTGACGTGTCATAATGGATAGACACGAGACCTTTGGAAGTTCTTCCGAAGAGGAGTGAAAAGTGAGGACTCCGAACGCATTGGACATCCGACCGAAGTCCAGGGACATGTTGGGGGCCCAACAGTACTTGGGCCGAATTATAATCGGGCCGAACGGCTGGGTTGAACAGTCAAAGCCCACTCCTTTGGAACGGTTCGTTGCATATGACCGTTGCATGACCGAGTCTCCCGACTTTCTAGGCGGAAGAACAGGACAACGTACGTGGACGAGTGCCCCCGAGAGATCCGGGCGAGCCGTTATCAGAATGCCTATAAAAGCACACAACAGGTTTCAGTATGAGGTTAATACTTATTTTAGAGTTACAAGCACTTACACGTTCAATTAAACTTACCAGAACCTCTAACTTATTCTCGCACCGGAGGTGAATCGGGGGCCAAACCCCTCGCATTCTTATCTCTTAACAGGTTAACCCGAAGAGATTCTCGGAGTCCGACCCGACAGAAAACTGATTCCAACACGTAGCTTATACATTAGTCAAATATAATTAGAAGAGTAAGATTCATGAGTAGTCAAATATAATTATATAGCCGTTTAATGAACTTATTATACTCTCGCATACAAAAGGGAAAATAGATTTGGATACAAAAGAACCTACCACCAACTAAATAATTAGGTACCGGAGAAATATTAACAAATTAGCTTAAACACCAGTCCGGTCAAAAGTCAGTAGTCAATAGATAAATAAAGAAGAAAGGTCACAACTCAATTTCTCAAACAAGAAAAGATTTACAAAAAATTAAAAATTCCAGAATCAGAAATGGGGATTGGAATTTGTGTATTTTCGACCGAAATGTGCAAAATTTTCATTTCTAGTTCCCAAAATCTTCATTTCTCGTTCCCTATTATGTCCTTTCCCCGTCACATATGAGATATCATTATTTTATTAAAAACCTGCTGATCATATATTTTACTTTCAAAATTTAGCAGAATGATTTATATTCTATTGTTGAAAAATTGAAAAATACGCAAATCATGTATATTAGGCAAACTAATTTATATTCTATAATTGAAAATTTGAAAAATATGCAATTGTAAAGAATGTTATGTGAAAATCATTATTCATTAAAAATCTTGAAAATTATGTATATTAGGCAAACTAAATATATATGTTCAGCAGAGCAATATGTTTTGCAATGTTGTTATTGCACAACATATATAATTTTAAGAAATTCAGTAAATTTGTGACTTTTATAGAACATAATTTTAAAAATATTACATTGCACAATATATTACATGCAAAACTTATACCGTCTTCGATTATTCAATAAAATAGTGTTGTTCATTAAACTTAATTCATATTTATATATTTATTTATCAATTATTTATGCAATATTGTTTAAAGTGCATGTTAGTGTTGGTTGTCATTTTTTTGAATCGGCACTTTTACTCTAATCTATGAAAAAATATTTGAAATCATATTTTAATTTATTTATATATTGTATATAGTATTTTAAAATATCAACTTTAATAAATAAAACTTCTTTGATTTATTTAGAACTTCGGGCAGGTTACATCATACTATTAAGTAGGGCGATCGCGGTTCAGTTTGGTTTGGGTTAAATATCAAATCGGAACCAAACCGCAAAATAGCGGTTCTTGAAAAAAATCAAACCAAACCGTAACCCGTAAACCAACAAAATCAAACCATTCGGTTCGGTTTTAGTCGGTTCGGATTAACGGATTTTGACGGTTCTCGACAAAAATTGGTTAACAAAATTATAAAATAAAATAATATCTTTCTAATTTAAATTTTCCCAGATAGTTTGATTAGTAAAATTAGGAAATAAAAATACTTATGAAATTCAAATTTTTCTTCTTTAAATGTGCATAAATAATAATAATTATTTCTACATAACAAAGTATTAACCGCAAATGACTAACGTTCAATTTAGTTACAACAATGAAATATTGGATACGAAAAGTAATATAAAATTTGTGATTTAATTTGTGATTCATAAGATAAAATTACTTTATATTATATAATCATAAATATAAAATTAATATATATATATATATATAAGTATATAAATGCGGTTCGGATTGAGAGCGGGTTGAGTTCTTGTCGAACTAAAACCAACCCACGATCCGCGATTTTTTAAAGTAATTGAACTGAAACCGCGAACCACACTTTAGTTTCGGTTCGAATCAATTTAAAATTGAATTAATTTTTACGAATTATACAATTTAACCCGAACCGTGATCGCTCCCACTTTTAAGTATCTCTCTTTGCATAGATATATAGAGGGATGGAAAAAGAAAAACTGGACACATAATAAAGTGCATTTGGGATGGATGTCTTGTTAAGTTGGACGATCAGCTTTGCTTTCTTTTGCTTTTTGTTTCTTTCTTTATGTATCTTTTTGGCTTCACAATTCACAGTTTCACACAGTGGAGATATTGTGGGTGTTTGGCCAGCAAGAAAGTTGGGTGATTTGGGCTTAAAAACCCACTTCTATTTATGCATACCGTTTGGGTAATTAATTTAAGCTGGCTTATAACTACTTATTATTCATAAGTGGAATGTTGATTGTGGCGTACATTTCTCAACCCAACTCAACTTATTACTGTTGTTTCTCCCATTTTTTGCTCTTTTTTATTTATTTTGTTCAAAACATCAACCGTGACTTCAATTCTTTGCTTGTCTTCTTTAACTATAGTGCATCATATTTCGAAATTAATACTTTTAAAATTTGCCTTTTTAATTAATTAATTTTTTTATATTAATATTAAATAAAAAAGAATAAAGATCACAGACGTAGATCTCATGATCTTTTTCATGTGATATTTATTTAATGTGTGTTTAATGTCAATTACCAAATTACTTCATTTTCTAATTATATACTCACGTTGTCCCCCACCCTACTTCTTTATATACGGGGGAGAGGGTGTGACACTCATTTTAATACTTTATATATTTTTATAAAATTATTTTAAAATTCTTTTTGTTATGAATAAAATTTGATGTTCAAATTTTTGTTTAAAAAAGAAATTTTCAAAAAACAATTATAGAACTATATTTTATATACACATTAAAATACGTGACAAACATTAAAAAAATTGTAACAAAAAATTGTAACGAAATGAGGGGACGGAGAGAATACAATATAAATAAATGATAAGGATATACGACAATAAATACCTAGATATAATTTTTACATATAAATATTATGACGAGGAAAAGTATTTTGAGGTTACCTCACTATCCTTATTCTCTTAAATAAAAGTAATCTTTTTTAATAAAAAAGTTTTTCAACTTATAAGTTATAATTACTAAACACTTCGAAAACTTATAAATAAATTTATCCAAACACCAAAATTACTTAAAACTAATAATTTACTTATTCATGGTATAGATTACTTATTTTAAGCTACCCAAACCGGCAGATTGTGTTAAAGTTGGGGGCCTGGACGCCATACAAATATTTGCTGAATTTAATTTTATAGTGCTATTTTTTTAGTATGATCGTTCATATAGGGCATTTTTAGAGCATCTCCAAGGGTAATAGGTAAAAATGGTTGGCTATCTTATTGGATATAATAATTATGAAATATTTTTGCTAAGGGTAATGATATATTCTCCCATGGTCTTGTCTATATTTCTTGTTATGTAAAATTATACACAAGGGTTTCATTGGTTCAACAAATATAGCCAACCAAAAAATGATTGTCTATATTTTTTTGCTAAGAGCATATGGTTGGAGTGATATTTCTTTTACATATTATCTAAAAAGTGACACATAGATGCCACATGGATTATTTAGCTAAGGGCTTCTTGTTAGAAAATTGATAGTTTAAGGATATAATTAACTATATTCTTGATGTTAATTTAAATTTCTAATGATTGGAAGTTGTTCCTTGCTATGGGAACTTAAACTTTCATGTATGGGTTTAATAATTTTCTTGTTTAAATCCATAAGAGAAATTGAGATGAAGGTAGTAGCTTGAAAAAGCTTGTGATAATGATGTTTCATTTATCCCACATAGAAAAGAATAAGGGGACTTGGTGGCTTTATATAGCATTACACACATGAGTAGTATACAACTACTAAGGTGTGTGATGGTGCATGGTGTTAGTGTGTGCTTCACACGCGCGCACACACACGCGCGCCGCCGCCCGCCTCGCCACGCACCGCACCGGACCGGGTCGGGTCGGGTCGAAGGGCGATTTGGGCGAATGTCTCGGCGTCTCGCGTACGCGAGGCGACCTAGGCGAGAGTTTTTATTTATGTGATTTAATATTTTTATTAGAATTAATTTATCAAATTGGGCTGGGTTATCAGTTGTCAAATTGGGTTGGGTTATCAGTATTTAACTAGTTAAACTCTGATGGACAACAAGTGGATAAACATGAAAAATATGTAACAGCTACAGGTTATTAAATTCAATCAAAACGTCTTATTCTTTAATGGTCAGTTTTGATTTTTTTTTTAATATGATCAGCTGTTACGAAAATTAAAGTCTGTGCTGCAGTTACGAAATTAATTGCTCATGTGCTTTAGTTACAGAAAGGAACCACTATAAATAGTGGCTCTAGTAGCTCAGTTGAGAACACAGAATTTTGCAAATACACTTCTCTCAAAACTCTCTCTGCCCTCCCTCTCCATACAGTTTTCCCTGTAGTTTTTTTTTTGGTTCTCCGGCGACTGAGGTGCTGGTCGTAGTTGAGCGCTGCTGTTGCTGTGAACACCTTGCTCGGAGCTGTTTTATCCTGGAAGTAGTATCTCGCCGACAACCTGACACAGTAAGTGGGGGCGAATAACTCTTCAAGAACAGTCAGGGTTTCTCGAAGTCCTGACGACTCAGCTGTAGCTTCGTTATTTCTGTTCTTATACACTGTTAAGCTATGCCTACAGGTACTGTTTCTGTCTCCCTGGTTATTTATCTATTTCTGATATGCATGCTTTCGACCTTCATGCTTTGTTTTGTTAACTTTGGTCTTGGCCTGTCAATGCTATATCTTTTATATAACTGCCTCCATGTTGCTGTAGTACTTGTTATTTCCAACATTCTTGAAGAGTTATTCTGTTATTTAATATTTAGCATTATGGTTAATGAAACTGAAGTTACTGTAGATGGTAGTACGTCTAATGTGTCTGCTGGGGTCATTGATTGGACCACTTACTGTTTCCCACAACCCGTTGAACTAACGGGCTTACCTGAGAAATTCAACGGTGGTGTCGGCTTTTCACGCTGGCAGAAAAGGATGAAATTGTGGTTAACTGTAAAGGGTCTGTGGCCTGTTGTGGAGTATGAGAAACCGGTGGTGGTTCAAGAACAAGCTGAAACAGTTAAGGATTATGCAATATGGGCTGAGAAGGATGGGGTGGCTAGGGCAGCCATTCTGGTAGCCTTAACAAACACTCTGTTTGATGTTTATTCATCTGATGTCTATAATGCTAAGCTCTTATGGGAGAAGCTGGACCTCACTCACAATACTAACTCTCAAGGTCTGGAAAAGTATTCTGTAGCGAGGTTCCTTGAATTTAAGCTGGTAGACAACAAATCCATGACTGAGCAGGTGCATGAGTTCGAGATGATAGTGCATGCTTTGAAGGAATCTGGCATGGATCTCCCTGATAAGTTCAAGGTTATGAGCGTGATTGAAAAGCTTCCGAAGTCTTGGGAAGAGTTCGCTCTCTCCCTGAAAAGACAGAAAGGAGAGATCACCTGGACCAACCTTATGCTGGACATCTCGGTGCAAGAACAACACAAGTCCAAACAGGGACATGTGATGCCATCTGAACACAGTAGCTCGAAGGTGAATGTAGTAACCGTAGGACAGAAAAGGAAGGCTGTTGCTAGGAAGGGTAATGTTAATAAACCTAAGATAGACAAGGATAAGGCCAAGAAACCAAAGGCAAACAAACCATGTTGGTCTTGTGGGCAGGTTGGGCACTGGAGTAAGGACTGTCCTACAAAGAAAGCGAAGAAAACCGAGGTGGTAGCGCAAGCGAATGCTGTAGTTGGAACCACAAGTGGGCATGTAGTGAACATGGTTGTTGGTGAGGCTTCGGCTTCTGAAACCAACGAAAACCGGTATGTGACCTACAACCCTGTACTATTTTCCACTTATCTGTCAAATGAATGGTTGATTGATACTGGAGCTAATGTGCATATTTGTGCTGATATTAGTTTGTTTGTATCTTATCAACAGAGTCATAGCATGACAGTGACGATGGGGAATGCGAGTGCCGCTCAAGTTCATGGAGTGGGAGACGTGGACCTGAAGTTTCCTTCGGGGCGTATTCTATCCCTGACAAGAGTGCATCATGTTCCCGACATGCGTAGAAATATAATAAGTGGAAGCCGTTTAGTTACGAATGGTTTTGAAATTTCCTTAAGATGTAATAAAGTAGTTCTTATTCACACTGGTACTTTCTTTGGCAAGGGTTACTTGTCAAATGGTTTATTTGTTATAAATGCTGAGCCTGTTTTGGGCACTTCCTTTAATGAAATTACTCCTTCTGTTAACTGTGTAGAATCATCCAACTTATGGCATGCTAGACTTGGTCACTTAAATTTTGGTGCTCTTAAAAATATGATGAACTTAGAGTTGATTCCAAAACATACTATAGAAAAGAATTCTAAATGTCAAGTATGTGTGTCTGCTAAACAAATAAGGAAACCTTTTCATAATGTTGTTAGGGATTCAGACTTGTTAGATTTAGTACACACTGATATTTGTGAATTTGGTGGTATGTTAACTAAGGATCATTTTAGATACTTCATTACTTTTATAGATGATAGTAGTATATACTGTTATGTTTATTTACTTAGACATAAGGATGAAGCACTTAGCAAATTCATGATTTATAAAACTGAAGTTGAGAAACAAACTGGTAAGGTACTTAAAAGGTTGAGATCAGATAGAGGTGGTGAGTATACGAGTAACTCCTTTAATGAATTTTGCGCAAGCAATGGAATAGTTCATGAAGTTACTCCACCATACACACCTGAGTCTAATGGGGTCGTTGAGCGAAAGAACAGAACGTTCAAAGATATGATTAACAGTATGCTTATTAACTCTGGGTTGCCTAAATACATGTGGGGAGAGGCTCTAAATACGGCTTGCCATATTCTGAACAGAGTCCCTCTGAAACACATGGATAAGACACCTTATGAGTTATTGAAAGGCAAGAGGACTAGTCTCAAGTATCTTCGAGTGTGGGGGTGCCTTGCAAAGGTACTTGTCCCTGAACACAAGAGGAAGAAACTAGGTCCGAAGACGGTTGATTGTATCTTTCTGGGCTATCTTGAAACCACTACATCTATGAGATTTTTGGTATTAAAATCTGACATAGATGGAATAGTGGCTAACACGATAGTTGAATTTCGTGATGCTACATTCTTTGAGGATGTCTATCCTATGAAGACTGGTATACCTCAAGGTACTTCTGAGGAAGATCTCACTCACACATCAAGTTCTATTCCTGATCATGTGGAAAAGATGACAAATGTGGGGGCGGAACCTGGTAGTAGCTCTACTCTTATGGAGGAAGAGGAACCTAGGAGGAGTAAGCGTGCAAAGGTAGTCAAGGACTTTGGAAGTGATTTCATCACTTACAATGTCGAGGACGAACCTTTAACTTTCCGACAGGCTATGGACTCCTCGGAGTCTAGGCACTGGAAGGGCGCTGTAAAGAGTGAAATTGACTATATTGTTTCTAACGGAACATGGGAGTTAGTTGATCTCCCTCCCGAGTGTTCTACTATTGGGTGCAAGTGGATCTTTAAAAGGAAGTTGAACCCTGATGGCTCAATAGAGAAGTACAAGGCTAGACTGGTGGCTAAGGGTTTTAAGCAAATGGAAGGAATTGATTTCTTTGATACATACTCTCCTGTTGCAAAAATGATAACAATCCGAATGCTTGTAGCATTGGCTTCCGTGCATGGTCTGATCATCCATCAAATGGATGTAAAGACAGCTTTTCTTTATGGTGAACTTGAAGAAGAGATTTATATGGATCAGCCTAAGGGGTTTGTTGCATCTGGCAACGAAAGGAAAGTATGTAAGTTAATCAAATCTATTTATGGCTTAAGACAAGGTCCCAGGGACTGGCACAAGAAGTTCGATGAAACCATTGTGACATTCAGTTTTGTTAGTAATGATAGCGATAAGTGTGTCTACTCAAAAGTTAAAGGTAGTGAATGTGTCGTATTATGCTTATATGTGGATGACATACTACTGTTTGGAACCAATATTGAGATTATTAACGAGACAAAGGATTTCTTGAAAAGGCACTTTGAGATGAAGGATATGGGTGAAGCTAGCGTGATTCTTGGTATCAAGCTGACTCAGTCAGCTGATGGAATAACCCTATCGCAAGCTCATTATATAGAGAAATCTATACTTGAGAAATATGGTTATTCACAATGTAGAATCGCTAGTACACCCTATGATCCTAAAGTTGCCCTTGTCAAGAATAGTTCGGGAGTCCCTGTGTCTCAGTTAAGGTATTCTCAGATTATTGGAAGCTTGCAGTATCTTGCTAACTGTACTAGACCAGATATATCATATTCTGTGTCTAAGATAGCTAGATATACAAGCTGTCCGAACAGAACTCATTGGGATGCTCTTGATAGAGTGCTTAGATATCTGAAAGGCACAATGTACCTTGGATTACACTATAGGAGATTTCCTGGTGTACTTGAAGGGTACAGTGATGCAAGTTGGATAGCTAAGAAGTCTGGTTCCAATGGAGTGACTGGATACGTGTTCACCCTAGGGGGTGGAGCAATATCCTGGAAGTTGATAAAACAGACTATAGTAACTCGGTCTACTTTTGAGGCTGAGTTGTGTGCACTTGATGCCACTGGGACGGAGGCTGAATGGTTACACGGACTGATGTCCGTGATACCTGTAGTAAGCAGACCGCTTCCTGCTATTGTTATTCATTATAATAGTCGAACAACTATCGACAAGATTAGCAGTAAAAAGTACAATGCTAAAACAAAAAGACACATCCAAGTTAGACTTAAGTCTATAAGGGGATTAGTGTCTGATAGGATTATAGTTGTAGAGTTCATTGGAACTCAGGAAAATATAGCTGATCCTTTGACTAAAGGACTGGAACCTGCAGTGGTCCTTAAGTCGAGGTTGGGGATGGGACTGACAACCCATCACGACTCATCAACAGTGGGAACCCAATACACATGAGAGGAGATCCCTCGAAGTGTATTCAATGTGGTAATAACAAGCTGTAAGGATGAGTTGGGAGTACCTTGATACAGAGATGATACTTAGTATCTGAGTCTATCCCCTGTAAACCTAAAAGGTACTGAAACTGCTGAATAGTAAGAGCTTAAGAACTCTGAATGGGGTCAAGTCATTTGACGAGATGGTTGCAGTACATCTCTGGAGATGCCCAGCTAAGCGAATGTGATTGTGAGGTCGCAATTAGAGGAAAGGGTTATTCCTTGAAGCATTCGACGAACAGGATCGAGACAAGACCATTAATGTCTCAAAGCCGTAGATTGGCACCATAGCCTTTGACTTGTCGTCGTCTATGGAGAATGGTTACACTTAACGGATTAAGATTCAAGGTGAAATAATTCCATCTGAATCCGGTAGCCATCGAAGTAGGGGACTTAGGAGGGTTCAAACCCGGAAGGGTACCGACTCTGAAAACCCGAGTCATGTTAAGAACCTGTCTACATTTCTATATGGATTTGTGGGGGATTGTTAGAAAATTGATAGTTTAAGGATATAATTAACTATATTCTTGATGTTAATTCAAATTTCTAATGATTGGAAGTTGTTCCTTGCTATGGAAACTTAAACTTTCATGTATGGGTTTAATAATTTTCTTGTTTAAATCCATAAGAGAAATTGAGATGAAGGTAGTAGCTTGAAAAAGCTTGTGATAATGATGTTTCATTTATCCCACATAGAAAAGAATAAGGGGACTTGGTGGCTTTATATAGCATTACACACATGAGTAGTATACAACTACTAAGGTGTGTGATGGTGCATGGTGTTAGTGTGTGCTTCACGCGCGCACACACACACACACGCGCGCGCCGCCGCCCGCCTCGCCACGCAACGCAACGCACCGGACCGGGTCGGGTCGAAGGGCGATTTGGGCGAATGTCTCGGCGTCTCGCGTACGCGAGGCGACCTGGGCGAGAGTTTTTATTTATGTGATTTAATATTTTTATTAGAATTAATTTATCAAATTGGGCTGGGTTATCAGTTGTCAAATTGGGTTGGGTTATCAGTATTTAACTAGTAAACTCTGATGGAGTTGGTTTGTCAGTAAACTCTGATGGACAGCTAGTTAAACTCTGATGGCCAACAGAAACTAAACTCTGATGGGCAACAGAAACTGATATGAACCTGGACATGATTTTGATGGATATGTTTAAAATAAATATTAAAACTGATATGTGGATAAACATGAAAAATATGTAACAGCTACAGGTTATTAAATTCAATCAAAACGTCTTATTCTTTAATGGTCAGTTTTGATTTTTTTTAATATGATCAGCTGTTACGAAAATTAAAGTCTGTGCTGCAGTTACGAAATTAATTGCTCATGTGCTTTAGTTACAGAAAGGAACCACTATAAATAGTGGCTCTAGTAGCTCAGTTGAGAACACGGAATTTTGCAAATACACTTCTCTCAAAACTCTCTCTGCCCTCCCTCTCCATACAGTTTTCCTTGTAGTTTTTTTTTGGTTCTCCGGCGACTGAGGTGCTGGTCGTAGTTGAGCGCTGTTGTTGCTGTGAACACCTTGCTCGGAGCTGTTTTATCCTGGAAGTAGTATCTCGCCGACAACCTAACACAGTAAGTGGGGGCGAATAACTCTTCAAGAACAGTCAGGGTTTCTCGAAGTCCTGATGACTCAGCTGTAGCTTCGTTATTTCTGTTCTTATACACTGTTAAGCTATGCCTACATGTACTGTTTATGTCTCCCTGGTTATTTATCAGTTTCTGATATGCATGCTTTCGACCTTCATGCTTTGTTTTGTTAACTTTGGTCTTGGCCTGTCAATGCTATATCTTTTATATAACTGCCTCCATGTTGCTGTAGTACTTGTTATTTCCAACACTTCTCGTGATTGGAGATGCTCTTATAGTGCTATTTTTTATGTGACTGGGAGTGAAAGTTAAAATACTTGAATCTTTTTATAGTTTAATTAAAAGCTCTATAATACTTATTTGGAGAAAGTGAAATGAAAAATTAGGCACTCATGCTAGATTTAAATAAAAAAAATTGAAACTTGTGTAAAATTTTGGGCTTAACCTGTATCATAAACATAAAAATTATTATATGATAATAAGTTGAATGTTAGCAACGATGTACTTTTTCTTTAAATTATTGACTTATTATATGGTTTCTTTATTTTTTAATACTTTATATTTTCATATTAATATTTTTAAATGTTTGTTTAATTTAAAACATATATGTTGAGATTATTGTATTAAATAAATATTTGTTTAAAATTCATTTAGCAAACACTTCACTAATTTTAAAATAAATTTATCCAAATAATAACTTATTAAAATTCATTTACTTAGATACTTATTCATTTTAAGATAAAAGTTACCAGATATCCGAAATACACATTAAATTCAAAAAATGACATTTTTAAACTATTTTCACGGTATATTGAGGTGTAATGTTAGAAAACTTTAAAATTTATTTTTAAAAAATTCTCCCAAGTGTTTTAAAGTGTAGTTGAATAATTGATGTGAGTAAGCACCAATTTCATTAAAATTTTATTAATCCAATTATAAAAAGATATATGAAGTTCTTTTAATAAGTTAATAATTTTTTCTAATATTTTTCTTAATAAGAGTTAATAATGTTTTTTAATATTTTTCTTAACAAGTTCTTTTAATAAGTTAATAATGTTTTGTAGATACCTTAATAATGTTTTCTAATATTTTTCTTCCGCTCGAATTTTCTTTAATGAAATGACGTGATCATACAAAACACCATAAATAGAAAATCAGCATGATAATGCCTTCCAAATTAAAACAGGCAAATTTAGCAAAAATAAAAAAATTAATTAACACAAGCAAAGAATTTTTGATACAGCTAATTTTATCATTAATCAAATAAAATAACTAGGACAAAAACAGAAATAATACATCTGATTGGGATGTACATCTCTTAGTAGACTCGATAATTTATGACACGACACAATTTGAGAATCAACACCTAGAGGTGAGGGGTGAATAGGTGTTATGACTAACAATGACCGATTTTAATTTTTACCAAGTTATGTGACTGAAAAAGCAAAAATCAGTCTGTTTTGCTGTCTGGCAGCTTACTGAGTTCACAGAATATAAAGTGGCAGCTAGCTACGTTGTGCAATGCAGTATAGAAAATGTACAGAAAGTAAAGAACACACAGCAATTTTAGCCAGGTTCGACCCCTATCTCCTATAGGTCTACGTCCTGGTCCTCTACCAACACGGCAAAGGAATATATTATTGATCAAAGTGAATTACAACTACACAATACAATAATATATCTCCCTGATCTCCCAGTTACTGTTTGCAGCTTGCTGAAACACCTTGTTCCTTGAACGCAGCTCTCTAAGTACTATACTAAACCAAGTATAAACTCCTCTAGCTATCAAGTTCCTTGAACCCTTGTTTCCCAAGCTCACAAAACCAGCAACTACCAACTTACAAGTTGAACAATACAAGTATAATCAATTACAATTGAATATATGAACTCTAATCAAAGATATAAGATGTAATATATATTAGAGCTCAAAAGTATATGAAAGAATATATCAAATCAGTTCGAAAGTACTTGTGTTTTCTGTTTAAAGTCGTCCAACCTCTGAGAATGAAAACACACAAGTCTATATATAATGAACCAATGATTTTGAATTAATCTAACAACAACTAACGGTCTTGACTACCAAGTCTCACGTGTTTTTGTTCCTTGATTAATTCAAGCCCAACGTTCATAAAAGTAACGTTTAGAAAATAGGTGAACATTTAAGAATAAAGACGTTGAAGAAGAAGACACGTTCAACTAATGAAAACCCTAGAAAATAGAGTTTGTTTAAAGTATAAAACGTTAAAATAACAAACTCCTATTTAATAGGAATTATATATATATATATAAAGAGTTTTGAAAATATTGAGCTCAGATATATATATACGACTTATATAAGTGATAAAGTCCTAACAATTCAGTTCCTAGAATATTTGCTATAAAATAGGACTGAAACTCTATCTGCTGGGAGTGTTGCCAACTTGCTGTCTGCATACAAAATTTAGTCTGCCAGCTTCCTGCCTGCATAGAAAATTAGTCTGCCAGCTAGCTGCTACAACATGTTTTGTTAGAAAATACAAAGTTTTTATCTCCTGCAAAACAATGTTAGTACACATATTAGTGTGTACCTTGCTCTTCCATCATAGCTTGTTTTCATCAATTCTGCCTCGGTAAGATCATCAACATCTTTTGGCTTGCCATTATTATCCAAAAAAATGAATGGACCATCCTTAACGACTCTCCACTCAAATGGATTTTTGCTCAAGAACACCTTCATCTTTAGTCTCCATAAATCATAATTTTCTACCCCATTGAGAAGTGGTGGCGTGTTTAATGATTCTCCCTCTACATAAAAGTGTGCCATATGATCTGTACTTTCCTGTTACAGAAATGTTAGTACACCAAAGCTCTGATACCAACCAACCTGAGACAACTACAGAAGCTGAAAAGCCAACTGAAACCTCTTCTCCAGTAGATGACACTATTGATAAGTTGTCAAATCTCACCTTGGAAGGTCCAAGAGGTCAGAGATCACAAGAAAAGATGCCCATCTATGAAGGTGGTGAAGCCTCTCCTCCATCCAAGAGAATTCGAGTACATGAGGAAGTCATAGCTCAACATTCATTGCCAAAGTTAACAAGAACAGTGAAGAACCATCCTCCAGAGTTGATCATTGGTGATAAATCAGAAGGAATCAAGACAAGGAAAGGTCAAGCCAACTTTTGTGCATTTGCAGCCTTTCTAGCTCAAGAGGAACCAAAGAATGTTAAATAAGCACTTCAAGATGAGAATTGGATCATGGCAATGCAAGAAGAACTCAATCAATTTGAAAGATGTGATGTTTGGGAACTTGTGGAGCCACCTAAAGATGCTTCAATCATTGGTACTAAATGGGTCTTCAAGAACAAAGTTGATGAATTTCGTACGGTTACTCAAAACAAAGCAAGATTTGTTGCACAAGGATACAATCAACAAGAAGGAATTGATTTTGAGGAAACTTATGCCCCGGTTGCAAGGCTTGAATCAATAAGGATGTTACTTTCATTTGCATGTTTCAAGAAGATCAAGCTACACCAAATGGACGTTAAAATCGTATTTCTTAATGGATTCTTAAAGGAAGAAGTTTATGTCAAGCAACCCCCTGGTTTTGAGAATGAGCAATTTCCAAATCATGTTTTCAAGTTGAAGAAGGCATTATATGGATTGCGGCAAGCTCCTAGATCATGGTACGAAAGGTTACGTAAGTTTTTGATCAAAAATGGTTTCATTCGAGGTAAAATCGATCCCACATTATTTACTAAAAATGATGGTACTGATATTTTAGTTGTACAAATATATGTGGATGATATTATTTTTGGATCTACTAATGATGATATGTGCAAGTGGTTTTCTAAGTGTATGCATAATGAGTTTGACATGAGCATGATGGGAGAGCTTAATTACTTTTTGGGTCTTCAAATTAAGAAAACTCCAGAGGGTATTTATGTGCATCAATCCAAGTATATCAAGAATCTACTCAAAAGATTTGGATTTGAAAATATCAAGCTGAAATCAACACCGATGACTCCTGCCAGCAAGCTAACAGTAGATGAACAAGGACAGAGTTTGGTGTCTTGGCAAAGAAAGAAGCAAGCTTATGTTGCATTATCCACTGCAGAAGAATACCAGCTATCTGACATCTTCACTAAGCCATTGGCCGAAGAAAGATTTTCTGTTCTTCGTAGGGAAATTGGCATGTGCAATGTCTAGACAGCAAGCTACCTACATTTATCTGGTAATATTAGCTCACTTAACATGATAATCTATGCTTATTTGAATTTTCTATTATTGATAACATGCGAATAACCTTTTTGATGAATAAGGGGGAGAAAATTCAGGATCATAACATGTGTGATTTAGGGGGAGTTTTTAGTTACTCATTGGGTCACATGATTTTAATGTGAATTTATGCTAATGCTAAATTTTAATGTGATACCATGAAAATATGCTTAGCTGCTTGGATAGAATGCTAATCTTTTTTTTGCAGGGGAAGCATAATTTTAGGGGGAGTATTTTTCTCATGAATATTATTGTGTAATTCAAAAAGGGGGAGATTGAAACCCTGGTGTTTTGATGATAACACTGTAGCAGCAAGTTGGGTTGATTGTGTGTACTAACATTGTTTTGCAGGAGATAAAAACTTTGTATTTTCTAACAAAACATGTTGTAGTAGCTAGCTGGCAGACTAATTTTCTATGCAGGCAGGAAGCTGGCAGACTAAATTTTGTATGCAGACAGCAAGCTAGCAACACTCCCAGCAGATAGAGTTTCAGTCCTATTTTATAGCAAATATTCTAGGAACTGAATTGTTAGGACTTTATCACTTAAATAAGTCGTATATATATATCTGAGCTCAATATTTTCAAAACTCTTTATATATATATATATATATATATAATTCCTATTAAATAGGAGTTTGTTATTTTAACGTTTTATACTTTAAACAAACTCTATTTTCTAGGGTTTTCATTAGTTGAACGTGTCTTCTTCTTCAACGTCTTTATTCTTAAACGTTCACCTATTTTCTAAACGTTACTTTTATGAATGTTGGGCTTGAATTAATCAAGGAACAAAAACACGTGAGACTTGGTAGTCAAGACCGTTAGTTGTTGTTAGATTAATTCAAAATCATTGGTTCATTATATATAGATTTGTGTGTTTTCATTCTCAGAGGTTGGACGACTTTAAACAGAAAACACAAGTACTTTCGAACTAATTTGATATATTCTTTCATATACTTTTGAGCTCTAATATATATTACATCTTATATCTTTGATTAGAGTTCATATATTCAATTGTAATTGATTATACTTGTATTGTTCAACTTGTAAGTTGGTAGTTGCTGGTTTTATGAGCTTGGGAAACAAGGGTTCAAGGAACTTGATAGCTAGAGGAGTTTATACTTGGTTTAGTATAGTACTTAGAGAGCTGCGTTCAAGGAACAAGGTGTTTCAGCAAGCTGCAAACAGTAACTGGGAGATCAGGGAGATATATTATTGTATTGTGTAGTTGTAATTCACTTTGATCAATAATATATTCCTTTGCCGTGTTGGTAGAGGACCAGGACGTAGACCTATAGGAGATAGGGGTCGAACCTGGCTAAAATTGTTGTGTGTTCTTTACTTTTTGTACATTTTCTATACTGCATTGCACAACGTAGCTAGCTGCCACTTTATATTCTGTGAACTCAGTAAGCTGCCAGACTGCAAAACAGACTGATTTTTGCTTTTTCAGTCACATAACTTGGTAAAAATTAAAATCGGTCATTGTTAGTCATAACACCTATTCACCCATCCCCTCTAGGTGTTGATTCTCACAATTTAGGGGTTGTATTTGCATTTTCAGTACACGGCACGAAATCAAAAGTACACGACCGAAATTTAGTGTCCATTTTGTGTTTACCCTTTGATACACGACACGAAGTACACGAAATAAATAAATATTTATTTATATATTAATATTTATATTAGATATTTTAATATTTATGTTAGATAAATTAATATTTATTACATGTTTATATATAATTTTATAATATTATTTGTAAATATGATGTAAATACATATCTTAAATACATATTTGTAAAATTTTAATTGAAAATTTTAATATTTTAATTTTTTTTATTTACACAAAATAGACACGAAGTTTTGTGTTTATGTACACAAAACACGTACACGAATTATTATCACGAAATTATTGCGAACAATCACAAGACAGAAAACAATTACTTTTAATCTTTCAGAGCTTATAATCATACCCAAAATTTAAGATATTAGACAAAAAAACACCCTAACAAATAAACTTAAAGAAACTTAAATATGAACTTACAAAAATTGATTAAATTTTTACACCCATGAACCCTAACAACTTAAATAACACAATTCAGTGCACTTGATTATTCTTTTATAATGATCTTGCACTGTTTCAAAAAATTACACTTACTTATTCAAAGTATTGTAAACCATAAAATTTAGAACAAGAGAACTGTGATAATTAGAATTAGGCAGCACCTTCTCAGAAGCCTATGTCAATAACAACATGATCTTTCTTGTTGAGGTTATAATTAGTAGCTTCTGTCTCTTTTTTCTGAGTCTTGACACCATTAATCTCTTGTTCATTAATGACTTCTTGTGGCTTCCCAGCCACGGTCATTGTCGTCTCGTTCTTCATGCAACAGCTCCTTCCTGCACAGTAACTGTTCTTTGCATCCATTCCAGGGCTTCACTTTCATATAAAATGGAATATAAGGCAAAACTTGTTAATGAGGTTTAAGAGTTCGGTGGTGAATGAAACAAGAGAGGTGTATTTATACTTAGCATAAATGTTTTTCTTGATAAAAGATATGTATGCAAAATTATCGGTAAAGATTGATTTTGGTGATAAATATTCCAACTATTAAGAAAGTATAGTATAGACTCTGGCATAACCATAATGTTGAGACCTCATCTATCCCTCAAGGCCAAGGTTGGAAGAGAATTTGGAGGTTACTTATTCCTCATAAAATGAAAATTTTTATCTGGAGATTTTGTCGTAACACAATACCAGTTCGTTCGAGACTGCAAACTAAAGGCGTGGTGCTATCAACTATTTGTCACCTTTGTGGTGTTGATGTGGAAACTCTTTTTCACGTTTTCTTTGATTGCCAATTTGCTGTTCAATGCTGGAATTATGTGGGCCTCACCTATGATATGAGTTCTGTTGAGAATGTTTCTGTATGGTTGTTGAACAAATTGGCTGATACTAGGGATGATGACATTTTCAAAGTGTGTACAATTCTTTGGGGTATATGGTTGTGGAGAAATAAAAAGGTTTGGGAAGGGAAGGATGGCACAACAGTTATTGCAATGGACAGTAGCTTCAAGACTATTACTGATTGGAGGAATGCAAAGTACAAAGATAGTAGAAAATTGCAGTCTAAGGGTCAGAGGAATCAGATGCATGATTTTAAGTGGAAAGCTCCAATGGAAGGTGCTCTGAAAGTTAATGTGGACGCATCTTTTGTTCCAGGTTCACCAACGTTCAAGGTGGGTATGGTTCTCAGGGGATCATCGAGGGACATTCATGGTAGGAAGAACAAGCTGTCTGGTGTCTCCTTCATCTGTGTTCGAGGTAGAGGCAATAGGAGTATGCGAGGCATTGTCTTAGATCAAAGTACTTCAACTGCACAATAGCAAAATCCAGCTGGAAACTGACTCTCTTATGGTGGTGCAAGGAGTCACGAACCAAGTCGTTAATTTACTTGAAGTGGGAGAAGTTCTGGAGCAATGTAGAAAGCTTCTTAGCGAGCTAAATGAAACTTCTATTCACTTTGTTAGGAATCGAGCTAATAGGGTAGCACATGAGCTTGCTAGGATGCTGTTGGTCCTCGTGTATTGCAGAATGGGGGGGGGGGGGATGAATGCAATACTAATAAAATTCAATCTCAGTTTCAACAACCAAAACTAAGATTTAATGTTATCAATAATATGTATGCATTCACAAACAGTATAATCGAGAAGACAGGATTCACAAAATAAATGTTCTATTTATTTTGCAAAGTGTTGCTACAACCTCAAGAGAGAATTCTTGAGCTTCAGTTTTTCTTCAAGACACTTGCTTGTCTTCGTTACATTCTTAAAATGAATTGATAGTCTAAGTATAAAACTAATCCTATCACTATCAACACGGGTCTGTGAAGCTGCTGTCATTATCAAGTGGCAGCTTCTTACAAAGTGTCTACCCATGTGACTTTCCTAAATTGCTAACAATGTCAGATATACATTACAAAGAAAGCAACCTAGATTCATTCTATTTCTAGCTAAAACAATTCAGCAAATAGAGACTTGACCTTGCTCTTGAATTGATTCGCTTTTGTTTGCAGTGCTTGAAGCTTCTGTCGTAGTCTTACAGACTTGGTGCAGCTTAGGGATACTGCAACACGCCTGTTTCTTGAACATTGAAACTGTCACGGGATTTGACTGAGAAAGATACCTAGAACAAGGATCTTTCTCGAGACAGTTACTTTTGCCGCAAAGCTTGCTGTCATAGGAATGTGCTTTTGGTGACAGTAGGAGTTCCCCGCATAGTGTGCTGTCGAGGTTTCCAAACTTGTTGTCGAGGGCTAAAGTTGCTGTCGCGTAGTCTTCCGCCAATGTTGCTGTCAGAGTGAATATGCTGTCTTGACTTGCAACATTCTGTCTTATTGTAATCTTACTGTCAATGCTTATGACAGTAACCTTTATTCATGCTGTCATCTAATATGCATTCTTCGAGGCTTGAACACAGAAAGTGAACTTCTTCTAAATTACACAATTAAAATAACATTGCATACTGATTACAAGAACATACTTTGGCTGTGACAGTATGTTCTACTTAATTAAAAAAATTAAGTATATACAAAGTTAAGTTGTTCCTATGCTATCACCCATAAATCCCAACAATCTCCCCCAATTTGTTTTTATGGACAATAACAACAAATTTACAATATATGCTGACAACCTAACTAACAAGATCAGAATGGATTTAGAATGTTTACTTAGCTTGAGATTTCCTCTTCTGTCTTGTTACTTCCTCTCTTCTGAGAGCTTCTACCAAGCAGCCTCTTAGACCTTCTACAAGAGAGATTTCAGCAGGTGTGACTGCAACATCTTCTATTTCTTCAATGATCTTCTTGATAGTAGGAGAAATAAGAGAACTAGCATCCCTGAGATTCAACCATTGCTCTTGATCAAATGGATAGCTTCTGAAGTGGAGTTCTTCATGAATGAGTTTGAATCTACTTCCACGATAAGCATTGAGAGTCATCCTCCTTTGCTTGTCCAGCTTTGAATCTTCTCCTTTTCTCCTTTCCAATAATTCCTCTATCTTATCAGAACAGATCTGCTCCAGGGGATGAATTGATCCAGCTACCAAATACTGTAAATCCTTCAGAATAGTTGTTTTTAGCTTGTGCAAGCTGCAAACATAGATTTCTTCTTTTAGATGCTTGATTCTTAAGGGATTTTCCAGCATACATGTTTGATAATTTGGAGCTTCACTTTCTGCCTTGTTGGTAGTCTTGCATCTTTCCAGGAGTTCAGCTTCCTTCTTATCAAGTTCTGACTGATATTGAGAGTATTGAGAAGAGTCAGGTCTTTTGCTTGGCTTGGGTTGCCCTTCCTCTGTGGGTTGGGTTTGCCTTTCTTCTGTGGGTGAATCATCAAACTCATAGTACCAGTGATATGGTATAGGAGAAGATGGTAGATCAGTGAGAATATCAGCATCATCAAAATCTGCAAAATTGTAGCCAAATTTCTGATAGAATTCAGCATCCTTATCAGCTTGATATTTCAGAATATGTTCCATAATAGACTCTGGAACATTATCATAGCTCTCCAACAACTCTACCATTCTTTCCAGGTAGAAGAAGTCAATTCTCCTTTTATCTAAGGTTGATATCCTACCACTGGTTGATGTGGATACCAGATTGAAATCCTTATCAACCTTGGTAGATCTTGATTCTTCCCACCACAGAATGTACTCAGTGACTTCTTGATTTGCATCCATCTTAACCTCAACACTCTTGATTTCTCTAGATTGCATCTGTTGTATCTTAAGACTGTTGGGAGGTATTGATTGAATTGGCTTCTTAAGATTCCTGCCAAATCCCGTAGCCTTTTCCTTTCCTGAGTACTTGTGCTTTCCTTCAGGTTTCTGTCTAGACAACCATGCTTTTTCTTTAGCTTTCAGTCTTTTGGGCTTGACAGTAGCTTTGGTTTCATCCTTGACAGAATCTTTCTTGACAGTACCTTTGTCGACAATATCTTTCATGACAGCATCTTCTATGACAGTTTCCTTGTCGACAGTACCTTTGGTGACAACATCTTTTTCTGCATTTATGCAATCAATAGCACATCTAAGAATGCTTGCCTCCAAAGCTTCCAGTATTCTTGGCTCCTCTTCATCTGTTGCATCAGCATCTTTCTTTTCTTGACTAGGAGTTTCTTCATTGCCTTCATTCTGAGATTGAATACCAGTATTCCCAGAATTACTTCCACCAGCATTTCCAGCATTTCCAGAAGCTTCACCACCTCCAACCTCATCATCATCATCATCATCATCATCCTGAGGAGGAATGTCATAGAGACAGCTTCCACCTTGATCATTTCTTTTGGCATTGGCTCTAGAGATTAGTTCCTTCACTCTAGCTCCCAGTGCCTTGTCTCTCAACACCAGCATTTTGTAGATCTCTTGAACAGCATGAACTCTTCCTGGATTGGCATTTGAACTGAGTATTCCATCTAACACTTTCAGAATTGACTTGGTTTCCATTCTGGATGGGCTAACCAAATTCATGAAGTTGTTCCTTCTTGTGCCATCCTTAGTTTTAGATCTGTAGAAAACACTTGGTGGATTTGTGTAGACTTCAGGTAGCTTTTGTGTGATCAGGTTCTGGATTTGCATATCCAATATTTCATTGAATGGTGTTTGAGTTGCCCTGATCTTTCCCTTCAAAGCACACAACACCTTTGCTGGCAGACTCTGCAATAACTGCATTGTGATGAAATAAGATATGCCAGAAGTGAAATAGATACTTACAGCCCATCTTTTCTCATCATTCACCATTACACTGACACTGGTGATTTGATCCTTTAACAGTTTTGTGGTGTTGGTTGGACGGTTGCTTGGAGCATTCATTGCTTCTTCCACCAAACTGCTAAATTCACTGTCATGGTTGTGTAATGTGCTCTCCATGTAATCCACCATTAAAGTATTGACTTCTTCTTGATCATACTCAGTACCATTGGACCAAGTATTTCCTTTATGGATGGATTCAGGCAGTTTCCCTTTACCTTTCCCAACCTTATTCTGTTCCTCCATTTCTTTCCATCTTCTTTGTAGAGCAGATTCTTAAGTTGCTGAAGTTGGCTCTCTAATTTTCACAGGAGGTAGAATTGGATGTCTAGATGCAGGTCTTCTTTGCATTGCATCTTGAGTTGCCTTAGACATCAACACCCTTTCTCCATCCAAGTCAACTTCAACAAGTTCTTCAGCTTTATCCTTTGGTTGTCCACTGCTTGGTTTGACTTGCTCCCCCTTAGACATTGCTTTCCCCTTAGCTCCCCCTTTGGTCTTCACAGTTACTGGCTCCCCCTGAGTTCCACCTGATTCCTGAATAGACAATGATTCTGATCTTGCTACCTTCTCCCCCTTAGTTGAGTTGGCAGCTACTAGGTCAGTAAGGAACTGGAGAGAGAGCTGAGTAGCAGCAAAACCATCAACCACCAGTTGAGAGAGAGAGTCCATCTTGGAGTGCAAAGTAGCACACTGTCCTTCCAGAGCTGCAATCCTGTTACCAAAAGTAGTAGAGGGGCCACCATACCTTAACCTTCTTGGAGGGGAAGGAAAAGAAAGGGTCTTGGAGGCTATGGGGGTTCTCACACTCTCAGGGTGTTTTTGAGTGATCTCATCACTCCTCACAGATTGACTCTCAAGGCCTAATGCCTGAATAGTGTGGGCTCCCTCAAAATCTCTCTGGACATGCTCAAGTCCCTCTCCTTTTGCCAGCTCATTTGGCTGCCTCTCATTTTTATGCTCACCTCTCTTTTCTTTTATCTCTTTTTTCTTTTGCACACCCTCACTCAACCTAGATGCATGGGTATGAGCAGTACTAACATGCAGGGAAGGAGAAGATTTAGAATGTACCTTTAAGAGTTTGGAAAGAGGTAGATCATCATCAGAGGCATCCTCAATGATTACAGCATCAAAATCAGGCTGAGAGGACTGGAAAGTATCTTTGGCAGGAATGTTACTATCAGTTGGAGTCTGGACAGCAGGTTCTGGCATGACAGCATCTTTGGGATGTGGAGTGACAGTAGGTTCTGTAGTGACAGTATCTTTCTCTCCACCCATGACAACAGCTGTGTCCAGGACAGCAACATTGCCAGTGTCTTTGACAGCAACTGAGGCTGTGACAGCATTTTCCTGAAGGTAAGATGCTCCTTGGAGTTCAGACAAAGTGTTGGCTGTTTCATTTTCTGACAAACTACCAATTTGCCCTGGCTCAGTGTTTGGAGGAGTGGTGTCCATTTCACTTTGAGAAATGGGTTCTTGTGGACCACAAGATGGGGGCTCATCCATGATTGAAGATGGATGATCAAAACCTGAAGGGTTGGGACTGTCCCCTTCTCTAGGTTGTGGAGAAGAAACAAAAGAATGGGTAGGGAAGGAAGAAGGTGAAAGTGTAGCAGAGAGTGGGGGCTGATTCACAGGAGAAACATGTGAATCATCAAAAGGAATAGAGAAAGCCTCACTGTGCCCTAACTCACTGTGTGTTTCTTCAAGTGGAGGTTCCTCAGGTTGTGAACCATGAGTTTGTGCAGACTCTGTACAGGGTGCCTTGGGAGACATGCCAATTTCAATAGATGCACCTTGTTGAGAAGGCACATCTAGGGAGGTGTTTGAATCCCTTTCAGTAACCACAGTTTATTGAGAAACTTCAGCTTGGCTAACAGTGGTTTTAGTCCTCCTAGCTCTCTTCTTCTTAGGCTCATGGGGAACCACTGGGGGTTCTATTTGACTAGCCTCCTTATTTGCTGCACTAGGTGCAGTGTCTCCCTATTGACTAATAGAGCTACCACCAACATCAGCTTCTAAGGGTCGTTTTCTGAATTCTTGCAAGGCTTCTCTTTGGGCTTTGAGAAGTCTAGAGGGTCTAGGCTGAGTGTATGGTGTTGAATGTGGGTTAACTGAATTTGGGTCTAATTTAGTTTCATTCTCAAGAGTGAAAGAGTCATAACCAGAGGGTAATGGTAAATCAGGGTTGGACACTTGATCAACCATGTGCTGAGTGAAACAAAGTGGAATATGTGCATTGAGATTCTGTGAGGATAACAGTGTGTGAGTGTTCTTTTTCAAAACTGAGAAAGCCTCTAAACGAGGGGCATCATTATTAAAATCACAGAATGAATTAATGCACATCATAAGAAAGCGAGGGTAGATTGATACCTTCTTACCTATGGCAGCCCTGAGGTGTGCCATGAGGAGAGCTCCAACATTCACCTTGTATCCATGGACAAGAGAATGTGTCAGTTTCTTGATGTAGGAGGGTATTCCATTCCAGCATGTGGACTTGGTAGAGAACACCTTGACCATCACATCAAGTATCATGCTCCACTCCTTTCGTAGATACTTCCTATCCATTTCACCAGACGGATACCATTTGGTTGTGCCCTCTTCGAGAATAGGGCCAGCATACCCAATTTTCAAGAAGAGCTTCTTGAGAGTGTCATCATCAGCAAGTTCAGCAAAATTTATGCCTTCTTGAAGTGTAATTCCAAGAGCAGTGTTGATGACCTCAGCTGTAAGAATGTAGTGTTGCCCATTGATTGTGAATTGAATGGATGGGTTCTCACCCTCCATCTGAGCAACATCAGTTTTCCAAAATGCCTCAATTCTGTCTAAGTCGAGAATGGGTGTTGAGGTAATGGCAGAACCAAGATAGGACTTGTTCAAGAAAAACACTAGTCCTTTGAAACCTTCACCAGCATCATTTGGGGAAAAGATGCCAGCAAAGTTTGTTTGAGAGAGAGTCTGTTTGGGTGCCATGGAGATTTCACGAAAAGAAGAAAGTAAGAAAGTGGCTTTTTGCTTGAAGAAAAGTATTTTGCCTTGAGTTCGATGAGAGTGATATGTCTGAGTAACTGGGGAATAAATAGAGGTATCTCAAACGTTGTGCATAAAAAGTGGAATTAAAGAACGTGTCTTAACCCACTCTTATAACACGTCAGTTACTGCCCGTTATTCACTGACCAACGTGGGATAAATATCCAATTTCAATGGTCCACTATTGTTGACAGTAACCTGTGCGCTAGAAACAATCTGTCAGTAATAAGAGGTGGTGACAGTAGGTTTTGCGCGACAGCAACTATTGCGCAAAAACTTGATGTCACCGTTAAGCATATGAATGACAGTATCCTTTACAAGTCTTGACAGAAAGTCTTTCCCTGCTGTCAAGAAGGTTGCTGTCAAGAAACACACGACAGTATCCTTCTTAATGACAGTAACTTCGATTAGGAATTGTTTCTGTCATGAAATTATTAGAATGCTTTATTCATAAACTTAACCTAAAATTGACAAATTATGGATTTAGCAATGTAATCTTTTGAACACAGATATTATGCAATTAACACAGACAAATCATAAACTCAATAACCACAAAAACAGGAAACTTTTATTTTTATTAATAAAATCACTTAAATAAAGCATTGAGTACATCATTTTATGATTTTATCAACTAGTTCTAAAAGCTCTTCCTTAACCACTTCTTCAGTGCGACCTTCTTCCTTGAGAAGTGCCTGAAGCTCCTTCTCCTCTTCTTGCACCTTGGCCTCCTCCTCGTCTATTTCATCGAGGGCATCCAACAGCACCTCGAAGAGCTCCTCAACCTCTTCATTGTAGGGTTCACTATCACACTGTTTTAGCCCGACTTCAATTCCTACTTTGTTTTCCATTATTTACTTTAAAACTGAGAGCAGACTGGTGAAACCTAAGGTTAATTTATAGGCAAACCATCTAAGGATTAAAGTCTAATGGTCAACAGTTAGAGTACCCATACAACTACCATAAAAGTAATTAATGGTCGTGTCCTCCTTTAATCCTACAGATTAATGCAAAACGGTGTGAAAGTCCAATGGAACAGATTTTTATCTCTCAAACTAAACAAGTAACCACATTAATGTCATACACGGTCTAAAAGTATGAGACTGGCACAAAATACTGATATGAAAAGTCAAATCAACACATGTTGTCACATAACAGACATAGACCAAGTAGACAGTAACTTCTCTTGACAGCAGGTTTGAAGTTGTTGTCATGAGCTTCAAAAGAGAATTTGGAAATATAGAAAACTGAGTAAATCAACATACCAGATTCAGCATTCCCAATTCACTTACCAACCTATTGAAGGTTGCTTCATCCAATGGCTTAGTGAAGATATCAGCAAGTTGCTTGTCAGTTGGAACATAAATCAGCTTCACAGTTCCTTGTTCAACATGCTCTCTGATAAAATGATGTCTTATATCAATGTGCTTTGTCCTAGAGTGTTGAACTGGATTGTCTGAAATAGCTATGGCACTAGTGTTGTCACAGTAGATAGGAATGTCTCTTAACACTAGACCATAATCCTGAAGTTGATTCTTCATCCATAGAATTTGTGCACAGCAACTGCCTGCAGCAATATACTCAGCTTCTGCAGTTGAGGTAGAAACTGAATGCTGCTTCTTGCTAAACCATGAGACCAATCTTCCACAAAGAAATTGACAGCTACCAGTAGTACTCTTTCTGTCAATCTTGCATCCAGCATAGTCTGAGTCTGAGTAACCAATTAGATCAAATCCAGTATTCTTAGGATACCAAAGGCCTAGATTAGGAGTGCCTTTTTAGTATCTAAAGATTCTCTTGATGGCTACTAAGTGTGACTCCTTTGGATCACTTTGAAACCTTGCACAGAGACATGTAGCAAACATGATGTCAGGTCTGCTAGCAGTTAGATATAGGAGAGATCCTACCATGCCTCTATAGGTGCTTGAGTCAACTTTCATTCCTTTAGGATCAAGGTCCAGACTAGTTGATGTGGACATTGGTGTCTTTGCAGGTGATGAATCTTCCAAGTTGAACTTTTTGAGAAGTTCCTTGATGTATTTAGCTTGACATATGAAGATTCCATCAGGTTGTTGAAGAATTTGTAATCCCAGAAAGAATGACAATTCTCCCATCATACTCATCTCATATTTGCTACTCATGAGAGAGGAAAACTTCTCACACAGCTTCTCATTTGTAGAACCAAAAATGATGTCATCCACATAGATTTGTACCAGAATGATGTCTTTGCCATGGTGTTTGTAGAAAAGTGTCTTGTCCACAACTCCTCTAGTAAACTGATTTTCCAAAAGAAAAGTGGAAAGTGTGTCATACCAAGCCCTGGGTGCTTGCTTTAGTCCATACAATGCCTTGAAGAGTTTGTATACAAAATCATACATTTCAGCATCCTCAAACCCTGGTGGCTGTTCAACATACACTTCTTCTTCCAACTCTCCATTTAGGAAGGCACTTTTGACATCCATCTGAAATACTTTGAAGTTGCAGTGTGCAACATAGGCTAGAAAGATTCTTATAGCTTCAAGTCTTGCAACAGGTGCAAATGTCTCATCATAATCTATTCCTTCCTGTTGACAGTAACCCTTAGCCACTAGCCTTGCTTTGTTTCTTGTCACTGATCCATTTTCATCAAGCTTGTTTCTGAAAACCCATTTGGTCTCAATGACTGACTTTCCCTTAGGTCTTGGAACCAACTTCCATACATTGTTTCTTTCAAACTGATTTAGCTCTTCTTGCATGGCTATCACCCAGTCAGAATCCAACAATGCTTCATCAGTTGTCTTGGGTTCCATTTGAGACAGGAAGCATGAAAACATGCTGTCAGCAGAGACTTTGTTCCTTGTCCTCACTCCAGAAGTAGGGTCACCAATGATAAGGTCATTTGTGTGATCCTTGTTCCACTTGGTGATTCTGGGCAAGCTACTTGATTGTACAGGAACAGTTGCTTCAGTTTGTTGAGTTGAATGCTCACCAATCCCATTGTCTTCACCATGTTCTTCATTGTCTCCAGAGTCATCATTGTTATGAATGTTAGAGGTTATGGTCTGTGACTGAGCTGGAGTTTGGTTGACAGTAGTGGTATTGACAGTATCTTTATCAACTTCAATACTTTGAGTGAAGCTAGGCTCTTCATTAACAATTTCCTCAGTTTCCAGGTATCCTTGATTCTCAAATCTGAAAGTCTGCATCTTTCCTTCTTCATGCAGTCCTGGAAACTTGGTTTCATCAAATGTGACATTTACACTCTCTTCAATAATCCTGTGTTCCATAACATAAACTCTGTAGGTAGTCCTTTCTGTGCTGTAACCCATGAATAGTCCTTCAAATGCCTTAGTGTCAAATTTTCCTTTCTTCTCATGGTTATCCTTCATCATAAAGCATTTGCTCCCAAACACATGAAAATATTTGACAGTAGGTTTCTTCCCAGTTAGCAGACAGTAAGGTGTACTTGCATGAGTTTTGTTGATCATGGTTCTGTTTTGAGTATAACAAGCTGTGTTGATAGTTTCAGCCCAGAAATATGTTGGCAGTTTGGCATCATGCAACATAGTTCTAGCTGATTCAATGAGAGTCCTGTTCTTTCTTTCTACAACTCCATTCTGCTGTGGAGTCCTTGCAGCAGAGAATTGTTGTACAATTCCTTCATCTTTACAGAAATTTCCAAGTGTGGCATTTCTGAATTCTGTACTATTGTCACTCCTCAAGATTTGGACTTTTGAGTTTGGAGTTCTATCAAGAACTCTGACTTGATCAATAATCACTTGAGCAACTTCATATTTGGATTCAAGAAACTTCACCCAAGTGTACCTTGAGTAATCATCCACCATTACTAATGCATATCTCTTTTTGGCCATAGATGGTACATTGACTGGTCCAAAAAGATCCATATGAATCAACTTGAGTGCTTCTATGTTGGTGTTCATTTGCTTGGACTTGTGCACAGCTCTCCTTAGTTTTCTCATTTGACAATCTCCACACAGTCCTTCTTGACAGAATTCCTGTTGGGGCAAACCTCTCACTAACTCCTTCTTCATCAAAATATTCATTGTTTTGAAGTTGAGATGCGAGAGCTTCCTATGCCAAAGCATACTGTCACCAACAGTTGTTTTACTGTAAAAACAGTAAACTTTATCCTTCTTTGTTGAGTTTAAGTCAGCAACAAACAAGCTTCCTTTTCTAACCCCTTTTAGAGAGAGGCTACCATCCTTCTTGTGATAGATGTTACACAGCATCATATCAAAATCAACCTTGAATCCCCTGTCACTGAATTGGCTGACACTGAGTAGATTGTGATTCAATCCATCCACAAGAGCAATATCTTCAATGACAACATTTCCAATTTCCAAACAGCCATATCCCACTGTGTAACCCTTGCTGTTGTCTCCAAAGGTTATGATTGTGCCAGCTTTCTCTACATAGTGTGATAGCAGGGCTTTATCACCTGTCATGTGTCTTGAGCAACCACTGTCAATGATCCACATGACTTGATCTTTCTTCT
The DNA here is from genome assembly GCA_030848705.1 of Heracleum sosnowskyi. NCBI lineage: Eukaryota > Viridiplantae > Streptophyta > Magnoliopsida > Apiales > Apiaceae > Heracleum > Heracleum sosnowskyi. The sequence continues at coordinate 51,112,418 of CM061243.1, forward strand.
TGCCCTGCAAAACAGAATGTATTTAAGATGCATATGGTACCCAATCCTTGTTGGGTCCTGCAGTTTTAGTGTCTCCTGAGTTTTTTCCAGTCATAAAATCACAAGCATCATCAATGATCTCCTGTTTGACTTCTCTTTTCACCCACTTAGGTTTAGAATTGGACTTGATCCTTTTCTTAGTGGATGAGGCCTTTTTGTTGTTGCCAGCAGGCTCAGAAGTCTCAACAGTGTGCATGTATGAACATTTTTCAGTAGTGAGAATAGGTAAGTTAAAGCATGTACTCATGGTAGTGATCTTGCATGGCATACATTCAATGTTATTACAGACACTCACAGTTCTATGCATAAGTGGGGTTCTGTGTAAGTTACCATTGAGTTCAGTAGCATTGATCTTATCCTCAATTGGGTTCTTACAAACGTGTGTTAAATGATGTGAAGATCCACAGTTATTGCATAGTTTCCTAGAAGCACCTCCAACATTAGTGTATCCATTTCCTTTATTGACACCTACCTTACCATTCCTATTCTTAGACTTGGGAGTTACTGGATTGACAGTGTGTTCAGAAGTTGCTGTCGAACTTTCCTTGACAGTACCTTTTATTCCAACTGTCTTGACAGAAGGTTTGGAAGCTACTGTCTTGGAACCATTCTTGACAGCATCTTTGGAAGATACTGTCTTGCCAACTGTGACAGCATCTTTTGAACTTACTGTCTAATTGCTTGGTAAGTTTACTGTCTTGGGGATTGTGACAGTATCCTTTCCATCCTTGAATGTGCTGTCAACACCTTCATCCTCATCAAGAATTTCTTGTTTGATGAGCATGGCTTCTTCATCAAACTCAATTTCTGTAGCTTTGAAAATAGGAGTTTTAACCTTCTTGAGAATGGTGGGTTTGACAGCAACATTTCCAGAACAATCTTGAATCACAGTTTCCTTTTCAGGTCTCCTACCATAAGAAAAACCTATACCGACTGTCTGATTTTCTGTATGCTTATCATTGTAATCCTGAACTATCTTAGATGAGTTTTTATAAGCCTTGATCTTGAATTCATTTTCAGCAATCTCATTCCTCAGGAATTCCTCAACTTCTTTAGCACATTTTAATTCATTTTTAAATTTTGCATTCTCCTGAGCTAAAGAGTCTAGTGAACTGGTCTTGAGAACAAGAGATTCATTTTCAGACTTTAGTGTTTCATTTAGCTTACTCAGCCTAGTGATTTCCTCATTAGCAGCAGATAAGCTAGTATAGACATTGAACATTTAAGCACTTAAGTCTTTAATGGTTTTCTTATACTCATCAATGGACATATCAAGTAAGACAAGTGAAGGTACCTGACTTGAAGATGTTGATGTTACTTCATCAGTGCTAGCCATGAGATCTAGGTTGACATATTCTTCTTCATCTTCATCATCAGACTCATCCCAACACTTTCCTTCAGCCACATAGGCTCTACCTTGATTCTTCTTAGAGTATCCACCAGTTCCTTTCTCAAATCTCTGAACCTGTTTGGGTCTTTTGCATTCAGTAGCAAAATGACCAGGTTCACCACAGTTGTAACACTTGAATTTAGACCTATCCACAAATCCAGTCTTGTATCCTCCTTTGGATGAGCTTCCCACAGCAGCCTTTGATGAGCTTCCCTTGGTGAACTTGGATGCTTGGCCTTGGGGCCTGAATGACCTATCCTTCTTGAACCTAAAGTTCTTGAACTTTTTAGCCATGTAGGCCATAGTAGGATTGTCCATGCTTTCCAGTTCCTCCATTGTGTAGAAGTCTTCATCTTCCACATCCTTGAGCTGTAGTACTACTTTCTCATCATCTTCAACAACCTCTTCTATCTTCAAGGATTGTACAGGGGTTGGTTGTGTGATTTGTAGTACTTCACTTGGTTGTGTGATCCTTGGCACTTGACATATTGGCCATCTTGTTCCTTGTTCCACTCTGTATGGCTCTCTTTTGAAAGAGTTCAAGTTCATAAGATTTCAGAATGCCATAAAGTGTCTCAAAGGTTATATTGTTGAGATCTCTTCCTTCTCGTATGGCTGTTGTCTTGTGTTCAAGGTGATCAGGCAGTGTAAGCAAGAACTTGACATTTAATTCTTTTCTGTCATAGTACTTGCCATGTATCTGTAGTTCAGTTAAGAGCTTACTGAACCTTTCAAACATGGAAGTTAAGTCTTCACCAGGCTTGGCCATGAATGCCTCATATTGTGATATCAGTATTTGCCTTTGATTGCCCTTAACTTCTTCACTTCCTTCACATAGTAAAGCTAACCTGATCCACATCTCCTTGGCAGATGTGCAGCTTATCACACTTCCACACATGGCTTTATCCAACGTGAGAGAATCGAGCAAGATGAGTTGCAAGTGATCATCTAGCACCATTTTCTCATTCTCAGGTTCCAAAAATTCAGAGGGATCTTTGGGAACCCAATGTGCAGGAATGACTTCACCATTTACTGTTGTGGCTTCAATTTCCTTCCTTGGAATGAAAGGACCATTCTCGAGAATACCTGGGTATAGTGGATTCGCAGCTTTGATAAACAACAAGATCTTTCTTTTCCAAATGCTGTAGTTCTCTTTATCAAAAGCTGGGATCTTGATACTGTTTGATTTCTGCATTGTCGTCGTGATCTCAGATATGTATGTTAATCTGAAGGCTTTGATACCAGTTGTTGGTCCTCGTGTATTGCAGAAGGGGGGGGGGGATGAATGCAATACTAATAAAATTCAATCTCAGTTTCAACAACCAAAACTAAGATTTAATGTTATCAATAATATGTATGCATTCACAAACAGTATAATCGAGAAGACATGATTCACAAAATAAATGTTTTATTTATTTTGCAAAGTGTTGCTACAACCTCAAGAGAGAATTCTTGAGCTTCAGTTTTTCTTCAAGACACTTGCTTGTCTTCGTTACATTCTTAAAATGAATTGATAGTCTAAGTATAAAACTAATCCTATCACTATCAACACGGGTCTGTGAAGCTGCTGTCATTATCAAGTGGCAGCTTCTTACAAAGTGTCTACCCATGTGACTTTCCTAAATTGCTAACAATGTCAGATATACATTACAAAGAAAGCAACCTAGATTCATTCTATTTCTAGCTAAAACAATTCAGCAAATAGAGACTTGACCTTGCTCTTGAATTGATTCGCTTTTGTTTGCAGTGCTTGAAGCTTCTGTCGTAGTCTTGCAGACTTGGTGCAGCTTAGGGATACTGCAACACGCCTGTTTCTTGAACATTGAAACTGTCACGGGATTTGACTGAGAAAGATACCTAGAACAAGGATCTTTCTCGAGACAGTTACTTTTGCCGCAAAGCTTGCTGTCACAGGAATGTGCTTTTGGTGACAGTAGGAGTTCCCCGCATAGTGTGCTGTCGAGGTTTCCAAACTTGCTGTCGAGGGCTAAAGTTGCTGTCGCGTAGTCTTCCGCCAATGTTGCTGTCAGAGTGAATATGCTGTCTTGACTTGCAACATTCTGTCTTATTGTAATCTTACTGTCAATGCTTATGACAGTAACCTTTATTCATGTTGTCATCTAATATGCATTCTTTGAGGCTTGAACACAGAAAGTGAACTTCTTCCAAATTACACAATTAAAATAACATTGCATACTGATTACAAGAACATACTTTGGCTGTGACAGTATGTTCTACTTAATTAAAAACATTAAGTATATACAAAGTTAAGTTGTTCCTATGCTATCACCCATAAATCCCAACAGATGCCCTGTTTAGTCAATTGCCATCATGTTTTTACGTCTCCTCCTATGCATTTGGTGGAGACTATTGTAATGGATTCTCTTTCGTAATGGAATTTGCTTATTTCAAAAAAAAGAAAGTATAATTATTTACATAAAAAAGTTATTCATATATTTTATTTACATAAAAAAGCTATTCATTTTTTTTTTATTTTAAAATTCTGTATATTAAGCTGATCGCAGTTCTCAAATTATATCCTTTTTCTAAACAAATTATATATCATTTTAGAGAATAAAGTAAGTTTATGACATTATCTGAGAAAATTTATGTGAGATAATAGAATAAGATCTAAATTAGACTAACATATGTATGTGTATTTAGGTGAAAATATTATATTTATACATGTATAACTAATTAAGAAAAGTAAATAATTTTCTAACCGAAAATATATACATGAATCCGATTCATAAATAAGGTAACTTCATAAGACAAATCGAGATAATGGGCATGTCTGGGTACCACATAATAAGTTGACTTATGACTTATAAACCCATAAGAGCTTATGAGGGGTGTTTGTGTACTCAGCTTATTTGATAACTTATAACTTATAAATTGATAAGTTGAATGTTAGAAATCACCAACATTTTACTTAACTTATCAACTTATTCTTTGATTTCTTTATTTTTTTAATATTTATATTTTTACCTTTGTGTTTTTAAATATTTTTTTAATTTAAAATGCAAGTGTTGAAATCATTGTATTTAATAATTATTTTTTCAAATTTAATTTAACAAACTCTTAACTAACTTATAAGTAAATTTATCCAAACACCCGTGTAACTTATAAGAATCCATCAACTTATCACTTATAAAGCACTTACTCATTTTAAGTTATAAGTTAATTTTTTTATGATATCCCAAACACGCACAATGTCATGACCTTTTATCATATCATTATCATATCATAAGTTTTGACCTATACAAAAAATATATTAGGCTTATATATTCGGGCTTGGGTTAGAAAATGATGAACGGGTCCTAAACAAAGTCCGGTCAGTGAACGCAATTCTTCTGGGCCTACTAAAAGAAATCTAAACTACTGGGTTATACATTACGAAGCCCATGAAAGACTGACAATCGGCTAAAGTCTTTAAACCTTAAACTCTAAAGCGAACCACTTTCAACTATTCCGGGAATTTCCCAATTCTATTACAACCGCTGTCACTTCCAAACGACGCCGTTCCACAAATCTTACTTCCCCACTGTCAAAATTCATCCACCGTTTCCCCTCTCCTTTCCACAGTTTAACTCCCCCCAAACACAAAAAAAGACGCACACATCTGTAAGTATACATCTCTCTAGAGAGAGAGAGAGAGAGAGAGAGAGAGAGAGAGAGAGAGAGAGAGAGAGAGAGGATGGAAGGCTACTGGAGCTTAATACTGTACGGAATTGGAGGAATATTAGCAACAAGTGTGGGATTATTAGTAGCTTTTCAGGAGAAATTGATATACGTGCCAGTGGTTCCAGGTTTAACCAAGTCTTATCCGATTACTCCGGCTCGTCTTCGTCTTCTTTACGAAGATGTTTGGCTCAGATCTTCTGATGGTGTTCGTCTTCACGCCTGGTTCATTAAGCTCGCTCCTGATTGCCGTGGTTTGCATTTCTCACCTTACTACTTTTCTGTCTTTGTGTTTCTTTCGGGATCTCATTTACTGCACGTTAAATGGATATGGAGATTCATTTGTAGCTCAAAATTACGGGTTTTTTTGTGTGCACTGATTATAGCGTGTTGTTAGATTTAGGGGTTAAGATGTGATTAGGAGGAGCTGGAATTGTTTATTTAATTTTTTTGTTCAAGTTTGTGTTTGCGATTGCGATTGGATTGGATAGGTGTTTGAATTTTCGCTCATTTTGAGGAATTATTGAATTAGGGTATTTGTTTAGAATATTATCCAAGGAAGAGGGATGGTTAATTGATTATTTCAGTATGTTTGAATGGGTTTGGCACGTCTATCATAAAGTAGTTACCATATTTGTGTAGAGACCGTTCGAGTGTTGATAAATGAAGCTAGTGATGCTTAGTTGGATTCAATATGACATTTATCTTTATCTATCTTACATAAAGTGACAGACTATTTGGCCCTTCAGATATGGCCTCTAGCTGACTGCATTATCAATTGTGAAATCGCCCCTCGAAATATTGGTTATGAGAATGGGATATACTAGTTTACGGTTTTGTTGTGGTTATGAAATGCTATACACAAAGGTGTCGTATTAACTTACTTGGTCATAGTAAGACTTCTATCTCTCTTTTCATAAGAATATAGCAACTTATAATGCGAGAAACATATCATTTCAGTGGTACAAATAGGTGTTATGTTATAATTGTCTGTACAATCTCGGCTTCCTTAATTTGTTTATATATCTTACATGGGGTTTTAATTGATTTCTCAAAGCTAAAATTGCAGTACTCTTGGTTTTGCAGGGCCAACTATTGTCTTTTTTCAAGAAAATGCTGGAAGTATCCTTGCATTGACCTTGCTCTTTCTTCTTCCAACTAGCATATATTTGATTGTACTCCTTTCAAAAGATGTTTACCAAGTTAACTTCTAACATGATATGAGAATACTTGCAGTCACGTTCACATAATATGAAAAGATAAAAGTCTTTGTTTTCAGTTTTCTTAGAAACATAACTAGGATATTACTATAGTGACATGCACACGTACACCATTACCAAGTGAGGTTAAAATTTGTACTCAAGATTTTATTTGTTATTCTTGAAAATCAATGTTGTTATTAATTTTTTTTTGATATATCATAACTTATACCCAAGTTTTATCAATTATGGCATGATGTGGCATTTAAACTGAAGTTCTTGACATTTCCTGCATGGATGGAAGAGTTTACTCTTATTCTACTGTTTTTTTTTGTATGGTGTTCAAGTTCAGTAGGAATCCTTCACGAAATAACCACAGATATTGCCCACCGGCTTGAAATGGTTCGCATAATGTTACAGAGACTACAATGCAATGTTTTTATGCTTTCTTATAGAGGGTATGTATATCTTGTATTTACTTTAGTTATCCATCTGTCCTGGCGGCCTAAACAAATGACTAGCTTCTAGAGTGGTAATATTGTGCAGTATGATTTACTTAGAAAGTCTTGGTTCTTGATAATGTACAGATATGGTGCTAGTGATGGCTTCCCATCTCAGCAAGGCATTATTAATGATTCCCAGGTTACTATTTAACTACCTTTAGTTTTAATTCTAAATCATTTGGGGTAGATGCTATTGAATCTTAAGTGACGATTTTTTACTGTTGGTTAGGCTGCATTGGATCATTTGATTCAGAGGACAGACATTGACAAATCTAGATTAGTAGTATTTGGACGGTCACTTGGAGGTGCAGTTGGAACTGTACTGTGTAAAAACAATCCTGACAAGGTAGAGCTCTCTGATAATTCCTTTCTTTATATGTTGGAAAATAAAGCCTGTAATATCTTCTTTGATAATTGGACAAGTGCTTGAAGATGTTATGCTTTAGCATAGAACATGATCTGTAACTGGTTAATCTGACATTTCATTCTTAGCAAATACTGAGTAAGTTGTAATAATAGTACTTTATGATGCTCGAAAAGGTGTGATATATTTTTATTTGCTTACAAGTGTAAGCCACGGCATAGTGCTTGAGTTTTGATATTTAATTAATTAAATGCTGCCCAGTCCCCTTTGTCAATGTTATTACAAACAATATTGTGTTTTTAATACTTGGGATTATAGTTGTACACAAGTTATTATAAACAAATGTGCATTTTTGCTTGATAAGAGACCAATGGTGGTCGCTTGTGATTTCCCTATGTGTAATCTTAATTTATTTGACCAAGTGATTCGATTGAGGCAACTCGTTGCCAACACTGACAATATTCTTTAGGGTCTCCGTCTATGTTATTTTGGTAACGTATATTGTAATTATGAAGTCATTTTTATACCACTAAGTCTGCGATAGAGATGTTAAGTTCTAACTCACACTTTAAAGTTATATGCGCATGTTTGTGTAGTGATGTTTAGCTTTTGACCTTCTCCTTGCATTCTTTATCCTGAGGAATAGTAACTTCTTCCAGTTCGGAGAATTTGGTGATAGCATGAATGAAATAGTTACATTTCTTATGAAGTTTCTTATATTCTGATTTGCTCTATCAATATCCTTCCATACTTGCAATATTCAGATGCTGTTACTGCTTCCATGCAATACTTGCATCTTATTCTTTGCAACTCTTTTATTTTCCTGTCCACTGTACTTTGTTAACTTCTCCGTCGCAGATTATAGTATGGTTACAAGAAATAAAAATGAAGAAAGAGACGGCACACAATATTTACACACACAAAATGACATACCCATTGCACAAGGCTCCTCCATCTCCAGGGTCTTAAAAATATAGTTTTTGTACCATTTTATAAACGTAAACATGTACCATTTTCGTTTCTAGTCAAATTAATTTGAATTTTTCGATTCTTTACTTTTTCAATTTTTAGTAAAGAAGTTTAAATGTTGGTTCTGTATCTTTTATCTTTGGTGTTGCCACATATCTCGAAGCATGCCCTATGGCTATTATCACATGGCATCTTTACTCATTTTCTCAAGATCTTTTATTATTTGACAGATTGGTGCACTGATACTGGAGAACACTTTCACCTCCATACTAGACATGGCTGGAGTTTTGTTACCGTTTCTGAGGTACTTTATTGGAGGAAGTAATTCGAAGGGTCCTAAAGTTTTAAATCGTTTTGTTCGTTCTCCCTGGAGTACCATTGATGTTGTTGGGCAGGTGAGTTATAATGGGAAGATACTTTTGCAAGCATGCACTTTCAACTTTCGAGGAATTCTGATTCAGCTTATATAATTTTAAAATATATTTTAGCTACCAAGTTTCTGTAAATTATAGAACCTACTTTTAAAATTGATTGGATCTCTTGTAATCTGCAGTATATGGTTGAATTGTCATACCCTTGCAAGATTTAAATGCTTCTCTTGTACTGAACCAAAAAAAAAAAAGATGTGTTTATTGTGTATTATACTGCCTATTACCCCTAGTACCCATTTACATTATAAGCAGGGTCTCGATAATGAACAGCATGTTCGTTTAGATATATATGTTTATTGTCCTTCATTTGCTTGTTATTTCAGTGCATCATTCTTGAGCTTTTGATTACAGGTCAAGCAGCCAATTCTTTTGCTTTCCGGGTTGAGAGATGAAATGGTTCCTCCAATACACATGCAGATGTTATATGCTAAAGCAGCTTCACATAACAGAAGTTGCCAATTTGTAGAATTTCCTAATGGCATGCATATGGACACGTGGATCTCTGGAGGCGATCGCTATTGGAGAGCGATACAACAGTTTTTGGAAGAAAATGTACCAGAGAAAAATGAATGATGAGATTCCTGCAAGGGCAATAGTAAGTAGTCTCTAATTGAAAGTTTTACAATCGCAGGCTTGCATATTATATCTATTTCTCAAGTATAAAGTCTATATAGCACTTGCAAATGCATAGACACTTGTTCATCCTGCCAAGTCAATCGACAAAATTTGCACTTACTTCCCTAAGAGCAACTCCAATGCAACACTATAACACCAAAATGGTGTAACTTTTAGTGTAAAACTCCCTCCAATGCAACACTATAATAGTGTAAAAGTTACACCAAATGAATAGTGTGACACCAAATTTGGTGTCAAAAGTACATTTGGTGTAATTTTTACACCATTTTGGCGTCTTTCATAATTCCCACTATGCCCTCATATTAGTTAACAAAAACAAATATATTCCCTTCATGCCCTATTTATATTCTATTATAACCCAAACAAGATACTTACTTTGAAAAGGTGAAAACAACATATCTTCTTTTAGACTTTTAGTGTAAGATATAGTGTTAATGGGTTGGAGTTGTTTTTGTGGATGGTGTTATTTTTACACTAAAATAGTGTAAAAGCTACACTATTTTAGTGTTATGCATTGGAGATGGTAGTCTAGAACAAAGTTGCTTCAACTCATAACCTTCCTGCACTAGATATGGACACTTTACTATTACTTTGCCGAAGTGAAGAGTTTAATAAGTTATATTATTCACCAGGCTTTAGTTTGTATAATCATATCATTGTTTACTTTATATTCTTTGTATATCACAATTTTGTTCTGAATGACATATTTACCGACATCTGCCGTTTTGTGGATTCAAAGATTTATGACTTATAAGCAGCTCCTTTGCTTGCTCAAAGTCTGACTTGCCTAATATTTTGCTTTAGTTGCTTCACTTCTTCCCTGCCTTGCTTTACATATAGAATCTTCTTTAGTGATCTTGGTAAAAAGTAGAAAATATTAGCTACACTAAAAACTTATACCTCATTTGTGTGCAGAGCCTAATAAATTTAAGTACCCATTAACCTAAGATTTACAACTTCTTTGTTAATAATTTTGAATATATTTATTTGTATCTTTTTTGGTCTTGCAGTGTCTAAGAGCTCTCTGTTATTGCAGGCCATTGTTTCTGTCTTTATCCATGTCGATCAGGCAGGAAACAAATTTTCTCCTCGGTCTGAAGATGCCAATATTTGAATGCTCTTTGCAACATATAATTTGTATCAAATCACATATGATTTCGTTCTCCATTTTAGTACAATGTCGTAAATTATTTTAATTACTGAATTGGTATCATATTTTTCTTTAGTTAGCTAACAAATGATAGGACTACATCCAGTCTGATGTCAAAAAAAAAAAGTTACTGTGGAATGTTAGGATTGATAATTTAAGTTATATTATTACCTAGACTCTGGTTTTGCTTTGTTTAATGAATACAGTTTGATATTCGTTTTTTTTGACAAAGACACTTCCATCTAGGGGTGTACACGGGTTGATAAAACCGACCAAGCCAATCCAAACCGATCTGATTTCGCCCGATCCAAACCGAATATTTTTAAATCGAAACATATTTGGTTTGAAAAAATATAAACCCGATTTAAATGGGTTGGGTATGGGTTTCGATTTTTTTAACCCGAACCAACCCAACCCGATTAAAAATAATAGATTTAATTAAAATATCTGAAACACATTTAGTTAAAATAGTTAACAGTTTTGGAGTGTACACTTTTAGTTTTTGAAACACATTATTTTAACTCTTGTGAGGTCTTGGAAGAAAACTTCATTGCTTGCATTGCCTAGGGTTATTCATACATGATATTATTTATGTTTGTTAATATTGTATCAGTACTTTAAGGCCAGTTTACATTAAAAAGTATCAGTTATACATTAAGTTGTTCGTTATCAAGGATATAGCAGCAGAAATGTGTACATCAATATTCTACAAAACTTCTACAAAATTGTGTGTTGAGACTTGAGATAAATGTTGTTACTGTCTTTGTCCATTCGCGGTTGTAATGCAAATTTAGCACACTAACTATGCTAATAACACAAATTTGACGTTTAAACTGTAAGACTATGTTTAGTACTTTATCAGTCTTTTGGTGTATTTTAACTTAAAGATTTGAGACTTATTTGAGATGTATATGTAATATTTTGTTGATCTTCAATTTTGGTTTATTAATTTAGTACTTATTGCTCGATAAAAATATATTTTATATATTTATTAACCCGACCACTCCAACCCGAACCGATCCAAACCGAAGTACATTAAACGGGTTGGATTACGAATTTATTTTTTGTGGGTTGGGTTGAAAATTTGCAAACCCAATTTAATTGGGTTGGGTTGTTAAAATTCCGTAACCCGCCCAACCCGAACCGTGTACACCCCTTCCATCACTGAGATCATCTCCGGGACTCCCAACTCATTGCACTTGATCTTAGCCAAAAGGCCGAGAAAGGTATCTCCAACTCAGTGCAGTATTCACCAAGGTGGAACTATTATACCTGCAAGTGTAGGAGTTACATCCATCTATTATATATATAGACAAATGTTCAAATGAGTCCATTGCTTAAAATGAGAACTGAGAATAGATCTCAACTACACATAGGAATCTATCTCAATCACATATTCTTTACTTGTTTAATTAAACTTTTAATGACTTGTAAAATTTATAATAAATTGAAAAAATTAGATTTAATTCTAATTCTTTTTTCGCAAAGTCCTATAAATATTCTAGTATTTAATCATGCTTTTATATTATTTGGATATACCCCCAACTTGATATCAGAGCCATGTTTTTATTTAAAATGAATATTTTAGATAAAGAAAATCCTGAGAAAAACTATGAGGAAATTCAGAATAATTTTGAAATCGAATTTTCTGAAAATGAAAAAGGTTTTCAAGGTAGCTTTTTAACGCAAGAAATTCTTTCTAAATCAGGAAAACAAAACTTGATTTGAAAAAAGAAAAAATATTTAACATTCCAATGTTAAATTTCTTAAAAAGAAAAAATTCTATATTCTATTTTGTTAAAACAAAAGAAATGCATATAGATATTAAAGATACTAAAGGTTCAGTGTTCCTACCCTTATCACTAAGGACGAGATCAATAGAAACCTTCAAAAGATTGACTCTAAGATTAGAGCAACCATTAACGTAGTTCATTTAGGAGCTATAAAAATTCTGTTGAAAGCAGAATTTAAATAAGGCATAGATTCACCTATTAAGATGGCCTTAATAGACAATAGAATCAATGACCGTAGTGATTGTATTTTAGGTGCAGCTAGAGGAAACTTAGCTTATCAGAAATTTATGTTCACAGTCTATCCTAAATATGCATTTAGCAAAGACACTAAGGACATAGATCAAGTATTATCTTTTGTACATCAATTCGAAAGAGAGAATCTGATGAATCCAGGAGATAAAGTCTTTAGCATAACCTATTTAGTAGCTTATGCGTTAACCAATAGTCATCATAGTATTGACTATAGGAAAGAAGAAAACATAGAATTAGAAGATTTTTTCTCAGAAATAGGATCGGTTGAAGAGAAGCAATTTTCCGAAATAAGATCCTTAGATAATTTCTTGGGCAATTGACATTGATAAAGATAAACCTTTACTAGGACAACAACCTAGAATGAGTTTCAGAAGAAACAGTCTGGAAATTGGTGAGACATCCGATAGCAACTTGCTAAAAAGCGTCTCTAGAAAAGTTGATAATCTATGTCAAAGATTAGAACTTTTACAGTAATGACTACCCCTTTTATGATGCAGCCATACATCTATAAGAAAGGAAAAATCCTTAATATCAAGAAATTGAATGAATGATCAGATAGTCAGCAAAGAAAGTATATCTTTAGTGGATATACTGGAAATCATAGTCTTAAAACTCTTATTTCTTCTACTAATAATCTCAACCAGATTACAGGTAGAATTTTACTAGGATGTTATAAACTATTGAGTTATTTTGGACTCAGTAAAGATCCCAGTGAAGAATTGTCTAAAACAAAAAATGTTTATGACAAATTCTTCACTCTATTAGAGGGGGGAGATAACCGGAAATTAGAAGACCTAAAAACTCTTTTAATTAAGAACATTGAGAAAATCGATAGAATAGAAGAAAAGATTAACCATCTTGAAAACATTCCTATCGACAGAAATGAAGTTTTAGACTTCACTTCTAAATTAAATAATATCGAAGAATACCTTAAGAAAATCTTAGGATGAGTCTTAAAGAATTCCAAGATATTATTAAGCTACAGATAGAAGAAATTCTTAAGTTGCTTAAAGAACAGCGAGTGAAAGGCATATGTCTAGGCCTATTTGTAAACACCGAGGATTCTACTCAACTTTAATTAAGATGTAATAAGTAAATAATAAAAATCAAATGTCACAGGAATCTCAGAAGGTTATATCTGTCAAAGAATGAAGATTAAAGTCATCTATAGACTTGAAGTTATTCTACACTGGAAGAAGTTCATTTATTTGATCAAGCCTCAGTGAAGTATTCAAGAAAGTGGATCTATTTAAAGTGACAGAGGTTTCAGAAGTGTGACGGAAAAAAGTACAGGTTACAGTCCTTGTTTCAATAAAAGGAGAAAAGAATCACAGCTTAAAGTTAAAGATGAAGAACAACCATTAAAGTTAGTCGCTCATGAACCAGACAGTACATGGAGTGTCAACGTCAGTCAGTGGAAGTTCGTTATCAGTTTCAGTGGTTCTAAGAATTAGTTTAATTCTCTTTTAATATTATTCTATAAGATATTTAATTTAATCTATGAATTAATTCTTTCAGAATTAATTCATATATTAAATTAATCAATCCTGATCTTAAGTAATTTAATGCATAAATTAATTCTCCAGAATTAATTTATTTATGAAATTATTTGGGTCATTTATTTAATTTATTTAATCAGTGAATTAATTCTAAAAGAATTAATTCATTTATTAAATCAATTAAAAGTAGAATAAAATTAATTCAGTTTTATCCTAATTCTATTTATACTAATAGTACTATCAGATTTGTACTAGTAGTACTATCTATGATAGTACTACCGATAGTCCTACCAGTTCAAACTGGTAGTCCTACCGATAGTACTACAAGGCTTAATTGATAGTACTACCGAGTGTAATTCTAATAGAAATGCATTCAGTTGGATTGGCGCGTGGATATGCATCAAATGACTTGTTTAAACACAAGTCATTGTAATCAAAAGATGTAGACAAGAGAATTCAATACAGAAGCAAAAAGGAAAGTTTCATTTCTCTCTTCTGCATTCATTCGAAGCCAACTGCAAAGCTTTAAATTATTCTTGTAATAAATTCTAGTCATCAAATTTATATCCAATCCACTAGAATTCAATTACTTGTATTGCTTGGACAATCTAGCGGATCATAATCCCTAGAATTACTATCGAACTACTTTTTAGTATTCGATCTTTTTATTACAAAAATAGATAAATTCATGTCGAATTTATTCTAGATTTGTTTTAACAAGAACCTTGTAATCTGTGCACTGAATTGTAACACCCCTCAAGTTTAATAGAGTTTCTATTTAACTTGATTATTGTTTCAGTTTTTATTCCGCACTAATTTGTTCTAAACAGTTAAATCATTTAAAGGACAAATTCGATAAAACGGTATAGTTTGTATTCAACCCCCCTTCTACAAACTTATCAGGACCTAACAATTGGTATCAGAGCCTTTTGATTGATATACAAATCAAAGATCCAATTGTTTTGAGATTTTTCTTTTAAACTCTGGTTTTTTTATCTTATTCCTAAAAATCTCAAAAGATGTCTACTACACAGAAAGTTGGTACTGTCAAAATCCCAATGTTCGACAAGGAGCATTATTCAATGTGGAAGAAGAAAATGCTCCTATTTCTTAAGGTTGCAAATCCTAAATATATTGATGTGCTGAAGAAAGGTCCCAAACTCCCTATGATTATTGAGGAAGAGATAACAGTGGATAACGTTGTTACTAGGCCTGCTAGTATGTACCCTAAAGATCCCAAGGAGTACACTCCTGATGAGAAAGAGGATGTTACCTTGGATTCCTGTCTACAGTTGATCCTTATTGAGAGTCTTGATCCTGTCATGCATAATCATGTTCTAAATTGTGAAACTGCCAAACACATTTGGGGAACAATAGAGATAATCAATGAGGGGACAGAGGAAGTTAGGGAGAATATGCTGGAAATTCTCACTTCACAATATGAGCATTTCAGATCAAATCCAGGTGAAGGTATCTCTCAGGTGTTTGAGAGATACAACAAATTAATCAATGATCTGAATCTCAATGGGAAGCACTACACCAACAAAGAGATTAACAAGAAGTTCCTTCTTACCCTACCACCTCATTTGGAGCACAAAATTTCTGCCATTAGAGAAGCAAGAGATATGAATGAGATTGCTTTGGAGAGATTGTATGGTGTGCTAAAGACCTATGAGCTGGAGCAGATTCAACAAAGGGAGCTGTATGGAACTGGAAAGATTGTTGGTACCTCCACTGCATTGGCTGCTGAAGTCCCACAGAAACTGGAAGTGAAGGCTGTTCAACCTTCCAGTTCTCACATGAATGTTATTGATGCTGAATATGGATTAACATCCATTGATCAATCTGGTGGTGACTTCTATTCTTTGGAAGAACTTGATCAGCTGGAGGATGGTGATTTGGCTTTGATAGTCAAAAAGTTTGGGAAGTTTAGATTCAAGAGGAATCCCAATCTTAAGTTCAGACCCAGATTTCAGAGAGGTGGTTCTTCATCTTCAAGTGGCACAAGGGGTGGCTACAAAACTGGAACTGTGGATAGAAGTATAATCAGATGCTACAATTGCAATGAGTTGGGTCACTTTGCTACTGAGTGCAGAAAACCAAAGCAAGTGACTAGAAACACATTTGATTCTAGCAAGAAGAACAAGATTGGGAAGGCCTATGTTGCTGAGGGAAAGAGTTGGGATGACACTGACAGTGATGAAGAAGCAGGTGAGATTGGGAACCTTGCTTTAATGGCTAAAGAAGAAAGCACTTCATCCAGATACATGTCAGAGGTAACCTTTACTGATGCTGAAATGATTTATCATCTTGGTGGCACCATAAGTTGTGCACGCACTGAAAATGATAGAATAAATCTTTTAAACACAAATCTTGAAAAGGAATTAAAAGATTTGAAACTTGTGCATGTTAATCAGGATGAACTTAATGAGAAAATTGCTTTTCTGGAGAATAGGGTTAAATGTTATATTCAACTGGAAACCATTCTCAAAGAGCAGATTAGTGAGCTTAAAACCAAAGCTAATGCCTATTACAACTCTTGTAAGACGGCTAAAGAAATTTTCAATAAACAAGCTATTGGTAATCATGTCAGTATAGGTTATGATTATAATGAGGCTATAGGATTGCTTGGTATTAATACACCTTGTAGAGTCAGAGAAGAAGGAAAGGTTGTTCCTTATATTCTTAAGGGTATTAAAACACCCTTCTGTAAGGAGTCTGAGGCAGAGCCTCTGAATGAATACTCTATCATTATTGCTGAGGAGATTCATGAAGAAGATGTTGCCTTAGAAGCTGAGCAATCCAAAAAGTGTGTATCTGATATTCCAGTCAAAGTTGCTACAACTGAAAAGACTAAATCAGATATCCATAAGTTGGATCAAAACAACTGTAGAACTAACATGCCTGCTATTAATTCTTCTCATAAAGCATGTGGTGTGAGTAATTGCATGTCTTGTGCTTTTAATGTTATGTACGCTTTCTTTAATAAAAAGCATGTATCTAGTGATAAGACTGCTCCACGTCAACATGTTAATAATAAGAAGCATGTTAAAACAAAGACTACTAGTCCTCCTCAGACTAGAGTGGATTCATTTATCCCTAAGCCTACTCAGAAATGTGTTAAGGCTGGTTATAAATGGAAACGCTCTTATGTGAAAGAGGATGAAGTAGTTTTGGTTAGAAAAGTTGTTTTGCCTGACAAAGGCCAGTTTTTTAAGTATGCCGGACCCAATCAATTTTGGGCTCCGAAGAAGGACTAATCAATCTGATATTGCAGGGAGTTAAACAGGTAAACCGAGTTATGTGGATTCTGGACAGTGGCTGTTCAAGGCATATGACCGGAGATAGAGCCCTGCTATCAGATGTGGTTGTGAAAGCTGGCCCAGTAGTTACCTTTGGAGATAACAGCAAGGGTATTACGAAAGGATATGGCTGTTTGAAGTACGGAAATGTTATCATTGAAGATGTTTCATTTGTGGAAGGTCTGACGTTCAATCTTCTCAGCATCAGTCAGTTCTGTGACAGAGGATATGCTGTTTCCTTTGAAAGAGAGAAGTGTCAGATTACTCACAAGAAGAATGGAAAGCCTGCTCTTCAAGGAGTAAGGAAAGGTGACTTGTTCATAGCTGATCTGAACTCGGGATTCAAAGATGAAGTTAATTGTTTTTATGCTAAAGCTTCATCAGATGATAGTTGGCTATGGCACAAGAAGATGTCTCACCTTAACTTCAAAACTATGAACTCTTTAGTCAAGAGGGAATTAGTTAGAGGTTTGCCTCAGATGGAATTTACACAGGAAGGACTGTGTGAGGCATGTCAGAAGGGAAAGTCAAAGAAAGCTTCTCACAAGGGCACTGACACATCATCAATAACTGAACCTCTTCAGCTACTGCACATGGATTTGTTTGGTCCAGTTAATGTGATGTCCATGTCAAAGAAACAATATGCACTTGTGATTGTTGATGACTATTCAAAATATACATGGGTTTTATTCCTACATTCCAAGGATGAGACCCCATTCCTGGTGATTGGCCATGTAAAGTTGATTGAGCTGGATTCTAGATTCCCTGTTAGAGCCATAAGGTCAGATAATGGTACGGAATTCAAGAATGCCATTCTAAATGACTTTTGTGCTGATAAAGGAATAACAAGACAGTATTCTGCCCCCAGAACTCCTCAACAAAATGGAGTAGTGGAAAGAAAGAATCGTACATTGATTGAAGCAGCTAGGACTATGCTAAGTGAGTCCAAACTTCCAACGTACTTTTGGGCTGAAGCAGCGAATACAGCTTGTTATACTCAGAATCGAACTTTAATCAACAAGGACTTAATGAAGACTCCGTATGAGATCATGAACAATAAGAAACCAACTGTCAAGTACTTTCATGTATTTGGAGCAAAATGCTTTGTGCTTTTAGATGACAATGTTAAACGTGGCAAGTTTGATGCAAAGGCACAAGAAGCTATTTTTGTTGGATATTCCAGAAGATCTTACAGGGTCTATGTGGTTGGCAGTCACACAGTAAAGGAAAGTGTCAATGTTACTTTTGATGACACTAAGTTCCCCAGTATCCAAAAAGAAGACTCATCTGAAAAACTGAAGTTTGATAACTTGCCAGACTCAGAATCAGATGATGAAGACCCACCTGAAGTTATTGCTGGTGATGATAATAACAATGATGACAATGATCATGGTGATGGTGGTGGAAACACTGGTAACAATGGAGATACCACCAACACTGGAGAAGAATCATCAAGGCAAACAGGCAACAACTCAGGGGGAGCAAATGAAGGATCAGCTAGTCACTCACAACATCAAAGTGGATTTCAAGGTGATTCATCAAGATCAAATCTTCCAAGACAGACTGTTTGGAATAGAGCTCATCCTTTTGAGTTGATCATTGGTGATCCAGATGTTGGAGTTAAAACTAGAAGAGCTTCTCAGAATGAATGTCTTTTCTCAGCATTTCTATCTAAAATGGAACCAAAGAAAACTGAGGAAGCACTGACTGATCCAGATTGGGTGATTGCTATGCAAGATGAACTTAATCAATTTGAACAACAGCAAGTCTGGAAGCTGGTACCCAGGCCAAAGAACAAGAAAGTAGTGGGCACAAGATGGGTATACAGGAACAAGCTAGATGAGGATGGCATTGTTACAAGGAACAAGGCAAGACTGGTTGCACAAGGGTATTCTCAAGCTGAAGGCATTGACTATGATGAAACCTATGCACCAGTGGCTAGACTTGAGGCCATCAGGATGTTCTTAGCATTTGCTGCTTATTCCAATTTTAAAGTCTATCAAATGGATGTTAAGAGTGCATTCCTGAATGGTGAACTTGATGAAGAAGTGTATGTGGAACAGCCCCCTGGCTTTGAAAATCAGGAGCTGCTGGACTTTGTGTACTTTCTCTTCAAGGCTATCTATGGTCTCAAGCAAGCCCCAAGAAAATGGTATGACACTCTCTCTGGTTTTCTTTTAGAAAATGGTTTTGTTAGAGGTATCATAGACAAAACTCTTTTTTCAAAGAAACACAAAAGTGATATGATATTAGTCCAAGTCTATGTGGATGACATCATATTTGGGTCTACTAATGATAATCTCTGTAAGAGATTTGCTGAGCTAATGCAGAGTAAGTTTGAAATGAGTATGATGGGTGAGCTGAAGTTCTTTCTTGGATTACAAGTAAGTCAAAGGTCAAATGGTATATTTATTTGTCAATCTAAGTATCTCAAAGAACTCCTCAAGAAGTATCACATGGAGGATTCAGCATCAGCAAGGACTCCATCTTCAACAGCCATCAAACTTGGAGCTTCTGACAAATCTATCAAGGTAGATGTTACAAGCTACAGAGGTATGATTGGCTCTTTACTCTATCTTACTGCTAGTAGACCAGATATTATGTATGCTACATGCTTGTGTGCAAGGTTCCAAGCGGACCCTAGAGATGTTCATCTCGTTGCTGTGAAAAGAATCTTGAGATATCTTAAGGGTACACCTAATCTAGGTATTTGGTACCCTAAAGATTCTGGTTTTAATCTTGTTGGATATACAGATTCTGATTATGCAGGTAGTGTTGTGGATAGAAAGAGTACCTCTGGGAGTTGTCAATTCCTTGGAGGTAGGTTGATTTCCTGGTATAGCAAGAAACAGCAAACAGTTTCCAATTCAACAGCAGAAGCTGAATATATTGCTGCTGGAAGCTGTTGTGCTCAGATCTTATGGATACGGAATCAATTAAAGGACTATGGCTTTGCATTAGACAAAATTCCCATATTTTGTGATAATACAAGTGCCATAGCAATCTCCAACAACCCTGTGCAGCACTCGAGAACGAAGCACATTGATATCAGGTATCATTTTATCAGAGAGCATGTCATGAATGGAACTGTGGAGTTACATTTTGTACCCACAGAAGAACAGACTGCAGATATATTCACTAAATCTGTTGATGAATCCACATTTATCAAGTTAGTTGGTAAATTGGGTATGTTAAACAGTCTTAGTGATTAACAATATCTCTGTCACGTTTGTTCTTTCAAAATTCATTTTCTTTTGTTTTGTTAATGTTATTCACTGAGTGTTCTCATTTAATAATTGCATGCTTGTTGATTTAAATGGTTCTGAATGTTTTATTTTCTTTAAAAATATTCTTCTCATATTTTTTAAGTGGAGAAATGTATTTTTATTGAAAATATATTTATTTAGAATTATTTAGATATTTTTCAGATTGTAAATATTGTTGTTTAAATATTTCTGCAAGTTTATATTAATTTTATGCATTTCTATAATATTCTGCATATTTTTCTAGGATTTATGGATTTTTCTGTGAATTTTTCTAGGTTTGTAAGTATTTTTCATGCATTTCTATATTATTTCTGCATTTTTCTGTAAAGTTTCAGTTACTTTCAGCATTTTCTTTTTATTTTTATTTAATTCTCGTTAGTATTACTAGTTTTATACTAGTAGTACTATCGGTAGTACTATCCCCTGATAGTACTACCAGTTCATTTTAATAGTACTGCTAGTGTTTTTGTTTATTTTTTTGTTTTTTTGTTTTTTGTTTTTCCTTTTATTTCATAGTACTACTAGTTCATTAGATAGTACTACCGCATTTTCCATTTTAATTATTATTATTCTTTTTCTGTTTTATTGATAGTACTACCGAATTTTGGATAGTACTACTGAGTATTTTCTTTTAGTTTTTACCTTTTTGATTTTCTTTTTAATTTATGATAGTACTACCGTGTTTTCCTTTTCCTTTTACCATAGTACTATTAGTTCTTTTACCTTAGTACTACAGTATATATATATATATAAATGTTTAGTAATTTTTTTTTTACTGAGTACTACACAGTTCAAGTTTTAACTTAACTGCTTTTTCCTTTTTTCTCTCTCGTTTGTTTCTTAGAAACGAAGTGCTGCCATTTTGTTTTTCGATTTCCAGATTCGTTTCTTGCTTGTTTTTAATTCTGAAACCATCACTGAACAGATCTTCTCAAGCCCATTAATTCGAGTACTTAAAATTCAAGTTTCATTGAGTTTTAATTTTTCGAGTTTTTGAATTTCAAAGGGTTTTGTGATTCATTTTTAGGGTTTTAATAAGTGTTTTTGAATTCTAAAAATAGTACAGTGTGTGGTTTTTGTCAAGGATTAACATACTAAAATTTGGTAATTTTTGGAGAACTTTGAAAATTTGGATTTTTAATTAATTTTTAATTAATTTTAAAATCCTTAAATTCGAATTATTCATAATTATTTAAGTTTTTGATTTTCTGTGTTAATTTTTACTTAGTAAATTATGGCTCAGAATTTTGAGGTTGTTAAAAACAATTACATTGGGTATTTTGATCCGTTGAGATGTCCGATTGATCGTTTTCGACCTTGGATTCAATTTTTAAATTCGCAGTGTTGTGTGAGTCGTGCTATATGTTTATCTGCTGATTTAAAGATTGAACCACTTAGATTGTTGTGTTCTACTGCTGTAATTTCTGAGAATTTAAATTCTATATCTTTCACTATTGAGCACACACAATATACTATTACTGAGGATTTGTTTTGTGAAGTGTTTCAACTTCCTAGGGATAACTTTGATAGGACTCCTTCTGATGATGAATTAATTCAGTTTTTCACCAGAATTCATTATCAAGGTCCTTTGGAGTTGCCTAAACTCAGTAAAGCAAATCTAGTCTGTGAATGGGATATCTTATTTGATACTTTAGCTAAGGTTTTCAGCAATTGTACTAAGAGCAATTTTCAACATATTCCATCCTTGTTGCAGTACATTGCTTATGCTATTGTGTTTAATGTTAGACTTAACATTGGTCATCTTATCTGGAGTCTTATAGTTAGGAGAGTATCTAATGCCAGGATTGATCATGATAGTGGTAGAAATGTCAGGTGTTTCTATCCTAGATTTCTCACTATCTTAATCAATCATGTGCTATCTGATGCTCACAAGGAGTTGTTTTTAAATGCTGTATCTATTCCTTCTCCTACTACTTTTAGTAAGTTCTATCAAAGACTCCATACTTCTAGTAAATGGAATATGACACCAGTGGTTGTAAGTCCATTCATGGCTCATTTCATTCACCTACCTACTTTTGAACCCTTTGTTCCTGATCAACAACTAGTCATTGCAGCTGGAACTTCAGAGGAACTGCCACTACAGGTAATACATCCTATCTCTGGATCATCTGGCACCTCTGCTCAAACCCAAGTGGTTGATAGGACAGACCAAGAGATTGTAGAACCACAATCTCTATCCCAGGTCAGAGAGCCAAACACAGTGTCTAATCCTTTAACCTCTCAACCTGGAACTGCTTCTTTAATAAGACAAAGGTCAAGTAGTGAAGAAACACTGAGTGCACCCACAGCTCTGTCTCCACCATTAAAGAAAAGAAAAACCTATAGAGAGACATCTGTAAGCCCATCCATGTCCTCCCAAAAGGACTTGGACCTTGAAATGGCCATTGAACAGTCTCTGGAGACATCCTCTGAACAGGATGAATCTATTGAAATTCGCCATCAGGCCCTGGCAATCTGTAATGAGTCAAGCACTCTCCCATTACTCACAATGGGAGAAGACATCCAAATACAAGATACTCAGGACACTTTGTTAGGAGAACACTTAGGATCTGAAACAGTGCCTACCATTGTCACGGTAGAAGTGCCTTCACAGGCATCAGAGGGAAAATCTGATTCTTTGCCATCTATAATAGAATCATTTTCTCCCCTCCCAGAGGGAACATCTCTGGCTCCCCTAAGGGATTTTTCACTCGCAGTTTTTACTGGTGAAAGTGAAAGGCAACCTGATGAGTCTGTCCCTGAAGAAATTCAGTATACAATGTCAAATATTTTGACAGACTCATTCAGGGATCGGGAATTGCGAACTCCCATTGCACCACCACTGACCTCTCTTGAAGGGGCTAGGGTGATTTTTCCTGCAGGTACATCTACTGAGAATCTTGACAGACAGTTAGTGGTGAGAGATATGAATCAAACACAGAGTGAAACACAAGCACGTGAGTTGAGTGAAACACCACTGAGAGCAATTGAGGTGAGTGCACACACTGACACAAACACTGCTTTGTTGAACCAACTAGCTGAGTTACAAAGGAAGTTACAAGAAACCCAGGCTGAGAACAATCTTCTGAAAGCACAAGTGGTTGCACAATCTACCACCTCTGTATCAAATCAGCTGGGTACTGTGAAAGATGACGTGGAAGGACTAAAGGATAATCTACTCCCGAGGATGAATTCAATCCAACAATCTCAAGTACTGGTGGCTTCAGACATCTCTGATATTATAACGTCAAATGCTCAGATATCGGAGAGTGTCAAGGAGATTGCTGCTATTTCTACCAAGGTGGACTTCATTCTGCAAACATCTGATGAAAACCAGAGGTTTAATGAGCAAAGGATATCTAGGATTGAAGGAGGAATGGAGCATCTTAATGAAGGAATGAAGCACCTATACAACATGATCAAGGAATCACATCAACCTACTGTGGAGCAAAGATCATTCTTTGAGGGAGATGATGATGGGGATGATGAGGCTGATGAAGGAAGAGATGCAAGGGAAAGAGGAGACATAAGGAGAACAACTGAGATGAATCCTAGGGCTTCCATAGCTAAAACTGTAGAGGATTCCTCAACTAAGGGGGAGAAGGAGAAGAAAGGAGAAGAAAGGGAAGCTGGAGAAGCTTCTGGAGGAGATAAGGGGAAAGGTAAACAATCAATGGAGGAGTCTGCTTTTGATGATGCCTACTACTACCATGGTGAACAGGATGACTTCCACTTTGACACATCTGGTGATCTGCAGAAGACCATACCTGAAGAAGCTTTTGGTGAGGAGGAGGTTGAGGAGGCAGCCAACTTTGATGATTGGGAAGATGAAGCTGATCTATATTCACCTGACCCTTTGTTTCAAAAGGAGTTGAAGAAACAGCAAGCAGAGCTAAGGAGAAAGGAGGATGAGCAAGCCAAGGTCTCCGACATCATATCTCAGAAGCTGAAAATTCAAAAGGCTGAACATGAAGACAAACAACGTCTTCATAGTATTCATGTCAAGGAAAGGAGATTGGATGTTAGGATGAAGCAAGGAAGTAAATGGGATAAGGCAAGGGAGATGTTTGATATCCCTCAGAGAGGCACAAACAATGATGCTACTTTTCTGAAGCTGCTTGAGAAGATCAGAACTGTTAATCCAGACAACTCATTATATATGAAGGCATTGAGGGAAGATATCCTAAGGATTACGTCTGCATTTGATCAAGTGAGGCAAGAATTGTTCATCTATGTCTCAAGTGCGCTTGAAGGGTCATTCACCATTTCTCTTGACCTCCTACAAAGAAGATCTCTATCTGAATTGTGGATTCTGATGAGTAAAGTAAAGAGATCTTCTTGCTTGAATGAGCTTCTATATGACCGGCTTAGAGATTCTGCTATGAAGGCCAGCCCTCAAGTTGTACATTTTCCTTATGAAGTCAAAATCTACAGAGGTACAACTTTAGAGACTGTGAGGCTGGATCCTGATTCCATGAAGCTACAGACTGCTATGCAACTGGTTAAGTTGGAGAATCTTCTTAGAACTTCTGGGTTTGCTTCTGTAGAGAAGTCTGAAGTTGCTGATATGATTTCAGACTACTGCAAGGAGAAAATTCCAAGGTATGCTCAAATGAAGAATAGATTGAAGAAGATTACCACTCAACCAGTGATGCCAAGTGGTGTGGTTTCTGAAAGTGATCGTGTCCTTGACAAAGATCTTCTAGTCACCTTGCAAGAAGCTGAAGAAGGTGAAATTAGAGACTGAAGGCATGATAGGTTTAGCTCATTTGTAAATATTATATGTTTAGAGCTAGGTAAATCAAGATAGGCAAATGTATTCATATGTTCAGTCTAGAGGAACATCTATCTTGTATTTATCTTTACTGTTTGAATCTGGATATTGTTATATTTAATCCAGAACTTTTTATTATTTGCTTGGCTCTTAAAAGTCTTATCTTTTCTTGTTTTAGTTGAGTTATCCTCTAGAGTATTTGGTTGTTATTGTCTAACAAACAAATAGGGGGAGATTGAAAGGCATATGTCTAGGCCTATTTGTAAACACCGAGGATTCTACTCAACTTTAATTAAGATGTAATAAGTAAATAATAAAAATCAAATGTCACAGGAATCTCAGAAGGTTATATCTGTCAAAGAATGAAGATTAAAGTCATCTATAGACTTGAAGTTATTCTACACTGGAAGAAGTTCATTTATTTGATCAAGCCTCAGTGAAGTATTCAAGAAAGTGGATCTATTTAAAGTGACAGAGGTTTCAGAAGTGTGACGGAAAAAAGTACAGGTTACAGTCCTTGTTTCAATAAAAGGAGAAAAGAATCACAGCTTAAAGTTAAAGATGAAGAACAACCATTAAAGTTAGTCGCTCATGAACCAGACAGTACATGGAGTGTCAACGTCAGTCAGTGGAAGTTCGTTATCAGTTTCAGTGGTTCTAAGAATTAGTTTAATTCTCTTTTAATATTATTCTATAAGATATTTAATTTAATCTATGAATTAATTCTTTCAGAATTAATTCATATATTAAATTAATCAATCCTGATCTTAAGTAATTTAATGCATAAATTAATTCTCCAGAATTAATTTATTTATGAAATTATTTGGGTCATTTATTTAATTTATTTAATCAGTGAATTAATTCTAAAAGAATTAATTCATTTATTAAATCAATTAAAAGTAGAATAAAATTAATTCAGTTTTATCCTAATTCTATTTATACTAATAGTACTATCAGATTTGTACTAGTAGTACTATCTATGATAGTACTACCGATAGTCCTACCAGTTCAAACTGGTAGTCCTACCGATAGTACTACAAGGCTTAATTGATAGTACTACCGAGTGTAATTCTAATAGAAATGCATTCAGTTGGATTGGCGCGTGGATATGCATCAAATGACTTGTTTAAACACAAGTCATTGTAATCAAAAGATGTAGACAAGAGAATTCAATACAGAAGCAAAAAGGAAAGTTTCATTTCTCTCTTCTGCATTCATTCGAAGCCAACTGCAAAGCTTTAAATTATTCTTGTAATAAATTCTAGTCATCAAATTTATATCCAATCCACTAGAATTCAATTACTTGTATTGCTTGGACAATCTAGCGGATCATAATCCCTAGAATTACTATCGAACTACTTTTTAGTATTCGATCTTTTTATTACAAAAATAGATAAATTCATGTCGAATTTATTCTAGATTTGTTTTAACAAGAACCTTGTAATCTGTGCACTGAATTGTAACACCCCTCAAGTTTAATAGAGTTTCTATTTAACTTGATTATTGTTTCAGTTTTTATTCCGCACTAATTTGTTCTAAACAGTTAAATCATTTAAAGGACAAATTCGATAAAACGGTATAGTTTGTATTCAACCCCCCTTCTACAAACTTATCAGGACCTAACAGCGAGCTAACAATGTTATTGAAGCCGCAGCTGCAAAGATAATTACAGAATTGAAAACAACTATTCAAGATTGTCACTGCAATAAAGAAATTCTTGAAGCCATCAACAAACAATCGAAGGCTCCAGAGAACAAAAAACTTGTTCCATCAACCGAACAAGGAAACAAAGATAAAGGCAAAAACCGTTATCGATATAGTTATCCTAACCACGATGTAGGAAACGAAGAACTCGGAACTGGAAAGAATCCGAACAGTATGACTTGGCCATTCAGTTCACCATCAATAAAGAAGGCATGAACTATATGCAAGACATAGAGAAACTCTTTTGGAAAGTACTTGAGTCAGAAATTCAAGACAACCAATAGGAAGAGCAATTTGCGAAAGCATTAGAACTACTGGGATTTGAAGACAACAAGCTTGCTAATCAAAAAGTAGAAGATAATTTAGAATTACAATCCTTATTTGGCTTTAATTCTACTAATTATCTAAATGTCATTGAAGAATTTAGCTCACCAGAGGATAATTCTCAAGAGTCAAATTCTCAAGAAGAAGATTCATCAGATGAAGAGTTTGTTCAACAAACACTCAGGATGAATAAACAAGAAGAAGATCAAGATGAAAATCCATTCGCAGCATCAACTTCGGGAACAAAAAAACCAGTAAAAAGGAGAAAAAGTAACTTTTACCCACCTACTACTGAGTTTAGAACGAATCAAAGTCTATTTGGTTCTAACGTATTAAATATCGATTGTGAATCTGGTAGAAAAACATTAATCGATAGTTGGGAAAAGGAAATTAGTTTAATAATTCAAACTAATCCTATATCTTATGATGATACTAATACAGTTTTGTTATTAGTTGATCATAAAACAGCAGGAGTTGTTAACAGATTTATTAAAGATGTAAATTGGAATCTCGACATGTTTGAACCAATAGAAACCTTTAATAAAATTGTAGATGCTATCTATACCATGTTTTTAGGTGTTGATTATATCCATGCTAAAGAACAGGAAAAAGATAAGATCAAGCAGAATGCTAAGTTAGCACTTAGTAAAATGCAATTGTGTGATATATGCCTCATTGACAAATTCTTTTGTATATATGAAATGCATATGATTAACACAGGAGACCAAAATCAGTATCATGTTTATGTCGAAGATTACATTCGCAAGATACCTTTGGTAGGTGAGAAAGCCATGACAGCATGGTCTAGCTTTTGCTCAACGAATCGTCAAGAATGAAATCCTTAGCTATTGTGATTTCAGTCGGACACAGAAGAAACTGAAAAAGTTTAGCAAAAGATGTTGTGCTAAGCTTTCAGAAGAATCTTATAATTTTGGTTGTAATCCTAATTATGACAAAAAAATTAAGAAGAAAAAGAAATATTCTAAGAAGAATATATCTTCAAAATACAGGTTTAGAAAGAAGAAAAAGCCTTTTAAACCAGGTAAATATGTTAAGAAGAAAGACTTTTCTAATAACAATAAAAAGAAATTCTGTCCGAAAGGAAAGAAGAATTGCAGGTGCTGGATCTGCAACGAAGAAGGACATTATGCAAATGAATGCCCTAACCGAAAACAATACCCTGATAAAATCAAGGTATTAGAAGAAATCTACCACATAGGATATGAACCAGTAGAAGACGAATATGACGAAGCACATGATGTCTTCATCATACAAGAAATTGACCCTGGACCAACATCCGAGGAGTCAGAAGATGAATCATCAAGTGAAAGCGATTGAGGATTCACAGGAAGAATTAGTAATGCCAAACATTACTAATCCATCATCGATTTATATCAAAGGTACACTCAAGTTTACTGGATATAGAAAAATCGAATTACATTGTTATGTTGATACAGGTGCAAGCCTATGCATAGCAAGTAAACACGTCAGCCCTCCGGAGCATTGGGTGAATGCCGAAAGACCTATAGAGGTAAAAATTGCTAATGGTAAGACCATTACAATTAACAAGGTATGTAAAAACCTTGACATGTTAATAGCAGAAGAATTATTTCATATTCCTACTGTCTATCAACAAGAAGCAGGTATAGACTTTATTTTAGGCAATAATTTTTGCTTAACTTATAGCCCTTTTACTCATCTTGACAATAGAAAAATCATATTTACTCTTACAGGAGAAGAAGTATGGGTTAAGAAAATTATTTGTGCACAACGAGTAGGTTTCGAAGGTTATTTAGAATCTAAGAAAAAGAATTCTAAAGCCAAACCAGTACAACCTATCAATATTTCCCAAAATAAAATCCAGATTTTAGAGAGGGGGAGAGATATGTTGCAAATATATCGAGAAATGAATTTTATTATGACAAATTTATCTCTAGATATTGACAGGAAATCTAAGATCGAACAGCTTTTAGAAAAAGTATGCTCAGAAAATCCATTGGATCCAATAAAGACCAAGAAATGGATGAAA
Organism: Heracleum sosnowskyi; assembly: GCA_030848705.1. NCBI lineage: Eukaryota > Viridiplantae > Streptophyta > Magnoliopsida > Apiales > Apiaceae > Heracleum > Heracleum sosnowskyi. The sequence goes on from CM061243.1 coordinate 51,141,723, forward strand.
GCAGCTATAAAACTACACAATCCAAAGGATATTTGCAGGGTAAAACCTATGAAGTACAGTCCACATGATGTAGAAGAATTTGCAAAGCAAATTAAAGAGTTACTAGAAATGAAGGTTATCATTCCAAGTAAATCAGCCCACATGTCACCAGCATTCCTAGTAGAAAATGAAGCTGAACGACGACGCGGCAAGAAAAGAATGGTTGTCAACTATAAAAAGATGAACGATCTTACTATAGGTGATGGTCACAATTTACCCAATAAGGATAGTTTACTAACCCTTATACGTGGTAAGAAAATGTTTAGTTCACTAGACTGTAAATCAGGATTCTGGCAGGTATTGTTATATGAAGATGTTGGGTTTCGGGGCATCATACGCAGCGAAAACAGTCGTAAAAACAATAAAAATCCGAAACCCTAACCCTAGGATCCGTGTACAAGACATGGCTGATTATGGAGAAACGAAATCATACCTTAATTGAGCTTATAATATTCGGAAAGATGGAGGTCCTTGTTGTAACCACCACGCAGCCCTTGTTCAAGATCTGCGTCGCCAAAGTAGTCCACACGAACGCTCGATCGTCCAACGATCACGGAGTTGGTACTAGCCAAATAAAAACGCCCTCAAAACTTTCTCTCTCTGTTTCTAGCCTCTCTAATATGCAGAGCTGCTAGGGTTTTGTGTGAAAACGAATTTCTATCACTTAACCTAAAACAATACATCATAATGTATTTATTGAAAGAGAATTTTGGGCCTATACTTAATCTGACTGGGCTTCCAAAACCCAATCTGATTATTAGTAGTATTATTTATTATATTCGAATTATTATATAATTAATCAAGTCCTACTTAATTAATCCAATAATTCAATAATAATAATAATTTAATTAAATTCGAAATTTAATTAATGCTCCGTTTAAAACTTTTTTATGTGTAACCCTTTAGGTTATTATTACGTTGGCAATAATTTTAATATATCATAATAAAATTATAAACAATGAGTGGCATCTGGTAATACATCATTGCTACCCAAGTAATAATAATAATTGGTGATCCAATTAAACCTTTCGTGACTAATGTTTCCGTGTAATATAATCCCTTTAACCAAATATTATAGATTAAACTCGAGGCATGTTATTAGTCATCCTATTCAACGTTTAATCCAGGTTTCCTTGATCAATGAGTAGACTATTAAAACAAATCAATATTTGAGCATGGCCATGCATTTTCATAGTCTCACTCAATCAAGAGGCCAATAATATCTCTCCTAATAATAGGAGGGTTAAATCCTATATCTATCATTCATATTTCTCATACGACTCATAATATACCCGATGTCCACTTTTATCATCACTCGTTGAAAGGTAACTTTTAATGAAATCAAAGTATATTAATCCTCGTATAGAAATATAATGATCTCAAGTCTAAGGATCATTACACCATTATCACTGTGAGCTATTCTAATGACTTTATTACCATGTAGAATCTCACTGTGGGTCAATCCGGTGCCATGTAGAATATTACATGCACCTATGTTCTTGACTTTAGTATCACACCTATGACCAATGAGATGTGGTCATTTAGTCAACGATCGTACTAATCTTTATGCATCATAATTGTCCCAATTCATAATGCTTAATTAGGGATATTTTAGGAATATAAACACTATTCATATAATCTCATTTTTAAGTCACATACTTAAAGATATAGAATACGTGTTCGATATTCCAAGGACATTTATTACTCTAACATTAATATCACAGTAAATAAAGACATAATAATTGTTTTCGAATAATCAATAGAACATAATCTTTATTAAATAACAAAATAGTGTTTCCCAGAAGTACAATTGTATTGTCTCTAGGGCACTAACACTAACAGAAGAATCACAGCTATTGACAACATTCACATGTCCATAAGGACATTACCAGTGGAGAGTGTTACCATTTGGTTTCAAACAAGCTCCATCAATATTTCAGAGGCACATGCAAGAAGCATTCAGACCTTATGAAACATTTTGTTGTGTATATGTAGACGATATTCTTGTTTTCTCTAACAATGAACAGGAACATCTCAGACATCTAACAGCAGTATTGAAGAAATGCGAGACCCTTGGCATAATCCTATCCAAGAAAAAGGCTCAGCTCTTCAAAACAAAGATCAACTTTCTAGGCTTAGAAATTGATCAAGGAACACATTGTCCTCAAAATCATATCTTGGAACATATTCATAAGTTTCCAGATCAGATAGAAGACAAAAAACAGTTGCAGAGGTTTTTAGGTATACTAACTTATGCATCTGATTATATTCCTAAACTTGCAGCTTTAAGGTCACCCTTACAAGTCAAGTTGAAGAAAGAAAATCCATGGAAATGGATAGAGACTGACACTTCTTATATGCGAAAGATTAAGAAGCAGTTAGTAAGTTTTCCCAAGCTCTATCATCCAGAGCCAGAAGACGAGCTTATCGTAGAGACAGACGCATCCAACGAACATTGGGGTGGAGTTCTCAAAGCAGTTAATTCTGATAAAAGAGAATTAATATATCGATACGCATCAGGAAGCTTTAAAGACGCAGAAACCCGATATCATTCTAATGAGAAAGAGTATCTAGCGATCAAAAGAGCTATTAGTAAATTCTCTATTTATCTTACCCCTGTAACATTTCTAGTCAGGACAGATAACAAGAATTTTACTTATTTCCTTAAATTGAAAATTGAAGGAGATAACTAACAGGAAGACTAGTGCGCTGGCAACAGTGGTTTTCCAGGTACAGTTTCAAGGTCGAACACCTTGACGGAGTTAAGAACTGTCTAGCCGACTTCTTAACTAGAGAATTCCAAAAGTAAAAGGTAAAAACTAATGACATCATTTAGTGCATCATTCATTTGCTTTTGCAGGAATTTTTAGCTATAAATACAGGAGCTTTGAATGAAGGAAATCACAACTCAAGTGATAAACACCTCAAACACTTCAAACACTCCTAGAAATAGAAAAGTTCTTCACAGAACTAAAGGGCAATTTGTCCCATAGCCTATTTGGCTTTACAGGCTGATATCTTAATATATCATAAATGGAAGATATAGAACAACTTTTGATTAAAGAATGCATTCTATTGAAGGAACTCGAGCTTGTCAGAACCAAGATCGAATTTGTAAGAAAGTACTCTCTTCCTGAACAACAAAAGGTCATTTCTGCGCCTTCCTTAGAAATAAGTAAAGTAGAAGCTAATCCCGAGAAAACGGCTCCAGGTAAAGATTCAACAAATCCGTTGAAGGCTGTGAATTTGCCAAAAATTCAGACTGAGGTACAGACCTCAACAACGTTAGTCAAACCCTCAGATATAAGTTTGAGACCTAACGGGGGAATTCCATTCTCAACAAAGACTGAAGGTCAAACTTCAGCATTTCCTCACGGATTCAAAGGCAATTCCAAAGCCTATTATGTGGTTTTTAATGGCCCAAATGCAGGGATTTACACCACATGGGAGATCGACGAGAAAGCAATTAAAGGTTTTTCAGGCATCAAGCATAAGAAGTATAAATCGTTTACTGAAGAAAAAGTTACAGCAGGCATTTATAATACGCAAGAGTTCAAGCCACCCCTAGAGTTGATTAGTTCAGCAGAAGCTTTACAACCAACCTACAAAGGAGCATTGACAAAGGAGGAAAGAACCTCAAACAAAACAGTCTTAGGTTCAGTTCCGAAGAATCAGCAACCACTGCTGATACAAACAGATGAAGATACCATAGAAACTCTATATTCAGGGTTCAGATATCTCTATCACTATGGCAGAGAAGCCACAGAAAAGAAGTTCGTTGATGAGCATTTCTTCACTACAGACAAGAAGAATATTAGCTATTTCAACTTATATCCTAATGCCAACCCAGAGATGGTGTATGAGGCATATCAGAAATGCGGTTAAGGCATACAAGAAAAATTGCCTTAAAAATCAGGATGTCGAAATATTCATCAAAACAACCAGCACAGTCATCTGTTGGGAAAATGAAGAAGAACACGACTGTCCACCAGATCAACCTTTTCATTATGTTCAGGTTGGTACCGCAAAAGAAAAATTCTATTCTCCTAGCCAAGCTATGGAGCCTACACTTGAGAAGAAGGACTTAAGAGAACTTGCTGAGCAGAAATTATTGGTCTTAATCAATAAGCTATTCCGCATTAAGCAGGAAGATAAACTTCATGTTAATCTTGCAACAGTCTATACTCTAATGACCTCTTATTCACACAAAGGATTAAGTACAGAAGAGTATGACAAAATAGTGGCGTTCAGAAAACAGCTCCTCCACAAAGATGTTGTAGGATCCCATCAAAATCTCTTTTGCCAAAGAAAAGAAAAAGAGATAAAGAAATTTGGCATATCCCTCGATTGTCAAATATGCGGACTTAGTGCTTCTAAAGACAAAGCAGTGTCGACAAAAGTAGGACCCTCCACCTCCTCCACTGAAGAAAGCAGCGGACGAGAAGAAAAGTAGAGAAAGGAATCTACTTTAAAGCATGACCGACAAAGAACCTTGTCTCTTCACTCGGAATGCAGCAATAATGTGCAATCTACGTAAGCAATAACGTAGGATAATTTTTACAGATCCTCATGCCTTATGTTATAAAAGGATGAGTTCGGTTTTCATAAGGGGACATCAAAAAATTTGACACACTGAACACATCAGTTATCAAAGAAATATAGTCCAATGTTGAGTGAGTAGTCCCATTAGGGATTGTAAGTGTTATATAGGGATTCATAATGAATCCATTGTAATATATTGTATGGAATAAAACAGTCTAGTTTGAATTCAAAATATGTCTCATGTTTAGTGTCTGGTCTTAGACTCTAGAGTCTGCTTGGGTCACAGGAAAGTACCGCTTTAGGCAGGTGGCCGTTTAGGGAAATCGCCGACCAAGGATTGAGCGACCACGGGCAGATTAACATGAGAAGAAGAATTCAAACTGAAGTTCTATTCAACGTTACAATCACTACTACAAATGGAGTTCATTAAGAGGAGAATACCCGGTAATATCATTTACAATCTCTATCTTTTAAAAAAATATTATTCTGATAAATTCATATATATAATGATTGATAGTAATCATCAAAGTTCTCTGTGAACTTAGTAATATGACTAATACACAACCGTGGTTAGTAAACATAGAAGGTAACGCCATGATTGAAATGGATAACCATTAGTATCTAGAATACCTATTACGGGCATCTAGGACAGCCGTCTCTAACAAAGACAATAGAGCAATTAGAGCCCTTATCTGGGATCTAGAAGAAATTAAAACTGAACAAGTTCGGTTTTATTATAAGTTCTCTATGCAGATAGAAACAGAGATATCTTCTCTTAGAAGAATTCTCAGTTATGATCTTATTAGAAACCCTAATAGGATTAGCCATAATGAAGGATACGAAAGATTAGTACTTCATCGACCATCAGATGCCTAGCAAAGCATCTTTGATAGGACAATATGTTTTAACCCTGGTTTTTAACCATAGGTTAATCAGTATGACTGTTAATAAAAGAGAAGGCCCACAAAAGGGTCTCATTTCTCATAATAAGAAGGGACTCATTGGAGTAACCCCTATATATATAATAGAGCAACTAGGGGTTGCTTGAGATAATTTATTCAGTCTGAAATTACTAAAATACCCCTATTTATTATATAATAATAATTTTGTAATGAATGCATGTATTAATTACATTTAATTCATTAATCAGAGCACTAACATGTCTATATTTATTAATTCATCATTATTAAATATTATAATTTATAATTTATTAAATATTATTGATTGAAATGGATAACCATCAGTATCTAGAATACCTATTACGGGCATCTAGGACAACCGTCTCTAACAAAGACAATAGAGCAATTAGAGCCCTTATCTGGGATCTAGAAGAAATTAAAACTGAACAAGTTCGGTTTTATTATAAGTTCTCTATGCAGATAGAAACAGAGATATCTTCTCTTAGAAGAATTCTCAGTTATGAGCTTATTAGAAACCCTAATAGGATTAGCCATAATGAAGGATACGAAAGATTCGTACTTCATCGACCATCAGTTGCCTAGCAAAGCATCTTTGATAGGACAATATGTTTTAACCCTGGTTTTTAACCATAGGTTAATCAATATGACTGTTAATAAAAGAGAAGGCCCACAAAAGGGTCTCATTTCTCATAATAAGAAGGGACTCATTGGAGTAACCCCCTATATATATAATAGAGCAACTAGGGGTTGTTTGAGATAATTTATTCAGTCTGAAATTACTAACATACCCCTATTTATTATATAATAATAATTTTGTAATGAATGCATGTATTAATTACATCTAATTCATTAATCAGAGCACTAACATGTCTATATTTATTAATTCATCATTATTAAATATTATAATTTATAATTATATTTATCTATCTATTAATACTTAAATGATTAGATAATTAATATCTATAATTATATTTAACTCATTATCATGCAAGTATTGATTACAAAATAATTAGTATAGTTAATGAAGATTATTTATTAATGATTAGAGACATTAAAATGTATTATTAACAGTGAACAAATTGGCTCAATGTACAGCCAAAGAGATAGTAAAAGAAGGATAAGAAGGATAAGAGAGGGTCTCGAGAGAGTGACGTCGAAAATAGAAGGCAACCATCGTAGAAGGGGCATGAAAGGGGGAGAGAGAGAGAGAGAGAGAGAGAGAGAGAGAGAGAGAGATCAAAAAACAGATCCAAAACAAAAGTTGAGAAGAAAACGTGGAGGAGATGGGGAAAAAGGAAATAAAGCCAAAGAGACAATAAAAGAGGGATAAGAAGGATAAGAGATGGGTCTCCAAATAGTGACGCCGAAAATAGAAGGAAACCACCATCGTAGGAGGAGACATGAGAGAGAGAGAGAGAGGCAAATAACATAAATAAATTAACCCCAAAAAAAGCACAAACTCGACAATATTGATAAAGAACAATTTGTCACTGCCAGCTCAAACAACAACCCATGGCAAATATTTACGTTAATGAGCAGACCAACCCCAAGTGCATTTACATGCACAAAGCCTACAAATTTGGTTCAAACATTCTATCAAACACATAATACACACTCTAAATAAACATAAACTAAACAGTCAAAGAATGTATTTGAGTAAACAATTATGACGCACCCTAAATAAACAAAGCATAACATGCATTTCAGTAAATGTGTTGTAATATATTACGTCTTCCCGAGGATCATCACATAAGAGAGGAGTCTCTTGAGAGTGATACCAAAAATAGAAGGAAGCCACCATTGGAGGGGGCATGAAAAAGTGGAGGAGACGGAGAAAATGGAAATAAAAGCCAAAGAGACAGTAAAAGAGGGATAAGAAGGATAAGTGAGGGGTCTCCAAAGAGTGACATCGAAAATAGAAAGCAGTCACCACCATAGGAGGGGGCATGAGAGAGACGGGGGGATATTTCAGGATGGGGTGGAGAATGCAATAATTTTTCAATGAACTAAGAATTTCAATGAGTCAATTTATTCAATGCGAAATGATAATTATACTCTCGAATTTCAAAATGACATTTTAATCTATATTATAATTATCTCATATCAATATATCCGTAACTCGTAAAATACGTTGAAATTAAAGAAATTTACGCAATATTCTATAACATGCCCGTGCCTCGCACGGGCTATAAAGCTAGTTATCTACCAAACTTGAACTGCTTTCTGAAAAGTTATATGTTGTGATATATATGAAATGGATATGTTATTAAGCTATGAAAAGAGATCTTCTTCCGCTTTCTACAAAAGTTATTGTTTTGTTGTGATATAAATGGAACTAGCGTAAAAGCTCTTGCGAGGCATGGACATTGCAATAATTTTTTGCACGAAATTGTTTATATATTGAGATAATTTTGTAATTTAAAATTCGAAAAAGGATAATATTTCGATTTTATCTCATATTTTAATAGTATTTTTGTAATATGGCATACCAATTACATTAAACAGATATTCTATAACTTGATTAAATTTCATAAAAATTTGGATAAATATCCATACGATAATAATCGCATGATTACATTTAATTGCTAAAATATTAATATGATTTTCGATGATCTGATAGGAACTTTATCAAATTGAACCTTTGAGTATATAATAATATGGTTTTTGATGACAGAAATTTATCAAATAAAACATCTGAGTATAAAATAAATAAATATTTTTAAAAATTGTCAAATATAACATAGGCAATGTGATTTTAACTTAGTTAGAGTACATTTATAAAGAATCGATATATAGGTAAGGCAAAAACATATTATGAAACTATTACTATTACTAGCTTATAGCCCGTGCGATGCACGGTTACTTAAATTTTATTTATAATTATTTTGTTTATAATTATATTTTAATTACCCATGGAACACACGATTGTTTTTTTAATATTTATAATTATATTTATTTATGAATATTTTAATATTTAAAAGTTATTAGTTTACATGATTAAATTATTGTTAAAAAAAATTTAGCCAAAAAAAATTTAGTTAAAAATTTGATATTTGTTGTGGAATAAAATCTGAGCTTACGATTTAATGCGAGGGTTTAATGAGCTTCGAGCTTTAATGGCTGATCTTGTGTTTCGAGACTAAATCGGTCCTCACAAGATGCCTACGTATCTCAAATCGTTATTGAGAATCAAGCCAAAGACGTAGTTCTTGGTGTTGCCCTCGGGGCTATGGCGGCAGGGGCACACCAAGGACGTAGTGACTTGTATGTCCTTATTCGAGGATGAAGTCTAAAACGTAGTTCTAGGGGTGCCTTCATGGCTTGTTGCACCTTTGAGGTGTTGTGACGTATGGAGTTGTGCCCAAAACGTGACGTACGGAGCTCTGTCCAAAACGTAGTAGATGACGTATGGAGCTGTGTCCAAAACTTAGTAGATGACGTATGGAGCTGTGTCCAAAACGTAGTTCTGATTGTAGGATCAGGGTCCTTATATAGGCGTCTAGAGCCTAGTATTTATGGTATGTTTAGGAGTCTTAGCGAATAAGTCTCCTTTTTGATATTGGATAAACATTGTATTTCTTGCTGGAGAATTCGTTTCCTTGTTGATAAAGGTTATGACTCATTAATTGCCTTTAATTGGGATTCTGGATCCTTCTTTGATGAATTTACCATATTTTGGACTCTTTTTATGAGCTGTATATTTTCCCTATTTATTAATTACGAAATTAATAAATAATCTGGGTTTTGGGCCTTAAATACTTGGCCTTTCCAAAGAATCAGCAATTATATTTCTATAATTACTTTTCTATCCATATCAATATTTATTATATTTTACACGCTCAATTTAATATTTGTTTATATTGAGTTATAAAAGTTAGATTTGGTGAATTTTACGGTCCACATGAAATTCACAAAATAATCTTTAATTTAGTTGTGGTTTAATAGTTCTTTTTCAATTAAAAACTATTCTAAAACTAAAAAGAGAATAAAGTGACGAAATTTAATATTGAGAATTCTATTCGATTTAGTTGTGGTTTAATAGTTCTTTTTCATTTTTAGTATGATATACATCAGCATTATATTGATAATTTTTAATATTGTAATCAATATGAATTGTTATCTTGATATTTGGTTTAACAATTATTATCTAATTGGAACTATACATAAATTCAAGAGAAAAGATATTTAAGAATCTTTACATAGAAAACTTTTAAATTATCAAAATACACTTTTAATTATTTAAATATAATTCTATTATTAATCAAATACATTTTTTAATATTAGATCTAACAATTCTCATCGATCTATTTAAGATTTAACTGTAATTATTAATTTGGTCGTATAGTGATCGTACACGGACCAAATCAATTTTAATTTTTTCTTAAATTGATTTTAATATTTTATTGAAATAAAAATAGAATTTATAAATTTAAAAGAATTAGGGAAAAAAATAAATTGGTGCTACAATAAAAAAATATTTATTAAAATTTAGATAATCACTTTACTGTTTGGGCTCTATCTTGAGTTTTAGACAACAGATTTTAACGATTTTACAGCCCATGCGAAGCTAACAAAATTATCTTTAACTAGGTTAGTGAGCCACGCTTCGCAGCGGCATTAGAATATATTTATTAAGAAAAAGATTATTATAAAAAAATTGTGAAATAAATATCTATAAAATTATATAAATTATCAAATAAAATATATTTTGTAAAATTTGCATTTGGGTAAGTAATATTATAAATTATTTACATATTCTTTTTGTTTATAGAGTTTGATTTTTTATTTTCTTGAACTGATACCATTGCCATATATATATTAAAACAAATAAATTGGGGTAACCAAAAAAGTAATATAAAAATACAAGAACAATAAAAAACAATTAACAGTTATATTAAAATTAATATAATGCATAACTTACTAATTTGTGACAATTTTGAGATCTCTTTTTTTCCAACCGCCTTTGACAACTTCAATGCCACCCAAGTAGGTCAAGCAGCCTACAACATCTAAATCAACATAGAAAAAATAATATTAGAACATGATAGTTTGAATTATAACTTATATCATAGTATTAATTATATATTACTCTAATATATTACTGCATCAAAAACCTGAGAGTATGTTGCTGTCATTAATATGTGCATCAATCATACCCGGACATATGAACTCGGACATATGAACTGAAATCCATGCAGTGATATGTTGACGATGCTTTCTTCCAATCTCTTAGGCAACATTATGCGTATGAAGAGCAATTTAGACCCATGTGATAGTGGTCTATATTTCCCTGTACTTGAAACAACTTTCAGATTTTTGATGCTGTACACGGAGCCTTCCTCTAAAAGATTTTTGAACCGAGAGACCAGAATCTTCGGGATCGTAGCATGGATCAAATTTTCCTGTCATACAACATATCTTAGAAAAGTTAATAACATCATACAATTTGACAAACTAATAAGTTATAATTATATTGATTTATTAACCTTTTCATTGATCAAAATCATGTCAAGACTGATCAATTCTTCAGTATTTGGATTGACAGATTCCCACATTCTACACACTCGTACTCTTATCATCCAAGTATAGTTGCTGTCGTTCAAAGCATCCAAGTATGCCATAGTTGTATTGATTGTAAATATGGTTGTAAAAATTTGAAGCTATGTAAAAAAGTTTCGGTGTAGATTTTTTGTTATGAATGACCTTTAATTTATAGGTGTTTGTAAGGTGATTAACATGGAAATCCATTATGTTTAAAAGTCAAGAAGTATTATAAAAGAAAAGTTCTATAAAGTTTGAAAATAATAAAAGAAAATTCTATCAAATTTGAAAATAATAAAAGAAAGTTCTATCAAGATTGAAAATAATAACAGAGAAAATTGCAATTATTAACATAAGATCCTGAAAATTCGAAAATAATAAGGAAGTTGTAATTTTCTAAATCAAAGAAAGTTCTACCAAATTTGAAAATAATAAAAGAAAGTTCTATTAAGATTTAAAATAATTAAAAAGAAAATTGCAATTATTAACATAAGAGCCTACAAATTCGAAAATAATAAGGAAGTTGTAATTTTTTAAATAAAAGAAAGTTCTATCAATTCCTACAAATTCGAAAATAATAAGGAAGTTGTAATTTTCTAAATCAAAGAAAGTTCTATCAAGTTTGAAAATAATAAAAGAAAGTTCTATCAAGCCTACAAATTCGAAAATAATAAGGAAGTTGTAATTTTCTAAATCAAAGAAAGTTCTATCAAGTTTGAAAATAATAAAAGAAAGTTCCAGCAAGCCTACAAATTCGAAAATAATAAGGAAGTTGTAATTTTCTAAATCAAAGAAAGTTCCAGCAAGTCCTACAAATTCGAAAATAATAAGGAAGTTGTAATTTTCTAAATCAAAGAAATTTTCTAAATCAAAGAAAGTTCTATCAAGTCCTACAACTTCGAAAATAATAAGAAAGTCGTAATTTTCTAAATCAAAGAAAGTTCTATGAAGTTTGAAAATAATAAAAGAAAGTTCTATCAATCCTACAAATTCGAAAATAATAAGAAAGTTGTAATTTTCTAATTCAAAGAAAGTTCTATCAAGTCCTAAAAATTCGAAAATAATAAGGAAGTTGTAATTATTAAAATTAAAAATTGTGAAAAATTGAGAAAATTAGAAAAATAGAACGGAGTGATTCTAGAGGCGCCACCTCACCGCCCCCGTCTTCTACTTTATATAAGTATATTGATTTAATGATGGTTTAATAATTTTTATCTAACTGGAACTATCCATAAACTAAAGAGAAAAGATAATTACGAATTTTTACATAAAGATTTCTATTCAATATAGAAAACTCATTTATAATTGGTTTAAATTATCAAAATACATCTTTTAGTATCTAAATACTATCCTATTATTAATCAAATACAATTTTTAATATTATATCTAACGGTCCTCATCTATTTGAATATTTATAGTTTTATAATCCAACTGATCATATACTTTTGGTAGTACACCGACTAAAATTTTGGATAAGATCTCACTTACGCTTATTATATATAATATAATACTAGCTTATAGCCTGTGCGATGCACAGTTACTTAAATTTTATTTATAATTATTCTGTTTATAATTATATTTTTATTACGATGCAACACATGATTGTTTTTTTAATATTTATAAATATATTTATTTATGAATATTTTAATATTTAAAAGTTATTAGTTTACATGATTAAATTATTGTTAAAAAAGATTTAGCCAAAACAATTATAGTTAAAAATTTGATATTTATTACATTATACACGCTCAATTTAATATTTGTTTATATTGAGTTATAAAAGTTAGATTTGGCCAATTTTAAGGTTCACATGAAATTCAAAAAATAATCTTTAATTTAGTTGTGGTTTAATAGTTTTTGTTTTCAATTAAAAACTATTATAAAACTAAAAAGAGAATAAAGTGATGAAATTTAATTTTGAGAATTCTATTCGATTTAGAAAATCTACTTAACTTATATGTAGTTTAGATTATTAGAATAACCTTTATTAACCAAATACAGGTTTTAATGTTAAATCTAACGGTTTTCACCTATCTATTTAAGATTAAACGATTTTTATTATTTTAGTTATAAATGGGTTTCCTTATTTAATTACAACTATTTTTATGTTTTAACTTTTTGGAAAATCCAATCCTAATATAATATCTTTTAACTTATATCATTTTTAGATAATAATTTCTTTTTATATGATATAATCTTGATCATCTATTTTTAAAATTATTGGATCTAACGGTTGAGAATGTTTTGGCGGTATTTAGGACCAAACTACCAGGATAACATCATTAATTTTTCTTAATATTTATAATATTTATAATTTTTAATTTTTTTAAATATTTATTGCTAAAATATAATATACTCTTTTTTGTAATATGTTAATGATGCGGGAACTTTGAACTTTTGAGAAAATAAATTATCAATTAAAGTTTTTTTTTCTTGTAATAGTTCTTCTTTTAAAGTAGTACACCGTGACCATCAAAATTCTGTATAGAATTCATTTTTTTTATAGTATATCCCGTAAATATCTATGTTATTATATTAAAGACTAAATAATAAAAGTTTTCTTATAAGTGTGGTCGCTTTGTTTGATTACTCAATCCATAATCGTTGGATCTTTCAAATTAAATTGTTGAGAAACGTTACATATAACAGTAAAATTATCATGTAGAATGATCTAAGATTTGAATCTACCAACAACATATTAAAATTTATAGGTTTTTTTTTTGAAAAAAAAAAGATTTTTTTTTCATTTTTTTTCTTTCAGACATAGGTTATTTGATAATATTTTTTGTAAAGTACTATTTTTCAGAAAAGTACTATACTAATTGATTAACAAAATTTTAAAGTTTCGAATTTAATAATTTACAATGTATATAGGTTAAAAAAGTTAGGTTTGTTCTGTAGCCGAGTCTACAATTTCAAAATACGGTTTTTTTTTTAATATGAATATAGTCCTGCTAACAATGAAATTAGATCTCTATGAGTGCTTATAAAACAAAATCACCATTTGCGTATAATTTATTATTTAATAATAAATTATATTTGATTAGTTATGATCTATTACTTAATAAAATAGGATAAAAAATATGCACAATTTTATAAAATTTTATCCTCGTATTATTATATTCTTTGTTGATTTGAATTTTTCTTAGATTGATTTTAATTTTTGAACATAGATTTCTAAATTTAAAATAGTTAGAAAAAATTAATTAAATTGGCGTTAAAATAATGATGACATAATAATCATTATTAAAATTTAAATACTCACTGATTTGGGCTTTATCTTGTGTTTCAAAAATCAGATTTTGACGATTTTACACCATAATTAAATTATTTTTAATTAAAAGATGGTTTACCAATTAAAAGTCGCACTTAATTAATTAATAACTAATTTCAGAATTAGTTTAAGTAATTCAATTTTCTATTTAAATAATTAATCAAGTCATACTTAATTAATATTATAAATAGAATAAATTACTTATTTAAATTTAAATTCATAATTTAAATTATTTCTCCTTCAAGCGTTCTTTGTGTGTGACCGACCTTGTAGGTTATTATTACGTTGGTAACAATTTTAATAACTAATTAAAATTGTAAACAATGAGCGGTATCTAGTAATACATCATTGTCACCCAAGTAATAATAATTAAATCAGTGATTCAATTAAGCCTTTCGTGAATAATGTTCCATGTAATATAATCTCTTTAACCTTAATATTATAGATTAAAATCGAGGCATGTAATGTGTCATCCTCTTCATAATTTAATCTTAGTTTTCTTGATCGATGAGTAGACTAATAAATCAAATCAACATTTGAGCACGACCGTGCATTTCTTAGTCTCACTCAAACAAGAGGCCAATAATATCGCTCCTAAAATTAGGAGGGTTAAATCTCATCTAGAACATTTATATTTCTCATACGATTCATAATATACCCAATGTCCACTTTTATCATCACCCGCAAATGTAACTTTTAATGTAATCAAAGTATATTAATTCTCGTATAAAAATATAATGATTTCAGGTCTAAGGATCATTACACCATTATCACAGTGAGAATTACTTATGACACTATTAACATGTGTAATCTCACGGCGGGTCAATCTAGTGTCATGTACGCTTACATGCACCTATGTTTTGACTTTAGTATCACCATACCTATGACCAATGAGATGTGGTCATCAGTCAACAAACATATTAGTCTCTGTGCATTATTATTGTCCTTATATAATAACACTCGACTAGGGATATTTAGGAATAAAGATACTATTCATATAATCTCATTTTTAAGTCACATACTTAAAGATATCGAATACGTATCATAATTCCAAGGACATTTATTATGCTAACATTTATAACGCAGTAAATAAAGACATAATAAAATAATAACAATAATCAATAAAACATAATTTATAATAATAAAATGTTTTCTTTAAAACATAAAAGTATTGTCTCTAGAGCACTAATACTAACACTTTTTGAGCTAAACATATTATTTTTTCGGTTTTTTCTAACGAAATCCACTCATTTCCCAAAAATATAGCGGGTAATTACCTTTTTTAATCTAAACATGTTACATTTTCCAATTTTTTTTACTAAAACTCATGCTTTTCCAAAAATATGTCGAGTAAGTGCTTACTTATTTATTTTAAAATCTATTTTAATTATTTAAAAGCGTTTAGCTATTTTAACATGCCTACTTATTTTTTTAACAAATACAATTAATAAAATATTAAAAATCTATATTGTTATATAATAGATGAAACATTAAAAGTTTGGTCGGTCGGTACCGAAGTGTTTTTACTTAATTACCCTTACTTAATTATAAAATACTATTATTAAATAATTATATTACCTTTTTCAGCTAAACACGTTACTTTTTCGGTTTTTTCTAACAAAATCCACTCATTTTCCAAAAATATCACGGGTAATTATCTTTTTTAATCTAAGCATATTACATTTTCTATTTTTCCTTACTAATTAAATCCCTAAATTTTCAAAAATATGTCGGATAAATCCTTACTTATTTATTTTGATATTTATTTTAATTATTTAAAAGCGTTTAGCTATTTTAAAATCCATACTTATTTTTTAACAAATGCAATTAACAAAATATTAAAAAACAAATAATAACAACAATTAACAATCTGTGCGTCGTACGGGTTTTAAGCTAGTCAATACTAATATATAATAGACCAAACATTAAAAGTTTGGTTGGTCGGTATGATACGTTTTGATTTTACTTAATTTCCCTTAGCTATATTTTGTGTTTTTACTTAATTAACCTTACTTATTTATAGAAATATATTATTAAATAATAATATTACCTATTTATAACCAATTACCTTTTTTCGTAAAATACATTATTTTTTCTAACAAATTCCCCTACTTTTTCAAACATGGCAATTACCTTTTTTAACTAAAACATGTTAGTTTTTTTATTTTTCCTTACTAAAACCCCTCATTTTCCAAAAATATCACGGACAAACCTTTAGTTCTTTATTTTTAAACCTATAATATTATAATTTTTTTTTAAAAGTTTACCTATTTTAACATGTCTACTTATTTTTCTTAACAAATGTAATCACTAAGAATATTAAAATATAAATAATCAAATACCTATTTATAACAAATTACTCTAAAACACATTATAGATTTTTTCTAACAAAGTCCCTTCTTTTCTAAATATATAACGAGAAATTGTATTTTTCAATTTACTTTTTCTATTTTTCTCACTAAAATTCATTTTTTTCCAAAAATATCATAGGAAACCCTTTATTTATTTATTTTAAAACGAATTTAAATAATTTTAATTATTAAATTTCAAAACCTCATTTTCCAAAAATATCACAAGCATTTACCTTTTTAAACTAAATATATGTTACATTTTTTATTTTTCCTTACTAAAACCACGAATTTTCCAAAAATATAACGGGCAAACCCTTACTTATTTATTTTAAAATCTGTTTTAATGTTTTTAATTAATTAAAAGTATTTAGCTATTTTAACATGCATACTTATTTTTTTAACAAATACAATTAATAAAATATTTAAAATATAATAATAAAATAACAATTAACAATCCGTGCATCGCACGGGTTTTAAGCTAGTATTATTAAAGACGAAACATTGAAAGTTTTGGTCGGTCGGTCGGTCAGTCGGTATTTGGGCAGAGCCTATCTATAATTTGGGTCGGACCCATCTATAACCAATTAATTTATAACTAATTGCTTTTTTCAGCTAAAATACATTACCTATTTTATCTATTTTTCTAACTAAAACAACTCATATTCTAAAAATAAAATAGGTAATATATATATATATATATATAACGGTAATATTATTACATATTTATAACTGATTACCTTTTTCAGCTAAAACACATTATATGTTTTACATTTTCTAACTAAAACAACTCATCTTCTAAACATAACACATGCAAAATAAATATGTAATGGTAATATTATTATATATAATTATTAATAAATAACCAATTACCCTTTTCAGCTAAACACATAACCTTTTTTATTTTTTATAACTTAAACAACTAATTTTTCTAAAAGTAACACGAGCAACATATATAAAGAAAGGTAATATAATTTTCTATTTTCTAATTTAAACAACTAATTTTTTAAAAATAACACCGGTAACATATCAATCAATACTATTATATAATAGACGAAATATTAAAAGTTTGGTTGGTCGGTATGATACGTTGTGATTTTACTTAATTGCCCTTAATTGTATTTCGTGTTTTTACTTAATTAACCTTACTTATTTATAGAAATATATTATTAAATAATAATATTACCTATTTATAACCAATTATCTTTTTTCCCTAAAATACATTATTTTTTCTAACAAATTCCCCTACTTTTTCAAACATGGCAATTACCTTTTTTAACTAAAATATGTTAGTTTTTTTATTTTTTCTTACTAAAACTCCTCATTTTCTAAAAATATCACGGACAAACCTTTAGTTATTTATTTTTAAACCTATAATATTATAATTATTTTTTAAAAGTTTACCTATTTTAACATGTCTACTTATTTTTCTTAACAAATGCAATCACTAAGAATATTAAAATATAAATAATCAAATACCTATTTATAACCAATTACTCTAAAAGACATTATAGATTTTTTCTAACAAAGTTCCTTCTTTTCTAAATATATCGCGGGAAATTGTGTTTCTCAATTTGCTTTTTCTATTTTTCTCACTAAAATTCAATTTTTTTCCAAAAATATCATATGAAACCCTTTACTTATTTATTTTAAAACGAATTTAAATACTTTTAATTATTAAATTTTAAAACCTCATTTTCCAAAAATATCACGGACATTTACCTTTTTAAATTAAATATATGTTACATTTTTTTATTTTTTCTTACTAAAACCCCTCATTTTTCAAAAATATAACGGGCAAACTCTAACTTGTTTATTTTAAAATTTGTTTTAATGTTTTTAATTAATTAAAAGTATTTAGCTATTTTAACATGCCTACTTATTTTTTTAACAAATACAATTAATAAAATATTAAAAATATAATAATAAAATAACAATTAACAATCCGTGCATCGTACGGGTTTTAAGCTATTATTATTAAAGACGAAACATTAAAAGTTTTGGTCGGTCGGTCGGTCGATATTTGGGCCGATTCACGGGCCTCTCTATAACCAATTATCTTTTAAAGCTAAAACACATTATCTACTTTATATTTTTTTAAATTAAAACAACTCATATTCTAATAATAAAACGGGCAACATATATATAAAATGATAATATTATTTTATATTTATAACCGATTACCCTTTTCAGCTAAAAGACATTATTTGTCTTATATTTTGTAACTAAAATAACTTATCTTTTAAACATAATACATGAAAAATAAATATATAATAATAATATTATTATATATAATTATTAACAAATAGTCATTTACCCTTTTCAGCTAAAATACATTACCTATTATATATTTTTTAACAAAAACAACTAATTTTCTAAAAGTAACACGAACAACATGTATATAAAAAGGTAATACAATTTTATATAATTATTAATAAGTAACTAATTGCCTTTATAAGGACATTACTTGTTTTATATTTTTTAACTGAAACAACTAATTTTCAGATTAAAAATAAAAAAGGCAAATATAGATCTGTACTATCTTATTATAATAGACTGTTAGATCAGGATTCAATGATCGTCAGGATCTAGACTCAACTGATCAGGATTGCTGATGTCATCAGTATTGCATGGTCATCAGTATTTGCTCAAGCGTCAGTATCAGGATTGTCATCAGGATCTACATCAGGACTAGGATCAGGATTGATCATCAGGACTGGAAGCTGATCAGGATTCATACTTAGAGTTATATTTGGAGTCTAGTTAAATAAGGAAGTTTATTTTGTCGGTTCCTTATTTATAGTAATGAAGCTATCAATTTAGGATATGTTTCAATCTTTGTAATTGATTAGGACTTATCATGTAATTGATAGAGAAGCTGTGTAGTATATAAACAAAGTTTAGGTGTCGATTTAGATTGATCACACACACGAGTATTTTTGTAACCTTGAAGCTCTCAAGAACATCAGAATTTCTTGAGAGAGTTTTGTAACAGTTTTATAACAGATTTAATAAAACTGTTATTATTCATATTTTTGTTTACTAAAAGTCGAGAATCTTATACAATTGTATTCAACCCCCCTTCTACAATTGTTATTTACTGAGCAACATAGACGAACATTAAAAATTTGGTCGATCGGTCGGTTAGTACTTAGTATTTTACCTAATTACCCTTACTTAATTTTTAAAAAAAATATTATTAAATAATAACATTATTTATAACCAATTATTTTTCGGCTAAAATACATTACTTTTTCTACTTTTTATCAAAATTTCGTCTTTTTCTAAAAAATCACGGGCAATTACCTTTTTCAACTAAAACATATTATTTTGTCTATTTTTCTTTACTAAAACACCTCATTTTCCAAAAATATCACGGACAAACCCTTACTTATTTATTTTAAAACATATTTTAATACTTTTAATTACGAACAATTACATTTTTCAACTCAAACATGTTACCTTTTCTATTTTTCCTAACTAAAACGCTATTTTTTTCAAAACAAATCACGGACAAATCGTTACTTATTATTTTAAAACCCATTTTAATACTTTTAATTATTTAAAAAAATTTAATACGCCTAGTTATTTTTTTAACAAATGCAATCAATAAAATAATAAAATGTAAATAATAAAAATAACAATTAATATTATTAAATAATAACATTATTTATAACCAATTAACTTTCCAGCTAAAATACATTACTTTTTTCTATCCTTTTTAACAAAATCCTCTCTTTTTCTAAAAAAATCACGGACAGTTACCTTTTTCAATTAAAACATGTTACTTTTTCTATTTTCCCTTACTAGAATACCTCTTTTTTCAAAAATATCACTAACAAACCCTTACTTATTTATTTTAAAACCTATTTTAATAATTTTAATTATGGGTAATTACCTTTTTCAACTTAAACATGCTATTTTTTCTATTTTTCCTTATTAAAACCTTTCATTTTCCATAAATATCACGGGAAAACGGTTACTTAATCAATATACTTATATAAAGGAGAAAACGGGGGCGGTGAGGTGGCGGCTCTCAAATCGCTTCGTTCTATTTTTTTTTTTAATTTTCTCAATTTTTCAAAAATTTTAATATTAATAATTACAATTTCCATTATTATTTTCGATTTTGTAGGAAGGAAATTGAAAAATTACAACTTCCTTTATTATTTTCAATTTTGCAGGAAGGGAATTGATAGAACTTTCTTTCATTTTCAAAATTGATAGAACTTTCTTTTCTTATTTTCAAATTTGATAGAACTTTCTTTCAATTAGAAAATTACAAATTCCTTATTATTTTCGAATTTGTAGGATCTTATGTTAATAATTACAATTTTCTCTTTTATTATTTTCAAACTTGATACAACTTTCTTTTATTATTTTCAAATTAGGAAAAGACAAGGGCGGTGAGGTGGCGGCTCTCAAATCGATTCGTTCTATTTTTCTAATTTTCTCAAATTTTCACAATTTTTAATATTAATAATTACAACTTCCTTTATTATTTTCGATTTTGTAGGAAAGAAATTGAAAATTTACAACTTCCTTTATTATTTTCAATTTTGTAGGAAGGGAATTGATAATTATTTTCAAAATTGATAGAACTTTCTTTTTTTGTTTTCAAACTTGATAGAACAATAGAACTTTCTTTCAATTAGAAAATTACAACTTCCTTATTATTTTCGAATTTGTAGGATCTTATGCTAATAATTGCAATTTTCTCTTTTATTATTTTCAAACTTGATAAAACTTTCTTTTATTATTTTCAAACTTGATAGAACTTTTTTTTATTATTTTCAAATTTGTAAGATTGGAGGAATTGAAAAATTACAACTTCCTTATTATTTTTAAAATTTTAGGGTCTTAAGTTGAAACTTCCTTATTATTTTCAAACTTGATAGAACATTCTTTTATCATTTTCAAACTTGATAGAACTTTCTTTGAATTAGAAAATTACAATTTCCTTATTATTTTCGAATTTGTAGGATCTTATGTTAATAATTGTAATTTTCTCTTTTATTATTTTCAAACTTGATAGAACTTTCTTTTATTATTTTCAAATTTGTAAGATTGGAGGAATTAGAAAATTACAACTTCCTTATTATTTTCAATTTTGTAGGATCTTATGTTAATTATTACAATTTCCTTTTATCATTTTCAAATATGTAAAAATGGAATTGGAAAATTGCAAATTTGTAAGATTTAATGTTAATTTCTTTATTATTTTCGAATTTTCAGGATCTAATACATTATTATTTACAACTTTCTTTCGTATTTTTAGAATTTGTAATAATTTTTCATATACGGACCCTAACTCAACCAGTTTCTTTCCTTCCTCAGCATCTTCTTTAACGACTAAAAAGTATGCTTATAAGAAAAGTTGTATAGCTTTTACAAATTAACTTAATATCTGAAAGGTAAGTTACTATTTAATACTTTTTGACTTTTAAACATAATGAATTTCCATGTTATTGACCTTACAAAAACCTATAAATTAAAGGCCATTCATAACAACAAATCTACACCGAAACTTTTTTACATAGCTCCAAATCTTTACAACCATATTTACAATCAATATAACAATGACCTACACCATGTTGGATGTTTTGAACGACAACAGCTATACCTGGATGATAAGAGTACGAATGCGTAGAATGTGAGAATCTGTCAATCCAAATACTGAATAACTGATCAGTCAACATGATTTTGATCGATGAAAAGGTTAATAAATCAATATACTTATAATTTATTAGTTTGTCAAATTTTATGATGTTATTAACTTTTCTAAGATATGTTGTATGACAGGAAAATTTGATCCATGTTACGATCCCAAAGATTCTGGTCTCTCGGTTCAAAGATCTTTTAGAGGAATGCTCCGTGTATAGCATCAAAAATCTGAAAGTTGTTGTTAGATATAATTGCTGACGTTTGTTTATCAGTGTTTAAGCAACAGGTACTGACCAGAGTTTATCAGAAGCCGGTCAGAGTTTATTTAAAGTCTGACAGGGTGAAGAGTTTAAAGGAAGCCGGTCAGAGTTTATTTAAAGTCTGACAGGGTGAAGAGTTTAAAGGAAGCCGGTCAGAGTTTATTTAAAGTCTGACAGGGTGATAGTTGAATTAGCTGTCGGTGCAAAGATAAAGATTCTAGAAGCAATATATTCTGAAGATGGAAAGAAGCAGAATATATTGATACAGCTAAGGAAACGGAATAGAAGATAAGAAGCAATCCTTAATTGATATAACTTGTATAGCTAATTTGTAGGAATATCAATTAGATAAGGATTGTGTAACTGTGTACTATATAAACACAGATAGGTTATCCCTAGAAGGGACGCGATCATTGAATATATTATTCTTGTAACCTAGAAGCTCTTTGTGATTCATTAACATCACTAAGAGAGAATTATTTAATATAATTCAGTTTGTTGATTCACAAACTTGTGTTCTTGATTGTTATTCTCATACATACTTGATTATATATTGTGTATTCGGCCTAACAATTGGTATCAGAGACAAGGCTGTTTAATATATACAATTTTACGATTCAAACACAGTATTAATCATGTCTGAAGAAAATCAAACTGCTCCTAAGGCTGAACAGGTTAAGCCCAATTCTGTGAGTCGATATGAAACAATCAGGGTTCCAATTCTCAGGCCAGTAGAGTATCCGATTTGGAAGGTTAAGATGACCATGTTTCTGGAGGCTACAGATCCAGAATACCTTGACAGAATCTATGATGGTCCTCATATGCCAACTAAATTGTCCCCTGTTGTTGATGGACAAGAACAAAAGACTGTTCCAAAGGAAAAGAAAGATATGACTCCTGAGGACATCTCATCAATTGCAAAAGATGCAAAGGTTAGACATCTTCTCCACAGTGCTTTAGATAATGTTATGTCTAACAGAGTAATTGGCTGCAAAACTGCCAAAGAGATATGGGATGCTTTAGAAGTCAGATGCCAGGGAACAGGTGCTATCAAGAAGAACAGAAAGACAATACTCACACAGGAGTATGAGCACTTTGATTCAAGACCTAATGAAACCTTGACTGAGACTTATGACAGATTTTGTAAACTATTGAATGATCTGTCTCTGGTTAATAAAGAATATGAGCTTGAAGAGTCTAATCTCAAGTTTCTGTTATCTCTACCTGAAAAGTGGGATTTAAAGACAACAACAATAAGAGATAATTATGAGCTTGCTGATACAGATCTTGATGAAATCTATGGGTTATTGAAAACTCATGAACTGGAGATAGAACAAAGGAACAGAAGATTGAGTAAAAAGACAAAATATGTTGCTCTCAAAGTCGAGGAGAAGCCCATTAAGAAGGAATCATCAAGGAAGAAAGCCAAGGGAAAGGCTTTAGTTATTAAATCTGAAAGTGAGTCATCAAACTCTGATGATGACTCAAACTCTGATGAAGCTTCTGACTCTGATGATGATGAAGAACAAATGATGCAAATGGCTGCATTGATGGTGAAGACCTTCAAGAAGATGGGATTCAAGAACTTCAAGAAGGGAAAGAGATTCTCAAGGAAAGATTCAAACTCTGAAAGGAGAAGTTTCAGAAAGTCTGATGGAAGGGAGACCAAATCTGGTAAGAAGGATAAATCTGAAATCCAGTGCTACAGGTGTAAGGAGATGGGTCACTATGCCCCAGAGTGCAAGAAAGGCAAATCTGAGAAAGCACTCATCTCTAAAGGCAAAGACTGGGCAGATACTTCAGACTCTGATGATGGAGAAAATTATGCTCTTATGGCAACTGTCAGAGATGAGACTGAATCATCTGAAAATAAGGTACCCCTAACTACTTATGCTTATGATACTGATAATATATCTGAATTAAGAGTATATCTGAAAAGCGTACATGTTAGCTATAGGGATCAGACTTTAGAGAATGAGAGAATTAAAGCTGAGAATCTTAGTCTTAAAGATAGAAACAAGTTTCTTGAAGGAGAACTTGAAAATATGAAGAAGATTCAAAAAGAAAGAGATGATGCTGTTTATGTTGAACAGGAGTTGCTTAAAAGGTATAAGCAATTAGAATCTGATTTAGAAAAAGAAAGAAAAATAATCAAGACTTGGACAGATTCTGGAAGAGACACTCATCAAGTGTTTCAGACTGATTCTGTAGGTTTAGGTTATTGTGAAAATGATGAACTTAGGTTTAAAGACAAGGTTAAGGTAAAACCACAACTTAAACCTGTGAAATTTGTTCCAGAAGCCAATAAGTTAAAATCTGTTGTAATAAGGGAAGCTGATATGGAATCAGATGAAGCCTGTGAAAAACAGGAAAATATTATAACAGAAAAACTTATGGAAAGAGAAGCTGTTAGAAAGCCAGTAAAAACTTGTGAAAAACAGGTTAATGTTGGTTTGATGACAGGGAAACAGTTCAATCATAAGCTGAAAGAGATAAAATCTGCCATGAAACCAAAAGGATCCAAGAAAAATAGGAATGGAAAGATAGGCATAAATAATAGAAATAATCATTTGCCTACTGGTGCTGCTCCAAGGAAAACATGTTATAATTGTGGTAGTTCTAATCATCTTGCTAATTACTGCACAAAGAATAAAAATATCAATTCTTTATCTTCTACATCAGGAGTAAAGAATGATTATGTTAGGGTTAGACCACAGACTTTATGCACACACTGTGGGAGCACTTGGCATTCAATTTATACTTGCAAGAGTTATCATGCTACATATCACAACTATTATGAGCTAAAACCCAATCTGAAATGGGTTAGAGCAAACTCTGCAAGTGTAAAGTCTGACAATGTTAGCTTAAACTCTGTTGATAGTAATTCCGCTGCAAAAACTAACACTGTTAAGAAAGACAAAGGATCCAAGCAAGTCTGGGTCCTTAAAACTAACACTTAGTGTTGGTTTGTGATTGCAGGGTATAATAGAGAGCACACTTATCTTGGACAGTGGATGCTCAGGAAATATGACTGGAAATAAAGCCCTGCTATCAGACTTTAAGGAGAAGGCTGGCCCAAAGGTTTCCTATGGAGATGGCAACATAGGACACACTCTGGGATATGGCAATATCAATCTTGGAAGTGTCATCATTACAAATGTAGCTCTAGTCTCAGGACTCAAGCATAGTCTGTTATCTGTGAGTCAAATCTGTGACAGAGGAAACCATGTAGATTTTCATAGTGAATACTGTGAAGTCATCAGTAAATCTACTGGAAAAGTTGTTCTAGTTGGACACAGGCGCAACAACATTTATGAAGCAAGTTTGGTAACAAACTCTGATGGAAAAACAGTGTGTCTGACTGCTAAAATGTCAAATGAAGAGAGTTGGAATTGGCATAAGAAGCTCTCTCATCTCAATTTGAACAACATAAATGAACTTATAAGAAAGGATCTTGTAAGGGGACTTCCAAAATCAATACTCAGTCTAGATGGCTTATGTGATTCTTGTCAAAAAGCCAAGCAAAGGAAGTCATCTTTCAAGAGCAAATCTGAATCTTCAGTAGTGGAACCTTATCATCTTCTACATGTTGATCTCTTTGGACCAGTGAATGTGATGTCCATGGGCAGAAAGAAATATGCTCTAGTAATTGTTGATGAATATACTAGATATACATGGGTGTATTTCTTGTCAAAGAAGGATGAAACTGCTCAAACTCTGATGGATCATGTAAATCTACTGGATAAAGGATCACAGCACAAAGTCAAAATTATAAGGAGTGATAATGGAACTGAATTCAGAAACTCACTCATGGAAGCTTTCTGCAAGGAAAGAGGAGTGAAACAAGAGTTTTCTGCACCTGGAACTCCACAGCAAAATGGTGTAGTTGAAAGGAAGAACAGAACTTTAATTGAAGCAGCCAGAACTATGCTTGATGAAGAAAAATTACCAACATACTTCTGGGCAGAAGCTGTTCAAACTGCTTGTTTTACTCAAAATGCAACATTGATCAACAAGCATGGGAAAACACCATATGAGATGGTGAAATATAAGAAGCCAAATTTGAAATATTTTCATATATTTGGATGCAAATGCTTTGTGTTGAAGACTCATCCTGAACAGTTGACCAAGTTCGAGTTAAAAGCTGATGAAGGAATCTTTGTTGGCTATCCATTGTCAACAAAAGCATTCAGAGTCTACAATCTGAGAACTAAAGTGATCATGGAATCCATACATGTGTCATTTGATGACAAGAAAATAACTGGACTTGATGACTTAGATGGATATGATCAACTGCGTTTTGAAAATGAAGGATTATTCTCTGATGATGTAAACTCTGATGAAGCAGTACCGACAAACTCTGATGAAGCGGTTCTGACAAACTCTGACGAAGCATACTCTGAACCTCTACTGGTAAATACTGGAGAAACTGGAAATTCTCAAATTGAACAAAATAGAGAACCAGTTGAGGGGGAGCGTGAAGAAGCTCAACAAGACACAGCAAGTGAGTCAGTTGAGGAAGCTGATTCAAACTCTGACAGTTCAAACTCTGAGCCATCCAATTCAGGGGGAGCCTCAGATGCTACAGAGAGTCAACATATGAATCAGGAGAGCATGGATCAAGGGGGAGGATCCGAGAATGATGCAAGAAACCACTTACCAACAGCAAGAAAGTGGACACAGGCACACACACCTGATCTCATAATTGGAGATCCTGATGCTAGTGTGAGAACTAGAAGTGCAACAAATAATGAGTGTCTGTATCATGCTTTCTTGTCTCAAACAGAACCAAAGAAAGTGGAGGAAGCTCTTCAAGATGCTAATTGGATTACAGCAATGCAAGAAGAGTTAAATGAATTTGAAAGAAATGAAGTCTGGACACTTGTACCTAGACCAAAGAATAGATCAATAGTAGGTACAAAGTGGGTTTTCAGAAACAAGACTGACAGTGAAGGTGTGATTACAAGAAACAAGGCTAGACTTGTGGCTAAAGGTTATTCACAACAGGAAGGAATTGACTATGATGAAACCTTTGCTCCAGTTGCAAGATTGGAGGCCATAAGAATCTTTCTGGCCTATGCTGCACACAAGAAGTTTAAAGTCTTTCAGATGGATGTAAAAAGTGCTTTTCTCAATGGGAAGCTTGAAGAAGAAGTATTTGTTGAACAACCACCAGGATTTGTAGATCCCAAGCATCCAGATTATGTCTACAGGCTTGACAAGGCATTATATGGACTAAAGCAAGCACCAAGAGCATGGTATGAAACTCTTGCTCAATTTCTTTTAGAAAGTGGGTTCACAAGAGGTACAATTGATAAAACATTGTTTTATTTCAATTCTGGTGATGATTTACTATTAGTTCAAATTTATGTAGATGATATTATTTTTGGATCTACTAATGACAAACTCTGTAAGAAGTTTGCAAAGCTTATGCAATCCAGGTATCAAATGAGCATGATGGGAGAGCTTAGTTACTTTCTAGGCTTACAGGTCAAGCAAACAGATGATGGTATCTTTATCAATCAAGCAAAATATACTAGAAATCTTCTAAAGAAATTTGGTATGCTTGATAGTTCATCTGCCACAACTCCCATGGCTACAGCAACAAAGCTAGACAAAGACACAGGAGCCTCAGTAGATATGACAAACTACAGAGGAATGATAGGGTCTTTACTGTATCTTACTGCAAGTAGACCTGATATCATGTATGCAACATGTCTTTGTGCAAGATTTCAAGCAGATCCCAGAGAGCCTCATCTAACAGCTGTAAAAAAGGATTTTCAAATATCTCAAAGGAACCATAACCTTGGGTTTGTGGTATCCTAGAGAATCAGAGTTTAAGCTAATTGGTTACTCTGATGCAGATTTTGCAGGCTGTAAGATAGACAGAAAAAGTACAAGTGGAAGCTGTCAATTCCTAGGTGACAGATTGGTTTCTTGGTATAGTAAGAAACAGAAATCAATTTCTACATCCACAGCAGAAGCAGAGTATATAGCAGCTGGTAGCTGTTGTGCACAGATTTTATGGATGAAGAATCAATTGCTGGATTATGGGTTAAGGTACTCTAAAATACCTATTTTCTGTGATAACCAAAGTGCTATTGCTATGACAGGTAATCCAGTACAGCACTCCATGACCAAGCACATCAACATAAGGTATCATTTTATCAGAGAACATGTGGAAGAAGGGAACATTGAGCTTCATTTTGTGTCTACAGACCAACAACTTGCAGATATCTTCACCAAACCTTTGAGTGATGCTACTTTTACAAGATTGGTAAATGAACTTGGAATGATCTCTGGTTCTGACTAGAGATACGGGTTAGACTCAAAACTTATACATGTTTGATTTTTGTGCTCATGATTCCTTGCATGTATTCATTGTTATGTGTACCAGTGTTATAAACTCTGACAGTAAACTCTGATGCTAAACTCTGTTAGTCATAAAGTGTTGATCATACTCTGATTGTTACAGTTTAATGCTATACTCTGATTGTAATTTTGTCTGAAACATATGGACCAATGAAGACATTTGTATGAAGCATAATTCTCAGTAAGTAATTGTGAATCCTTAAGAGTTGTATAAATTCTGATCTCAAATATGTGCAGTAAGCTAACACAGCATGATACTGTCTCTGTATTTATACCATCTCTTAGTTTATTGATCCTATACACTGAGTCTGTATTAGCTGTTTGCATTTTCTCTCATAAATTAATTGTATTAACTGATGAAAAGTCTAAACTCTGATTATTCATTGCAAATAATTCACCCTCTAATCAAAAGATGCCAAACAGAGCACAAATTCCTTTGAGATCATGTTGAGCCTAGGAAGATCCAGGAACTTATTGTATGAAATAAGGGCTAAAATCTTTGATTTTTGGTGACTAGTGCCAACCACTGATTACTGGAAAAATAAAATAAAAAAAAACAAAAACAAAATATATATAAATATATATAAAGGGGGTGAAAAACAAAAGATATATCCAAATGAAAGGATATCAGTATACAGAGTTTAGATATAAAATCAGATTTTATGTTATACATGAGAGTTTAGGCAACCAGTTTTTACTGCTTTAGTTTGTGGATTTTATGCACTTTGAGATGATCTAAATATTGATTTCGGTAAACTCTGCTATTGCACACACATATTTTCACACCTGTACAGATTGAGAAAAGAGTTTATTGACAAAGAAGGATAAATGGTAAACACTGATGTATTGTGTGACATATGCCGAGGTAACTTTGTTTTAATCTCTGATGGTTAAAATAATTTCTTTGTTTCAGGCATTTTATAATTTTGAGATTAGACATTTGTTTTGAAAATTTAAAACGAGTATGATTGGAAAGTTGTTCAAGAATGTTTTAAACAGAGGAGAGAGGTTAATTGCATAGAAAAGTGTAACAGGCGGTAATTATTGCTGTTTTTACTGCGCATGCGTATTGGAAACTTCCAATTATTTGCTGTCAGTAACTGCATGTGTGACACATGTCCCATTTACATGATTAAAGGAGTAAGACAGTTGTGTATTAATGATTAAAAACTCTTCAGTTTTTAATCTTTAATTTTCTTTTAAATACAATACACACATCTTCAGTTAAACTTTTCACATCTTACTCAAACACATCCATTATCACACACATATTCACAAACACCTTTCTACACATAAACTCTGTTAAGCTTTCGCATCAATTACTTGTTCTTTCTTCAAAATCTTCTAATGGCAACCACAGCTTTCGTTTCGTCTGGGTTAGAGTTCGTTCCAAACAACTATACCGCACCACTAAACACTGCAAACGCACCAGAAGCATTTCATTTGATTCAAAATTTCTTGACAAACTCGGATATTGGTACTGCTCTCACTGCTCCGATGAAGCTGTCTGCAACTCAAATCAAATCTTTCTGGCAGACAGGTGTTTATGATAATGGAGGGGAGACTGGGTCACCGTCCATCTTGTTTGAATATGAGGGTCAAGAGTTTGTAATTACTCCAACAACTGTTCGTGATGCCTTGGGGTTTGAGGATTTCAATGCTTTCACAATCTCTGTTGGAGATTCTGAGTTGGTCCGTATGATGAGAGAGATTGGATACTCTGGACCATTGACAAAGATTGGGCAATTGAAAAGGCCGTTTCTGCGCAAGGAATGGAGTTTCTTTTTCGACTGTATAACTAGGGCATTCGGAAAGAAGTGCACCAATTGGGATGCAATTCCCACTGATAGTCTGCAAATCGGGTACTCTTTACTTTTTGGTGCTAACTTTGATGTTGCTAGATTAGTCTTGACAAATATTGGTGAGAAAATGCATGAGAATAGGAATGTTGTCTATTTCTCTAGATTTTGTCAATTGCTATTCAACATTTGTTGTCCTGATGTTGAGATTTTAGATGAGGATGTTATTCAATCATTTAAATTGCATAAACGCATATTTTCTGATTTGACTAACAAAGATAACAAGAAAGGGGATGTTGGTGTTCTTCTCTTACCTGAGAGCGTCCAACAGTTTTTAGCAAATTCTACCCAACCTACAATGCCTCAACATGAAACAGCACAACAAACTCTGATCACACCAACACTTCAAACTGCTGAAGCTGGACCTTCTGTGTCTCAATCACAGAGGTTAAAGAAGTCAAAGACAAGAGCATTTAAAAGAAAAGTAAGGGCACAAAGACCTCGTTCTGAAGAAGCAAGAGTATCTGATAGTGAAGATGAAGCAGAGGATTCTCAAACTCTGAGGAAAAGAAGGAAAATTGTAGCCACTTATCTTTTTGATGAGGAGGAAGAAGCTGAATTGCCTGTAAACTCTGAAGTGGTAATTCAGGAAGCTGTTCTAAGGGAAACTACTATGCTCTCAGAGGATAGAGTAAATCTTGATAAATCTGAAGCTCCTGCATCAGAGAATGAGGAGATTGTGACTGAAACTGTTCCTCAAGATACTCCTGCAATTGTTGTTGAGGAGGATATTCTAAAAGCTGATGAGGACAGAGTGTTTGTAAACACTGAAGCTCATGAAGTGTTTGTTCCGGAGGAAGCTGCAAATATGATGGATTTGGATTTAGAAGCTCCTACATCAATGGCTAATGATATAGTTGAGGAAGCTGCTACTCATTCTGATAGCAGAGTTTTTGATATTGAAGCACACACCTCTATACATTCTGATCATTATACAGAGGGTGTGGAAGCTGATCAAGTAACTGATCAGATAGAAGATTCTCTGGCCACTCACACTGAAATTATTTCTTGTGATCTTGACAAGGGTGAGGAGGTTAATCAGATGATAAAAGTCACTGCTGATGAGCTAAACTCTGAGAATATGATTCTTGAAGCTTTGCAACAATCTGTTGTTGAGATTGTTCAAAGAGAGGCAGAGGTTTTTGCTCAGGCTAACTCTGATATTCCTAAAGCTGTAGAAGAGGAGAAAATTGATGAAGCTGCACAGTTTATTGCTGAAAATATTCTTACTGAAAATGAAGCAGGCACTAATGACGAAGCTGGAAATGATGCTGAGGGTTCTCATTCACACCCTAGTATTCAAGTTTCATTGGCTGATGATGTCAATAGTGATGAAGCAAGGGAAGTCAATAGACAGACAAATGAGCATTTCCAGAATATGTACTACAACAATTGGGCTGCTGCAGATTGTGTCTTCTCAGCACAAAGGGCTGCAGATTTTCTATCTGATTCTGTCAAGAAGATCTCAAATACTGATGTACTTACAAGCTTAAAGGCAACTGTTGTTCAAGTCAAATCTCTTAATAATAGATTTGATGAGAATCAACAAATGCTTACAAATCTAAGGAATGAAGTCAGTATGAAGGATCTTACTTTCAAGTCTGACAGAACTTTTTATTATGCTATGCTCAAGCAGCAAGCCAAGGATTCTGAGGAAATCAAGAAGAGGCTTGGGAAAGTTGAGGAAAATCAGAATGCAATGTCTACTCAACTGAATTCCATTTCTACTGCCATTGAATTGCTGACATCAGTACTACTTTCTGATGATGTCAAAAAGGGGGAGAGTGTCTCTAAAGACAAATGCAAAGACACTCAAGCTCTGAGACGGAGGGATGATTCTACTGATGGGGGAAGCAAAGAAAATAAAAGAAAGATTTTTGCTCAAAGGCAAAGCAGGACAAGAGTAAACTCTGATAGACAAACAAACTCTGACAAGATAAACTCTGGTGGCCAATCTACTTCAAAACTCAAGAGTTTAGTTGTTTCAACTAATCCATCTACTGATGAAGAGATTGCTGCTAAGATATTCATAAAAGAGCATGGAAAGAATGTTACTATTGAAGATATCCAGGCTGAAGAGCAAATGCTTGCTGAGGAACACAAGAAAAATCTTGAAGCTGGAATCTACAAGAAAAAGGAAATCAAGGCTCCTAGAAAGAAAGAAGTTGGTATTTCTATCAAAGAGAATACACAACAGAGTATACAATATACAAGGAGACCTGTGATTGGAAATTCTGATAAGGGTAAAGGCATAATGATTGAAGAGCCTAACCTGAAAAAGAAGATTTATTCAACCTCTGACATTGCTCAAGTTGAAACAAGATTAGCAAAATCAACCTCTGACGCTGCTCAAGTTGATGATACTACTAAAGTTATGACAACCTCTGACGTTGCTCAAGTTGTACAGAAATCTACACAACTTCCAGGATTCTGCAAACCAAAAATTCTTGAAGATTTAAAGCTTGAAGCTGTGAATTTCTCTGAAACCAGAACAGTATTGGGTAAGGAAGGAAAAGACAAATCTGGTCTAGGGTCACACAG
Organism: Heracleum sosnowskyi; assembly: GCA_030848705.1. NCBI lineage: Eukaryota > Viridiplantae > Streptophyta > Magnoliopsida > Apiales > Apiaceae > Heracleum > Heracleum sosnowskyi. Next base: position 51,175,083 of record CM061243.1, read on the forward strand.
AGAGAGAAGGATAAATACAAGTCCAATGGATCAATCGTCACTAGCTCTATCTGGTATTATTACTCAAGAAAATCTTGATATGCTAGACTCTGTTCAAATGATCTTTCATAAGGTGTTGAAGAAGGAGTTTTTGTTGTACTTTATGAATGATGGAAGAGTTTATAAGGTTGCAGAGTCTGATATAAATCTCAAATCTTATCAAGAATTGGAGTATGTTCTGTACTTGTTAAAAGTCAAAAATAGAAATACTCACAATGCTGCCTCAGTTATCAGAGAAAAGATGCTAAGATCGAAGATGATGCTTGGAGGAGGAGTATCAAGTGCATATATTCCCAAATACAGAAATGCACATGGGAAGATTGTTGAGATGAAAAGAAATAGTGCTAAGTTCAGAACAGCACTGGGTACAAAAGTTCTTGAATTTAATTTAGAATCTGATAAAGCTTATTATATTAAGCTAGGGAATGAGATGAGGAAGAATTCCATCTATTCTCTGAGAGCTGCAATTTATCAGACTGGAGAATTTGATCTAGAGTTGAAAGAAGTGAAGAAGATCATGGTGGAAGAGCTAGAAAGAGCTGAAAAGAAATTGTTATCAGACTATATCAGGACAGTGCCTGATATTCAAGAAATCAAGTAAAGTCTGATTGTAAGTTTTTAATATATTTTCTATTCTAAGTCAAATTTAAACTCTGTTTTAAATTAAACTCTGTTATATGTTAAACACTGCATTTGTTAAATGTTTTTGACATCATCAATTATATGTTTAACTTGTACATTTTATTATGAACAAGTTGGGGGAGATTGTTAGATATAATTGCTGACGTTTGTTTATCAGTGTTTAAGCAACAGGTACTGACCAGAGTTTATCAGAAGCCGGTCAGAGTTTATTTAAAGTCTGACAGGGTGAAGAGTTTAAAGGAAGCCGGTCAGAGTTTATTTAAAGTCTGACAGGGTGAAGAGTTTAAAGGAAGCCGGTCAGAGTTTATTTAAAGTCTGACAGGGTGATAGTTGAATTAGCTGTCGGTGCAAAGATAAAGATTCTAGAAGCAATATATTCTGAAGATGGAAAGAAGCAGAATATATTGATACAGCTAAGGAAACGGAATAGAAGATAAGAAGCAATCCTTAATTGATATAACTTGTATAGCTAATTTGTAGGAATATCAATTAGATAAGGATTGTGTAACTGTGTACTATATAAACACAGATAGGTTATCCCTAGAAGGGACGCGATCATTGAATATATTATTCTTGTAACCTAGAAGCTCTTTGTGATTCATTAACATCACTAAGAGAGAATTATTTAATATAATTCAGTTTGTTGATTCACAAACTTGTGTTCTTGATTGTTATTCTCATACATACTTGATTATATATTGTGTATTCGGCCTAACAGTTGTTTCAAGTACAGGGAAATATACACCACTATCACATGGGTCTAAATTGCTCTTTATACGCATAACGTCACCTAAGAGATTGGAAGAAGGCATCGTCAACATATCACTGCACGAATTTCAGTTCATATGCCCGGATATGATTGATGCACGTATTAATGACACTAACATACTGTAATAGCCGTAAATATTTAGAAATTTTTGTTACGTTTTATTTCTAAAATATTGCGCACGTATTTAAATAGAGGGGGAATTATTATTATAATTAGAGATAATGTATAAATACATATAGATATTTGATTTTAGAAAAATGGGGTTTAGTTTTGTTGGGTTGGTTTGAGCCCAAAATTGTGAAGCCCGAGATTTAAGGCCCACTAAGCTAATTGGGGTTTAATTAAAAGATAATCTGTTAACTTATTTCTAACCCTAAACTAATCTAAACCCCCACCCTCCTTTTCATTTCCACGCCCGAAGAACAGAAAACAAGAGAGAGAGTTTTTGGGTTTGTTCAAAAATCGCATCAAGGGGTATGAATCCTTTGTTTTTATTTTTATATTTTTTTAAAAAAAAACGTTTGATTTTGTTAATTAGTTTGTTTTTAATTGTTTTGTTCGGTTTTGATTTGTTTGTTTTAAAATGGTTTTCGAAATTAAGGATTGTAGTATTGAAATTGATTTGGGGTTTTTGGTTTTGTTTGTTGGTATTGATGTGTGGGTGTATTGGATTGTATGGTTTTGGTTGTGGTGTGGTCGAATACGAGAAGAGGGAGGAGCACCACCGCGGCGGCGATGGTGGCCGGCGGTGGTGGTGAGGGGTCGTGAGAGAGAAGAGAGTGAGGAGAGATTGAGAGAGACAGATCGAGAGAAGAGAGTGAGGAAAGATTGAGAAAGAAGAGAAGTGGTGTGGGTTGATGAGGGTCAGCCACCACCGATGGCGGTGGTGGTGGTAGTGGCCGGAAAAGATCTAGGGAGAGAGAGGGAGAGGGAGAGAGAGAGAGAGAGGGAGAGAGAGAGAGAGACGAGGGAGAGAGAGAGATGAGAGGGAGATTTCCGGGGCGGCCGCGGTGGGGCGGTGGTGGCGCGTGGGCCCCACGTGCGGTGTATATGTGTGTGTGTGAGTGGGTGCCACGTGGCTGCATGCATGTGCGCCACGTGGCTGCGTGCATGTGTGCCACGTGGCTGCTGAGGTGGCAGTGGATAAAGATGCAGTTGTGTTTGATTAAAGAAAAGAAAACAGATTTTATTAATTGGAAAAAAAAATCTGTTAATTAAATAGTAATTAAATCTGAATAAAAGAGATGATTTATTTTGAATAAGTAGGGATAAAAAGAGATTATTTTAGAGACTAAAAATAGAATATTATAGAGATTTTAGAAATGACCTTTTTTGTTTTAAAAGTGAGATTTAGAGACGTTAAAATAGAATAACGTTTCTGCAATTTGGGTAGTTGATTTTAATTGAATAAAATAGGATTATTTAAGTAAGAATTTTTGAGATACCTTTCCGATAATTATTTTAGAAATATTCGAAGGATCTTGGGATTTAATAGGGATTAAATTATGACGTAAATCTGTCCCGAGGTTTTATTTATTTAAATTAATTTTAAATTGGAGGATAGATGTATAGGGTTCCCAGCAGGCTTCATATTTAAGGGAAAAATGTGTAGTACCTATTCGAGAAAAATAGACGTCCTAGTTGTTTTAATTATTATTATTTGATTTTATTCTGACTTGGTTTATTTACCACAATTTGCTCACGTACTTGTGATTAATTCTTTTAGAGTATTTCTCTGGCCCGTAATTGAAGGCGATCACGCGGGTAGAGTATAATTATTATTTGATTTTGTGCACATCGAGATCGAGGCAAGTTCTTTCTGACCCTCACTCCTATTGCATTATTTTGAGGAGTATTTATTTTCTGAAAATTTGAATTGTTTATTTATTTCTGAAATATTTATTTGAGAAGTCTATCAGTTGATCTGGAGGAATATTATACTTTTTGATATTGAGACACACTAAAAATATTCACTGTCCCTAAAGCGTATTTCACCGAATTTTCTGGGCATCTTATTTGATAGATGTATAGGGTTCCCAGCAGGCTTCATATTTAAGGGAAAAATGCGTAGTACCTATTCGAGAAAAATAGACGTCCTAGTTGTTTTAATTATTATTATTTGATTTTATTCTGACTTGGTTTATTTACCACAATTTGCTCACGTACTTGTGATTAATTCTTTTAGAGTATTTCTCTGGCCCGTAATTGAAGGCGATCACGCGGGTAGAGTATAATTATTATTTGATTTTGTGCACATCGAGATCGAGGCAAGTTCTTTTTGACCCTCACTCCTATTGCATTATTTTGAGGAGTATTTATTTTCTGAAAATTTGAATTGTTTATTTATTTCTGAAATATTTATTTGAGAAGTCTATCAGTTGATCTGGAGGAATATTATACTTTTTGATATTGAGACACACTAAAAATATTCACTGTCCCTAAAGCGTATTTCACCGAATTTTCTGGGCATCTTATTTGTTCAAGATGACCCTAACGACCATTCAGCTATAGCTACGCTCCTTTATCGAGGTAGCTAACAATTTATTCGATTCAGTCGGATTTATTGTCCAGATCCGATAATTTTGTTCTTGGCTTCTAAATTTGATTCATTTTTCGGATCAAATTATTTTGAATCAGGATAGTGGTAAGCTGGTTCGAGATTTCTTCATAACTACTCTTAACTAATTATTCTAGCGTGTTGATATATCGTTTGGTGATTCGAGTCGTTCCCATTATTCGGGACGATTCTAAATAATTTATTTCATTCAACGAATCTCTCTTGTTCGAGATTTGTTAACCTGTTCGTCTAGGGTTGACATATTGTTCGTGTCAACATAAGAATTTTCTTTTGAATTATTGGGATGACCTATTGTTCAGGTCGTCATCGCACAGATAGTAGAATGGCGGTCGGCCAGAGTTAGGTCAGAAATTTCCTATCTAATTATTCATACTTCATTCTCATAACGTTTCCGGAGGAAAAATCTTTTCTTCAACTGGTCAACGTGGGAGTGGCCCATGGATTTTTCTTTCTGATCAACACGAGATATAAACTCGTGGTATCAAGAGAGGAATATATCTATTTTTGGCACGATAGTTGCCGGATTGACTTTACAACCCACTAATTGCTAGCAAAACGAAATTGTGATACTTGAGACATAGTAGTGATCGTGCTATGGGGTATCACGGGTGTACGGTACTTGAGACACGATAGTTGATCGCGCCGTGGGGTATCGTAAATGAGACAAGACCAGTATCTTCTACTCTCAAATTCCGAATGTGATTGTTTTGAGACAAATGATTTGGTCAGTCATTGGACATCGAGTCCGTCAGTATAAATTATTACCTTCTGAGTTTTGTTGACATTGTTCTTCTTTTACCTCAATAGTAGTGTTGATAAGAGAGAGCCAGTCAGTGGAATTTGCTGAGCACATAGTTGCTCACTCTTGCTGTTAAACTATATTTTTCAGTTAAAGAGGAAAGAGGCGAATCGTCCTGGTACAGAGATAAAGGGAAGGAGAAAATGCAGCACAGCACCGACTTGGAGTAGCAGTGCTGTTTCAGAGATAACGTCAGGACGGCTACACCAGAAAGCAATATCTACCCACAAAACTTTAAGTATTCAGTGGCTTGGTGTGTATTCAATAAATAGCGATGTAATAATTTGGAGATAGAACGAGGCCTGAACATGTGGGCTGAAATCACTACGTGTTGTATGTATTACTATGGTATGTATTATATTTTGAGTGATAATGATGTTATGGATCGTGGCGATCCGAATTCACTGATAGGTGGATTTGGGGGCGTTATGTAACAACCGGTAAAATTATTTAAAATATTATATGAATATTTATGTATATGTTTATATATTTTATGTGTTAATTTAAATCTTAAGTGGATTATATATGTGTGCGCACGATCGCACTGGAATGAGAATTAGTTGTTTATGTGATTATGTGTCTTATTTTAAATTTTAGAGGTATAGGAATTATTTAACTGTATTTTGAAGAAGGTTATTATTAAAGTATCTAATTAAGGAAAATATCCTTATATATATATTTTATTCTTAATTATGAAAGTACTCTTATAAAAATTTCTAAAATTCTAAAGTATTTTATGATATAAATTATATGATTTATGGAATTATAGTTTATTTATTAAAAATCATTCTTTTAAGATCATAATTCTAATTCTAGAATAATAGTTAGCATATGTCCAAAGTGCCCTTGCATGCAAATTTGAATTATATATGGGAAGGGTTAAGAATGACATTTCATGCTAGTTGACCATGAAAATTACCACAAAAACCTTGCATGCATTTTATCCTAAGCTAGTGGCAAGGGTAGTTTAGTAATCTCTCATTTCCACTACCTAAATCAAACATACTAAACAACAAAGCCACTCCACTTTCTCTCCACTCACCATTTCTTTTCTACCAAACTTTTCTCTCCTCTCTTCCTCCCCTCTATTCGGCCGAAGGCCTTCTCCCCACCCCCTCCATTTTTCTTGTTCAATTCAAGCTTCTTACAAGTATAATCTTCACCCCCATTGCTAGTTCATGCCTTGTAGTAGTTAGTTTATACAATTTAAAGGTTTGTTAATAGGTGCATGTCATGTTTTTGTAAAGCCAAAGGTTTAAACTTTAGTTCTTATGAATTTAAGGTTTAAACCATAAGGCATAAAGGATGTGAGCTTGGTATGATCATGAAGGAGTGTACTCTCCCTTTAACTCATATCACGTTTTGGCAATGACTTATGGAGCCAAAAGGTTTTAAAAGTTCATGCATTCATTCGGTTTTCAAGAAGGATTTAAGAACTAGTTTGTTTCTTTTTATAAAAACTCCAATTTGATTCATGCATGTTACAAAAGTGATGTTTTACTAAGAACCCTTATTTAAACCTTTGATCATGACAAGTTTAAAGTGCATACTAGTTGTTTTTATGCATAAAAATTCGAATATAGAACATGCATGTAGAGATTTTTAAGTTACAAGTTCAAGTGCCTATGTGCTTAAGTGGTTTTTAGTTGCATGTCATTATTTCCTTAAAATCCTTTCTTTTTATGACTTGATTTGATAAAATTAGTCATGCTTGATAATGATCAGTAGCTTGTGTGTGTTATAAGTTTAGTTTTGCTTGTCTTGTTAAGTTTTTAAATTTATAAAAGGGTTGAAGTGGTAAGTGGTCATGTCAATCACTTAGGACAGATTTTGAGATCACTAAAACCTAGCATTTTGAGCATGCATTTGTGAGGCCCTCATAGGCCCAACTTCAGTAGAGTTAGGCCTTGGTGTGTGCATAAGTTTGGTGTCTTTAAATTGAAAGAAAACGTGCATTTGGTTAGGTGCATTGGCAAAAATCTGAACAGAGGTCAAAACAGGACAGGTTCGACATAGGTCAACTTTTGGTTGATTAAAACCATATTTTGTGAAAGACATTCATGTGCCTTTGGTTTATAACATCATAATAGAGTCTAGGAAGTCTTAACATGTCATTAAAAGCAACAAATGGATTAGATATAGGCGTTACAAGTGACTAAAAACAGGGCAGAATGTAAAACAGGATAGGCAGTTTTGTGTCAACTTTGAAGAGAGGCCTAGGGAGGCCCAGGTGAGGCCTTAGTGCCAAACCACTTGCATTAGTTAGCATTTTGTATTAAGTTTCTGTAGAAGTCAGTTTGGGATAAAGGCCCTAAGTAGAGTGTGATTTTTCTGCCGAGGCACTCCAAGTGGTGCCAAGGTGCGCATTATAGTGTCTTAAGTGTGTGCATTGATTTTGTGAGCTATTTGAAGTGAGGCCTTGATGTGCCTTGCTAAATTTAAGATGTGCAGAAGAGTTATGTGTGGATTTATGCAAAGTAACTTGATTGATTGGTTGTTTAATTGCTTGTAGTCATGAGATAATGTAATGTACTAAGTAGTGTCGAGAAGAACTTATGCTTATGTGCTTGATTGGATCTAAATGTGATGTGATCACTTGAATATGGATATGATCAGTGTATATTAATGTATATATCAGAAGATGTGATTAAGTATATGTAAGTATATGTATATTTAAGTGTACGTAAGTATATGTGTATTTAAGTATGTGTAAGATGGTCTTATTGTACGATGCTGGAATTTTTGTGCAAGCGTGCGTGTAACAGCCCCAGATCCGGGGTCGGGGATCCGGTCATTACGGTCTCAATTCCCATCAATAATACTTGCACTTGAATCAAAACAATTAAACTACATGCTGTGACCCCACAATAACAACACCACTCACACAACAAGTTATAGTTCCAGAGATGAAATTGGAATAAGTATCTAGTCATATGATCCACAAGTTATAAGTTATTACAAACCCAAAAGATTACAGAGCATTTAAAAGTTCTTGCCGTTGATTACATTAATCATAAGATACATAAGTCTGATACACAAAAGCTGAAGCTTAGAACACTAGTGGTTACTACCTCAGCTATGGCGGCTACGACATCAACGGGTAAATCTCTGACGACTGCTACCCGCTTTCGCGGGGTGTGACTGTTGCGGGCCATCTGCTCTAGCTGTTGTTGTGATATAAATAAATAAAGCAAGGGTGAGCAATAGAGCCCACCAAAAATGACTTATAACAGATTACCAAAATATAACAATTCAAAGATATATTGCAGTCACATGGTATGCCTTCAACAGATAAGAAACTAGTATAGCGTAAAGGATGAAGTTACGAGGAAAATTAATGGGATATTTTCGTAACCCAAAATCCACTTATGCATATATATCCTTAATCAGGTTTTACCAGAGTCATAACTTATAGAATAAAAAATGAAGTTGCATGAATTTGTTGTCACTTCATTCCCAAACGCTTTTCGACCCCCTGCCAACAAGTTTGGTTCTTCACCCCAATACATGTTGCAGGAATATCCAAATTGGATGATGAACCAATACCGGAGTTGCTACCGCGCCCGCTGTGCCTAACCTTGCTATGATCAGTAGCAGGTCGCACCGCTCAAATAGTTTTCTACATGTAGATGGAAGAATCACGACAGCCTGACATTGTCTACCGCCTTACAGTGACCTCCCGGCCAACGGTTGGGCCAATAAAAGTTGGATGGGTCCGCGCAACTAGACCACTTACACCACTCCTAGTTCAGATGAAATCCATGACTCTGAAACGTAAGGATCGTCCTCCTTTCCCCAAGTGTAGCACTTGTTGATACGACTCCACTAAGTAGTTATATCTAGGTCGGAAAGGAAGATTCTCCAATATTTCCCAAGCTATTGCTTGTTAATGGACATCGATTTGTTCCATGAATTTACCCCTCGATCGTTGAGGTGGTAACACAATATTTAACTTGCAGCAACCAAATTGCTTTGAGAAAATATCTGTCCCTTGACAGTTTTTGAACTGAGAGTTTAAAAAGAGTAGTAGTCACTTAAATCAGGTTTCCCATATTTTTGATAGTTGAGCGAGCATTTGAATCTTCTTTAAAAGACAGATTCAAATGGAAAAACAGTGTTTTGGGAACCTCTTTTTGATTGGAAAACAATTAATAACATTTATTAAACAAGTAAACCTCCAAATGAATATTCGAAAATAATATTCATCAAATAAACAAACCTCGAATGAATATTTAGAAATAATATTCATTAATAAATAATCCTCAAATGAATATTCAAAAGTAATACTCATTAATAAATAATCCTCAAATGAATATTCAAAAATAATATTCATTAAATAAATAAATAATCCTCAAATGAATATTTGAAAATAATATTCATTATATAAATAAATAATCCTCGAATGAATATTTGAAAATAATATTCATTATATAAATAAATAATCCTCAAATGAATATTCAAAAGTAATACTCATTAATAAATAATCCTCAAATGAATATTCAAAAATAATATTCATTAAATAAATAAATAATCCTCAAATGAATATTTGAAAATAATATTCATTATATACTAAATAATCCTCAAATGAATATACGGTAATAATATTATTAAAGTCAATAATCCTCGAATGAATATAAATGATATTTCTTAAGTCAATAATTAATCCTCGAATAACAGTTACCCGATATCTTATCGGAAATAACCTTTAGCATATACCGAAATATAATTATTTCTGATCTTAGAAAAAATCACCCGCCCTTATCCTAGGGCATTATATACAAGACTGGCTTATAACTGATATCCCATATCTAGCTTATAAGCCCCACATCAATCATATCCTCAAGTATTGCTATATATAGCAATTCGAAAACAAGTATGCAATTTATATATATCGCAATCGCATATCATAATTGAAAACAGTTATTATCACAACAACAGTAGTATAGGTTTAGAAAACTTGCCTGGTGGTGAGGTAGGGGTAGTGTGCCTCGAGTCAATCCGGCGATCTATACATAGTCAAAAGATCCAAGGTTAATCACTTGAATACTTGCACGAAACTAAGTATGTACTTCACTTAAACCAAGACATGATTTCTAGTTAACTCCTTAAGAATCCTCTTGCGCACGCTCGACTCGAACATTTTTATAAAATAGAGATTAAATCCTTTTAACACGAAATCTTTTCGAGGGTCCTCCTAAACATACCTAGCATGTTAACACAAAGTTTCACATTCTGATTGGTCACTTAAGGGGTTTGATCATTGCCTCAAAGTTGGCTAAGTGGTATAGCTCGGTTTCTCGAAACATCCTTAACTAAAACACTCGTTTCTCCTAAACCGTAATTCGGAATCACATGATCTTTATATCAAAACGAACCTTGAAACAATACCTACACAATACTAGGCAGTGGTGACTCTGGACAGAAGTCCTTATGTCCGAACATCACAGACACAACAGAGCTAGGGAAAATCGGGCATTATAACGGCTATGTTTTAACGATTCCAAAGTTTAATCATAAACTTACAAGACCAATCCAAACCAAATCACCAAGTCAAATCCTCAACATCATTACTAATTCATAATCATCACAAATCAGTCAAAACCAACATCTACTTGCTTATCATCAAAACAACATCAAACTTTCATCAAACCTCCGTTAAAACCACTCAATCATCCTTATGATTATACCAACTAAAGTATACTCAAAACTAACCATATAAATCATATTATAACTAAGAGTTTCAAGAGATTATACCTTCCTTGGAGTGTATATGATCGTAATAAGCCTTGTATAGTCCTTATCTAACCTTAAGCTAGCTTGAATCATCAAAAGAAACCAAGAATCAAAAGTTAGTTCTTGAAATCACTATTCATTTCACTATTCATCCTCATCTTTAATCAAGGATTTGAACATGATAACCTTAATAGATGGTTCTAGGATTTAGAGAATACCTTAGTTGTGAAATATGGAAGCTTTTGAATCCAAGAACATGAATTATGGATGCTTGGATGATGGATTCTTGAAAAAGTATACTTGTTTTCTTTAAAATAGCCGAATGTTTTCTTTTTGGGGGTGGGAGTGTTCTTGCTTGGTTGATCTTGAACAAGTGGGAGATATTTTGTATATAAAAGTGGTGAGTCATCACAATTTTGGCTTGTCACAGGGGCATGTGTCGCACATGCATGAGCCCTGATAAAGTAGCTTTACTGGTTTGCTTTATTGGTTTGTTTCCTTTCACATGGATGATCCAAATGTTGCATCCCTTGACTTAATCTTGTTACATGTTACTTCCATGTCTGTATTTAATCTCGTAAGTGTCCCGTTGTTCCGTCTCCGTTTAATCACGTAAAAAGTTCGCAGGGTTTCTTAAGTGTTCTATCGAAGTAGTTTATCGTAATCGTTCTTAATATCTCTAATTCTTTTATTAAATCCATATCCATGGAATTGATAATTTAAATTCTCAAGTATTCTCAAATAATAATTAATCCGTCCGTTAATGGTGAAATTTCGGAGAAAACGGAAATGCTATTTTTCCGATTCTGACAGCTTTTGCATTCCTTTATTTACATCGTAGATCACTAATACGGCTTTGAAAGTTCATTATATCGACCCGTATATAAGGTGGTCTGAAAAACTTTTAAACGACAAAATTTACTATTCATCAAAAGTTACTATTCATCAGTGGTTTTTCTATACTCCTTTAGATCAATATTCGTTCCAATATTCCTGGTTTACTTCTCTTTACTCTTTGCACTTAGAAAACGTTCTAGTGCTTTCTCGGGCATACGCTATCTTGTTTACGGAGTTGTCGGATGTATTCCAGATATTGATTTGGATGACATAAAAATACTTTTCTTCCCTGGAGTATTGTATTCTTACCTTCCAGATTGATTGTTCTTATTTACATGATCAGTCCATTCTTATTATTCTCAAAATGTTTGAAAACTGACATCCATATTCATTTCATACTTAATTCTCCAAAAACCATTACCACTATCCATATATATATATATATACATCATCATACAATAAAAGTTTTAATTCTACCCAAAATCTGGGGTTTTACAGTCTCTCCTCCTTAAAAGGATTCCGTCCCGGAATCACTCTGAAAATAAATGGGGATGTCTTTCTAGCATCTCGCTCTCTAGCTCCCAAGTCGATTCTTCCATATTATGGTTCTGCCACAAAACTCTGACTAGCTTGATGACCTTGTTTCGGAGCACTTGTTCCTTTTGATCTATGATTTCCACTGGCTGCTCCACATAGGTTAGGTCTGGCTGCATGCCTACTTGTTCGTATTCCACTATGTGCTTAGCATCCGGGTTGTACTTCCTCAGCATTGAAACATGAAACACATTGTGCACTTGTTGCAGGTTTGGGGGTAATGCTAGCTCATATGCTAAGTTTCCAATACGTCTTAAGATCTCAAATGGTCCAATGTATCTAGGACTCAACTTTCCTTTCTTTCCAAACCTCATCAAACCTTTCCAAGGAGATACCTTTAAGAAAACTAGGTCTCCCACTTCATATTCCTTGTCCTTCCGGGCCAAATCAGCATACTTCTTTTGTCTATCTTGGGCTGCTACCAGCCGTCCTTTGATTAGTTCTACTATGTCCTTAGTCCGTTGGACCACTTCGGGCCCAAGCATCTTCCGCTCTCCAACTTCGTCCCAATACAAGGGAGATCGACATCTTCTTCCATAAAGGGCCTCATAAGGCGGCATTCCTATACTCGAATGAAAACTATTGTTGTAGGAAAACTCAATCAGTGGTAGGTGATCATCCCAATTTCCTTTAAAGTCTATAGCACAGACCCTTAACATATCCTCTAGTGTTTGGATGGTCCTTTCACTTTGTCCGTCTGTTTGGGGGTGATAGGCAGTACTCATGTTCAGCCGGGTTCCTACACATTCCTGGAAGCTCCTCCAGAATCTGGAGTTAAATCTGGGATCTCGGTCAGATACTATGGCGACTGGGACTCCGTGCCGCGCCACTATCTCTTTCAAGTAGATATCCACTAATCTGTCGACAGTGTACCTTTCGTTGATCGGAAGAAAGTGGGCTGACTTCGTTAATCGGTCTATGATTACCCATATGGCATCGTGATTGGCCTTGGTCCTTGGTAAACCCACTACGAAATCCATGGCTAGATGTTCCCATTTCCATTCGGGAATCTCTAAGGGTCGTAAAAGTCCACTGGGCCTTTGGTGTTCCGCTTTCACTCGTTGGCAGGTCAAGCATCTGCTTACCCACTCTACTACGTCCTTTTTCATGTTAGGCCACCAGTAGTATTCTTTCAAATCTCCATACATCTTGGTGCTTCCTGGGTGGATTGAATACCTAGAACTGTGACTCTCGTGTAAAATTTCGTCTTTCAGCTCTCGAACATTCGGAACCCAAATTCGGTAAGTATACCTCCTTATTCCTTTATCATCCTCGACAGTGTGGATCTCTTCTCCGGTCATTGACTGCCTGTCTTCACTTATCATCCTTTCCTGACACCTTCTTATCTTTTCTAACAACTCTGGCTGCAAGGAAATCTCAAACAGCTTTTCGGTACCGTCTCCGGTCACCTTCACTTCTATTTCCATATTTTCAAATTCTCTGATCAGTTCTTCTGATGTCATTATCATCTTGAGTCTCTCTTTCCTACTAAGGGCGTCAGCCACCACATTGGCTTTCCCTGGGTGATACAGAATTTCACAGTCATAATCCTTGATCAGCTCTAACCATCTTCTCTGGCGCATGTTGAGCTCCTTCTGGGTAAAAATGTACTTGAGGCTCTTATGGTCAGTGTAAATCTCGCACTTCTCTCCATACAAGTAGTGCCTCCAAATCTTTAAAGCGAAAACTACTGCCGCTAGTTCTAGATCATGAGTAGGATATCGAATCTTATATTCCTTCAATTGCCTTGACGCATATGCGATTACCTTACCGTGCTGCATCAGCACGCACCCTAATCCCTTATGCGAAGCATCACTGTAAATCACAAAATCTCCTTTTCCGTCTGGTAATGCCAACACAGGGGCAGTCACCAACCTCTTCTTTAACTCTTGGAAACTACTCTCGCACTTTTCCGTCCATTCAAACTTCTCAGTTTTTCGGGTAAGTCGGGTTAACGGGGCTGCGATCTTCGCAAAATCCTTAACGAATCTTCTATAATACCCTGCTAACCCTATGAAACTTCTCACCTCTGTTGGTGTGGTTGGTCGTTCCCAATTTGAAACTGCCTCTATCTTGGAGGGGTCAACCAACACCCTCTCCTTATTGATCACATGTCCTAAAAACTGAACCTCATTTTGCCAGAATTCACACTTTGCGAATTTGGCATACAATTGTTCCTTCCTGAGTATTTCTAGAGTTATCCTCAAATGTTCTGCGTGTTCTGCCTCTGTCTTTGAGTAGATAAGAATATCATCTATGAAAACTATAACAAACTCGTCCAAATACTTCTTGAACACCCTATTCATTAAATCCATGAAAGCTGCTGGGGCATTGGTCAATCCAAACGACATCACTAAAAACTCATAATGTCCATATCTAGTACGGAACGCAGTCTTCGGAATATCTTCGGGTTTAATCTTTAATTGGTGATATCCGGTTCTCAGGTCAATCTTAGAGAAGTACACAGCATCCTTTAGCTGGTCAAACAAATCGTCTATTCTGGGTAATGGGTACTTATTCTTTATAGTTAGCTTGTTCAACTCTCGGTAGTCGATGCATAACCTCATACTCCCATCCTTCTTCTTAACAAACAACACGGGTGCCCCCCATGGCGACACACTGGGTCTTATCATTCCCTTCTCCAACAGTTCTTGTAACTGGATAGCTAGCTCTTTCATTTCTACTGGGGCTAACCGGTACGGGGCCTTCGAAACTGGCACCGTCCCCGGGGCTAATTCAATAGCAAACTCAATTACCCTATCGGGTGGTAATCCTGGAAGATCTTGTGGAAACACATCTTCGAACTCATTGACTACTGGGATGTCCTGTAATCTAGGTACTTCTTTCTGGATGTCTACGACATATGCTAAGTAAGCCTCATTTCCCTTTCGTAACAATCTTTTGGTTTGCGCCATGGTTAGAAATTTCTGTGTCTGTTTCATCCCCCTAAACACTATTTCCTTCTTTCCTGGGGTATTCAATCTAACCTTCTTCCCTTTACAATCTATCTGCGCGTTATTGCGAGACAACCAATCCATCCCCAAAATGACATCAAATTCTCCTAGTTTAAAAGGAATCAAATCCACACAAAAAGACTGTTCCCCTATTTCCAATTTGCAGTTGGGGTGAATCTGATTAACTAGGACTATGTCGTGGTTAGCTATTTCTACTTGTAGGGAATCCTTTAATGGTTGGGCTTTAAGTTTCAATTTATGCGCAAAATCCCTCGATATAAACGATTTAGTCGCTCCAGAATCAAATAAAACATTTGCACTAGCTGAATTTAGAGAAAAGGTACCTGCTATCACATCCGTGTTCCTCACGGCATCCTGCACTGTCATGTTGAAAGTCCTAGCAGTTGGTGGTTTGTTGGAGGCAGCTTTGCTCGCCCCCGAAGCTGCGGGTCGGTTCTTGGGGCAATCCTTCCTCATGTGACCTTGACGTCCACAGTGGAAACAAGTGAGGTTTGTGCTGACGAAAGGGTTAGTCGTGGTACAATTCTGAGCATAATGGCCCCCTCGCCCACACTTAAAACAGGTTATCTGTTTCTGGTTGCACACACCTAGATGTTTCCTTCCACAAGTTGTACATGCTGGTAATGGAGGTCGAGATTGGTAGGAGCGGGACACTACTGATGGGTTGCCGCCCTGGTTCACACTTGAGTTTACGGTTCGCTTGAAACCCGTATTCCTTTCAGGTAGGGAGACTGCTCCGCGGTTAAACCTATTTTGGGAGTTTCCTCCCGCAAAACCTCCACCCATACTTGCATGTTTCCTTTTTGTTCCTCCTTTCTCTCTTTCTCTCTGCATCTGATCACTCCCTGCTTCCACAATCGAAGCCTTTTGCACCAACGTGGCATAGTCCGTAATCTCCAAGACTGCCACGCGATTCTGAATCCACTGCTTCAATCCTTGTTGAAATCTATTAGCTTTCTTCTCTTCGGTATCTACAAACTCTGACACAAACCTTGATAGCTTGGTAAATTTTGCCTCATACTCAGCCACTGTCAGGTTATTCTGCTTTAGCTCCAAAAACTTAAGCTCCATCTGAGTCTTCATAAACCTTGGGAAATACTTTTCTAGAAACAATTGCTTGAACCTTTCCCAAGTCACGATAACATCCGTCTCCATGTTCTTTTTGGCCTCCCACCAATAGTTGGCCTCTCCTTTCAGTAGGTAAGTGGCAAAAACGGTCTTCTGCGCCTCTTCAATGCTTAAAATCTCAAAGGACTTTTCCATTTCCTTTATCCAGGCTCTTGCCTCTACTGGGTCAGCCGATCCTTGGAATTCTGGGGGCTTGAGTGACTTAAATGCCCTGAACGAGTTCACTATGGTATTGTTGTTTCCTTGGGGTGGTTGGGGATAACGGTCCAAATTTTGCCTGAGTAGATTCATGAACTGACCCATGGGATCTCCACCCTGGTCCTCTATTCTTTGTTCCTCTTCAACTTCCTCTTCTTCATTCTCAACGTCTGCGGTGAAAAAGGATTCCTCAGCCTCCCCATACTGGGAGTCGTCCTGTTCATTATAATCCTCATCCATTTCTTCATTATACTCAGGGTCTTCCCTATTTTGATTATGGCTTTCTTGATCTTCAGATTCAGGGGGATTAGCCCTAGTTCCCACTCTTCGTGGAGGCATCCTACTGAAATTTGGAAAATTCACATTAGGCTCATCTACTGGGTTACAAACACAGTCGTTACATAATTGGAAGTAGACTTCCGCAGTTCTATATTTTATCGCAATTCTATCATATGGTGCAGACAATAGTATAGTAAACTTGTGATCGAGTCATAACAGGACTGGATTCAACTGAAAGGAAACAAATATATACATGGTACTAAAGATACAAAGTCTGGGTCAACATCAACAGTTTATAAGTACAACTGTTCTACCAACATCTAGTCAAAAGTGAAATACATGGTCTATCCTTCTAGTCAGAAAGGGATAACATATACAATGGAACAATCCCACCAAAAATCGGCACTACTATGTCCGTACATGACTAGAAGACTAGACTACCATATCACTAACTCTGAAATCAGCCACTGGTGCGGTGCCATGCCCTCACCCTCGCCATGGCTATGCGAAAGATCTCCTCAGCATCAACCCGGGATATCCTGCCATTGCCATCAGTAGGCAAAGCTCGAATCCTCATCTGTGCCCTCAACTCAATGCGAGTCATCGCCCTCCGGGCAACCCGAGGGGGCACAGACCTCCCGCCGCCCTGGCGTACCATCCTGGCATCCCTCTCTACTGCTAGCTGCATCCGGGACTCTGCTAGTCTAGCCTCAGCTACCACCAAATCTGTCTGAACTCTGCTCACGGTCCAGTTGTGCACACACACTGGTATCCCCTCTAACGGAACATGGGGTGGGGTAACCGGCTCGGCTGGTGGTGCAGCCTCTGCCTGTTGTGGCTCAGGGGTAGGCTCCTCATGATCATCAGGGCAAGGGCTCAAGGGCAGTGGTGGAGGGGTAGGGGCTCTCTCAGTAGGAAGTGGAGGCTGGTCCTCATCATCCCCCTCCACATCCTCAGTATCCGCTAGGGTCTGATCCTCCTCTGGATCCTCATCATCAGAATCCTCGATATCCTCGGTATCCGCATCTATCTGGACCTCCTCCGGGTCCTCCTCAATATCCTCATAGTATGGATCTGAAGTCCTAAGCAAGTCTTCGTCGTGCTGTCTCTCATAAGCCTCAGGGTCAGAGATATAGCTCACCTACACAATAACGAACTATGTTACTATCATGATATTAAAGTTCCCATAAGGGTTTTAGTCGAACTTGGCAAGAGTTCTTATTATCTTAGTGAATTTATTATTGTAATGTTGCCTCATCTCTGGGGTTTATAACTCCAACTCTCTGATACCATTTCTGTAACAGCCCCAGATCCGGGGTCGGGGATCCGGTCGTTACGGTCTCAATTCCCATCAATAATACTTGCACTTGAATCAAAACAATTAAACTACATGCTGTGACCCCACAATAACAACACCACTCACACAACAAGTTATAGTTCCAGAGATGAAATTGGAATAAGTATCTAGTCATATGATCCACAAGTTATAAGTTATTACAAACCCAAAAGATTACAGAGCATTTAAAAGTTCTTGCCGTTGATTACATTAATCATAAGATACATAAGTCTGATACACAAAAGCTGAAGCTTAGAACACTAGTGGTTACTACCTCAGCTATGGCGGCTACGACATCAACGGGTAAATCTCTGACGACTGCTACCCGCTTTCGCGGGGTGTGACTGTTGCGGGCCATCTGCTCTAGCTGTTGTTGTGATATAAATAAATAAAGCAAGGGTGAGCAATAGAGCCCACCAAAAATAACTTATAACAGATTACCAAAATATAACAATTCAAAGATATATTGCAGTCACATGGTATGCCTTCAACAGATAAGAAACTAGTATAGCGTAAAGGATGAAGTTACGAGGAAAATTAATGGGATATTTTCGTAACCCAAAATCCACTTATGCATATATATCCTTAATCAGGTTTTACCAGAGTCATAACTTATAGAATAAAAAATGAAGTTGCATGAATTTGTTGTCACTTCATTCCCAAACGCTTTTCGACCCCCTGCCAACAAGTTTGGTTCTTCACCCCAATACATGTTGCAGGAATATCCAAATTGGATGATGAACCAATACCGGAGTTGCTACCGCGCCCGCTGTGCCTAACCTTGCTATGATCAGTAGCAGGTCGCACCGCTCAAATAGTTTTCTACATGTAGATGGAAGAATCACGACAGCCTGACATTGTCTACCGCCTTACAGTGACCTCCCGGCCAACGGTTGGGCCAATAAAAGTTGGATGGGTCCGCGCAACTAGACCACTTACACCACTCCTAGTTCAGATGAAATCCATGACTCTGAAACGTAAGGATCGTCCTCCTTTCCCCAAGTGTAGCACTTGTTGATACGACTCCACTAAGTAGTTATATCTAGGTCGGAAAGGAAGATTCTCCAATATTTCCCAAGCTATTGCTTGTTAATGGACATCGATTTGTTTCATGAATTTACCCCTCGATCGTTGAGGTGGTAACACAATATTTAACTTGCAGCAACCAAATTGCTTTGAGAAAATATCTGTCCCTTGACAGTTTTTGAACTGAGAGTTTAAAAAGAGTAGTAGTCACTTAAATCAGGTTTCCCATATTTTTGATAGTTGAGCGAGCATTTGAATTTTCTTTAAAAGACAGATTCAAATGGAAAAACAGTGTTTTGGGAACCTCTTTTTGATTGGAAAACAATTAATAACATTTATTAAACAAGTAAACCTCCAAATGAATATTCGAAAATAATATTCATCAAATAAACAAACCTCGAATGAATATTTAGAAATAATATTCATTAATAAATAATCCTCAAATGAATATTCAAAAGTAATACTCATTAATAAATAATCCTCAAATGAATATTCAAAAATAATATTCATTAAATAAATAAATAATCCTCAAATGAATATTTGAAAATAATATTCATTATATAAATAAATAATCCTCGAATGAATATTTGAAAATAATATTCATTATATAAATAAATAATCCTCAAATGAATATTCAAAAGTAATACTCATTAATAAATAATCCTCAAATGAATATTCAAAAATAATATTCATTAAATAAATAAATAATCCTCAAATGAATATTTGAAAATAATATTCATTATATACTAAATAATCCTCAAATGAATATACGGTAATAATATTATTAAAGTCAATAATCCTCGAATGAATATAAATGATATTTCTTAAGTCAATAATTAATCCTCGAATAACAGTTACCCGATATCTTATCGGAAATAACCTTTAGCATATACCGAAATATAATTATTTCTGATCTTAGAGAAAATCACCCGCCCTTATCCTAGGGCATTATATACAAGACTGGCTTATAACTGATATCCCATATCTAGCTTATAAGCCCCACATCAATCATATCCTCAAGTATTGCTATATATAGCAATTCGAAAACAAGTATGCAATTTATATATATCGCAATCGCATATCATAATTGAAAACAGTTATTATCACAACAACAGTAGTATAGGTTTAGAAAACTTGCCTGGTGGTGAGGTAGGGGTAGTGTGCCTCGAGTCAATCCGGCGATCTATACATAGTCAAAAGATCCAAGGTTAATCACTTGAATACTTGCACGAAACTAAGTGTGTACTTCACTTAAACCAAGACATGATTTCTAGTTAACTCCTTAAGAATCCTCTTGCGCACGCTCGACTCGAACATTTTTATAAAATAGAGATTAAATCCTTTTAACACGAAATCTTTTCGAGGGTCCTCCTAAACAGACCTAGCATGTTAACACAAAGTTTCACATTCTGATTGGTCACTTAAGGGGTTTGATCATTGCCTCAAAGTTGGCTAAGTGGTATAGCTCGGTTTCTCGAAACATCCTTAACTAAAACACTCGTTTCTCCTAAACCGTAATTCAGAATCACATGATCTTTATATCAAAACGAACCTTGAAACAATACCTACACAATACTAGGCAGTGGTGACTCTGGACAGAAGTCCTTATGTCCGAACATCACAGACACAACAGAGCTAGGGAAAATCGGGCATTATAACGGCTATGTTTTAACGATTCCAAAGTTTAATCATAAACTTACAAGACCAATCCAAACCAAATCACCAAGTCAAATCCTCAACATCATTACTAATTCATAATCATCACAAATCAGTCAAAACCAACATCTACTTGCTTATCATCAAAACAACATCAAACTTTCATCAAACCTCCGTTAAAACCACTCAATCATCCTTATGATTATACCAACTAAAGTATACTCAAAACTAACCATATAAATCATATTATAACTAAGAGTTTCAAGAGATTATACCTTCCTTGGAGTGTATATGATCGTAATAAGCCTTGTATAGTCCTTATCTAACCTTAAGCTAGCTTGAATCATCAAAAGAAACCAAGAATCAAAAGTTAGTTCTTGAAATCACTATTCATTTCACTATTCATCCTCATCTTTAATCAAGGATTTGAACATGATAACCTTAATAGATGGTTCTAGGATTTAGAGAATACCTTAGTTGTGAAATATGGAAGCTTTTGAATCCAAGAACATGAATTATGGATGCTTGGATGATGGATTCTTGAAAAAGTATACTTGTTTTCTTTAAAATAGCCGAATGTTTTCTTTTTGGGGGTGGGAGTGTTCTTGCTTGGTTGATCTTGAACAAGTGGGAGATATTTTGTATATAAAAGTGGTGAGTCATCACAATTTTGGCTTGTCACAGGGGCACGTGTCGCACATGCATGAGCCCTGATAAAGTAGCTTTACTGGTTTGCTTTATTGGTTTGTTTCCTTTCACATGGATGATCCAAATGTTGCATCCCTTGACTTAATCTTGTTACATGTTACTTCCATGTCTGTATTTAATCTCGTAAGTGTCCCGTTGTTCCGTCTCCGTTTAATCGCGTAAAAAGTTCGCAGGGTTTCTTAAGTGTTCTATCGAAGTAGTTTATCGTAATCGTTCTTAATATCTCTAATTCTTTTATTAAATCCATATCCATGGAATTGATAATTTAAATTCTCAAGTATTCTCAAATAATAATTAATCCGTCCGTTAATGGTGAAATTTCGGAGAAAACGGAAATGCTATTTTTCTGATTCTGACAGCTTTTGCATTCCTTTATTTACATCGTAGATCACTAATACGGCTTTGAAAGTTCATTATATCGACCCGTATATAAGGTGGTCAGAAAAACTTTTAAACGACAAAATTTACTATTCATCAAAAGTTACTATTCATCAGTGGTTTTTCTATAATCCTTTAGATCAATATTCGTTCCAATATTCCTGGTTTACTTCTCTTTACTCTTTGCACTTAGAAAACGTTCTAGTGCTTTCTCGGGCATACGCTATCTTGTTTACGGAGTTGTCGGATGTATTCCAGATATTGATTTGGATGACATAAAAATACTTTTCTTCCCTGGAGTATTGTATTCTTACCTTCCAGATTGATTGTTCTTATTTACATGATCAGTCCATTCTTATTATTATCAAAATGTTTGAAAACTGACATCCATATTCATTTCATGCTTAATTCTCCAAAAACCATTACCACCATCCATATATATATATATATACATCATCATACAATAAAAGTTTTAATTCTACCCAAAATCTGGGGTTTTACAGTGCGTGTATTAATAGTTAAAGTTATATATAGTACAAGTGTCAAGAGAGCGATTAGTAATAAAGGGTATTATTATGTGTAGGTTCCAAAGCGGATAAGGGAAAGACTCGTTCGGTTAAAATCGAGTGATTCCTAGGTCAAGTCGAGAGGCAAGTACTTCTATCCTCGCCTCGTGTTTTATTGCAAATGCTTTATATCTTGTAATGATTGTCATGCTTACCTTTCCATATCATATAACCATTGCAAATGCTTTTAATGTCAACTTATACCTTGCTTACAATTAACCCTTGACATAAATCCTAAATTCCTTAACTTCGTTTTACCGTATACCTTGACCGTTTCCTATTACGAGCTGATCACTTATCCCTACTATTCTTGTTAATAATAAACGTCACCTTTATTGCAGTTAAACTTTAACTTTCATTCGAGCTAACTTCTCAAAAGAAATCCCTAGTATACCATTGACTTATGATTCATAATGATCCCTTTGATATTGTTAGTATTGTTATCACCCCGGGCATCCATGTTATACAATAAAAGAATATTTGAAATGAAACAATCGTTTTCTTGAATTGGTGGATTGGATTAGACGCAAGTCCTTTTCACACTTATTGATAGGCTTAAATGTTGCCTAGGGATCCCCTTTATATTTGAGAACCCAGCGCGGTTCGGGATTACTTCGCGGCTGATCACCGGTTGTAATCCGTAGCGTCATAAAAATAGTTTTTATAAAGTTTTGATTAAAATTGTTATAACGGATTGCCATGAAGCTTTTACCCTGAAGTCATTATGTCTTTTGTACCATGATTTCCTTGTGCCTTGATACCGTTAATGATATTATTCCATGTATCCTGGTTATACATTTCTGTTCATGTTAATAAGGCACTGTATATTGGAACTGTTTAGTACTTGCTGAGCGTTGTAGCTCATTCCTTGCTTATTCCCTGACCTTTCAGCTAGCGAGTATGGTGCGAACAAAGCAAACTGCCCGTAAGTCATCCAATGGTGTAGCCGAGCAGTACGTGATAGCTCAGGTAGTTAACGTTCGCAAGGGGCGAGTCTTGTCTTGACTTCGGTGTAATAGTTAGATGGGATGTTCCATACTTCAAACCTTGTGATTTCGGGCCTGTGTGGTTGTGGACCGTTGTTAATTTATTTGGACTTGTACTAGTCCCTGGCTTGTAATAACTTATACTGTTCCGCAATTACTTAAATTAGGTAACTTAATTAAGAGGGTGATATATATATATATATATTGTGTGTGTGTGTTAGTGATGGCATGGGGTCGTCACAGGTTTGGTATCAGAGCCTGAGGTTTAGAGTCCCTGGACAGCCCAATTAGGTTATAGGAAGTGTAGGTTTGAAGGATAGTGTCGAGAGTGTAAACGTGTGTTGTTCGGATTAGTTGTATTTGACTCCCTTGTATATATTAATTGGCAGCAACGTGCGCACTCATCTTCTTCGACCCCGCCGGGTGATATCATTGCTTTTTCGGTGTACGCGGACCTGAGGCTAGAGTACGATGTTCTTCAGCAAAAGTACGATAAGCTAATGGAGCGACTCGAGGAGGTGTTTAAGAGTGAGCAGCAGATGGGCGAGGGGCCCAAGGCGAAGACTATCTCGAGGCTCGAGACCCTGACTCAGATGGCTACGACCAGACTCCAAGAGATGCCGGTTCAGCGAGACCAGACTAGCCAGATTGTGATTCAGATGATGGCGGACGAGCTGACAAGTGTTGTGAGGATGCTCCGAGAGGACAGTACCCCTGATGTTGAGAGAGCCCAGCAGGACGAGGACAGTCTCTGGGAAGAGTTCATGGAAAATCTGTCTAATGCTTGACTTTGCTGGACTACCCCTGTTGTGCACCGCTAGTTGTTTCTATTTCCTAAGATTCGGTTTCCGAGACCTTGTTATTTTAGACTTTGTATTGCTTAGACCTTAATTCGTGTTCTATCGTTTGTACCCTGACTTTAAGTTGGTGTTAATTTCAATTCTACATCTTTTAGAACTGCTTAATTTCTTTACCGCTCTTTTAAAATTTCATAACTGCAACCATGTATCACCTTTATTGCTTAAATTGAAACCTGTATACCATGTTAACTGTGGATGACACCCTAACCATGAATTACCTGAAATTAATTAAACTGTATAACTCTCATTTCAGTAAATGGCACCCAGACGAAGACCCGCAAATGACCCAGAAGCTCAAAACCCTGGCATGGCTCAACTTCTAGAGCTATTACGCCAGCAAACCACCACTATTGCTCAACAACAACAACTTCTTCAACAATTGCAACCCCCTCAACCACCCCCATCAACAATTACTGCTTTTAAGACTTTCCAATCTGTGAACCCTCCGGAATTCCGTGGATCGCAAGACCCAGTCGAAGCCCATGCTTGGCTTAAGGAGATAGAGAAGGCTTTTGCCTTGGTAAATGTTGGGAATGATCAGAAGGTGGAGTATGCCTCTTATTTTCTTAAAGGAGAATCCAACTATTGGTGGGAGTCAGCTAGGACTCTAGAGGCGGCAAAAGTTATTACTTGGGACAGATTTAAGGAGATGTTTCTGGATAAGTATTTTCCCCGTTATATGCAGACACAAATGGAAATGAAGTTCTTCGAGTTGAGGCAAGAGAATATGACAATTGGAGAATATGAAAAGAAGTTTACGGAGCTAGCTATATTTGTTGGTGAATATGTTGATTCTGAATTGAAGAGGGCAAAAAGGTTTCAGCAAGGATTAAAGCCCTGGATTAGGAGTCGTGTAGCGGCCTTCGAGTTGACTACTTATGCTGAAGTGGTCCAAAAGGCTATGGTCATTGAAGGGGAAAGTGAGCAAAACCAGAAGGAGAAGAGTAGCAAGAAGAGGAGATTCGAGGCAGGAGAGGAAGGCTCAAGCCATAAGGGCCAAAATCAGAAGAATAATCCAAAGTTTAAACCTCAACAAGGACCAGGAAACTTTAGGAAGAAAGAATTTTGAAATAGGTCCCAAGAGAACCGATCTCAGACAACCAGTGGACAGAGACCCCCGCAAGCATCAGTGCCGGAATGTAAGGTTTGCAACAAGCGACATACAGGAACCTGCAACAAAGCAAGTATTGTCTGTTTTAAGTGTCATGCTAAAGGCCATTATGCTCATGAGTGTAAGAACCAGAAGGCTAACGTCACCTGTTTCAAGTGTGGTAAAGTGGGACATGTGTCTCGAGAATGCAAAGGATCAGGCAGCAACCAGCTATTGCAATTGACTGCAGCCCCTTATCCTATGAATCAAACAACCCCTGTGCCAACTCCAGCGTTTCCAATGTCTTTCAACCAACCCGAGATGGCATCATCTTCAACCTATCCAGCTTTGATTTATCCAGCTTCGGCCAGGACTTTTAATATGAATATGAAGGATGCAATCCAGAGTTCAGATGTGGTGTCAGGTATGCTTTCTGTGAATGGTAATAATGCTAAGATATTGATTGATTCTGGAGCTACGAGGTCATTTGTTTCAAGATCTTTTGTTGATAAAGTGAAATGTGAAACCCAGTTGTTGTGTGAACCCTTATCTATTATCTTAGCTAATCAGGACAAAGTGTCTGTGAATCATGTTTGTCCTCATTGTAAGATAGAAATAGATGGGCATGTTTTCCCTACGAACCTTATACCTTTCCAATTAGGTGAGTTTGATGTAATCCTAGGAATGGATTGGTTGACTAATTTCAGTGCGCAGATAGATTGTAAGGATAAGAAGGTAGTACTAAGAACTCCTCAAGGTAAGAAGGTTGTATTTAAAGGTCAGAAGCAAGTTCGAACAATTCTCACCTCAATGCAAGCAAATAAGTTGATACGAAAGGGATGCGAAGCGTATTTAGCGTATGTAATTGACAAGAGCAAAGACGTTTCTGATCCAGAGGATATCCCGGTAGTAAGAGATTTTTCGGATGTTTTTCCGGAAGAGCTTCCTGGTTTACCCCCAGACCGTCAGATAGAGTTCGCGATAGATCTTGCACCAGGCACCGAACCCGTATCGAAAACTCCATACAGGATGGCACCATCAGAGATGAAGGAACTGACAAAGCAATTGCAAGAACTATTGGACAAAGGAATTATAAGACCAAGTGTTTCGCCATGGGGCGCACCCGTTTTGTTTGTAAAGAAAAAGGATGGGAGTATGAGACTCTGTATAGATTATCGAGAGCTAAACAAGTTGACGATCAAGAATCGGTACCCTCTTCCTAGAATAGATGACTTGTTTGACCAACTCAAGGGAGCTTCTTGTTTCTCAAAGATTGATCTGCGATCGGGATACCATCAATTGAAGATAAAGCCTGAAGATATACCGAAGACAGCTTTTCGAACAAGGTATGGACATTACGAGTTTCTCGTCATGTCTTTCGGACTAACAAATGCACCAGCCGCTTTCATGGATTTAATGAATCGAGTATTCAAGGAGTACCTGGACAAGTTTGTCATAGTTTTCATCGATGATATCTTGATATATTCGAAGACAGAAACTGACCATGCGGAACATCTCAGAATAGCTTTGGAAGTGTTGCGAAAGGAAAGATTGTACGCCAAGTTCTCAAAATGTGAGTTCTGGTTGACTGAAGTAAAGTTTTTAGGACACATTGTTGGTCAAGAAGGAATTAGAGTGGATCCTGAAAAGATTGAGGCTGTGATGAATTGGGAGAGACCAAGAACGCCAACGGAAGTAAGAAGTTTTATGGGATTAGCCGGATATTACAGGAGATTTGTAAAGGATTTTTCAAAGATTGTTGTTCCACTGACCAAGTTGACGAGGAAGAATGAGAAGTTTGAATGGACAGAGTAGTGTGAAAAGAGTTTCCAAGAATTGAAGCAAAGGTTAGTTATTGCTCCAGTTCTGGCGACGCCTGACGATAAGGGAGACTTTGTGATATACAGTGATGCCTCTTATAAAGGACTTGGATGTGTATTGATGCAACATGGAAAAGTGATAGCATATGCTTCAAGACAACTCAAGCCACATGAACAAAAGTATCCGACTCATGATTTGGAATTAGCTGCTATAGTGTTCGCTTTGAAGTTGTGGAGACATTACCTTTATGGGGAAAAGTGTGAGATATTCACTGATCATAAGAGCTTGAAATATATCTTTACTCAGAAGGAGCTGAACATGAGACAACGACGATGGTTGGAACTGATCAAGGATTATGATTGTTCGATTCATTACCACTCGGGAAAGGCGAATGTGGTGGCAGACGCCTTGAGTAGAAAGGAGAAGCTGAATATGATATCAATGCCAGAAGAATTGTCGAAAGAAGTTGAAAAGTTACAGTTGGAATTGTGTGAATTTGGAGAAACTAAAGAGATGTTTTATGCCATTACCTTTCAACCAGCATTATTGGAGGAGATAAAGAAATGTCAAGAGGAAGTGATAACTCAATCGGATAATCAGCTGACGGGAGAAGAGATATGTACCCAGAAAGATGATCAAGGTATATTGAGATTTTCGTCAAGGATTTGGATTCCTCAGGTGACTGAATTGAAGAATGATATTTTGCAAGAAGCACACAACTCGAGATTTTCGATTCATCCGGGAAGTACCAAGATGTACCAAGACCTGAAGAAAAGTTTTTGGTGGCCAAACATGAAGAGGGAAATTGCAGAATGGGTTACCAAATGCTATACCTGTCAAAGGGTGAAAGCGGAACATCAGAAACCAAGTGGTTTGATTCAACCGTTGAAGATTCCAGAATGGAAGTGGGAGAATATTGCTATGGACTTCGTGGTAGGTTTACCTCGAACTCGATCTGGACATGACGCTATTTGGGTA